>CANIUD010000007.1:0-600000 GCA_947470075.1 Closterium sp. Yama58-4
GAGTGGAAGGCACAGTCTTCACTCTGCTCGTCACACTTGACGGTTTCCCACCGACTTCAATGCATTAGCCCAGTCCCCCTACTCATCCCACTCCTCCCTGCTCTCCCCTCTCTTCCCCAACCTCTCCCCGTGGTCACTCTCTCCCATTCTCTCCCTCATCCCTCTCCGCCTCACTCTCCCCTTTCTTCTCCCCCCATGGGCGCCAGAGCAAGGGGGCCACGGGGGGACGGCCAGAGGATGTGCCGGGCTTCGTCCTGCTGGCGATCCCCGAGGACCAGTTGCAAGCTGCCACGTGGCAGCACCTGCCACGCCTGTCACGGACGGCAGTACAGCTGGTGAAAGCGGCGGACGTTATTGGTGCTCGCACGCACTATGATACTGATGGCATGCTGCATAACACCCAGCAGGCGAGTATGGAAAATGGCATGATGTGATGGCATGATGCCATGGCATGGCATGATAATGCTTGTCTAACGGACGTGATTGGTGCTCGAACTCACTACGACATCGATGGTGTGCTGCATACAAACAACCCAGCAGGTGCGCTTGAAATGGCGGCTTGGGTGGCATTGCGTGGTATGGCATGGCATAGCATGGCATGACGTGGCGTGGCGTGGCGTGGCATGGCATGTCACAGGCAGTGTGATACTGGTTGTGACGTGTGTCTTGAGTCGACTCTAGCACATCACACCTATGTGACAAGCTTTGGGCATGCAAGGCCTGCTTGCAGCAGCGCTGCATGCCCACCTTGATTCCCCTGTGCCCACTCACCTCCAACTCCCTTCTCTCCTTCCCCATCCCCTGCTTTCTTCCTCCTCCCTCCCGCCCTACAGTTGCGCATGGCAGGGCTAGCAGCTTCAGACGTGATGCAGCAGGTGCGCCGCACGCTGCTGCTGATAGCGGATCAGATGCGCATTGCCCCTCTGCTCTTCGGCACCCACAGGCAAGATGGGGCCGATGAGCATTGGCAGCACCACGCAGCTGGAGCAGGCGCTTCAGCAGAGGCAAGGTGGGCAGCTGGAGCAAGCGCTTCAGGACAGGCAAGGCGGGAAGCACACGGGCCACAGCCGACCAAGCAGCAGCAGCAGAAGCAGCAGCGGGGGTGACAGCAGCGGGGGGGTGACAGCAGCGGGGGTAACAGCAGCGGTGGCAGCAGGGGGGTGGCCGGAGTCTGTTGGGCCGGTCTGACCTGGTGACGAGCTGGCGGCATGTGTTCCGGGTGCTGGTGGGTGGAGGCAAGTGCCAGATGCCATGGAACCCATCGCCCGGAACGAGTTCCCTATCAGAATCAGTAGAAGTACCTACTAATATCCGCTACTGGTACAACGATCAGGTTCGCGGCCGATAATGACTGGCGTGAAAAACCTCGAACTGAATACGGCATGTTTGGGGGCATCGCGTCTTGTGGAAAGGGCAGTGCTATATAAAAACAGACCATATTTACCATGCTCTGGAATTTGAGAGCCTGTGGTGATCATAGAAATTTAAGAGTTAATGCTCCAACTTGGATTGCATTCAAATCAATGTTTGGAGTACCTAACTATTTACCCTAGTTTCACCTCGGCCCTCAGAAGTCAGACTTTTTTCTCTGATTTGGGCTTTTTTCTCTGATATTTCAGATTTTTTTTCCTGTGTACTCTGATAAAATCAGACTTTTTTGGGCCTCAACTCTGTAATTTTCAGACTTTTTTTAAGGCTAACTCTGAGAGTTCAAAGTCTTCTGAGAGTGTACTCTGATCATTCAGAGTACAAACGCGTCCTTGACTGGTGATTCGGACTTACGGGTCACAGCAGATTCGCACTGCCAAAGCGAAATCTCCTTGACATAGCAAATCTGAGCCTTTACATCACAAGATTTTCGCCCAATCATAGCAAAATCGCCCTGACACAACAGTTTTGAGTTGTCAGAGCACCACAATTTTCGCCCAATCACAGCAAAATCGCCCTGACATTGCACATTCGCCTTTTCGCACCACAAGATTCGCCCTGACACATATATTCGCCCTGTCAGAGCATGTTTTATCGAAAATCCCCTTAGTGTAGCATGTTTCGGTAGCAGTTGGTGAAACATTGAATACACTTCCGATGAAACATTGAACAGATTGATTTTGAATGATCAGACTTTTGTTTTATGACACTCTGACATTTCAGCCTTTTTTTTATACCAAGTCTGAGATTTTCAGACTAAAATTGTGTACTAGTCTGATGAATCAGACAGGCCTAAAACGAATCTGAGGGCCTGTTTCACCTATATGATGGCTCAGTATCAAACATCAACAGTTACAGTCAGACACAGTAAAAAAAGTTCCATACAATGCGAGCGATGATCAACCACAACCCGATACTGCTGCACTTCATAGGAATCAGAGTGACAATGGCACCCCATGGCTATAGCTTTTTTTGTTGGAACCATGGTGGATGTTGCTGCTGTTGGTATGCGTTGGTTGATCCACCACATCTTCAGAATCCTCAATCGAAATGTTTCTTCTGGCAGGTCCAATGTCACAAGAATTTACCATGGCACCAAACTTGAGTGACCCCAATGTCTCTTCAATTGACGACCTGTCGGTGAAATGTTGAGGAACATGAGGGTCCTTGTCTCCTTCTCAATTGATTTCTGCAGAGCCAATCGCATCAGGAGAAAATTCTTGAACATCAAATGCTTTGGAGTACAAACATTCAAGTTCATACCTGCAGTAGGTAGGTCAACTTCCCGTCACGGTAGTGCGGGAGTTCGCCCTTAGCTCTTGCCTCTAGGACGTGGGATAAGGAGCTCAAGCTCTTGTTGATTGCCTGAAGATGGGTGTGGCACATGGCATGAGTCATTATGTGACCATCGTATGAATAAATCAGATTAATAAAGCTGCTTACTATGGACTCCGTCAATGTCTCTCCAGTTGCATTCGACTTCTTGGTTCTTTCACTTCCTGCCAAATCAATCAAGTTGAGGATGCCATGTGTTGTCTCACCAGTGCCCTGACAGGGAAGAGAAGGATCAATAGTGAGATCTGTCACAAGTTTCGCCCAAAACTGCTGCAAGAATTGAGTTACATTTAATCACTCACCCGATGTCGGCCATTCAGCCGGAGGGTGAAAACCGCATGAGAGCGTGATGACTCCTCGTTCATGTCTGTCCTTGCAACGGACCTGCAATTAAACATGATCAAACATGATCAATATGATGCAAAATCCACAAGCAAGCTCTGATCATCCGTACCTCTTCTTGTGTGCATAAGCGAAAACCTCAGCTGCGTCCTCCACAGACTGCACAGTGACAACTTTGAGGCCAACCACTGTAGTAGTTCCATCCTTCTCGTGAACGATGGTGTAAAGAGAAAGCCCCCCCCCCCTTTTTTTGCTGCCACACTTCCCTTCTCAGGCTTCGAGCTTGTAACACTTCCCTTCTCAGGCTTCGAGCGTGCAACACTTCCCTTCTCAGGCTTCGAGCTCGTAGCCTCGTCATCGTTGTGGTATCCTTTCAGCAGGTCGCGGATGGACTCATTGTGGATCTCGAGAAAGGAAGCCTGCAGGGTACGAAAAAGCAATGTTCAGTTGCTGCAGGTTGCACAGAACCACCAAGAACAATAGATGCACGAACGCACCTCAACGGTGTAATTCCATCCCGTGTTGGACTTTTGACGGATGACTTGAAAAATCTGCTGCATGGAACGTGGAATAGCTCCACGGAGAGTCTCGTCGGTGGTGTCCCCGAACATGGTAAAAGTTTTTCCAGAACCGGTCTGGCCATATGCAAAGATACACACCTGAAAAGAGAACCGTGAAAAACTGGGTCAGAAGGTTGTTGAATAACAACGGACAGGTTAATTGAATCCTTTCTACTTACCTTATAGCCATACAATGCACTGGTAACCAGGTCTGCAATCTCTTCAAACACAACCGGCTGAGTCGTAGCAGGCGGAAACACCTTGTCAAACTTGAAATCTCCTTCATGCCCTGATCAGCCATAAAATTTTTATGTCAGAAAAGGGGACTTTTGGGACGCGAGTTGTGCCAAATAAAAAAAATGGTTTACCTTGAACCGCGATCTTGTTATCAATGTTGTTCTCAGGAATCCGTACAGCCATAGCACCAAGGTTTTCTTTTTCTTCCTTCGCACTAAGAGGGCGAACCCGGCAAAACACCCTAATGTTCCCTTTCATCAACTGCAGAGAAATTTAAGTGAGCCTCTGATGGATCGGAAAAATAGCAAAAACTTGTGAGAACAGCAAGAGCCATACCATTAGCCGGTTGTGGAGAGCCTTCATACTCTTTTCCGTCTCTGCAGCAGGAGATCCTTCTTACGCAGAAGCTGCTGACTTTCAGCCAACGCGTTCTTCAACCTTGTATTCTCTGCCTTCAGATCGCACTCGGTTTGTGATGGTCCCTGAAGAAGACGCGAGCAGGAACATAATCAGATCGCGACTAACTTCTCATTCTATGCATCAGCTGAGAATCTTACCTCCACATTCTTTAACTCGACTTCCTTCTGACCAGCTTCATTCCTATCATTAATATCCTTAGCCAGTTGACCGATCACAACCTGGAATGTGACACACACGTAATAAAGACTCTGAACCATGCAAAAACGTAGCGAATGTACTGCACGTGACGTATACCTGTTGAGAGTCGATAAACTCTTGCCTCTTCTCAAGTTCATTCGTCAGGTGGTCAATCTGCAAAGGGTCGTGGTACTTAGTGCCGTAGAATCGAATGCTGCATCAGATACCTTATCCTTGGATGCCGAACTTTCGGTAACTGCGGAGCTCAGTGCCCGATTCAGCTCCTCCGTTCTGGCATGGAGAAGCTTCTCAGAAACCAGAAGCTTTGATTCTACCTGTAGAGCAACCAAAGCACGAGTTAGCGGGAGTTCGAAGAGCATAGACCAACCAAACGTCTCACACGCACCTCTTCCGTCTTCTTGTTGGCATCCTGCAGAGAAGCCTCCAAGGTACCCACGGATTGCTCGAGCTCCTTAATGCGAGCTAGAAGCCAGTCGCGTTCCTTAGCCTTTTCATCAAAGTCAAGCTTTCGCTTCTTCACGTCCCTGTTCTCCTCATCCTGCGGGTCAGCATTCTTGACACTGTCAGCGGTAGATCCGTCAATGGTGTTGGATGAAGCCTGCATTATCCCACTAATCTGCCGTTTCACTTTTTTTTTTAAAGGCCTACGGCTGATCCTGGTGGCAGAGAGTCAATCATCGTTGCACGGGATTTTCGTGCACAGTTTACCAAGGGCGATGGCAAGTCGCGAGGGTGATTGTTGAGCTTGAACAGTTGTGGGTGGAATGTGAAGAGTATCTGTGGATAGCTGCATGTGATCCGAATGGTCGAGGACCTGTGTAGCTGCATGTGTGATGTGCCCGAGTGCCTCTGCATAGCAGAATGGTGATGGAGTTGGTCAGTGCTCTGCGAGACATGTTAGACATGTGCATAGTTTTCCAGGTGCATTCCACTTAAACAATGGGTCCTATGAAACGACAGAGGGACATGTTTTCTTTTATACGGAATGATAAAAGACTCCATGAAGCATTACCAACTAGAGCACCACATGTGACGAAGAGGCTTTCACAAGCGCCCTTCATGTATCATATGTACAAACCCATGCCAATTTGCTTGGGTTCCCTCTCAATCATCCAACCGGGCCTGCACAGAACAACACACGCTCGGTCAGTCAGTGAGCAGGTGCAAGCAGCACTTAACCAGCGCACGCACCACTCAAGAGTGTGAGAGTTGAGAGCTTGAGGGCATGGGGCAGTCACAGGCCAGAGCTCACTCACTTGTTGATGGCGAAAAACCGTGCGCCCAGAGCGGCGCGTTGCAATAGCAACTCTCGCTGCGCCACTGGAATGGCCTCAGCCTGTTTGCTCCTCCGGGCAGCACGCACAGACGCACACGAGGGACCCAGGAGAACACGGGTACCAAGAGCCTTGGAGAATACGCAGGTGATTTAAATGAGGCTAGTGCATTGGCGGAAGGTAGTGAATGGGAGGAGGGTTGTGCATGAGAGGAGGAATTGAGAAGGGTGAGAGCAAAAGTTGAGACATGCGACTCGTATGTGCTTACACTGCTCTCTTTACACCCCACTTGTGCTGTGGCAGGGAGGAGGCAGCTGCAGCCACAGCCCTTCCCCAACACCTTTCCAGCCCTACATACCTGTTCGGGGTAGTGCACGCCTGGCAGGGACGTGCCTTCCAGCAGAGCGACAGCAAATGCTGCTGTAGCCACGCCCACACTCCTGGGGGGCACTCAGGGAGTGGGGGGAGGGACGGTTGAGGCGCAGGGGGGAGTTAGTGTGAGGAGCAGCAGAAAGGTGCATGACATGTTGTTTAGTTTCCTTGACATGATGTTGATGTTGATGTGATGCCGTTGGATGAACCCCATGCCCTCACACCAGTAAGTACTTACAATGTTACGAACTCACACTGAGAAGCACTCATACGGATAAGCGCTCACTTTGATAAGATTTCACACTGATAAAAAAATCACATGGATAAACACTCCCAGTGCTGAGAACTCACACTGATAAGCGGCGGTGGGAGAACAGAGCCGTTGTGGAGCGACCATTCTCTGTCTCCAAATCGACCTTGAAACATGTGAAACACAGGAGAGAGGAACGGGGGGAGTAGTGGCGCGAGTAGGAAGGAGGGAGGGGGATCGAGTGAGGGAAGGTAGGGGGGTGTCGAGGGGAGACCTAGAGAGTAGACAGACCGAGAGAAGGGAGGGAAAGGAGGAAAAACAATGGATTCTGGAGAAACCCACGGCATGCAACGCCGCTTACTCACATTCCCCCCAACCGCCCTCCCCTCTCACCCGCATGGCGACCCTCTCCCCCGCGCTGCCATCAGCGGCGCGCACCAGCGGCTCCAACACTCCCGCCATGCGCTGCACTGCGCTGCAGTCCTGCAGCACGGCCTGGCAGATGTGGGCCCCAGGGAGTGGGTGGAGGGGAAGATGTGGAGGGGGTGGTGTGAGCACCAGAGGCTCCAACGCCCCCACCATGCGCTGCACTGCCTGCGGTCCTGCAGCACTGACTGGCGGGGATGTGCGCACAAGGGACGAGGTGGGGGAGGGGGGGGAGGAGGGGAAGGGGTGAGTGATGGGTGGGGGTGGTGTGAGCATGCAGTGCAGCGTCCAGTCCCCCACCTTCCCAACAGGGAGGGGAAGCAGGCAGCAGGGCGCACCTGAGGCAGCAGGGCGCACCTGAGGCAGCAGGGAGCGCAGCAGGTGCATGGCCCAGTTCCACATGTGAGGCGCCGTGCCAAAGCGGGCCGACACGGTGGGCACCCCCAGCACCTCGTGCGCTGACACCACCTCCGGTAGGTTGCTGGGGGGGGGGGGAGGGGAGGCAGGAGGAGTGGGCAGGAACGGGCGAAGAGCGCGAGAGAAGTGGGAGCGGAGTGGGAAGGGATTGGGAGAGGATTGGGACAGAGACGAGGGCAGAGCCCTAAGGAGCAGTGGCGACAGCTGCTGCAGACATATGTGCAGCACAGTCATGGCAAGGCAAGGTATGGCATGACATGGCATGGAAAGGCAAGGCAAGGCAAGGCGCGCCGTCGCTCACAGCAGGTACGTGCTTCTCTCCCCCACGCCCGGGCCAAAGTCCACCAGACGCTGCTGGCTGTACGCTGGCAGCTGCAGACGCTGCCCTGGCGGGGAGAAGAGGGCGAGGGCAGGGGAGGAGGGCACGGGGCGAGTGAGGCACCAAAGACACAAGCGCGAGCAGGGGGAAGCAGGGGTGGCGGGAAATGAAGAACAGGCAAGCATCTTTCCAGTGCTCTCGTTCCATCCCACCCCCTCCTCCTCCACGTTTCAGTCTCTCCACCCCACTCCACCCATTCCTCCACCGTCTTCTCCCACGCATTTCAGAACACCTTTCATCCCCCATTCACTTCACAACATCCCCATCTCTTCCCCCTTTCAACCCCATCATCTCCCCCCGCACCGTCTTTGAAGGCGGTGGCAGGCTCCCCCAGCAGCAGCAGGCTGGTGGTCAGGATGGTGGGACCCGCCCCTCCCGTGCCCGCCGTGAAATACGAGAAGCTAGTAGGCCGGGAAAGGGGGGGAGAGGGCAAGGTTTGTTGTGGGCGGAAGAGAAGCGAGCGGGAGTGCACGGAGGAGAGGAGTGGGTGGAGAGAATGGCGGAGCCGGAGAGGAGACAGGTGCTGGGAAACGACAGAACATGGAGAAGTTGGAACTTGGTGGGTGCAGGTGAGTGAGTGAGTGAGTGAATGAGTGAGTGAGTGAGTGAGTGGTGGCACCGCAGGCTCTTTGGTCGAAGGCCGAGAGCGGCTTGCTGCTGCCCTTGTTGCTCCTCCATGCGCGCCCCCTCCTCCCCTGCTAGCCGCACCAGCTCCGCTGCCATCACTGCGGACAGGACAGCACAGCATGTGACATAAGAGAGCAGAGAATTGCACGTCGCTCATGCTGTCATGCACCACATGCACTGGCTGGAACAAATTGGGCGTGCAGCATGGCAGCATCAAGCAGACAACTGCTGGCACACATCTGGCACCCTGCTTCCCCTCCCCTCTGAGCGCACTGACAGTTGCTGACGCCCGGGTAGATGCCGGCGGTGGTGATGGCCGGCACACCCGCCGCCACAGCAGCGCCGTGCAGCGACCGCGCGTTGGCAGCGAATGCCACGTCATCACACACGTCCACGTAGGGCGTCTAAAAGAAGGGGGTGTTGGGAGGGGTGGGAGAGAAGGGAAGGCAGAGAAGATGGTATGGTGCTACGACAGCACAGGGCAGGTGATGGACAGCGCAAGCGAGCGGTGTGGAAAGGTGTGTGGAGGGGAGAGAGGAGGAAGACGCCTGAGAGGCAGGCACCCCACCTTGGTGCGGATGGCTGCTTCCAGAACGGTGCAGTGCGGTTCTCGCTGGAAGGGCCCCGCACAGTGCACCACCAGGTCGGCTCCTGCGAGCAGGCGGAGGGGCGGGGGAGCAGGGAAGGAGAGGTGATGCAGGGCGAGGCAGCAGCAGCGCCAGTGTCAGAAAATGGCAGAACATGGCACGGAATGGCATGGGATGCGAGACCCAGGCATGTGAGGGCGACCTGAGAGGAGGGCGGGATGTGAGGAGGCTGTGGAGTGCACGGCGCGGCGTGATCAATGGGAGACGTGCGACCGGGAGCACCTGAGAGGAGGCTGTCAAGTGCAGAGGCGTGGGTGATGTCGCACTCTATGAACACCGCACTCCCTGCCGCCCCCGCTGCCGCCCTCACCTCCTCACACACCGCCTCGCCCCTCCCCCTGCCTCGCCCCGTTGCGACATAGATGCGCGCGCGCATGCACGCGCGTATGGAAGGGTGGTGGGCGGGTGGGCGGGGATTGGGGGGGGGGGGGGAACGACGAGAGCGGAGGGAAGAAGGAATGAGTGGAGAGCGGCCACACATTTTCGCAAGCACCGAGGCAAGGGGCACATGCAGCCATGCGCGCATGCACACACGCCGCGAGGAAGCAGCACCGACAGAGCTCCGCGTAGAGACGTCACGCGCAGAGAGCGCCACGCGCAGAGTGCGCCATTCCGGGCGGGCGCGCACCTGTTGCGCCCGCTGATGATGAGCTCCAGTTGGAAGTCCGCGCGCGTCGCTTCGTCGTCGGACGCCGCCAGCGCCGCCAGCGCCACGGCCGTCGACCGCCCCACGCGCCCGCTCCCGCCGAGAACCACCACGCGCTTCACCCCGCCGCTGCTTCGCTCGCCCGCAACCCCGCCCCTCGGCTCCTTCCCCTCATCCGCGGCTGCCGCCGCCTGCGCCCTCAGCGCGATCGCGCGCCGCCTGGCCGCCCCGCGGAGTGGGGCGAGCGGAGTGCGGCGACGACAGAGCGGACTCGCGGGGATGGCGGAGAGAGGCGGTAGCGGGGCGGAGCGGAGATATGGGGAAGGCGAAAATGGCGGAATGAGAGGCGCGCAAAGCTGATGCGCGCGGGCGAGAGGAAGCGCGGCCATGGCGGCCGGACTGCGAGCGACAAACGCGGGAGTGGGAGTTTGAGTGATGGTGGAGTTGACTAGCAAGTATTGAATGCTCTCATGGTGCCGTGAACCCGTTAGTGATAGCTTCGCTATCCGCTTCCACGCTGTTGTGGGGTGCTAAGATACACACTTGATGCTTGTAGCTTGAGAAATTGGTGTAAGGCAGGGAGAAATTGGTGTAGCTCATACCGCACTTGAACGTACTGTAGTTTTATTTGACCCTACCAAACCACCACCGAAAAGGTGCGACCATGAAAATAGCATTTCGCGAGCTCGCACAACACCGTAGGCCGGTTACCAGTGGCGAAACGAGCATGTCAAAAGCTTTGCTCACCAAACACGCCTGACTGCCTGGCACTCGTGCTCTTGCGTTCCTTCTACACACCGCGACACGCCACTCGCGTCTGGCCTTACTATGCGTGCGCGACCACGACGCTCGTTGACGTGACCGCGGTGCTGCCAGGCACATAACCGCCTCGCATCGCATCGCATCGCAACCCTGACTCGAATCCACGCTCACGATTTAATCGCCCAATTCCGCTCGCCCCCGCTGTTCCCGCTGTGGCTCCGCACACGCGTCCGACGCACGTGCTCTCAGCCATCCACCCGCGCGTCCGTCTCTCCGTCAGCCGCCTGAGTCCGAGCGCGTACTTTCCGTCAGATTCGCCGTCACCCTCGTAATTTCGTCAGACTCCGTCTCTCGTCGGTCGTCAACGCGCGCCCATGCTTAGAGTGGTCAGCACCCTGCCGCTCTCTCTTTTCCCCTCTTCCCCGCATCTCTCCGCTATATCGGCACCTCTCACTTCCTGTCGCTGCTCCTCTTTTATCTCCCCACGCTGCCCCTTCGTTTGCGCATGACCGTTTTCTCCTCCGCCCACCCCCTCTGACTCGCGCTTCACACAAATTCTCTCGCTTTTCCTTGTCCTACACCATCCCGTTGCCTCCCCCCCCGAAGGGCGCACGAGCTGCGCAAGAGCGCGCCAAGCAGGTCGGGCGGGGGGCGGCCTCTGCGTTGGGGGGAAGAGCACCTGCGCGGAGTGCGCGCGGGGCTGGGGGATGCGCGGGAGGCGAGGGCGTGCGGGCGGGGGTCGGCTGGCAGCCATGCAGCAGCGCGCGCGGTGAAGCGGACCCGCCGCTTCTCCGCGTCGCGCTGCGCCACTTCACCTCCGCGCGCCCCACAGCTGCCTACCCCAGCGCCTTCGGCGCAGGCAGCGCCAGCACGGGCGGCTGGGGGCGGGCGGCAGCGGCGCGGAGGGCGGGGGCGGGGGAGCGGGAGCAGGTGGCGTGGCTGGCGGAGATGACGCGGCACAACCCCGAGGAGGCGATCCGCGCGTTTGAGGCGAGCGCACAGCTGCAGGCCGCGCCGGACGCGCTGGCGGAGTACGTGCGCGCGCTGGTGGCTGTCGACCGCCTTGATGGCAGCGCGCTCCTCGCCACACTGCAACGAGGTACTGCGCGCATCTCCTCCACTCCACGCGCCCCTTGGCTGTACGGCCCCCTTTCCACATGCTGCCCTACCACACGCACTCGCCCATGCCAGATACCCCATGCCTCCTTCCTCCTGCTCCTGATCTCAATCCCTTCTCTTCATGCCCTCACCCCTTTCCCCTCCCACAATACTTTCCCCCTGTCTCTCCCGGAACCCCTTCCATTACCCACCTGCAGGCGCTGCGCGTTCCCCCTCCCCGTTCCCCGCCTCCCCCGCGCCGCTGTCGTCCATGCGCGCGCCGCTGCCGGGGGCGGTGGGCGCGGTGGCGGTGGAGGGCGCGCTGGGGACGGCGAGCGCGCCGCTGCACATGGTGGCGAGCGAGGGCGCGCGCGGACACGCGTGGCGCGCGCTCAGGTCGCTGGGCACGGCCGCCCTCGTGCTCGGCGCGCTCTGGGCCATTGCTCGCGAGCGCGACGTGGGGCGCGGTGAGTGGGGGAATGGGGGAAGGGGGTGGGACGAGGGGGTGGTGGGGGGTGAGTCTGGCGGGGTGATGGGATGGGTGGATGTGAGTGTAACTGGCACGGTGCATGCCCTCTTGCAGTGAGCATGAGTGATTGGTTAGCACCTACCTCGCCATGCCTCTCCCTCATCCCACCTCACCGCCTTCATCCATCCCTCCATTCCCGCTCACTTCCGCACTGCTCTCCTCCTCCACAATCCAACCCAACCCCCCCCTCCCTCCCCCATCTCTATCCCCGTGAGCAGGGTTGGGGTTGAACGAGGAGGTGCAGCCGATGGCGGAGAGTGACACGCGGTTCAGCGATGTCAAGGGCGTCGATGAGGCCAAGGCGGAGCTCGAAGAGATCGTGCACTACCTGCGCGACCCCAAGGTGCGTCACCTCTCACTCTCCTCCGCTCCCCTCCTCTGTGCTCCATGCTAGTCGTTACTGCTCGCTCATCATGCCTCGCATACCCCACTATGAGGCCAAGGCGGAACTGGAAGAGATCGTGCACTACCTCAGAGATTTCAAGGTGCGCTCCCCCTCTCACTCTCCCCTCCCTTCTGTGCGCCATGCTGGTTGAGCTGTTACAACTCCTCATCATGCCTTGCATTCCCGCTGCTGGGTGGTTCCTGTACTTTTAGAAAGACCCTTAGGTCCCTATATTTCCCACTTCGCGGAGTTGATTCGTGCCACTCGTTCCTCCTCCTCCACTGTCCACATCTTTATCCTTTCCCACATTCTCCAACGTTGTGTCTTACCTTCCCTGCCCCCTTCCCCCTATGCACCCTTCCCCCTATGCACCCTTCCCCCTATGCACCCTTCCCCCTATGCACCCTTCCCCCTATGCACCCTTCCCCCTATGCACCCTTCCCCCTATGCACCCTTCCCCCTATGCACCCTTCCCCCTATGCACCCTTCCCCCTATGCACCCTTCCCCCTATGCACCCTTCCCCCTATGCACCCTTCCCCCTATGCACCCTTCCCCCTATGCACCCTTCCCCCTATGCACCCTTCCCCCTATGCACCCTTCCCCCTATGCACCCTTCCCCCTATGCACCCTTCCCCCTATGCACCCTTCCCCCTATGCACCCTTCCCCCTATGCACCCTTCCCCCTATGCACCCTTCCCCCTATGCACCCTTCCCCCTATGCACCCTTCCCCCTATGCACCCTTCCCCCTATGCACCCTTCCCCCTATGCACCCTTCCCCCTATGCACCCTTCCCCCTATGCACCCTTCCCCCTATGCACCCTTCCCCCTATGCACCCTTCCCCCTATGCACCCTTCCCCCTATGCACCCTTCCCCCTATGCACCCTTCCCCCTATGCACCCTTCCCCCTATGCACCCTTCCCCCTATGCACCCTTCCCCGCGTGCACCTTTCTCCGCGCCCCCACTTCCCGTGCCCCCCCATCCAGCGCTTCACGCGCCTGGGGGGCAAGCTACCCAAGGGAGTGCTGCTGGTGGGCCCGCCAGGACAGGCAAGACGATGCTAGCGCGCGCCATAGCGGGCGAGGCGGGAGTGCCCTTCTTCTACGTGTCGGGCTCCGAGTTCGAGGAGATGTTTGTCGGCGTCGGCGCGCGCCTTCTTGGCGCACCTATCCTTTCCCTCCTCCGCGCACCTTGAACTCACCTTCTCTGCCCCCTCTCCATTGTGGCCCTTTTCCTGCCTCCCTCCCTTCACAGCGCTTCACACGCCTGGGGGGAAAGCTGCCAAAGGGAGTGATACTGGTGGGCCCACCAGGCACGGGCAAGACGATGCTAGCGCGCGCCATAGCGGGCGAGGCGGGAGTGCCCTTCTTCTACGCGTCGGGCTCCGAGTTCGAGGAGATGTTCGTCGGCGTCGGCGCGCGCCTTCTTGGCGCACTTATCCTTTCCCTCCTCCTCGCACCTTGAACTCACCTTCCTCTGCCCCCTCCCCCACATGCCCCATGCCCTGCCCCCCCCCCCCCCACAGCGCTTCACACGCCTGGGGGGAAAACTGCCAAAGGGAGTGCTGCTGGTGGGCCCACCAGGAACGGGCAAGACGATGCTAGCGCGCGCCATCGCGGGCGAGGCGGGCGTGCCCTTCTTCTACGCCTCAGGCTCTGAGTTCGAGGAGATGTTTGTCGGCGTCGGCGCGCGCCGCGTGCGCGAGCTCTTCGCCGCGGCCAAGAAAGCCGCGCCCTGCATCGTGTTTCTCGATGAGATCGACGCCATCGGGGGCAGCCGCAACCCCAAGGACCAGCAGTACATGAAGATGACTCTCAACCAGCTGCTCGTGGAGCTGGATGGCTTTAAGCAGAACCAGGGCGTCATTGTGGTGGCCGCTACCAACTTCCCGGAGAGCCTAGATAAGGCGCTCGTGCGCCCGGGGCGGTTTGACCGCCATGTGGTTGTGCCGAACCCTGATGTGGAGGGGCGGCGGCAGATTCTGGAGCATCATCTGCGCAAGGTGCAGTGCGGTGGGGGGGGGTGTTGCATGCATAGGTGCTCCATTCATGGGTGCAAGAAACTGTGTTTCCATATTTGGCTTCATTACTTTCCTCACCTTCCGCTGCCCCTTCCCCCCTCACTCCTTCCCCATCAAATTCCACGCTGTGCATAGAATGTTTGATGAGCATATTCAGCAGCCTATGCAAACTTCCATCTTTCCCTCCTCTCCTCCCCATTAACTCCCAACCAACCCCATCACTCCTCTCCCCTCCCCCCACTTCTTCTCTCCCACCCCCTCAGATTCCCCGAGCAGACGACGTGGACGTGTCGGTGATAGCGCGCGGCACGCCAGGCTTCAGCGGGGCAGACCTGGCGAATCTCGTCAACGTCGCTGCTTTACGAGCGGCCATGGAGGGGCAGAGGGCGGTGGGCCTAGCGCACCTGGAGCACGCCAAGGACCGCATCCTCATGGGCGCCGAGCGCAAGTGTGCCGTGATTTTCCCGTCATGTGCACCCTCCTCTTCCCCTCCGCCCTCCAGATCCCCCGAGCAGATGACGTGGACGTGTCAGTCATAGCACGCGGCACGCCAGGCTTCAGCGGGGCGGACCTGGCGAACCTGGTGAACGTGGCGGCTCTGCGGGCAGCCATGGAGGGGCAGCGTGCGGTGGCGCTAGCGCACCTGGAGCACGCCAAGGACCGCATCCTCATGGGCGCCGAGCGCAAGTCCGCCGTCATCTCCCCTCAGACGCGGCGCCTGACGGCGTACCACGAGGGCGGGCACGCGCTGGTGGCCGTGCACACGGCGGGCGCACACCCCGTGCACAAGGCCACCATCGTCCCACGGGGCGTGGCGCTCGGCATGGTGGCGCAACTGCCGGAGACCGACGAGGTGAGCGTGTCGCGCACGCAGATGCTGGCCCGGCTGGACGTCTGCATGGGAGGGCGGGTTGCGGAGGAATTGGTGTTTGGTCCGGGGGAGGTGACTTCTGGTGCGTCGAGTGATATTGTCCAGGCGACGAGGCTTGCGAGGGAGATGGTGACAAAGTATGGGATGAGCGAGGCGGTGGGTGTGGTGGCACATGATTACGAGGACGACGGGCGGTCTATGAGCACGGAGACTCGGCTCACCATTGAGAGGGAGGTGCGGGCGCTGCTGCAGCGCGCGCATGACAACGCACGGGCCATCCTGGTGAAGCATGAAGCAGAGTTGCATGCACTTGCAGGGGCGCTGTTAGAGAGGGAGACGCTCACAGGCGCACAAGTGAAGGCTGTACTGGAGGCTGCCAGGAACAAGGCCGGTGCTGCTGCTGCTACGGCCGGCGCTGCTGCTGTTGCTGTGGCGGGTGATGGTGCTGGTGTTCCGTCTGTGCCGAAAACAGCCACTTCGGCTGCTGCAGCGGCAGCGGCGGCTGCAGCTGAGGCTGCTGCTAGTGCAGCAGGTGCGCCCACGCAACCGGCAGGGGCTTAGTGGTCCGGATCCGGTGCTCTGCTTCTCCTTGTTGCTGATTTTACATCTCCGCTGGCTGTGCGCTCAAGGCTGATTTAACGCTTTTATTTAGTTTTGACGAAGTGTCATGGGGATGTGCCTCAGCATGGGTGTTTGCTGAAGTTAATGCCTTATCCCCCTCCGCTTTGTGTTAACGTCCAAGCGACATACAGCTATATTGTATCATAATGTACAGCCGTCATACTGCACGAGCGCGAGGGTGGTGTATCGAGTCGGGAATCCAAGAGTCCAGACAAATCACACAACACACCCCCAACAGCGTCAATGCTGTCAACTCGGCAGCATTACCACAAACGTTCCTCGATCATCGTCTACTTACCTCCTCCATCACCGCCTCTCTCGGCCTCGCCTCCACTCGCGTCCAGCGCGGTGCAGCATTTTTTAAAAGCTGCACTCCCAACACAACAGGACCGACAGCCGGCCAACGGCATATTCGACACTCACACTCGCCGCAACACTTCTGTGCGGCTCTCGGCGATAGGCACCTCTAGCGTTGCGCACTCCCACTACTCCTCGCGTCGTTCTCGTCGTGATCCGCGTGCTGCGCTTGCCTCTTGCCGCTTGCCGCTTGCCGCGCGCGTCTATACTGCGAGCTCGCCGCGAAAGAGTCGAGTGCTGGCTGATCATTCCGCCGACGCGTGCCGCCAAGACTGTGCGCCCGCCATGCGCCCCGCGAATGGGAGTACTGTGCGGGGAGGCGCGATAGAGAGGGGGAAGGTGCGATAGAGTGGGGGAAGGCGCGATAGGGTGGAAGGAGTCTGATAGACGATAACCGGCGTGTCACAGGGCGGCGCGGCGCGGTGATCGGCAGGCGCTGCCTCGTACCGCATTGATCCATTAGCCACCTTCCATTCGCCCATTCGCCTCCGTTCCGGTGTGCCCACCGCCCATCCTTCTTTCCACGGACCATCCCACTCGGCGGCATCGCGCGCAGCCCCTTTCTCCCCGCGTCCCCTTCCCCCCCCTCTCCGCCATGCGATGACCCGTCCCCACTCCGCCGACGCCTCCAAACACTCCGCTCCGCCGTCCGCCCGCCGCTCCGCCTACCGCCTCGCCTCGCGCATCTTCTCCCTCCCATCCCGACTCGCCCACGCCGTCACACGACCGGCTGATGGCGCCGGCAATCTAGCCGGCAGCCGCTCCAACCGGCACCGCAACCGTTCGTCCTCGTCGTTCCTCTCCTCCGCCTTCCCCATCTCCTTCCCCCGCGCCCGCCGCTCCCCCAGCGGCTATGCCTCCGCGGACTCGTCGTGGCGCGGGGACGGCTGGCCGGCGGCGGACGGCACGGCGCGCAGCGACCACGTGGGGACGATCACGGGGAAGCGGTACAGTGCGGTGAAGCTGGAACAGCTGTACGAGCTGGGCGGGTTCATTGGGCGCGGGCAGAGCGGCGTGATCAGCGCGTGCACGCACCGCCACACGGGCGAGCGGCTGGCCGTTAAGAGCATTCTCAAGAAAACCATCCACTCCGAAGGCACCGCACGCGACGTGCAGCGCGAGGTACGCGTGTTTTGAGTCGACTCAAAGCAGCGGCTGGCCGTTAAGAGCATCCTCAAAAAGACCATCCACTCCGAAGGCACCGCGAGAGACGTGCAGCGCGAGGTGCGCGCACGCAAAAGGGGGAGGGTGGTGGGGGAGAGGATAGACAAGGAAGATGGGGGAAGGGGGTTGGTTGTTTGGTGGAGGAGAATGAGGAATGGGGGGCGTTGGGGCATTGACACGTGCAGCGGACTCAGCTTCCCTGCCTCACACACGCCCTCCCTCCCCTCCCTCCTCTCCCTCCTCTTCCTCTTTGCTCCTCTATCCCTTCCCCCCTCATCCCCCCCTCTCCCCCACATCTCCCCACCTTCCCCCCCCACACCAGGTGCAGGTGCTGGGCATGTTGCGCGGGCATGCGCACGTGGTGCGAATGGAGGGCGTGTTTGAGGACCAGACGGCTGTGCACATCGTCATGGAGTTATGTGAAGGGGGCACGCTCACGCACCACATCGCACAACAGGTGAGGTGACTGTTGACTCCACTCAAAATGCACCGCTGCCTGTCTCCCACTTCCCCTCACGCCTGCCCTCTCCTCTTTCCCCGTCCCTCTTTCCCCCTTCCGCCCTTCCCAACCCCAGGGCGAGTGCAGCGAGCATGCAGCGTTTGCGATAATGAGGGTGGTGCTGGAGGGGGTGGGCGCGTGCCATGCCATGCCATGCCATGCGATCGGCATGTTTTGAGTCGACTCAAAAGTCACCTCATAGTGCACCGGGACGTCAACCTCCTCCGCAACTTCCTGCTCTCTCCCCCTCCTCCTTCCTCCCTTCCCCCTGCCCAGGCCGAGTACAGCGAGCGGGCGGCAGCGGGCATAATGAGGGTGCTGCTGCTGGAGGTGGTGAGGGCGTGCCATGCCCAGGGCATAGTGCACCGGGACGTCAAGCTCGACAACTTCCTGCTCTCCGCTCTCTGCCTTCCCCCGCCTCCCCTCACGCCTGCCCTCTCCACTTCCCCCCTCCCTCTTTCCCCATTCCTCCCCATCCCACCCACCAGGGCGAGTACAGCGAGCGCGCAGCAGCGGCGATAATGCGGGTGGTGTTGGAGGTGGTGAGGGCGTGTCACGCACAGGGCATCGTGCACCGGGATGTCAAGCTCGGCAACTTCCTGCTGAGCGACCAGTCAGACCACGCCACACTCAAAGCCATTGACTTTGGCTCCGCCGCATTCTGCCACCCAGGCGAGCCCGACACCCCTCCCCTCCCGTCCCCTTCTCTTCCCGCGAGACCTGCCCGCGGCCCGCCCCAAGTCCGGCCGTCTCTCCTCCACTTTCTATTCAAATGCCACTGCCCGCCTCTCTCCATTCCAAACTCCGCTTCTCCGCCTCTCATTGCCCAAGCCCCCTACTCCTCTCCTCCTTTTCTCCCGTGCCACCCCAACCCCATGGGCTGCGAGCAGGCGAGGAGCTAGAGGCGATGGCGGGCAGTCCCATGTACATGGCACCGGAGGTGCTGGGGGAGCGATACTCACATCCCTGTGACGTGTGGAGCGCTGGCATCATGCTGCACACACTGCTCGCCGGCACGCCGCCCTTCCAAGGAGGTGCTCCGCCATCCCTTGCTGCCCCGCCCTTCCCTTGTCTCCGCCCTTCCCCGTCCTCTCTGCCCCCACCCCATCCCCTGCTGTCCCCATCCATTGCTACTCCGCTATTCTCAGTCTTCCCCCTATTCCTCTTTTCCCTTCAACCCTTCATTTTTTTTCCCTCCTGTCACCCATTCATACCGAGTCTCATCGCACCACTTCTCCCACCACCTCCAAACCCAGTCTCCCACTCCCTCATGCGCGTGCCCCCCCACCACTTTCTCCGCCGTCCTCGCCGCCAGACTCAGTGCTGGCGATATTTGAGGCCATCCGCACGGCACCATTGGACCTGTCGTCACACCCCTGGCCGCTCATCTCCCCGGGCGCCAAGGCGCTGCTCTCGCGCATGCTCCACCGCGACCCCTCCGCCCGCCCCACTGCCGAGCAGCTGCTGGGTGAGCCTAGTACCGCCCGTGGCCACCATTGGGCAGGCCACGGCCACCCATGGGCACTAATGGCTCATGGGCCGTGGGTCATGGGTCATGGGCCGTGGGTCATGGGTCATGGGCCGTGAGTCATGGCATGTGGGTCATGGGATGTGGGTCATGGGATGTGGGTCATGGGATGTGGGTCATGGGCCGTGGGTCATGGGCCGTGGGTCATGGGATGTGGGTCATGGGATGTGGGTCATGGGATGTGGGTCATGGGATGTGGGTGGGTGGACGGGGGGTGGTGGGCGGAGGGCGGTGGCACAGCTTTCAGCTGTTCTGGCCTTGCATGTGTTCTGTTCTGTGTGACCCGCCATGGCGCAGAGCTCACTCACCCCACTCCCTCACTGCGCTCCCTGCCTTGTTGCATCTGTGTGCCACCCCAACCCATGCCATCCCAACCCATGCCATCCCATCCCACCCCACCCCACCCCATGCCGCGCCAACCCACACGTCGTGTGAGCAGGGGACCCATGGATCCGGGGGCAGGAGGCGGAGGAGCGGCCGTTGCAGAGCATCATGCTGCCGCGCATGAAGCGCCTCAGCGCCATGTCCAAACTGCGCCACCTCGCCCTTCTGGTCAGTTGGCCGCTGCCCTGCCCCCTGCCTCACACCCCATGCCCATGCCACATGCCGCGCATGAAGCGACTCAGCGCCATGTCCAAGCTGCGCCACCTCACCCTGCTCGTCCGTCACTTCCCTCTTCCCACACCTCACACCCCCACACCCCACACCTCCCACCCCTCCCCTCGCTCACTCTGCACGTGCCGCTTCACACGCATCTGTGCACTCCCTCTCCCATCCCATCCTTGTCTGTCTCGCACCATCCTCTCCCCATCCCCGCCCTCACCCCTCGTCTCCTCGCTCTGACCCTCATCCATCCATCCCTCTGCACCTCATGCGCCCATCCCACCCCACACCCTCCCGCCTCCCCCCCAGGTGACGACGCGGCACATGGGGGAGGAGCAGGAGAGGGAGCTGAGGGCGGTGTTCTGTGCGGTGGGCGCGGACCAGGGGGGCGCGCTCAGCCTCCAGGACCTCACTGCTGCGCTGCGCAGCGTGGGGGCGGCTCTCAGCGACGATGACATCCGCCGCATCTTTGCCTTCGTGCGTGCTGCTGCTCACATGCTGCCCACCCGCACAAGCGCAAGCGCATGTACATGCACATGCACATAAGTGATGATGACATCCGCCTCGCAGCCTTGCACACGCGCGTGCATGTGCGCCTGCATGCACACAAACATACTTACATTACATGCGCTTCCCCTCGCACCTCTCCACATGCCACACTCTCCACATGATCGTTCTGGTGGTCTCTTACTCCTTACACATGGCAAAGGCACACCCTTCCCCTGGCCCATGCAGGTGGACGTGGATAGGAATGGCAGCATCGAGTATGCGGAGTTTGTGGCGGCCACCACCGTGCTGCACACACGCACACGCACACGCACACGCACACGCACATGCCCTACACCCGTGCAACAGCATGCCCTCTTCCCCCCACCTTCCCCCACGAACTGGCGTCTTTGCGCACGCACCAGGTGGACGTGGACGGCAGTGGCAGTATAGAGTACGCGGAGTTCGTCGCAGCCACCACCGTGCTGCACCGCGACCGCCATGCCGCCGCAATCAAACACGCCTTCCAGGAGATGGATGCGGATGGGTCGGGAGCGGTGAGCGTCGAGGAGTTTGCGGCGGTGTGCTGCCGGCTGGGCATGGGAGATCTGGAGGAGATGCGCGAGATAATTGCAACTGCCACGGCCGCTGAATATGTGAGCTGCTGCGCATGCCATTCATTCATGCTATGGTGTTTCTCCCCACTTGTCTCATTCCCTCGCCCACACTTGTTTCAACTGTCTCGCCCTATCACCCCATCCTTGTTTCTCCTCCCTGCTCATCCCTGCCCTTCCACGTGCACTGTCCCTCCACTCCACTACACCCCTACACTGCACCCCTCCATCAAAACCCACTCCATTTTACCTGACCCCTCCACCTGACCCCTCCACCTGACTGCCCCACGGTGCGTCTCCCCACCAACGCATGCAGGGCAACGAGGCGGGGTCGCTCCAAGCAGAGGGCAGCGGAGCGGCGGGCGAGAAGCAGATAGACTACAAGGACTTCCTGGCACTGGTCACGGGGTCAGGGCAGGAGGACCACCGCGTCGAGTCCTGGCTCGCTGCCGCGCTGCTCTGATCTCTTGCAAGGCAGATGGGGCAGAGGGCAGCGGGGGCTTGAGGTCGAAGCAGATAGACTACAAGGACTTTCTCGCACTGGTCACGGGATCAGGGCAGGAGGACCACCGCGTTGAGTCCTGGCTCGCTGCTGCCCTGCTTTGACGCCGCTCCCTCTTCTCGCTACTCGCCTCCAAGCCTTCTCACCTCCCCACCTCCCATCTCCCACCTATTCACCTCCACACTCACCCCGCCCGTCCATGGTCCACCCTCACTCACACTCACTCTGCGCCCACACTCTCACAACTTCTCCACCTGCTCCCTTGCCTTCCCCCACTCTATTCTGTGTGTGTCTCGCTCCTCATCACCCTACCTACAAGCCACTGCCTCGCTATCACCACCGCACCCATCTCCCTCATCCCTCTACGCCCGTGTGCCTGTTGTGCACGCAGCACTGGGTGCACGCAGCCGCAGGGGCACAGGCAGTGCCTTGCACCAGACCTCCATGTAGGGCTGCCCGTACCACTCCTCTACACCTGCCCTCATGCCCACACGCTCCACACCTGCAACCAAAGAGACAGGCAGAAACAGGGCTTGAGCCCATTCGAATTTCTACGGTAGTTTCCCTGTGCTTCTGTGCTTGTTCATAGGCCAGAGCTGTGGTGCATGCGTGGGGTTCAAGTGGATGGTCATGACTATGATGATGCCTCCTGTTACCCACCCATGCTCACACCTCAAGCATGCCTGCTGGTACATGATTTGGTTTTTTGCCACTGGATCTCCATGCTCTTAGATATCCTTACATACTGGATATCCAATACCAAACAATTTCTGTGCTAAAAGGTCCTTATAACATTACAATACAATGCTCTCCAACTGCCACTGCCAGTGAGACTCTGCTCTTTGATACATCAACAGCCACAAACTTCTTCCCACGTGCGCCCTACACAGCATGTGCCATGCGACACCACAGCGTTCCCACCTCATGTGTACAACATGCACATATGCACCATGCACACGTGCACCATGCACACATGCACCATGCACACATGCACCATGCATACCTGCATGCATACATGCATGGCATGAATCATGAATCATCATGATCCAGGGGCGAGGGAGAGGGGCATCAGTGGGGGTGGCGGGGCAGGTGGCACATGCGACACACGGTGCTGCCAGCGCTGGTGGGATTGCCATACGTGCAGTGCATGCACGACCAGTACTCGCCCTCCCCTGCTGCGCCTCCCCCACCCGCCACCTGCCCCTGCCCTTGCCCTTGCGCCAAACCAAGGCTCACCCCTCCCCCCGGTCCCCCATCAACGCGCATCCTCACCCCTCCACGCCCATCCCCCACCAACCCCCCATCAGCAAAATGCACATGGTTCACCCCACTCCCACTCCTCCGCCTCTTCCTCCCCTCCTCGCCCTCCCCGCCCTCCCCCGCGGCCTTGCTCGACCCCACCCCAGCATCCCCCTCCCCTGTCGGCACATCCTCGGGAATCTCCGAGAGTCCGGATTCAAGCGCGGTAACCAGGTTATGGAAGAAGGTGCGCGTGACGGCCGTGAGGCGCGTGAGGTGGGAGCGGAAGGCGAGGAACTCGGACAGGCGGTGCTGGGGGGAGAGGGCGGCGGGGGTGGGGTTGGCGTGCGCGTCGAAGGAGCCCTTGAAGTGCGAGGGCACAAACGCCTCCACATCCTTCTCTGCCGCCTTGTGCAGCCACCCCAACGCTGCGTCTGCCTGGCCCTGCTCCATGCAACACCATGCACATCGAAAGGAAGGGAAGTGGGTGGGGTGAAAGAAGTTGAATAGGGGAGGGGTTGGCGTGCGCGTCGAATGAGCCCTTGAAGTGCGAGGGCACAAACGCCTCCACGTCCTTCTGTGCTGCCTTGTGCAGCCACCCCAACGCTGCATCCGCCTGGCCCTGCGACCACCGAGGAGGGGGCAGGAGGGGTGGGTTAAGGAGGAGATTTGAAGTTACGATACGAGGTTGCATTGGTTGGTGGGGCTGAGTTGAGGCTATTGGTGACATAACTGGCAGGCAGCCTTGCACCGGCCGTGACAGCAGCACAATTACAGGATATGCAGGTGGGAGCCACCTGAAGGCATAATGAAGGCATTAAGGTCCCTAACTGAAACATCCAAGGACTTATCTGAAAGCACCTGACGACTCACCTGAAGGCACCTGAGAGCTCACCTGGGGGCAAGGCACCTGAGACAGACCTGGAGGTACTCAAAGAGGTTGCGGCGGGCGGGCTGGTGGTCGGAGAGGTAGAAGCCATAGGCGTAGGTCCACTTGAGCATGCGCCTGCACGCTATGATCTGCTGCCACGCCTCCGATAGAAACTTCATCTGCGCCGCTGGTAACCCCATCAGCCCCCTCAGCTGCTCCGCCTGGTGCTGCTCCACCTGCCAACGAGAGTGGGAATGGGGAGACGAGGGGGTCAGCTGAAAAGTGTTGCGCATGGTGAGAGGGGAAGGGAAAGAGGAATGGGGCAAGGGAAAGAGATGTCATGGAAGCTCAATGCCGTCGTCACTTGACTCCCCACACACCTGCTCTGTCTTGCCTCCCTCTCCCCATAATCACCTCCACTCTCTTTCCTCCCCCCCGTCCTCACCTCTTTGAGGCTCTCCTGTGCGCGCCGCCACGACTGTTCGTTGCTGGCCCACCGTTCAAAGTAGTGCAGATACCGCTCCAGTGACTGCCGCGCGCGCTGCCGCCGCTCCTCCTCCACGTTGTACTCGCCCTGCGGGGAGGGAAAGGGGGACGGGGGAAGAGAGGATGGAAGAGGAAAATGCTTTTCGAGTCTTTTCAAAGCTCCTCCGCATGCTCTACTTTCTCCCACCCCTCCCCCCTCCCTGTCGGCCTTCAACCACCACCACTACCCTTCACTGCCCTCCCCTTCCTCCCTCTGCCACACGCTACCATCCCCCTGCAGATCCCCCTCCCCCCTCCCCCCCCCTGCGCGCACCTTCTTCTTGCTGGTCTCGTAGCGGTTGCAGGCGTAGAACCCGCCGGTGCCCTCGCCGTGGTCCTTCCAGTCGCCAAGGCAGAGCCAGCAGAACTCGTGGCGGCACGGCGGCGAGCACGTCATGTGCATGCACCCGTGGTTCTTCTCTATCGGCCGCTGGCACCGCGGGCACGCCTTGCTGTTCGCCAGAATCCACTTCATGTTCTCCGACTCCGCACTGCCACAGGCAGCACAGATCACAAGGGGAAAAGGGGTGTGGGGGCAGAGGGGGGAGGAGGGGGGAGGGATGGGATGACTTTTGGGTCGACTGGAAAGGCACCTCGCTGGCAGCGCGGACATGCCTTGCTGTTCGCCAGAATCCACTTCATGTTCTCCGACTCCGCACTGCCGCCCGTGCGCAGTACACATGGGGGAGTGGGGGGAATCGGAGGAGAGGAGGGCGGATGGGGAGAAAGTGGGGAGGGATGAGGGGAGGCTGCCCCATGCCCACAGCAGAGACAGAACAAGGCAAAACACGGACCTGTTTTTGACGACCCATTTGCGCACGAGTTCGCAGTCAACTGGCCGGTGGGGCTCCTGCAGGCAGTGCCAGCACCACTCGTGCCCACACGCACACCGCACGTCCCGGCTCCTGCTCCCGCCCCACACCGCCCCTCCCCCTCCGCCCTCCTCCTCCTCCTCCGCCATCACCCCCTTCAGCTTCCCCCCGCGCGCGCCCGCGCCTGGCAGGGCGCGGGAGATGGGCGCGCCCCCTTCAGCGTGGATGGCGAAGTCACAGCCGGGCGAGGGGCACCACTTGACGCTCTCACTCGCCTCCACAAACGACCGCAGCTGGTACCGCCGGTACCGCTGCGCTGCTGCTGCCGCCACCCCCGCCCCACACGGGAATGCCGCTCCCCCACTGGCCTCTTCTCCCCCTCCCCCTGCTGCTGCCACTCCGCCTGCTGCAGCCGCCATTGCTCCCCCTGACGCTGCTGAGGGCATTGGTGCTTCTGCCGCTCCTTGTGCGCCCGATGCACAAGCCGCACCCTCCCTGCATCCAGGCTCAGCAGCAGCAGGCAGGGGCGCAGAGGGAGCGCTTTTGACCCTCCGCGCCTTGCCACTGCGCCCAACACCCTGGGACGAGCCAGCAGCGCCACCGGCTGGTGCAGCTTCACGTGCCGTTCCTGCTGCCCCTGCTGTTCCCGCTGCTCCTGCTCCTGCTCCACCTGTATCCGCTCCCCTGCCATCCCCCACTTCCTTCCCCTTCCCCTTCTCCTCGGCGCGCACGTCCCCTTCCCCACCCGCTTCCCCCCGGCCCTCCCCCAGCGCGTCCCCCTGAGCGGGCGCAGCCGCGTCCGCGAGGAGCGCGAGGATGCGCGCGTCCTCCACTGCTGCGCCGCACTTGGGCGCAGGGCAGCGCAGCGACAGGCACCCCGCCCCGTCAGCAATGGCGGATGCCACGTAGGTCTGCCAGCAGGGCACGCAGTAGCGGTGCTGCCCGCACAGCGCCATCACGACCGTCGATTCGAGGGGTTGGTCGTCGAAGCAGATACCGCAGCGCACTGTAGCGGGGACAGCCGCGGAGGACGACGCTTCTGGGGGGGAGGCGGGCGCATATAGCCCCAGGCGTTTGCGCACCCCCTCCTCGTCCGAAAACCACGCGTCGCTGGCGGACGCAAAGGGGGAAGAGGGGGGGAGTGGGGGTGGTGGGAAGAACAAGGTGGAGACGTTTGGGGGGGTGGGGGGGGGGGTGGGGGAGAGGCAGGGGTTGAGGAAAGAGCGATGAGGAAGACCAGGGGAGGCACGATGAACGACGGCAACGCGCGCGGAGGCACGGTGCGCGGAGGCTTGATGCGCGGAGGCATGGTGCGCCGCAAGGAGATGACGCGAAATGGATGGCGAAGCGCGCAGCGATGGCGGGGGTGGCGGATGGGAGCGGCAGCAAGAGAGTGCGCGGCTCACGTGACGCGGCTGACTCACGTGACGCGGTTGACTCACGTGACGCGGTTGACTCACGTGACGCGGTTGACTCACGTGACGCGGTTGACGCTCCATTTGAAGGAGCGCAGCAGCAGCGCGGCGGCGGAGTCGGAGACGTTGAGGAAGCTCACAATCTCGCGCACAAGCCGCGCCTGTTTTTTCACGATGTCCGCCTCCGACAGCACCTGCAACGGTTGAGAACGGTTGGGACAGGCTTTTGAGTCGACTCAAACGTGGACTCGGAGACGTTAAGGGAGCTCACGATCTCGCGCACAAGCCGCGCCTGCTTCCGCACTATGTCCGCCTCCGACAGCACCTGCAACGGTCGGGATCGGTTGGTGCCGGTGGCGACATTCGCGCGGCCGTTGGTGGTGCCGGCGTTATGGCGAGGGGAGGGAGAAAGCAGAGGCGGGAGAGCGGAAAGAGGTGTGAGAACGAACAGTGGCCGGCGAAAGCGAGGAGCCGAACTACGCACGTGCAGCGCAGCGCAGCACGGGGGGGGTTACGGGTGAAAGCGACTCGCCTTGTACTGGCTGTCGTTTCCTCGCGGGGTGTCCGCCTCTTGCACCTCCTCCTCCTCAACCACCCCTTGCGTATCCTCCTCCACCTCTTCCTCCGACTCTTCCTCCTCCTCATCCCCGTAATTATCTCCGTCATCGTCGCCGTCATCGTCGCCGTCCTCGTCGCCGTAGTCCTCGTAATCGCTTGCGCCGTCCTTCACCTCGCCCTGCTCGTCGTCCCCCCCTGCGCGCACCTCTACCACCTCGTCGTCCGCCATGCCTCCGCGCGTGCCAACCCTCCCCGCGCACCACCGTCGCTCGCTCCGCCGCGTGACTCGCGCGCGGGGCGGAAACGGAGTCAGATGCAGGTGCAGTGCAAATAAATTCTTGGCGTTCGCAGGCAAAACTGCACAGGCGGACGAACGGACTTAGGTATAAGTGATGGAAGAGAAAAGTGACAAGCCGAGCCCAATGCCCTAGGGAACTGATGAAACGTTTTTAGGGTTCGATGATGGGGGAATAATGGCGCGGGGCGGGTGCGGCGAATGCGTCCACGAGTTGTTTGAGGGGTGCTTTATCGGGGACGTGTTAGCGGGTCAGCGTGTGATGATAAGACTGATATACGTAGCCCTCAAATAGACCAGTTTCAGGTCAAGTACTCGTGGTACCTGCCTGGTATTCAGGAATAGTAAAAAAGCTTTTGTTCCGTCTTACAAAACACTTCTCCGTCAACCCACATTCTCCACGGTAGTACCTGACACAACTCCCACGCTTCTGTTGCAACCAGACCTGTAGAAAGAGCAGAGGGCCAGTCACACGTGGTCCGTCCACTTTCAGGCTGTGAAATGCCTGTCACTAGCATGGTGCAAAGGCACCCAGGGTTCAATTATATACAGACGCCATACACATATGGGCCACGTGAAGGTTATTCGTGTTACAGGTAACTCCTCGGTCGCTAATAGAATGTGGGCCACATGAAGGCTTTCTTGCTGGCCACACACTGAATGGCTCGTGAGTCGTGAGAATCCCTAACTTGTAGCCCTGTCACGGGGGGGCCTATCTACAGCCACCACTGTCACCATCAGCATTAATATCTGCACTTCCATCACCACTGCCATCTGCACTGCCATCACTGCTCTCCTCTGCGTGCCCGCCATCAGTTGCACCCCCAGAACCAGCAGCACGTTGCCATTTGGCAGCGGCACGGCTGAATGCCTGCTCCAGAGACAAGGCACCGGTTAAACCTGTGCCTGCTGCCCCGCCCTGCTCCTCCTCCTCCCGTTGCTGCTGCTGCTGCTGCTGCTGCTGTTGCCATTTCTCCTGCAGCTGTGCTATGGCCATGGCTGCTGCCTCTGCCACCTCCGGATCGGCATCGTTTGTCAGCTTCTGAGAATGAAAGAGGAGTACACACATGGTAAGAGTGAGAACATGAATGCTACAACCATGAATATACAGTGCTACTCAACATGCGATACAACTCATGCATGTACACCACATTCATCTATACGATTGCACTGGCACCACTACCCTTTGTCACATGCGAAGCTCCAACAGACCCTCATAGCGTTCCCTCACCCTGCACCACTCCCCTCACCTGCACCACTCCCCTCACCTGCACCACTCCCCTCACCTGCACCACTCCCCTCACCTGCACCACTCCCCTCACCTGCACCACTCCCCTCACCTGCACCACTCCCCTCACATGCACCACTCCCCTCACCTGCACCACTCCCCTCACCTGCACCACTCCCCTCACCACTGACCTGCAGCACGGCGCAGCCGGCATTCCCGAGGGAGGAGAGGGAGGGCGCGCTGGAGAGGGCGTCAACGGCCGTGAGGCGCAGCGCCGCGTGGGGGGAGGCGCAGCAGCGGTGCAGCAGAGCCAGGCCGTAGCTGCTGCTCACCTCGCCCATGTCCACCAGTGCTGCCAGCAGGAAGCCCAGCTGGGGGGAAGAGGGGGCAAGGCGAGGAGAGGGGAAGGAGAGAAGAGGAAAAGGGCACGAGAGAGAAGTGGGAGAGAGTTAGAGGGGCGTGAGCTGCTGCTCACCTCGCCCATGTCCACCAGCGCTGCCAACAGAAAGCCCAGCTACGGATGGTGGGGAGGGGGAAAGGAAGAGAACGGGAGGGAGGGGGGGAAGAGGGAAAGAGGAGGAGCACGATAATGCGAGAGGACACAGCACAGCAGGAAAGGGAGCAATAAGGGGCACAGCGGGAAAAGGTAGGCGGGAGAGGCGAGGGGGACGCAGATGCAGCAAAGAAGGGGCAGTGCGGTGGGTGTGCTTGTGCTGACCTCCTCTGTGGTGCTGTCGTCGCCCCCCACTCCCAGCACTCCCCACTCCTCCTCCTCCCCGTCCTCCTCCCCCTCCACTGGTGCGAGGGAGTGCGGGCCGATCTCACGGTACAGCTCCTGCACACACACACAGAGAGGATTCAGTAGACACATGACAGGTGATGCGGAGTGTGTCCACAATGCCATGGTGCCATGACATGAAGCGATGGCATGAGGCAATGGTGACATGCGGTAGTCTACCGCCGGTAGACAGGAGGGCACTAGTGAAAGAACGGGTGCGAGCGGCGGCAACAAGGATGAAGTGCTTGGGCATGGCCTTTGAAGGTTTAGGAAAGGACACAAGGGATGGCTGGAGGCAAGGCACATACGTCAAGTGCAGCAAGCGTCTTGAACGACAGTGTGGATAGCGGATGCTGCCGCTGACGTGGAGTTAGGGGATTCGTGCTCACAGACCTCCTTTCCTCCCCATCCTCCTCCAATCTACTCCCCTCTGCACCCTCGCTCTGAGAGTCCATCAAAGGACGCGATTGTGAGGAAGATGGTGGGACGGCGGCTTGGCTGGAGTAGGGGGTGGATACAGCTGAACTGTCTTGAAGGGGTGTCGATGGGTTCAAAGCGGTGCTGCTTCTTCTTGAGGTGGTGGCAGGAGTGTTGGAGGGTGTGGAAGCAGGGGTGGAAGGGGCGGTAGAGGGAAGGACGTCGGGGCGAAGCAGTGTGACTATAGCGGAATGAAGGCTCTTCACCACCTGCTTGTGACAATAGGGAATACGGGCAAGCAGGACACAGCATGGGGGGCCGAGAGGGTTGATTGGATGCAGCATGAGAGGGATGGTGTGGGGCGATGCCATGGGGGATGGGTCAGCATGTGCACTCAGCAGGTATGCGCATACATGGATGGGAGATGCGAGTCCCGCACACACACACATCGGTATTCATAGTCTGTGGAAGAACAGCGGGTACGGCATGGGTGCACGCAGTACAATCACCACACTACAGGGCATGAGAGCACCTGCAGAGCCAGGAAGACGTCTTCTAGCCCTCGCCGCCTCATGCGCATGTCAGCCAGCCGCAAATCCGCCTGCCATGCCATGCCACGCCATTCCATACCATGCCAAAAGGGGGGTGGTAGAATGAAATGCACGAGGGTTCAGGGTGTATCATTCGTTTTGAAGGCTGGAACGGAGAAAGAATCTGGGTAAGCATAAACGGCACCCACTCCGACTCCCAAGCAGCCCGCATGAAACATGTCACATGAAATATGGCGCATGACACATGACTGAATGCTTACCGCGAGGGCGCCATCTCGCCAGTGCTGTGCGGCCTGCCGGCTCAACTCCTCGCGTGCACTCTCCTCCAACCCCTGCACCCACGGCCCCACACCAGCACACACCACACCCCACGCCCACACGCTCGTTAGCCCATGCACAGAAAGCCCCCCAATTCCAGCCCACTGATAGCAGGCCTGGCTTGGAATTTGCAAGGATTCGGTGGCAGAGGCTGAATTGCTACAGGTGAGAATCGACATGCATGTGCTTCCTGGTGCGCACTGAATCTGATGCTCCTCGCGTCTCCCCCACCCCCCCACCCTCCCTCCTCCCCCGCACCTGTTCCTGCCACCTGTCCTACCAGCGCCAGGTGTCGCAGGCGCCTCACTCGCAGCCGCGCGCGCGCATCCAGCACGCCCGCGTCCTCCCGCGCCCTCGCTGCTCACATGGCGGGCAAGGCCCGGCGGACATTGGGAGGGGATGGGAGCAAGGGACGACGGGAATGACGGCAAGCTATTAAGATTATGGGAGAGGATGAGGGGACGCGAACCGCGGAGAGGAACAGAATCCGGCGGGCGAGCGTGAAGAAGAACTTGCGGGATACGGGACGTTCCGTCGAATGAAAGGAGCTCCACCGTCAAACCGGCCAAATTACCGGCGAGCGGTGAAATCTACCGTCGAGCGTTTGGAATCTACCGGCGAGCGCTGGAAACGTACCGTCGAGCGTGAGGAACTTGGATCCCAGCAGCGCCACGTCCTCGCGCGCCCTCGAGTCCAGCGACCAGAACCCCCTGTCAGGGCACCGGTGCACACGGAGAGGGCAGTTCATCGGAGGGGATTTTATGGCGAGAGTGAGTGGGGACGACACGAGCGGGAGCGAGACGGCGGCCAGCAAGTGCGATCTCAAGCCGTCTCCGAGCTGAACCAAGAAGAATAGCAAAGGTGAACCGAGGTCGCTTAGCGATCTTTCTAGAGGTCAATGGTGTTCCATGTACCGATAGCGCTTGGGTGACGTCAACGAGAAAGACATTCAGCAGCTATGGAAGGGAAGAGGGACCTGGCAAGCAGAGTGGCGTCCTTGCGCGCGAATTGAGCGGCCGTCGTGAGGCCTATCAGGCACGGCGGGGCTTCGCCATCGCTGGCGCGCCCTCCCGCACCCGCGGATGCGCATATCGGACAGTCGGAACCGCAGCCTGACTGCAGGAAGTCGCACCCTCCCACGCCCATTCCCGCGCTCACGTCCGCATCAGGTGAGCCCGAATTCGCGAGAATTTCTCGGATCTGCTGTCTGTTGTCTGATACGCTAGCCAATATGCCGTCAATGTCGCTCGCTCCCTCCTTGCCAAACGCCCTAACGCAGACTCTCGGCTCACGGGTCGACGCGTGTTGGAAGAACCGCTCTCTCGATCCCACGCATCCTGATTTCGCGTGCACACCCCCAATCGCCTCGCCCCAAAATGGTGAAATTCGCACGAGACTCGAGACAGGATTGCTAATGGTGCAAGCAGGTCGCACGTCGTAGTGAAATGCGAGCCGCGCTCCCCCAAGCGCAGCCGTCACCTGGCACGGAAGGCCTGCCATGGCTAGCGAAGAGGCTGGGAGCTTGCGGGAGGCTGCGAGAGTCAATAAGGCTAAGAGCCGATTCGTCGTGAATCGTGGAGTTATTTGCGTTTCGTGCAGTGCAGAGGGAGTGATGTATGCTCTGCCTTGCGTAGTGTGGGCAAGAATGGTTGAGGCTGAGGAGGGCAGATGCAGGGCGGGAGATTATGAAAGAATTTTCAGGGAGGGAGGGCAGAATCAAGGGCTACGTGGCAACTCCCTGAAACCCGCGAGGGATACGATTGGACGAAAATGTTTGGCTTGGAAGACCAATACGATTTCCTGATTGCGAAGGTACAGATTGAGAAGAATTTAGGTCTACATTGAGGCGAAACAAATGTTTTGTCAATCATCAAAACCGAAACCAATGTTTTCTTCTATCCATAAACAATACTTCTGATCCGAACACGTGTTCTGGGGTTATAATGATGTAAGCACCTGATTCGACAAATAACGTAGCCACAAAACGGAAGCCACACCACCATCCATATTGATGGAAGTTGTGGTTCAGAATCACGATCTATGAGTTCGTCAGCGAAAAATCTTGCAGTGGCACTAAGTCTAAGTGGAGTGGGAATGCAGAAAATGTCCCCGATACAACAAACACATGTACCGTGAGGAGATGTACGTTGGCGTTTATAAGTTACATAAATATCCTCAAACCATCATTTCGTCCCTGCACATGAAAGCAGAAGGGTCATACATCTAGCCAACAAAGAGGCAGTAAACCACAAACCACCAATTTAACTCACCAGGCGTCATCAGTGTCAAGGACGAGGCATGTTATACTCTTTTGCCCCCTGCATTTACACATGTCATGCACGCATATATTATAAATGCAATGGGAAGAGGAGAAGAGTCACATGGGGGGCACATGAGCGTACAAACAGACTATATGTATGTGCATGCACACACACATATAAGACGGTAATCCACAGATTCAGTTTTTCAAAAGCCCTACTATGACTCACGTTGGAACTGGCTTCATGCAGGACCGCATCACCTCGCCGTCAAGCTCAATAATGCAAACATCACATTGCCCTGTGAGGCAGAAGCGGTTATCAATCGTCAAGGCACCTGCGTCGACAGCCGCCTTTAGCAGACTGGAACCCTCCTGGGAAAAAAATATCGGGCGGGGGTGCAGTGTGTTGGAAATAAGCAAGCTGTGTCTGGGAAAATCGTGAGGGGAGTAAGGAGGCAGGACAAGGTAAAACGTTCGGAGTGTGCACTAAAGCAACACGAATGACTGCGATCCCCTGATTTCTACATTTCGGCTGCATGAAAGGATATGTATGGGCTGAACGACGAAAAATGGAGTTTACTTTGTGTTAAAAACCAGCACTCACAAAGCAGAAGTGATTGGGCCACAGCCTATCCATTTTCTTCCCTGAAACTAGCTCCACGCTTTCGTTTCCTAGCTCCGTTCTTCCCACGAATTCGACATTCTCGTCCTGATTCTGATTCTCACTGTGCGACCCATATGTTCACAAAGTCACCGCGAGACGAGAGATATTTGGCGTTGCATGTACTCACCGGCGCGCTGCAGGTGTCGCCATACGGCTCCCACGTGATCTCCACCATGGGCCCGTCCACCACATTGTCGTTCAGAAACGCGCCCTCGGGCAGACTAGGGGAATTTAAGTGGGCATCGATGAGAGGACGGAGGAGACAAGGGTTAACGCCACGCTGAAATGACATTGCGATCTGAAAAGCAGAAGAGTGGGAGGTTCAAGCGTTGGTCTACAAGGGCAAGGATCTGTACAAAGACTCACGAAGCATGACGTTCCCGCTATTGCTTCCCTATTCTGCTTTGCTCAAAAGATTGCTTTCTCATTCTGCGTAGCGCTTTCCTTCCTCTCACCCTCTCTCCTTGCCAGTGGCGGCCGCCAGAAAGAACTCCTCTCGCAGCTCGGCACCCGTCTTCTTCCGCTCGCCCCCCGCTGCCTCTGCTCTCACCGCCAACGACGCTGGCCGGCCATGGGACACCTAACAGAGGCATTGCGGTGGCAAGGTTAAGGCGGCGGGACCATCGGATGGTGCAGTGTTCAGAATGCCACGAAAAAATCGCCTACCTGACAAGCCGGAACTGCCGTACTTCTAACCCTATGACCTGCAAGCGGAAGAAATAAACAACTTCGCCTTTAGGCTGCTGCTCGTTTCTATTATACAGCTGTGAAGCAAGTTCCAGCAACTCACCAATGAACGCATTGCTTTGCAGCTTAACAGACACATTTCCGAGCGAAGTTATGGCAGCCATGAGAAAGATCAGTCAGTGAGCAAATTAGTCTTGAAATGGAAGTGGCTGCTGAGGCAGCAGGTTCCTGGTCTTTGGTTGCTGTGGACTTGTGTGGAATGATGACAGCAAAGCGATAATACGATGAGAATTTGCTTATGGCGGCTGTGCTTGTAGCTTGGCGTGGGTTGATTGACGATGATCACACACACCCATTCGAGTGCCGTGTCGCTCTCAGAAGGCACAGAAAGTGACAGAGTTCTCCACGTGTTGGCAATACACTGGATGCAGAATCTGTTGTTGCTTCCCAGACGTCCAAGATGTGAGTATCGGATTGCGCAATTGCCATGTCATCAGAACAGCATTCTGGAACTGACATCGTCATTGGTTGCAACTCGGTCGGCCCGCATTCGTCATGTACGCACACAGATTTGTGATTTGAAATACTGTAATGGTTGTTGTGATGAGAGTGTAGAACTAAACGGGATTCATTACATCACAATTGACAAGGGATCCACGCCATGCCAGCTGCGATGGAGAACGGTTCTGGCTTTTCGCAGCAGCGAGCGACCGCAATACCCATGCGATCCAGCGAATAGTGGAGACCCATGTGCAGGTTGTGGCACACCCCAAGCCCCACCCGCGTCGCAGGTGCGCATTCACACAGTTTCTGGAGGTCGTCAAATCAGCCTGTAACTCGCAGCCATCAACGGCTACAAACTGTTAGGTCTCTGACTTTGACGGCTTCGATCGATTTCAGATATTCCTTTCGCAGACCGCAGGTTGTGCTGGTTTGATCGTCACCAGGAAATAGAGAGGTCCAGGGCAAGGCCATCTGGCGGCCTTTGCGCAATGGCGCGCCACCAACCATAGAAATCGAAATTGGGACGGAGAAAAGGTGGATGGGGGAGGGGACACGACGTCTTCTGCGCACCCCCTGCATCCCTCCCAGGTGTATTTGTGGGGCAGACAGGATCCCAACCATCGCAACCCATCTTCTCCCACCGCATTCCAACGCATCCCACATCTCGACGCGAACCCTGAGCCATCCCTCCTCAGCCTGTCTTCAGTGTCCGCTCTATTCTCTTCACCTGTCTTGCCCTCTGTTTCGGCTCTCAGTTTTCAACACGCAAGACACTGTCCTTCCTAGACTCAGCAACTCTGGTTACGAATTCCCCTAGCATATATATATCCACACACACGTCTGACTAATTTCCTGGCTACACTCATGGCTTCAGCTCGCCGTTATTGCGTCGTAGCACTCATAGTTCTCATAGCTCTCACCAACTCCAGACTAGGTCTAGCAGCAGCGGAGCAGCGGCCAATAGCGTCTTTCTTCGGCGATCCGCACTTCGAGGGCGCAGATGGCGTCCATTTCCGATTCACCGGCGTCCCCGGCGAGGCCTACTGCCTGCTCTCCGACCCCTCGCTGCACATCAACATGGAAATGGCCGGCGACTCGGGTAGTCTAGGCGACGATTCAGTCAGTTCAGGCGGCGATGCTAGCATAACACCAGGCGCCACGCAACGCACATGGGTCAAGGCGATAGGTGTGCTCGTGGCCGGCCACTCGCTGCAGCTCAGAGCGCGACAGGGGGCAGACGCGTCGCTCGGCGACGGATTCTTGCAGTCGATAGTGTTAGACGGCGTCGCGCAGCGATTGTCGCCGTCGCACATCCTAGAGAGCGACGACGGCGCGCTAAGAGTGCACCACGTGGGGGTCACCGAATCAAACGGCGTGGAAACCGAGACTCTCAGAATACAGTCCGGTGGCCGGCAAGGGGCGGACTTCCTTGTTCATATTAGGCCAGAGGCCGTCGACCGACAATCAGCAGCCGACGCGTTTGTGCATTTCTCGGTGGAGGTGTTATCTGGGGGCGGGTTGACCGACCCGCACGGCGTGATGGGGCAAACGTTCCGGAGTTCCCAGAAGGAGCGATCTTTCGCGGTAAGCCTGCAGTGGAGCCGCGACGCGCAGGCGTGGGAGGTGGCAGGAGTTAACGGCGACGGCTATCTTGACGGCTCCGTCGAGAGTTACCGGTCGTCCAGCCTCGTCGCCGCGGATTGCGCGTTCTCGCGGTTCAAGGCGGCGGAAGGAGTTGTCGGCGAGCGGAGAGAGGAGAGCGACGGATCGTGGGCGGTGGCGGAGATGATGGGGGAGGGGGAGGACGCGGAAGGCGCGGGGGATGTAGGTCCGGGGATCGCGAGTGCGGTGGGGCGCAGACTGCTGGGCGAGAGGAGACTCCGCGAGTGATGCGCGCGGCGGCCGGTGGTGCAGCTGTTGCTCGAGACTGCCAGGGATGCTGGCGAGGCACCGTTGACTGGCTTTAGGGACCGAGCTGGTCGCCAGTAGCCTTCATTGGTTACTGAGATACCGCATTCAAGGGATATGCACTACTTCCCGGGCTCGTACTGGTTGGGATTGGGACCTACGGTCGAGGAAAGACGCTGAGCTGAGGGTGTGAAGTAGCCCTTAGGCCACTGTGATGGTGGTTGTGTGTGCCATAGGTAAATTATGTACAATGGATTTGTTTGTACCATGATGACAAGTTGAAAGGCTTGCCCATTGAGGCAACGACTCACCCAACCCTACACCATGGTTGTGACGTATCTGGAACTTAGCAAGATCCGCTCGTGGGTTGCTCTGGTTTCTCTGCTGCTGGATTGCTGGGGGCTCCGCTGATGGATTTGTTGGGTTAGGGAAGCATGTGGAGTGGCGCAGGTAGCACCCATGCATGTGCAACGGGGCAATGAAAAGCCAACTCACAATAAGCCAACAAGGAATTGGACAAGCAATAGGGCAGGCAACAAGAATGTACAGCTAGCTTGGCAATGGCATGCTATCTTCTCACACCGAGCCTGAATCGACCACCCTGCACTGCACCAAACTTAGCCACTGAAACCGCCTGCCCATGTCCCGCCACCCCTCTCACCCCTGCCTCCACACTCACACCGCTTCCTCTCCCCTGGCCTGCCGGCACCACCACCTTCCGGGGCTGCCCCCCTGCATTGATCACTCGCACCACTGTGCTGCTGCGCGCCCCTGCCTGCTCCCCACCTGCACCCTGCACGCCCACCGCCTGTGTGCGGCCGAACCTAGGAGCCAGGTCCGCATCGGTCGGTGTGTACTGGTGTGTCACTGCACCCCCAGGCGTTGGGGCGGCATCTTCTGGCGTGTACTGGTGTGTCCCTGCGCCACTGTGTCCCCCCCTGTCTCCTGGAGACGGCCCTGCTGATGCCTCTGCTCCTCCTGCCTCTGCCATGGGCTCTCTTGCTGATCCCTCTGCTGGCCCCCTCACGTCTGCTGCACCTGCTGTGGAGCAGGGAGGGCAGGCTGGAGGAGAGGCTGCTGTGGTGGGGAGACGAGAGCCATGCGGAGTTGCTGGGTTTTCAGGTGTGGCTGCGGCCGCTGCAGCAGCAACTGAAGCGAGTGGCAGGGATGGTGGTGGTGATGGGGGAGGTGAAAGTGAGAGTGAGAGTGATGATGATGGTGATGGTGGTGGTTGTGCGGGTTGGCATGGCAGCAAGCCACAAAAGGACAAGCCCAGCCATGAGGCTGCCCGTGAGTGTGTCCTCCTGCGCGCCCCCAGCCCCCCAGCTACTGCTGCTTGCGGCCCTTTAGAACCTGGTGCCACTGCCGCGGCCTCTGGCCCTCCCTGCTCTGATGCCACTGTTTCCATCACTGCACCGTGTGCTGCCACTGGTGTTGCTAGCTGTGCTGCACTGTCCATCCTCGTTGCAACCGCGCTTGCACCCTCTGCTGCCTGTTCTGACCCTCCTGTGCTCGCTGATGCCCCTGTGCTCGCTGATGCCCCTCCTGCCTCTCTAACTCTGCCTTCCCCCGTTACATCTGCTGCATCCGCACCCTCCTCACCTGCACAACCTGCTTCCCGTTCAACAGCATCACCCTCCACCCCACTACACTCCCCCTCACCGCACCGCAGTCCTCCCTCCACGTCCCTCACACCACAGCCGCCCTCCCCCACACCACCACCACCATCCCCTGCTTCCTTCCCCTCTTCCCTCCCAATCCGCACCCCATCAGCAGCCCCCCACCCCCCCTTCAGCCTGAGGCGCCTGGCAGCCCGCACATGGCGAGGCTCAGGGGACGCCATGCCGGGGGGGAGAGCAGCAGATGCATGGGATGCATGGGATGCATGGGATGCGGGCATAGGGGCATCGGGAGTCATGGGGGTGATGGGGGGCATGGGCGTGTACGGGGACATGGATGCTGATTTGCTGATGGGGCGGCGCAGGGCAGGGGAGGAGGAGAGGGAGAGGGCGAGGGAGTCAAAGGGAACGCGCATGCTCCCTCCAAGCCTCCTCAGTCTCAACCACGCCCCGCTCTCCCGCACTCCCACCCCACCCCCTTCCTCCCCGCCTTCCTCTACTCTCTCCCCCTCCTCCCCTCTTCCTCCACCCTCCTCCGCCCCGTCTCCATCCCCACGTGCACTGGGTGTGCTGGCTGCACTAGCTGCGCGCCTCTCCCTCCCCCCACCTTCCCGCTGCCTCCTCCGCTTGGGCCCAATGCCCTCTCCCCCGCCCCCACCCCCGCCACTCATGCTGCTCTCGCCGCCACCGCTGCTGCTGCTGCTGCTGCTGCTGCTGCTGCTGCTGCTGCTGCTGCTGCTGCTGCTGCTGCTGCTGCTGCTGCTGCTGCTGCTGCTGCTGCTGCTGCTGCTGCTGCTGCTGCTGCTGCTGCTGCTGCTGCTGCTGCTGCTGCTGCTGCTGCTGGGCCGACTCACACTCCTTCCCAGGGGTAACCGCAGCGACGCAGACACTGACGAGCCTGACCGCACCGGCCCGGCCGAGCCTGACCGCACCGGTCCTGCCGAGCCTGGCCGCACAGGCACGGAGCCGGTGCGGGCGAGCGAGCGTGAGTGGCGGGCGAATTGCAGGTCCGCCACGGCTGCTGCTGCCTGCTCGTCCGTGCGTGCATACACCTTGCGCCCCGTGCGCGAGGGCAGGGCGAGGCTGGGCGCGTGAGCGTGGGGGAGTGGAGGGGGAGGGTTTCCGGGTGCAGTGGTGGTGGTGGTGGTGGTGGTGGTGGTGGTGGTGGTGGTGGTGCGAGGTGAGAAGGGTGAGAGCGCTCGTGTCTTGCGCCGAAACTCCTCTCCCTGAGAGGACGACAGAGCAGAGAGGGGTGCGGGTGGGAGGGAGACATGAGGGCAATGAGAATGGCTTGATTTGTCATGGCACGGGGTGGCATGTTTAGTGAAGAGGAATTAAAGCGCTCATGGGAGTGGAGGGGTGAGATAGCATAGCACATGCCACATGCAGGCAGATAAGCTGCACTCACTGCTCGCGCCATGCGTCAGACAAGATACGAGAACTCACGGCTCGTGCCATGCGCGGGTGCATGAGCGCCAGGAAGTGCTGCTGCTGCCCAATCACCGACCCCGGACGCACCAACCGCGTGTATGCTATGGCCTGGTTGGGAGTGCGACGAGGTAGAGGGTGGGGGGGGCGTGAGGGTGCGAGGGCGTGTGAGGGTGCGAGGGCGTGAGGGTGAGAGGGGGTGATTGTGTGAGGGCATGAGGGTATGAGGGTATGAGGGTGTGAGGGTGTGAGGGTATGAGGGTATGAGGGTGTGAGGGTGTGAGGGTATGAGGGTATGAGGGTGTGAGGGTGTGAGGGTATGAGGGTATGAGGGTGTGAGGGTATGAGGGTATGAGGGTGTGAGGGTGTGAGGGTATGAGGGTATGAGGGTGTGAGGGTGTGAGGGTATGAGGGTATGAGGGTGTGAGGGTATGAGGGTATGAGGGTGTGAGGGTGTGAGGGTATGAGGGTATGAGGGTGTGAGGGTGTGAGGGTATGAGGGTATGAGGGTGTGAGGGTATGAGGGTATGAGGGTGTGAGGGTGTGAGGGTATGAGGGTATGAGGGTGTGAGGGTGTGAGGGTATGAGGGTATGAGGGTGTGAGGGTATGAGGGTATGAGGGTGTGAGGGTGTGAGGGTGTGAGGGGATGCCATGTGCATGAGAAGCATGGCATGCTGTGAGATACGTGCTGCTCTGTCTACCACTGCTTGCCCCAAGCACTCTCACTATGCTCCATCACCTCTCTGGCCGTCATGCCGCAGTGCTTCATAAGGTAGCACCCCACCAGCACCCCCGTGCGCCCCAGACCCGCCTGGAGAAGCAGCATGAATGGAGAGGGGCAGCATGGATGGAGAGGGGCAGCAGGAATGGAGAGGGGCAGCAGGAATGGAGAGGGGCAGCATGAATGGAGAGGGGCAGCATGAATGGAGAGGGGCAGCAGGAATGGAGAGGGGCAGCAGGAATGGAGAGGGGCAGCATGAATGGAGAGGGGCAGCAGGAATGGAGAGGGGCAGCATGAATGGAGAGGGGCAGCATGAATGGAGAGGGGCAGCAGGAATGGAGAGGGGCAGCATGAATGGAGAGGGGCAGCATGAATGGAGAGGGGCAGCATGAATGGAGAGGGGCAGCATGAATGGAGAGGGGCAGCATGAATGGAGAGGGGCGGCGGAAGGGAGATTGGGAAGAGGGGAAGGGGGAAAGGGGAGAAGGAGAGCGGAGGGAGAAAGAGGTGAGAGAGTGAGAGTGCTAGTGTGGAGCGGTTTAGTGCAGCCAAGTGAGACCGACAAAGCCTTGAACGCAATTCAGAGGGGTGCCTGGCAAGGCACAGCGGAGCAGCAGGCGTGCCAAGCCAGCAATGCAGATAGTGGAACGGACGGGAGAAGCAGGAAAGAGAAGCGGGTAAGGGAGAGGCACAGCACCTTGCAGTGGATGGCAACGGGCCCGTTGCTGCCCTCCACCACGGCGAAGAAGCGCTCCACTATGCCATCCGAGGGGGCGCTGACGGTGGGGGGAGGGAAGGAGGGGGTTGGGGGACAGATTGCAGCGCAGCGATGGGACGCGTGGAGGTTTGAATTGAGTCGAGGCCCGTTGCTGCCCTCCACCACGGCGAAGAACCGCTCCACTATGCCGTTGGAAGGGGCGCTGATGGTGGGGGGGAGAAGGGGAGAGAAGGAGGGGAATGGGAGGTAAGTGAGTCAAAGGTCAAAGTGAGAAGGAGGGGAATGGGAGCACTTACCCGCCGTCAGGGAAGTAGAGGTCGTAGAAGGCAAAGCCATGGCGGGTGAATCGCCTCTTGTCGTACACGCGCCTGTTGAGGCGGATTATGGCTGCTATGCCCGCCTGGATGCGTGCACTCATGCACACACACACACACACGCACGCACGCACGCACGCACGCACGCACGCACACACACACACACACACACACATTGATAAACACATGCACACATACACACATTGCACACACAGACATATTCGTTTGGTTGTGTAGCAACAGGGCCAGTGAAACCAGTGAAACCAAGTGCAGTCAGACTTGGTGTGGCTGCACCGAGAGAGGGATGGTTGCGCTCTCTAAAAAGCTTCCTCAGCAGGAAGGGAGGGACCCACAAGCAAGCGCTCCCTTGGGAAGCTCACCTGTCGAAAGTACTGCACATAGTCCTCTGGCGTGAGATAGCCCTCCTGACAGGGGCAGGTGCATGCAGGCGGTAGCATGGAGTGGGGGGGTGCAGGGAGGGGCAGTGGGAATGGTGGGATAGTGGCATCGAGAGCGGTGTGCAGTGGAGTGCAGTGCAGTGGATATTAGCAATAGTGGGGCGTTTGAGTTGCAAGGGCGTGTTGGTGGTGGCACAGACACATGGCAGTATATCAATCACACGACAGCTTGCCACACGACAGCTTGCCACACGACAGCTTGCCACACGACAGCTTGCCACACGACAGCTTGCCACACGACAGCTTGCCACACGACAGCTTGCCACACGACAGCTTGCCACACGACAGCTTGCCACACGACAGCTTGCCACACGACAGCTTGCCACACGACAGCTTGCCACACGACAGCTTGCCACACGACAGCTTGCCACACGACAGCTTGCCACACGACAGCTTGCCACACGACAGCTTGCCACACGACAGCTTGCCACACGACAGCTTGCCACACGACAGCTTGCCACACGACAGCTTGCCACACGACAGCTTGCCACACGACAGCTTGCCACACGACAGCTTGCCACACGACAGCTTGCCACACGACAGCTTGCCACACGACAGCTTGCCACACGACAGCTTGCCACACGACAGCTTGCCACACGACAGCTTGCCACACGACAGCTTGCCACACGACAGCTTGCCACACGACAGCTTGCCACACGACAGCTTGCCACACGACAGCTTGCCACACGACAGCTTGCCACACGACAGCTTGCCACACGACAGCTTGCCACACGACAGCTTGTCACACGACAGCTTGTCACACGACAGCTTGCCACACGACAGCTTGCCACACGACAGCTTGCCACACGACAGCTTGCCACACGACAGCTTGCCACACGACAGCTTGCCACACGACAGCTTGCCACACGACAGCTTGCCACACGACAGCTTGCCACACGACAGCTTGCCACACGACAGCTTGCCACACGACAGCTTGCCACACGACAGCTTGCCACACGACAGCTTGCCACATGACAGCTTGCCACACGACCCCATGTACCATCACGTCACACTATGCAACCCACCATGCCGCCCCCATGCCCTCATACCGCCTTGGCACTCCAGCATGCCACTCGTCCACCACCATGCCCCCATGCCCCCGTGCCCCCATGCCCCATGCCCCATGCCCCCATGTCCCCGTGCCCCCATGCCCCCATGCCCCCGTGCCCCCATGCCCCCATGCCCCCATGCCCCCATGCCCCCATGCCCCCATGCCCCCGTGCCCCATGCCCCCATGCCCCCGTGCCCCGTGCCCCCATGCCCCCATGCCCCCGTGCCCCCGTGCCCCCATGCCCCCATGCCCCCATGCCCCCATGCCCCCATGCCCCCGTGCCCCCATGCCCCCATGCCCCCATGCCCCCATGCCCCCATGCCCCCGTGCCCCATGCCCCCATGCCCCCGTGCCCCCATGCCCCCATGCCCCCATGCCCCCGTGCCCCATGCCCCCGTGCCCCATGCCCCCGTGCCCCCATGCCCCCGTGCCCCGTGCCCCCATGCCCCCATAGCACCACACCACCCACCATGATGCTAGCAGGGTCGTCAGCGGGAGTGCTGAAGGCGAGCAGCCGCCCCGGCACCATCCACGTGAGGTCCGCCTGCTCCAGCCGCTCGTACTCGCCCACCCTGAACCCCGCCAGCAGCCCCGCCCCCTGTGCGCGCTCTACCGCCTACAATGGGCGGGGATGGGAAACAGGGGAAGGAATGGGGGATGGGGTCACCAGGCCCCACCCTGAACCCTGTCACCAGGCCTCCCTGCTCTGCCCGCTCTAGCGCCTGGGTGGGGATGGGGGATGGGCAAATGGGGGATGGACACACATTTGTTGTCCCACACACACACCTTGCATGCCATACCGTGCCCCGCCCCGCACACACGCACCTGGCAGCAGTCGAGTGCGGTGATGTGGAAGGTGCACACGCCGTTAGACGCGTCCCTGAAGGGCGGCAGCGGCTCCAATGGACGCAGCACCGCATGGGCGGCATCGGCTGGCATGGCATGGCGCAGAATTAGATACGCTGCTAGCTGGGGGGAAGTGGGGCGGGAGGGTGGTGGGGGAGGGGAGAAGGAAGGGGGGAGCGTAGGGAGGGGCAAGGGGCAGGGTGGGGGAAAGGGAGGGGTTGGTGGGTGAGGGGAGGAAAAGAAGGGCGTTACAGGTGAAGCACTGGGCAAAGGCAGTGGCATGCGGGGAACAGCAGAGCACAGGCGCACAAGGGGAATAGACAGCGAGGTGGTGAGGTGCAGAGGGCTGGCGGTCGTGCAAGGGGGAGAGGGGCAAAAAGGGAGCGAGCAGTGAGGAGCAGAGGGGCGGGGGGAAGTGCAGGGAGGGGGCAGTGACGAGGGAGAGGGGCCAAAAGGGAGGGGGCAGTGACGAGGGAGAGGGGCCAAAAGGGAGGGGGCAGTGACGAGGGAGAGGGGCCAAAAGGGAGGGGGCAGTGACGAGAGAGAGGGGCCAAAAGGGAGGGGGCAGTGACGAGGGAGAGGGGCCAAAAGGGAGGGGGCAGTGACGAGGGAGAGGGGCCAAAAGGGAGGGGGCAGTGACGAGGGAGAGGGGCCAAAAGGGAGGGGGCAGTGACGAGGGAGAGGGGCCAAAAGGGAGGGGGCAGTGACGAGGGAGAGGGGCCAAAAGGGAGGGGGCAGTGACGAGGGAGAGGGGCCAAAAGGGAGGGGGCAGTGACGAGGGAGAGGGGCCAAAAGGGAGGGGGCAGTGACGAGGGAGAGGGGCCAAAAGGGAGGGGGCAGTGACGAGGGAGAGGGGCCAAAAGGGAGGGGGCAGTGACGAGGGAGAGGGGCCAAAAGGGAGGGGGCAGTGACGAGGGAGAGGGGCCAAAAGGGAGGGGGCAGTGACGAGGGAGAGGGGCCAAAAGGGAGGGGGCAGTGACGAGGGAGAGGGGCCAAAAGGGAGGGGGCAGTGACGAGGGAGAGGGGCCAAAAGGGAGGGGGCAGTGACGAGGGAGAGGGGCCAAAAGGGAGGGGGCAGTGACGAGGGAGAGGGGCCAAAAGGGAGGGGGCAGTGACGAGGGAGAGGGGCCAAAAGGGAGGGGGCAGTGACGAGGGAGAGGGGCCAAAAGGGAGGGGGCAGTGACGAGGGAGAGGGGCCAAAAGGGAGGGGGCAGTGACGAGGGAGAGGGGCCAAAAGGGAGGGGGCAGTGACGAGGGAGAGGGGCCAAAAGGGAGGGGGCAGTGACGAGGGAGAGGGGCCAAAAGGGAGGGGGCAGTGACGAGGGAGAGGGGCCAAAAGGGAGGGGGCAGTGACGAGGGAGAGGGGCCAAAAGGGAGGGGGCAGTGACGAGGGAGAGGGGCCAAAAGGGAGGGGGCAGTGACGAGGGAGAGGGGCCAAAAGGGAGGGGGCAGTGACGAGGGAGAGGGGCCAAAAGGGAGGGGGCAGTGACGAGGGAGAGGGGCCAAAAGGGAGGGGGCAGTGACGAGGGAGAGGGGCCAAAAGGGAGGGGGCAGTGACGAGGGAGAGGGGCCAAAAGGGAGGGGCAGTGACGAGGGAGAGGGGCCAAAAGGGAGGGGGCAGTGACGAGGGAGAGGGGCCAAAAGGGAGGGGGCAGTGACGAGGGAGAGGGGCCAAAAGGGAGGGGGCAGTGACGAGGGAGAGGGGCCAAAAGGGAGGGGGCAGTGACGAGGGAGAGGGGCCAAAAGGGAGGGGGCAGTGACGAGGGAGAGGGGCCAAAAGGGAGGGGGCAGTGACGAGGGAGAGGGGCCAAAAGGGAGGGGGCAGTGACGAGGGAGAGGGGCCAAAAGGGAGGGGGCAGTGACGAGGGAGAGGGGCCAAAAGGGAGGGGGCAGTGACGAGGGAGAGGGGCCAAAAGGGAGGGGGCAGTGACGAGGGAGAGGGGCCAAAAGGGAGGGGGCAGTGACGAGGGAGAGGGGCCAAAAGGGAGGGGGCAGTGACGAGGGAGAGGGGCCAAAAGGGAGGGGGCAGTGACGAGGGAGAGGGGCCAAAAGGGAGGGGGCAGTGACGAGGGAGAGGGGCCAAAAGGGAGGGGGCAGTGACGAGGGAGAGGGGCCAAAAGGGAGGGGGCAGTGACGAGGGAGAGGGGCCAAAAGGGAGGGGGCAGTGACGAGGGAGAGGGGCCAAAAGGGAGGGGGCAGTGACGAGGGAGAGGGGCCAAAAGGGAGGGGGCAGTGACGAGGGAGAGGGGCCAAAAGGGAGGGGGCAGTGACGAGGGAGAGGGGCCAAAAGGGAGGGGGCAGTGACGAGGGAGAGGGGCCAAAAGGGAGGGGGCACTGACGAGGGAGAGGGGCCAAAAGGGAGGGGGCAGTGACGAGGGAGAGGGGCCAAAAGGGAGGGGGCAGTGACGAGGGAGAGGGGCCAAAAGGGAGGGGGCAGTGACGAGGGAGAGGGGCCAAAAGGGAGGGGGCAGTGACGAGGGAGAGGGGCCAAAAGGGAGGGGGCAGTGACGAGGGAGAGGGGCCAAAAGGGAGGGGCAGTGACGAGGGAGAGGGCCAAAAGGGAGGGGGCAGTGACGAGGGAGAGGGGCCAAAAGGGAGGGGGCAGTGACGAGGGAGAGGGGCCAAAAGGGAGGGGGCAGTGACGAGGGAGAGGGGCCAAAAGGGAGGGGGCAGTGACGAGGGAGAGGGGCCAAAAGGGAGGGGGCAGTGACGAGGGAGAGGGGCCAAAAGGGAGGGGGCAGTGACGAGGGAGAGGGGCCAAAAGGGAGGGGGCAGTGACGAGGGAGAGGGGCCAAAAGGGAGGGGGCAGTGACGAGGGAGAGGGGCCAAAAGGGAGGGGGCAGTGACGAGGGAGAGGGGCCAAAAGGGAGGGGGCAGTGACGAGGGAGAGGGGCCAAAAGGGAGGGGGCAGTGACGAGGGAGAGGGGCCAAAAGGGAGGGGGCAGTGACGAGGGAGAGGGGCCAAAAGGGAGGGGGCAGTGACGAGGGAGAGGGGCCAAAAGGGAGGGGGCAGTGACGAGGGAGAGGGGCCAAAAGGGAGGGGGCAGTGACGAGGGAGAGGGGCCAAAAGGGAGGGGGCAGTGACGAGGGAGAGGGGCCAAAAGGGAGGGGGCAGTGACGAGGGAGAGGGGCCAAAAGGGAGGGGGCAGTGACGAGGGAGAGGGGCCAAAAGGGAGGGGGTAGTGACGAGGGAGAGGGGCCAAAAGGGAGGGGGCAGTGACGAGAGAGAGGGGCCAAAAGGGAGGGGGCAGTGACGAGGGAGAGGGGCCAAAAGGGAGGGGGCAGTGACGAGGGAGAGGGGCCAAAAGGGAGGGGGCAGTGACGAGGGAGAGGGGCCAAAAGGGAGGGGGCAGTGACGAGGGAGAGGGGCCAAAAGGGAGGGGGCAGTGACGAGGGAGAGGGGCCAAAAGGGAGGGGGCAATGACGAAGGAGAGGGGCCAAAAGGGAGGGGGCACTGACGAGGGAGAGGGGCCAAAAGGGAGGGGGCACTGACGAGGGAGAGGGGCCAAAAGGGAGGGGGCACTGACGAGGGAGAGGGGCCAAAAGGGAGGGGGCAGTGACGAGAGAGAGGGGCCAAAAGGGAGGGGGCAGTGACGAGGGAGAGGGGCCAAAAGGGAGGGGGCAGTGACGAGGGAGAGGGGCCAAAAGGGAGGGGGCAGTGACGAGAGAGAGGGGCCAAAAGGGAGGGGCAGTGACGAGGGAGAGGGGCCAAAAGGGAGGGGGCAGTGACGAGGGAGAGGGGCCAAAAGGGAGGGGGCAGTGACGAGGGAGAGGGGCCAAAAGGGAGGGGGCAGTGACGAGGGAGAGGGGCCAAAAGGGAGGGGGCAGTGACGAAGGAGAGGGGCCAAAAGGGAGGGGGCACTGACGAGGGAGAGGGGCCAAAAGGGAGGGGGCACTGACGAGGGAGAGGGGCCAAAAGGGAGGGGGCACTGACGAGGGAGAGGGGCCAAAAGGGAGGGGGCAGTGACGAGAGAGAGGGGCCAAAAGGGAGGGGGCAGTGACGAGGGAGAGGGGCCAAAAGGGAGGGGGCAGTGACGAGGGAGAGGGGCCAAAAGGGAGGGGGCAGTGACGAGAGAGAGGGGCCAAAAGGGAGGGGGCAGTGATGAGGGAGAGGGGCCAAAAGGGAGGGGGCAGTGACGAGGGAGAGGGGCCAAAAGGGAGGGGGCAGTGACGAGGGAGAGGGGCCAAAAGGGAGGGGGCAGTGACGAGGGAGAGGGGCCAAAAGGGAGGGGGCACTGACGAGCACGGCGGCGTTGGCCTTCTTGTGGGCCGCGCTGCTGCACACATGCACCACCCTCCTTGACAGCCCTCGTCCCTCCTGCAGCGAGGGGGTGAGCACACATGGTCAGAGGGCAGGGAATGGCAAGGGATGGCATCGTGTCGCATGGTTGGCATAGGCTAGCATGGATGGCAGGACATATGTTGGCATGGGCCGCATGGGATGGCATGGATTGGCATGGCACGGCACGGCAAAGCAAGGGGTATGCCATGCAATGAAAGGCAGCACACACGACACGACCCAGCTGCAGGACATCTAGCACTGATTGAACGCTCACAGCACCTGGAGCACCCAGTATCACCTGCAGGGCGCGGTCCATGGTGTCGCAGTAGCGGTGGATGCAGGCCAGGCTGAGCGGACCAAAGTCCATGCAGTAAGGCTCGTACACCTGGCGGGTTGGGGGCATGTGCGGGGAGAGGGGGCGGAGGTGATGGGGTGATAGGGGAGGGCTGGGGGATGGGAGCCGGCAGGGGAAGGGTGTCGATGGCTCGAAAAGTTGACCCCAAGCAGTTGCTGGAAAACAGCGTACTGCCTGCCCGTACCTCTGAGCAGCATTGCCGTCCACCTCACCATGTGCACCACTCGATTGCACTGCCATCTGACAGTAACACACCCATCAGCCAGCACCCTTTCCCCACCACCACCCATGCCCCAGCCCCGACACCTCCCACAGCACACAGCACGCACCAGCTCATCGTCGATGTTCACGCACACGGCGCCCCGCCCCCTCTCACTGCGCGCCACCAGCTGCGGTCGCCTGCACGCCACCAGACAAACCTCCCCGCCCAGCGCCTCACACCACTCGCCCTCACTGCTCCCCCCCTTCCCGCCATCAATCTCCCCCTCCCCCGACCTCCCCAGTATACCACCCTCCTTCCGCCCTTCGTCTGGCACTTTGCGCTCACCATTACCCTCCACCTCTCCACCATGCTCCCCTTTCTCCGCCTCCTTCTCCGCCTGCTTCTCCGCCTTCTGTTTCCCCCTGGCTGCTCCATCTTCCGCCTCCGCGCTTTCTCCCCGATTCTCGCATGCCGGAGATAATTCCACGGGCTCATTCGTCTCAGCCGGTGACACGTGGCCGTCGGTGGTTTGTTGAGCGCCTGTACGTCGGTCGTGGAGTGAGCTGTCAGTGGGGGAGAGTTGTCCTCGCTCATTGCGCGCCGAGCCGAGCCCATCTGCAGCGACGCAACCGGGAGAAGCGCTGGAGTATTCCTTAACGGAGGAGGCTGGAGGGAGCGCGGGAGACGCGAAGAAGCGACCTGGCATTGCTGCGACGGTCATGTGGAAAAGTGTGCTGGCATCGCTACGATGCCAAGGACGTGACGTGGCAGTGATGCAATAGTACGGGAATGAAAGGCTTGTTCGACATTGGGACGACGCGAAGCGCGAACTTCATTTTAGAATGCCTCTGACGAGCGCGTCGCGCTGAAATAACGCTTGGCATGCTGGGACAACCCAAGGTTCACCTACCGCAAAACAGTGGGCACGGAGTTTTCGCGTTTTAGATTTGCGTCGCTAACGTACGTGTTATTGTATAAGAGGTGTTATTTTAACGTTCTTCAGCTGCTGGGGGCATTCTCTACATGTGTTACCTTCATCCAATAGGAGGCTGATGAACTTCCAGGTGCAATACTGGTACTTTAGATAGAGCTACAATGCTGTATGATTCGTTTATTAAAATGAAATATACCGCAATGAATTTCACATGTGGGAAAGCAGCAGTGCTACTTCAAACCTTACAAAATGAATTTCAATTTTGGTATCTGTCAGTCTTAGTGTCTTATTCGGCTAAATAAATGAATGAAAGCCTGTTACATGCTCCAACCAACCCTTTCTTCGTGGCGAAGAGTCGCATTGCATCGCCCAAGCGGGAGCTTACCACCCTACCGGTAACTGATCGCCACGTGCCTCATGCCAACCATGAAGTCCCTCCCTCGCCCTCGGAGTCGCGTAGTGTAGAGTCCGCATGGCGCCAGCGAAGTGACCACACTGATCGAATGGGGCGCCTCGAGTGGAACCCACAGGCACGCGCGCGGCGACTGGGGCGCCTCCAAAATGTCCCCCCAGTGGATGTTGAGCAGCGAGGCATTTGCGAATGCGGCCCGCATTTCGAGTGTTGGCATGGCTGTTGCGAGAATTGAACTTGGAGGTCCCACATGTGACCTTTGCATCTCCTACTAGTAGCTCTGTTCTTATTCTTGCCTTCCCACTAGGCTGGTTCCAGCACGCGCTCGCGTTGTTGCTCGATCTCGACACTTATAGACCTCCTTCTTATTCAGTTCTCACCACCCGAGGTGGCATCTGAGGCAATTAGAAACTCATAGTAGCTAACTTCCTGATCAAACTCCCTGGCTTCCGGCTCACATACCACAACGACAATCTTTTCCGAACTCGAGTGGCAATAAAATGTCTAGCCAGCAGAGCAAGATGAATCTCAACGTGTATTTTGTTGCGACGGTCGTTCTCTTCGTGGTAGCGAATGTCCTGCCTGCTGCCGGCATGCCCTCCAGCAGCGACTTCGAGGTGCCTCCCACTTGAGTTTGGTCGGGAAGCGCAATCCTGCCACTCTCCTCTTTTCTTTCGCAGTATGCTAGACCCGCATGCCGCGGAATGCACGCAATCCCATGCAATGCGCTCTTATGCATCAATCCATGGGATGATTCATCCGTGCGGGTGGAATCGCACTCACTGATTGCATGGGTCTTCAAGCGCAGCTGCGGCTCCCTTGAATCCCTCTCATTCGACTATCACGACATTGTTAATCTCGTCTCCGAACTGAGCAATCATTTTGCTTTTCGTAATGTGTCCCGGATGGGTGCAGAAATACTCGGTTCGCTCCGGCCGGCTACGGCACGGTGACAGCGCGGCGGGGAGCAGTAGCGGCGGGCATCGCGTCAAGTGGAGAAAGCTGCAAGTGCTCGTCACTTGCAGCTCCATGAACCTCACCGCTTGCGGATCGTAAGCGCTCCTCGTCACCTTCGTGCCTAAGATCTGCTCTATCTAGTGGCGGATTCTCTCCCATGCCAAGCAGCCCTTTGTCCATTGCTACTCTCTTTCCACATCTCGTCACTCTCCTTCCTCGATCCACCGTTTGCAATGTTTCATCGCATGATCGTCTCGCTGGCATAATCCTTTCCTTTTATCAACTGTCTATTCTCCGGCGCGGCATGGCAGCGTGTGCGTGGATACGAAGAACGACCTGAATAACTGCGGCGCGTGCGGATCGTTCTGCGACATTTCGACGTCGTGCTGCGACGGCAAGTGCACCAACCTCGACTCCAGCCTCGAGCACTGCGGCGGCTGCTACCAACGCTGCCCGGGCACCTGCACTCTCGGCGTCTGCGACTACGGTGGCACCAGCGGTTACATTCCCGGTGTCACGCCTGCGCCGTAGGCTTCAGTCTTGGGATTGGCTGAAGGACTTGTGTCGCTTCGCTGAATTCAGAACCAGCGATTTGCGACGGCAGCGCAGAGGCGACAACATTCATTCAAGTTTACATTCATTTGCATCCTTCCAACGCGACGACCTTCATCGATCACGATCATCTCATGTTCCTATTTATCCGACATTGCGCATGGTTTGATTGACTGCTGGAGAAAGCGAGCTTCACTGGAGAGAGGTGGGTCGGGGAGCAGGCAAAGATGGACAGAGATCCTGTGGGGGCTCTGTCTTCGTGATACACACCCCCCTTCGTCCCTATTGGGCGAAAATAAGTGTTTGTTTTGTATCTCTAAAGTATCTGCAATGCAAATTTATTGCTTTAGTTTATATGGACAAGTGCCAGCTAGCAACAAATGTCATGATACGTAGAGGGACAGATTCTAACCAAAACAATGAACTCCATGATACGTAGATTAGAATGAACTCCATGCTGCACCGCACTCCGCCCTTGGCCAGTCAACAATGCATAACGCTACACTTGTCCAGTAAACATGGCACAACAGAAGCATCCGATCATTGCGCCTTCCAACGCATTGCATTGCATTGCATGACAGATAAAGATTGCATTGCATGCACAGAAAGGAAATGGAATCATGATGTTAGTAGTTGCTTCACTTCTATACGACAGACGGGGCAACTCAGACGGTACTCGAGCCATTTCTCCAAGCAATCCTGCAGGATGGCATGAACATATGAGAACAGGAGGAGCATCAGCTTTGATCCCATCAGCCATGAGGGCAAATGCATGCACCTTCCTCGAGACCAGGGGAGCAAGCTTACCTTACAGTTACGAAATGCTGACATACTGGTGACAAGTGTGAGAAGGCTCTACTCAATTATCCCCATCGACCCATCATCCGCGGTCCCATGCCCCAGCACTGCCCTCCCTCCATGCTCACCTGGTGGAACAGGTGTCGGCAGCAGTGCATGCGGCGCAGTATGTCAGCATCTTCAAGCTCCACCAGACACACGGAGCACTCGGCTGCCGTCACAGCAGTCACAGGAATCGCCACCTCACTTGGACCACCCGTGCCGCCACTACCTGCCACTGCTGCAAATCCGACCTGACCTGCAAGAAGTAACAAGCCCTGCCTCTCACCACCCATCGGAGAGGAGCGTTTAGAACCGGCATGTGGGGATGGCATGGCCCTGCTATCAGCACCAGCCCCCGATCCCTCCTGTGACTGTGTGCCTTCCCACGCTGTGGCTTCCTCTCCTTGCACCGCACTCGACCCATCCTCAATCCCCCAGTCCGTCTGATCACAACTTGCAATCACGTGGTCCCTCATGGTTGGATGAGCTGGCGTCTCCTCAATAGCTCCACCCTCCATCTCACCCTCTCCCTCTCCCTCTCCCTCACCCCCTCCACCTTCACCTTCACCCTCAACATCACCCCCACCTTCACCTTCGCCTCGTGATATACAATCAGGTTTTGATGATGTTGGGTGACACTCAGCCTTTCTGCTGCTCTCACTTCCGCCTGCTTCACTGCCCTCCACTCGAATATCCACCACAACAGTCGTCCCATCCTCTTGTAAAGAACTATCGTCGCCCACGCATGACTCATCATCCCTTGGTAGCTTCTCCCCCGCTACAGTCAAACCTGTCAGCGTCACCGAGCCCTTGGTAGTGCAGGAAGAGCTCGGCGCGCTTCCACGTGCATCCGCGTCTCGCGCTAGCTTCACATCCGCGCCTCGCGCTTGCATCACATCCGCGTCGCGCGCTACCTTCACATCCGCGTCTCGCGATACCTTCACATCCGCGTAGGTCACAAGGTCGCTGAATGCCCCCAGCAGCTTCGGATCCAGCGCCTCCGCCAGCCGGCTGCGCGCAGCCATCTCGCGCAATGCGCGCTCGCGCTCCCGCGCACGCTCCGCCTGCTCCTCGGCCAAGATTACACGGCAGAGGCGGTAGGCGCAGACGAGAATCATGGACGCCACCATCACGGCGAACGCGAGGAGAATCCCGAGGTCCATGGCCGAGGGAACGGCTTATAAGGGTATCAAAGGGGGATGGCACGTAAGGGCAACGGCAGGAATGGCTTATAGATGCAATGGAGGAAATGGCTATAGGGGCATCAAGGGGGTGGTTTGTGAGGCGGCTCAGGAATGCGGACGGCCATGTTGCGGGGCAACGGGAGATAGGGGCATCACGGGGATGGGCAAAATCAGGGCTTTGGTCGTTTCGAAGGCTTAGGCGCGGCTCGGAAAATAGGCGGCGCTCGAATTATGTGTGCGGCAGTGGAATGTTCTCCGTACGAGAGTGATCAGCGCGATCAGAGGGCCAACGTGACTACTAAGGCAAATGGCGCTGGTGGAAAGGAGACGAGGGCGTAGCGATGATGCGTGAGAAGCCTCCTAGCCGGTAACCACGATCGTCGAAACGTAATGCGCCCGTGGTTGCTGGAACGAGAACATGCGTTGCGCGTTATTCGCAAATAGCAATCCATGTTCCACACCCTTGCTGACTGGAAAAGAGGACGGGCGGAAGGCTGAGAGGGGGATGCTCCTGCATCTCCATATTCTCTCAGCCCGACTTGGGGCCAATCTTGTAGAGGGACATTCTGTGACGAGTCATGGAAGCCCACGTGTTCATTGCACTGGCGTCGCGAAGTGGAGATTCCTGCAAGATGCCTAGCAGGCGGAACACCTGCCAAACCTCGATATAATACAGAGACTCTTCGATGCAATTTAGCAACTCGCATAATTTCATTTTAATAAAGATAATTCTGTTGCCAGGAGGAAACATCCTCCTTTGCTTGGTGCATGGGGCAGTTTTTGCGACCTAGCACAGTGTCCCTCCCTCTTACAATCTACAAGCATCTGCATCTGTATCTACACTTGTTGCAACGTGCACTGGTGGTGCTGTTTTGATGGCGCCACTGATGCACGGCACAGAGGGCACGAGGTGTGGGCTTGCAGCCAGCCGTCTATGCACTCCTGGGTGAAGGACACAAGAGGGTGAGAACACGTGGAGAGGGGTGAAAGCATGTGGAGAAGGGTGAGAGGGCATAACCAAAACAGGGATACGGTAATAACACAGGCATGGAGCAGGCGAATCAGACGAAAAGAAGAGCAGAGAATGGAGACAACGAGGCAGGCCAAGAGGGAGAAAGGGAGGGAGGACAGATCTGTAAAGAGGACCAAGAGAGTGCGCACGCAAGTGGAGATAGTGTAAATTTCTTGTCTGCATGTGTGTGTTTGTGGTGCGTGGGTGAGTGTGTGTACGTGGGTGTGTGTGTGTGTGTGGATGTGTGTGTGTGCACGTGTGTGTGTGTATGTGTGTGTGACTGTGTCTGTGTGTGTGCGCGCGTGTGCGTGCATGCGTGCATGTGTGTGTGTGTGTCTGTGTGTGTGTGTGTGTGTGTGTGTGTGTGTGTGTGTGTGTGTGTGTGTTTGTGTGTGTGTGTGTGTGTGTGTGCGTGCGTGCGTGCGTGCGTGCGTGCGTGCACGCATGCGCGCATGTGTGTGTGTGTGTGTGTGTGTGTGTGTGTGTGTGTGTGTGTGTGTGTGTGCGTGCGTGCGTGCGTGCGTGCGTGTGTGCGTGGGTCCAAGTGGGCACGGCAGCACCTGGTGGAACATGTGGGAGCAGCAGTGCAGTCGTCTCACTCGCTCCTCCTCTCTGAACTCCGTCAAGCACACCGAACACTCCACAGCCAGTGCCCCCCACACCCCCTCCACTCCTCCCTCTCCCTCCTTCCCCCCCCTGCTCTTCCACCCCGTACCCCTCCGTCCCCTGCCTTTCCTCCTCCTGCTACTGCTGCACCTGCTGCTTCCACCCCCTTCTCCCCCGTCGCCTGCTTCATGCCATGCGCCTTCACAAGACGCTCACTCACGTCCCGTTGCCGCTCAGCGTTTTCACTGCCCTGTCCGTTCACTGCCGCCGCTGCTCTTGCTGTCTCCGCTTCTCTATCCGCCCCTCGCTGCCCTTCCCCCTCACACGCGGCCTTAGCACCACCCTCCTTCCCCGCGCGCGCCTTCTCACTCTCCCACCCCTGCTCTCGCTCCTCCCTCTCGCCTATCTCAACCACTACCAACTCCCTGTCTTCTACTCTCCGCTCCTCCTTCACCTCACTGTACCGAATCAAATCGCTGTGCTCAGCAATCTCCTCCGCTCGCAACCCTTTCCCCCTTGTCCCCCCTCCCGCCCCCCCCGCTTCCCCTTCCCCCGCGCGCGCTGGCGTGCCCTCGGGAACTCCGTCAATGACAAGAACGGTGCGCACGTGGATGGTGGAATCTGGGTCGTCGGATCGGCGCGGGAGCGGCGAGAGCAGCGCGGCGTGCAGCAGCAGCGCGCGGAGGACGCGGAAGAGGAAGGAGAAGACGAAGGCGGCGCAGAGGAACATAATCGCGTATAACGCGGACGTGCTCACCGACATCTTGCCGCCGCTTTCTGCGCTGCCCGCTGCTGCGCTGTCCGCTGCTACAGTGCCGGGTAATGGGGTGACAAATAACACAGAGGCGAACTAGGGCTCGTGTCAAGAGCCGCCGGGCGGTGTCATCCGACTAAATTAAATGGCGATAGTAGAGGGACACTTGGTCACCGCGCGGGCTTCGTCACGCGTGTAGCCTGTTAGTGGATTGTGAATATAGCGAAGGTCAACAAAGTCAAGCGTCCCCAGAGAGTCAAAGTCAGACTGCGTGAGCGACTCGAAGGGCCGCCACTGCCGCCCTTCTCCGATACAGATGCGACTACCGAAAGGGTTTCTTAATATGTGTACAGAATTACAGGATTAGCGGCGTATAACACCCTCGGGCACTGTAACACGCTGCAAAGCTAACTAGCGGCGCGGGTCGGACGGCACGGGACGCTCAAGAAACCGCGAGCAGCAACGCGCAGCGAGTCGGCTGTCCATGGCCATTGGAAATTACAATGCCTTAAAAACTTATATTAAGATTAGTTCCTAATAAAAACAGTTCTGTGGTTCATGCGGTAAGGCGATTAGGCGAAGTAACTAGTCTGCATGACCGCGAGACTGGACGGCTGAGATGAGTCAGGCGCAGCCCACGGATGCAATTAAGATATTGTCTGCAAGCAGGAAGACTTGATGCGCGGCTACGGATTTCGGTTGCCCACGTTGGCGGAAGGTGCCTGCCCTGCGCAGGAGAAGACTTGGCGGAAGGGTACTGGGGGAGGTGCCCCAACCAAAGCGGCGGATTGTTGACAGTGATGTGTCAGAGCGCGCCAAGGCTGGTCGTCGTGGCGTGGCGAAGGTAGGAAACCACGGGCCAGTGGTGGTGGTGTATTTGGTACTAAGGATTTCTCTACAACTCCATTGCTGCCGGTTTCGTTGCTAACTCGTGCACAAGGAGTACTTACGATTTATGGAGAGTCGGTGCAGGTATGTTTCCACCTATTTGGCTGTATCGCATGCTCAGCTCAACACAAGATACTAGGAGATTGAGGTGAGCCCTTTCTGTACACTTAATAAACATCCATGCTCCTCTCTTCCAACTTCCATGCCCTCCAAACACCTACCGGTATAACCCATTTTTCGTATCCATCGGCTGATTTCCTAAATGGAGTCTTCCGAGCCGATGAAAGGTAAGAAGGAGAACATCCCGCCTGAATGGCTGCAAGCAATAATCAGAGAGATGTGATGGAGAAGTAAGAGTTCACTGCCGTATGGTCACACAGATGATAACCAAACCAATAGATTGGGACAGTAACACGGTGGACAGAATAAGCTGCCACCACACACCCATGCCGATGCCGATCATACCAATCACTGCACAGATTGTGCCGCCCACTGACCTGTGGCGGGAGAAGTAGTCGTTGTCGAGTGAGACGGCCAGCGCCAAACACACGGCTCGCTCCAGCAGTGAGAGTGGGCGTGCCACCGAGAGCACGGGACCCTGTTGAGGATAGGGGTGGGGGGACAGGCAGTGATGGGTGGGAAGGCATGCATCAAGAAGGTTAGATGGAAGGCCATGCACTCAACTCAACACATGCACACATTGCCTCTTCTTGCCGTTGCACTTCTGCCTTCATTTTGCCATTCTGCTTCGGCCTTCCATCTCACCTCATCGCCTGTTGAGAACCATGGCTGATGATACTGCTGTGCCTTCTCCTCCTTGCACTCCCTGCCCTCCCGTTCCCGCTGCTCCTGCTTCTCCCACTGCTGCTGCTGCCAGTGCCGCACGGATCCGAATCGCACCACGTACTGCCCCGCATCTGTGAACACCTGCCATCACAGCACACCACCCAGCACACCACCACAAAAACGCGAAGGCACGCACTGAGGTGACTGTTGAGTCGACTCAAAGGCACGGAGCCGCACCACACCACGGAACGCATCTGTGATGTGAACACCTGCCGTCAAAACATTCAGGAACGCAGAGGCAGCACTGGAGCATGGGTACCCACAAAGGGGATGGAGTGGGAAGACAGTATTCATGCGCACCACAAGCACACAATCGCGTGCTGCATTCGTATCATAGCATCACCCATCACACACAATACCATGCCCCCCCTCCACACCAAGCCCTCATGCCCTCTGCTCTACGGACTTCCCCCACCCTCTCGCAACCCCCCCTTTCTCTCCAGCTCCCCCACTCCCCCCTGCATCCCCTCCTCTGCCCCCTCCAACACCCCTCCCCAGCGCACCTCAAAGCCCAGCGCACCTCAAAGCCCAGCGCACCTCAAAGCCCAGCGCACCTCAAAGCCCAGCGCACCTCAAAGCCCAGCCCTCGCCAGTTGCGCGTGATCTCTGCTAGCCTCTGCCCCTCCCCGTCGCACAGCGCGAAAGACCACCACCAAAAGCCAGGGTTAACCACCCTCGCAAACTGCTGCTTGCTGCACGAAACAACGGGCAGAGTGGCGGAGGGAAGGAGTTAAAGCGAGCGGCTCAAAGGGAGGGATGGAAGTAGGATTTGTGCAATAGAAGCAATCCTGGCGCGTCATGCTGGCACTGCAGCTCCAGTCCCGCTGCCGGGACTGCAGCTCCAGTCCCGCTGCTGGGACTGCAGCTGCAGTCCCGCTGCTGGGGACTGCAGCTCCAGTCCCGCTGCCGGGACTGCAGCTCCAGTCCCGCTGCTGGGACTGCAGCTCCAGTCCCGCTGCTGGGACTGCAGCTCCAGTCCCGCTGCTGGGACTGCAGCTCCAGTCCCGCTGCTGGGACTGCAGCTCCAGTCCCGCTGCTGGGACTGCAGCTCCAGTCCCGCTGCTGGGACTGCAGCTCCAGTCCCGCTGCTGGGACTGCAGCTCCAGTCCCGCTGCTGGGACTGCAGCTCCAGTCCCGCTGCTGGGACTGCAGCTCCAGTCCCGCTGCTGGGACTGCAGCTCCAGTCCCGCTGCTGGGACTGCAGCTCCAGTCCCGCGGCTGGGACTGCAGCTCCAGTCCCGCGGCTGGGACTGCAGCTCCAGTCCCGCGGCTGGGACTGCAGCTCCAGTCCCGCGGCTGGGACTGCAGCTCCAGTCCCGCTGCTGGGACTGCAGCTCCAGTCCCGCGGCTGGGGCTGCAGCTCCAGTCCCGCGGCTGGGGCTGCAGCTCCAGTCCCGCTGCTGGGACTGCAGCTCCAGTCCCGCTGCTGGGACTGCAGCTCCAGTCCCGCTGCTGGGACTGCAGCTCCAGTCCCGCTGCTGGGACTGCAGCTCCAGTCCCGCTGCTGGGACTGCAGCTGCAGTCCCGCTGCTGGGGACTGCAGCTCCAGTCCCGCTGCCGGGACTGCAGCTCCAGTCCCGCTGCTGGGTCTGCAGCTCCAGTCCCGCTGCTGGGACTGCAGCTCCAGTCCCGCTGCTGGGACTGCAGCTCCAGTCCCGCTGCTGGGACTGCAGCTCCAGTCCCGCTGCCGGGACTGCAGCTCCAGTCCCGCTGCTGGGACTGCAGCTGCAGTCCCGCTGCTGGGGACTGCAGCTCCAGTCCCGCTGCCGGGACTGCAGCTCCAGTCCCGCTGCTGGGACTGCAGCTCCAGTCCCGCTGCTGGGACTGCAGCTCCAGTCCCGCTGCTGGGTCTGCAGCTCCAGTCCCGCTGCTGGGTCTGCAGCTCCAGTCCCGCTGCTGGGACTGCAGCTCCAGTCCCGCTGCTGGGACTGCAGCTCCAGTCCCGCTGCTGGGACTGCAGCTCCAGTCCCGCTGCTGGGACTGCAGCTCCAGTCCCGCTGCTGGGACTGCAGCTCCAGTCCCGCTGCTGGGACTGCAGCTCCAGTCCCGCTGCTGGGACTGCAGCTCCAGTCCCGCTGCTGGGACTGCAGCTCCAGTCCCGCTGCTGGGACTGCAGCTCCAGTCCCGCTGCTGGGACTGCAGCTCCAGTCCCGCTGCTGGGACTGCAGCTGCAGTCCCGCTGCTGGGGACTGCAGCTCCAGTCCCGCTGCCGGGACTGCAGCTCCAGTCCCGCTGCTGGGACTGCAGCTCCAGTCCCGCTGCTGGGACTGCAGCTCCAGTCCCGCTGCTGGGTCTGCAGCTCCAGTCCCGCTGCTGGGTCTGCAGCTCCAGTCCCGCTGCTGGGACTGCAGCTCCAGTCCCGCTGCTGGGACTGCAGCTCCAGTCCCGCTGCTGGGACTGCAGCTCCAGTCCCGCTGCTGGGACTGCAGCTCCAGTCCCGCTGCTGGGACTGCAGCTCCAGTCCCGCTGCTGGGACTGCAGCTCCAGTCCCGCTGCTGGGACTGCAGCTCCAGTCCCGCTGCTGGGACTGCAGCTCCAGTCCCGCTGCTGGGACTGCAGCTCCAGTCCCGCTGCTGGGACTGCAGCTCCAGTCCCGCGGCTGGGACTGCAGCTCCAGTCCCGCGGCTGGGACTGCAGCTCCAGTCCCGCGGCTGGGACTGCAGCTCCAGTCCCGCGGCTGGGACTGCAGCTCCAGTCCCGCTGCTGGGACTGCAGCTCCAGTCCCGCGGCTGGGGCTGCAGCTCCAGTCCCGCGGCTGGGGCTGCAGCTCCAGTCCCGCTGCTGGGACTGCAGCTCCAGTCCCGCTGCTGGGACTGCAGCTCCAGTCCCGCTGCTGGGACTGCAGCTCCAGTCCCGCTGCTGGGACTGCAGCTCCAGTCCCGCTGCTGGGACTGCAGCTGCAGTCCCGCTGCTGGGGACTGCAGCTCCAGTCCCGCTGCCGGGACTGCAGCTCCAGTCCCGCTGCTGGGTCTGCAGCTCCAGTCCCGCTGCTGGGACTGCAGCTCCAGTCCCGCTGCTGGGACTGCAGCTCCAGTCCCGCTGCTGGGACTGCAGCTCCAGTCCCGCTGCCGGGACTGCAGCTCCAGTCCCGCTGCTGGGACTGCAGCTGCAGTCCCGCTGCTGGGGACTGCAGCTCCAGTCCCGCTGCCGGGACTGCAGCTCCAGTCCCGCTGCTGGGACTGCAGCTCCAGTCCCGCTGCTGGGACTGCAGCTCCAGTCCCGCTGCTGGGTCTGCAGCTCCAGTCCCGCTGCTGGGTCTGCAGCTCCAGTCCCGCTGCTGGGACTGCAGCTCCAGTCCCGCTGCTGGGACTGCAGCTCCAGTCCCGCTGCTGGGTCTGCAGCTCCAGTCCCGTTGCTGGGTCTGCAGCTCCAGTCCCGCAGCTGGGACTGCAGCTCCAGTCCCCAAGCTGGGACTGCAGCTCCAGTCCCGCTGCTGGGACTGCAGCTCCAGTCCCGCTGCTGGGACTGCAGCTCCAGTCCCGCTGCTGGGACTGCAGCTCCAGTCCCGCTGCTGGGACTGCAGCTCCAGTCCCGCTGCTGGGACTGCAGCTCCAGTCCCGCTGCTGGGACTGCAGCTCCAGTCCCGCTGCTGGGACTGCAGCTCCAGTCCCGCTGCTGGGACTGCAGCTCCAGTCCCGCGGCTGGGACTGCAGCTCCAGTCCCGCGGCTGGGACTGCAGCTCCAGTCCCGCGGCTGGGACTGCAGCTCCAGTCCCGCGGCTGGGACTGCAGCTCCAGTCCCGCTGCTGGGACTGCAGCTCCAGTCCCGCGGCTGGGGCTGCAGCTCCAGTCCCGCGGCTGGGGCTGCAGCTCCAGTCCCGCTGCTGGGACTGCAGCTCCAGTCCCGCTGCTGGGACTGCAGCTCCAGTCCCGCTGCTGGGACTGCAGCTCCAGTCCCGCTGCTGGGACTGCAGCTCCAGTCCCGCTGCTGGGACTGCAGCTCCAGTCCCGCTGCTGGGACTGCAGCTCCAGTCCCGCGGCTGGGACTGCAGCTCCAGTCCCGCGGCTGGGGCTGCAGCTCCAGTCCCGCGGCTGGGGCTGCAGCTCCAGTCCCGCTGCTGGGACTGCAGCTCCAGTCCCGCTGCTGGGACTGCAGCTCCAGTCCCGCTGCTGGGACTGCAGCTCCAGTCCCGCTGCTGGGACTGCAGCTCCAGTCCCGCTGCTGGGACAGCAGCTCCAGTCCCGCGGCTGGGACTGCAGCTCCAGTCCCGCGGCTGGGACTGCAGCTCCAGTCCCGCGGCTGGGACTGCAGCTCCAGTCCCGCGGCTGGGACTGCAGCTCCAGTCCCGCGGCTGGGACTGCAGCTCCAGTCCCGCTGCTGGGACTGCAGCTCCAGTCCCGCTGCTGGGACTGCAGCTCCAGTCCCGCGGCTGGGACTGCAGCTCCAGTCCCGCTGCTGGGACTGCAGCTCCAGTCCCGCTGCTGGGACTGCAGCTCCAGTCCCGCTGCTGGGACTGCAGCTCCAGTCCCGCTGCTGGGACTGCAGCTCCAGTCCCGCTGCTGGGACTGCAGCTCCAGTCCCGCTGCTGGGACTGCAGCTCCAGTCCCGCTGCTGGGACTGCAGCTCCAGTCCCGCTGCTGGGACTGCAGCTCCAGTCCCGCTGCTGGGACTGCAGCTCCAGTCCCGCTGCTGGGACTGCAGCTCCAGTCCCGCTGCTGGGACTGCAGCTCCAGTCCCGCTGCTGGGACTGCAGCTCCAGTCCCGCTGCTGGGTCTGCAGCTCCAGTCCCGCTGCTGGGACTGCAGCTCCAGTCCCGCAGCTGGGACAGCAGCTCCAGTCCCGCTGCTGGGACTGCAGCTCCAGTCCCGCTGCTGGGACTGCAGCTCCAGTCCCGCTGCTGGGACTGCAGCTCCAGTCCCGCTGCTGGGACTGCAGCTCCAGTCCCGCTGCTGGGACTGCAGCTCCAGTCCCGCTGCTGGGACTGCAGCTCCAGTCCCGCTGCTGGGACTGCAGCTCCAGTCCCGCTGCTGGGACTGCAGCTCCAGTCCCGCGGCTGGGACTGCAGCTCCAGTCCCGCGGCTGGGACTGCAGCTCCAGTCCCGCTGCTGGGACTGCAGCTCCAGTCCCGCGGCTGGGACTGCAGCTCCAGTCCCCCTGCTGGGACTGCAGCTCCAGTCCCGCTGCTGGGACTGCAGCTCCAGTCCCGCGGCTGGGGCTGCAGCTCCAGTCCCGCGGCTGGGGCTGCAGCTCCAGTCCCGCTGCTGGGACTGCAGCTCCAGTCCCGCTGCTGGGACTGCAGCTCCAGTCCCGCGGCTGGGACTGCAGCTCCAGTCCTGCTGCTGGGACTGCAGCTCCAGTCCCGCTGCTGGGACTGCAGCTCCAGTCCCGCTGCTGGGACTGCAGCTCCAGTCCCGCGGCTGGGGCTGCAGCTCCAGTCCCGCGGCTGGGGCTGCAGCTCCAGTCCCGCTGCTGGGACTGCAGCTCCAGTCCCGCTGCTGGGACTGCAGCTCCAGTCCCGCTGCTGGGACTGCAGCTCCAGTCCCGCTGCTGGGACTGCAGCTCCAGTCCCGCTGCTGGGACTGCAGCTCCAGTCCCGCGGCTGGGACTGCAGCTCCAGTCCCGCGGCTGGGACTGCAGCTCCAGTCCCGCGGCTGGGACTGCAGCTCCAGTCCCGCGGCTGGGACTGCAGCTCCAGTCCTGCTGCTGGGACTGCAGCTCCAGTCCCGCTGCTGGGACTGCAGCTCCAGTCCCGCTGCTGGGACTGCAGCTCCAGTCCCGCGGCTGGGACTGCAGCTCCAGTCCCGCTGCTGGGACTGCAGCTCCAGTCCCGCTGCTGGGACTGCAGCTCCAGTCCCGCGGCTGGGACTGCAGCTCCAGTCCCGCGGCTGGGACTGCAGCTCCAGTCCCGCGGCTGGGACTGCAGCTCCAGTCCCGCGGCTGGGACTGCAGCTCCAGTCCCGCTGCTGGGACTGCAGCTCCAGTCCCGCTGCTGGGACTGCAGCTCCAGTCCCGCTGCTGGGACTGCAGCTCCAGTCCCGCTGCTGGGACTGCAGCTCCAGTCCCGCTGCTGGGACTGCAGCTCCAGTCCCGCTGCTGGGACTGCAGCTCCAGTCCCGCTGCTGGGACTGCAGCTCCAGTCCCGCTGCTGGGACTGCAGCTCCAGTCCCGCTGCTGGGACTGCAGCTCCAGTCCCGCTGCTGGGACTGCAGCTCCAGTCCCGCTGCTGGGACTGCAGCTCCAGTCCCGCTGCTGGGATGCAGCTCAAGTCCCGCTGCTGGGACTGCAGCTCCAGTCCCGCTGCTGGGACTGCAGCTCCAGTCCCGCTGCTGGGACTGCAGCTCCAGTCCCGCGGCTGGGGCTGCAGCTCCAGTCCCGCGGCTGGGGCTGCAGCTCCAGTCCCGCTGCTGGGACTGCAGCTCCAGTCCCGCTGCTGGGACTGCAGCTCCAGTCCCGCTGCTGGGACTGCAGCTCCAGTCCCGCTGCTGGGACTGCAGCTCCAGTCCCGCTGCTGGGACTGCAGCTCCAGTCCCGCGGCTGGGACTGCAGCTCCAGTCCCGCGGCTGGGACTGCAGCTCCAGTCCCGCGGCTGGGACTGCAGCTCCAGTCCCGCGGCTGGGACTGCAGCTCCAGTCCCGCTGCTGGGACTGCAGCTCCAGTCCCGCTGCTGGGACTGCAGCTCCAGTCCCGCTGCTGGGACTGCAGCTCCAGTCCCGCTGCTGGGACTGCAGCTCCAGTCCCGCTGCTGGGACTGCAGCTCCAGTCCCGCGGCTGGGACTGCAGCTCCAGTCCCGCGGCTGGGACTGCAGCTCCAGTCCCGCGGCTGGGACTGCAGCTCCAGTCCCGCTGCTGGGACTGCAGCTCCAGTCCCGCGGCTGGGACTGCAGCTCCAGTCCCGCTGCTGGGACTGCAGCTCCAGTCCCGCTGCTGGGACTGCAGCTCCAGTCCCGCTGCTGGGACTGCAGCTCCAGTCCCGCTGCTGGGACTGCAGCTCCAGTCCCGCTGCTGGGACTGCAGCTCCAGTCCCGCTGCTGGGACTGCAGCTCCAGTCCCGCTGCTGGGACTGCAGCTCCAGTCCCGCTGCTGGGACTGCAGCTCCAGTCCCGCTGCTGGGACTGCAGCTCCAGTCCCGCTGCTGGGACTGCAGCTCCAGTCCCGCTGCTGGGACTGCAGCTCCAGTCCCGCTGCTGGGACTGCAGCTCCAGTCCCGCTGCTGGGACTGCAGCTCCAGTCCCGCTGCTGGGACTGCAGCTCCAGTCCCGCTGCTGGGACTGCAGCTCCAGTCCCGCTGCTGGGACTGCAGCTCCAGTCCCGCTGCTGGGACTGCAGCTCCAGTCCCGCTGCTGGGACTGCAGCTCCAGTCCCGCTGCTGGGTCTGCAGCTCCAGTCCCGCTGCTGGGTCTGCAGCTCCAGTCCCGCTGCTGGGACTGCAGCTCCAGTCCCGCTGCTGGGACTGCAGCTCCAGTCCCGCAGCTGGGACTGCAGCTCCAGTCCCTCCAGCTGCTGGGTCTGCAGCTCCAGTCCCGCTGCTGGGACTGCAGCTCCAGTCCCGCTGCTGGGACTGCAGCTCCAGTCCCGCTGCTGGGACTGCAGCTCCAGTCCCGCTGCTGGGACTGCAGCTCCAGTCCCGCTGCTGGGACTGCAGCTCCAGTCCCGCGGCTGGGAACTGCAGCTCCAGTCCCGCGGCTGGGACTGCAGCTCCAGTCCCGCGGCTGGAACTGCAGCTCCAGTCCCGCTGCTGGGACTGCAGCTCCAGTCCCGCTGCTGGGACTGCAGCTCCAGTCCCGCTGCTGGGACTGCAGCTCCAGTCCCGCGGCTGGGACTGCAGCTCCAGTCCCGCGGCTGGGACTGCAGCTCCAGTCCCGCGGCTGGGACTGCAGCTCCAGTCCCGCGGCTGGGACTGCAGCTCCAGTCCCGCTGCTGGGACTGCAGCTCCAGTCCCGCTGCTGGGACTGCAGCTCCAGTCCCGCTGCTGGGACTGCAGCTCCAGTCCCGCTGCTGGGACTGCAGCTCCAGTCCCGCGGCTGGGACTGCAGCTCCAGTCCCGCGGCTGGGACTGCAGCTCCAGTCCCGCTGCTGGGACTGCAGCTCCAGTCCCGCTGCTGGGACTGCAGCTCCAGTCCCGCTGCTGGGACTGCAGCTCCAGTCCCGCGGCTGGGACTGCAGCTCCAGTCCCGCGGCTGGGACTGCAGCTCCAGTCCCGCGGCTGGGACTGCAGCTCCAGTCCCGCGGCTGGGACTGCAGCTCCAGTCCCGCTGCTGGGACTGCAGCTCCAGTCCCGCTGCTGGGACTGCAGCTCCAGTCCCGCTGCTGGGACTGCAGCTCCAGTCCCGCTGCTGGGACTGCAGCTCCAGTCCCGCTGCTGGGACTGCAGCTCCAGTCCCGCTGCTGGGACTGCAGCTCCAGTCCCGCAGCTGGGACTGCAGCTCCAGTCCCCAAGCTGGGACTGCAGCTCCAGTCCCCAAGCTGGGACTGCAGCTCCAGTCCCGCTGCTGGGACTGCAGCTCCAGTCCCGCTGCTGGGACTGCAGCTCCAGTCCCGCTGCTGGGACTGCAGCTCCAGTCCCGCTGCTGGGACTGCAGCTCCAGTCCCGCTGCTGGGACTGCAGCTCCAGTCCCGCTGCTGGGACTGCAGCTCCAGTCCCGCTGCTGGGACTGCAGCTCCAGTCCCGCTGCTGGGACTGCAGCTCCAGTCCCGCGGCTGGGACTGCAGCTCCAGTCCCGCGGCTGGGACTGCAGCTCCAGTCCCGCTGCTGGGACTGCAGCTCCAGTCCCGCTGCTGGGACTGCAGCTCCAGTCCCGCTGCTGGGACTGCAGCTCCAGTCCCGCGGCTGGGACTGCAGCTCCAGTCCTGCGGCTGGGACTGCAGCTCCAGTCCCGCGGCTGGGACTGCAGCTCCAGTCCCGCGGCTGGGACTGCAGCTCCAGTCCCACGGCTGGGACTGCAGCTCCAGTCCCGCTGCTGGGACTGCAGCTCCAGTCCCGCGGCTGGGACTGCAGCTCCAGTCCCGCTGCTGGGACTGCAGCTCCAGTCCCGCTGCTGGGACTGCAGCTCCAGTCCCGCTGCTGGGACTGCAGCTCCAGTCCCGCTGCTGGGACTGCAGCTCCAGTCCCCAGTCCCGCTGCTGGGACTGCAGCTCCAGTCCCCAGTCCCGCTGCTGGGACTGCAGCTCCAGTCCCGCTGCTGGGACTGCAGCTCCAGTCCCGCAGCTGGGACTGCAGCTCCAGTCCCGCTGCTGGGACTGCAGCTCCAGTCCCGCTGCTGGGACTGCAGCTCCAGTCCCGCTGCTGGGACTGCAGCTCCAGTCCCGCTGCTGGGTCTGCAGCTCCAGTCCCGCTGCTGGGACTGCAACTCCAGTCCCCAGTCCCGCTGCTGGGACTGCAGCTCCAGTCCCCAGTCCCGCTGCTGGGACTGCAGCTCCAGTCCCGCTGCTGGGACTGCAGCTCCAGTCCCGCAGCTGGGACTGCAGCTCCAGTCCCGCTGCTGGGACTGCAGCTCCAGTCCCGCTGCTGGGACTGCAGCTCCAGTCCCGCTGCTGGGACTGCAGCTCCAGTCCCGCTGCTGGGTCTGCAGCTCCAGTCCCGCTGCTGGGACTGCAACTCCAGTCCCCAGTCCCGCTGCTGGGACTGCAGCTCCAGTCCCCAGTCCCGCTGCTGGGACTGCAGCTCCAGTCCCGCTGCTGGGACTGCAGCTCCAGTCCCGCAGCTGGGACTGCAGCTCCAGTCCCGCTGCTGGGACTGCAGCTCCAGTCCCGCTGCTGGGACTGCAGCTCCAGTCCCGCTGCTGGGTCTGCAGCTCCAGTCCCGCTGCTGGGTCTGCAGCTCCAGTCCCGCTGCTGGGACTGCAGCTCCAGTCCCGCTGCTGGGACTGCAGCTCCAGTCCCGCTGCTGGGACTGCAGCTCCAGTCCCGCTGCTGGGACTGCAGCTCCAGTCCCGCTGCTGGGACTGCAGCTCCAGTCCCGCTGCTGGGACTGCAGCTCCAGTCCCGCAGCTGGGACTGCAGCTCCAGTCCCGCTGCTGGGACTGCAGCTCCAGTCCCGCTGCTGGGACTGCAGCTCCAGTCCCGCTGCTGGGACTGCAGCTCCAGTCCCGCTGCTGGGACTGCAGCTCCAGTCCCGCTGCTGGGTCTGCAGCTCCAGTCCCGCTGCTGGGACTGCAGCTCCAGTCCCGCTGCTGGGACTGCAGCTCCAGTCCCGCTGCTGGGTCTGCAGCTCCAGTCCCGCTGCTAAGACTGCAGCTCCAGTCCCGCTGCTGGGACTGCAGCTCCAGTCCCGCAGCTGGGACTGCAGCTCCAGTCCCGCTGCTGGGACTGCAGCTCCAGTCCCGCTGCTGGGACTGCAGCTCCAGTCCCGCTGCTGGGACTGCAGCTCCAGTCCCGCTGCTGGGACTGCAGCTCCAGTCCCGCTGCTGGGACTGCAGCTCCAGTCCCGCTGCTGGGACTGCAGCTCCAGTCCCGCTGCTGGGTCTGCAGCTCCAGTCCCGCTGCTGGGACTGCAACTCCAGTCCCCAGTCCCGCTGCTGGGACTGCAGCTCCAGTCCCCAGTCCCGCTGCTGGGACTGCAGCTCCAGTCCCGCTGCTGGGACTGCAGCTCCAGTCCCGCAGCTGGGACTGCAGCTCCAGTCCCGCTGCTGGGACTGCAGCTCCAGTCCCGCGGCTGGGACTGCAGCTCCAGTCCCGCGGCTGGGACTGCAGCTCCAGTCCCGCTGCTGGGACTGCAGCTCCAGTCCCGCTGCTGGGACTGCAGCTCCAGTCCCGCTGCTGGGACTGCAGCTCCAGTCCCGCGGCTGGGACTGCAGCTCCAGTCCCGCGGCTGGGACTGCAGCTCCAGTCCCGCGGCTGGGACTGCAGCTCCAGTCCCGCGGCTGGGACTGCAGCTCCAGTCCAGCTGCTGGGACTGCAGCTCCAGTCCCGCTGCTGGGACTGCAGCTCCAGTCCCGCTGCTGGGACTGCAGCTCCAGTCCCGCTGCTGGGACTGCAGCTCCAGTCCCGCTGCTGGGACTGCAGCTCCAGTCCCGCTGCTGGGACTGCAGCTCCAGTCCCGCAGCTGGGACTGCAGCTCCAGTCCCCAAGCTGGGACTGCAGCTCCAGTCCCCAAGCTGGGACTGCAGCTCCAGTCCCGCTGCTGGGACTGCAGCTCCAGTCCCGCTGCTGGGACTGCAGCTCCAGTCCCGCTGCTGGGACTGCAGCTCCAGTCCCGCTGCTGGGACTGCAGCTCCAGTCCCGCTGCTGGGACTGCAGCTCCAGTCCCGCTGCTGGGACTGCAGCTCCAGTCCCGCTGCTGGGACTGCAGCTCCAGTCCCGCGGCTGGGACTGCAGCTCCAGTCCCGCGGCTGGGACTGCAGCTCCAGTCCCGCTGCTGGGACTGCAGCTCCAGTCCCGCTGCTGGGACTGCAGCTCCAGTCCCGCTGCTGGGACTGCAGCTCCAGTCCCGCGGCTGGGACTGCAGCTCCAGTCCTGCGGCTGGGACTGCAGCTCCAGTCCCGCGGCTGGGACTGCAGCTCCAGTCCCGCGGCTGGGACTGCAGCTCCAGTCCCACGGCTGGGACTGCAGCTCCAGTCCCGCTGCTGGGACTGCAGCTCCAGTCCCGCTGCTGGGACTGCAGCTCCAGTCCCGCTGCTGGGACTGCAGCTCCAGTCCCGCTGCTGGGACTGCAGCTCCAGTCCCCAGTCCCGCTGCTGGGACTGCAGCTCCAGTCCCCAGTCCCGCTGCTGGGACTGCAGCTCCAGTCCCGCTGCTGGGACTGCAGCTCCAGTCCCGCAGCTGGGACTGCAGCTCCAGTCCCGCTGCTGGGACTGCAGCTCCAGTCCCGCTGCTGGGACTGCAGCTCCAGTCCCGCTGCTGGGTCTGCAGCTCCAGTCCCGCTGCTGGGTCTGCAGCTCCAGTCCCGCTGCTGGGACTGCAGCTCCAGTCCCGCTGCTGGGACTGCAGCTCCAGTCCCGCTGCTGGGACTGCAGCTCCAGTCCCGCTGCTGGGACTGCAGCTCCAGTCCCGCTGCTGGGACTGCAGCTCCAGTCCCGCTGCTGGGACTGCAGCTCCAGTCCCGCAGCTGGGACTGCAGCTCCAGTCCCGCTGCTGGGACTGCAGCTCCAGTCCCGCTGCTGGGACTGCAGCTCCAGTCCCGCTGCTGGGACTGCAGCTCCAGTCCCGCTGCTGGGACTGCAGCTCCAGTCCCGCTGCTGGGTCTGCAGCTCCAGTCCCGCTGCTGGGACTGCAGCTCCAGTCCCGCTGCTGGGACTGCAGCTCCAGTCCCGCTGCTGGGTCTGCAGCTCCAGTCCCGCTGCTAAGACTGCAGCTCCAGTCCCGCTGCTGGGACTGCAGCTCCAGTCCCGCAGCTGGGACTGCAGCTCCAGTCCCGCTGCTGGGACTGCAGCTCCAGTCCCGCTGCTGGGACTGCAGCTCCAGTCCCGCTGCTGGGACTGCAGCTCCAGTCCCGCTGCTGGGACTGCAGCTCCAGTCCCGCTGCTGGGACTGCAGCTCCAGTCCCGCTGCTGGGACTGCAGCTCCAGTCCCGCTGCTGGGTCTGCAGCTCCAGTCCCGCTGCTGGGACTGCAACTCCAGTCCCCAGTCCCGCTGCTGGGACTGCAGCTCCAGTCCCCAGTCCCGCTGCTGGGACTGCAGCTCCAGTCCCGCTGCTGGGACTGCAGCTCCAGTCCCGCAGCTGGGACTGCAGCTCCAGTCCCGCTGCTGGGACTGCAGCTCCAGTCCCGCTGCTGGGACTGCAGCTCCAGTCCCGCTGCTGGGTCTGCAGCTCCAGTCCCGCTGCTGGGTCTGCAGCTCCAGTCCCGCTGCTGGGACTGCAGCTCCAGTCCCGCTGCTGGGACTGCAGCTCCAGTCCCGCTGCTGGGACTGCAGCTCCAGTCCCGCTGCTGGGACTGCAGCTCCAGTCCCGCTGCTGGGACTGCAGCTCCAGTCCCGCTGCTGGGACTGCAGCTCCAGTCCCGCAGCTGGGACTGCAGCTCCAGTCCCGCTGCTGGGACTGCAGCTCCAGTCCCGCTGCTGGGACTGCAGCTCCAGTCCCGCTGCTGGGACTGCAGCTCCAGTCCCGCTGCTGGGACTGCGGCTCCAGTCCCGCTGCTGGGTCTGCAGCTCCAGTCCCGCTGCTGGGACTGCAGCTCCAGTCCCGCTGCTGGGACTGCAGCTCCAGTCCCGCTGCTGGGTCTGCAGCTCCAGTCCCGCTGCTAAGACTGCAGCTCCAGTCCCGCTGCTGGGACTGCAGCTCCAGTCCCGCAGCTGGGACTGCAGCTCCAGTCCCGCTGCTGGGACTGCAGCTCCAGTCCCGCTGCTGGGACTGCAGCTCCAGTCCCGCTGCTGGGACTGCAGCTCCAGTCCCGCTGCTGGGACTGCAGCTCCAGTCCCGCTGCTGGGACTGCAGCTCCAGTCCCGCTGCTGGGACTGCAGCTCCAGTCCCGCTGCTGGGTCTGCAGCTCCAGTCCCGCTGCTGGGACTGCAACTCCAGTCCCGCTGCTGGGACTGCAGCTCCAGTCCCGCTGCTGGGACTGCAGCTCCAGTCCCGCTGCTGGGACTGCAGCTCCAGTCCCGCTGCTGGGACTGCAGCTCCAGTCCCGCTGCTGGGACTGCAGCTCCAGTCCCGCTGCTGGGACTGCAGCTCCAGTCCCGCTGCTGGGACTGCAGCTCCAGTCCCGCTGCTGGGTCTGCAGCTCCAGTCCCGCTGCTGGGACTGCAGCTCCAGTCCCGCTGCTGGGACTGCAGCTCCAGTCCCGCTGCTGGGACTGCAGCTCCAGTCCCGCTGCTGGGACTGCAGCTCCAGTCCCGCTGCTGGGACTGCAGCTCCAGTCCCGCTGCTGGGACTGCAGCTCCAGTCCCGCTGCTGGGACTGCAGCTCCAGTCCCGCTGCTGGGACTGCAGCTCCAGTCCCGCAGCTGGGACTGCAGCTCCAGTCCCGCTGCTGGGACTGCAGCTCCAGTCCCGCTGCTGGGACTGCAGCTCCAGTCCCGCTGCTGGGACTGCAGCTCCAGTCCCGCTGCTGGGACTGCAGCTCCAGTCCCGCTGCTGGGACTGCAGCTCCAGTCCCGCTGCTGGGACTGCAGCTCCAGTCCCGCTGCTGGGACTGCAGCTCCAGTCCCGCTGCTGGGACTGCAGCTCCAGTCCCGCTGCTGGGACTGCAGCTCCAGTCCCGCTGCTGGGACTGCAGCTCCAGTCCCGCTGCTGGGACTGCAGCTCCAGTCCCGCTGCTGGGACTGCAGCTCCAGTCCCGCTGCTGGGACTGCAGCTCCAGTCCCGCTGCTGGGACTGCAGCTCCAGTCCCGCTGCTGGGACTGCAGCTCCAGTCCCGCTGCTGGGACTGCAGCTCCAGTCCCGCTGCTGGGACTGCAGCTCCAGTCCCGCTGCTGGGACTGCAGCTCCAGTCCCGCTGCTGGGACTGCAGCTCCAGTCCCGCTGCTGGGACTGCAGCTCCAGTCCCGCTGCTGGGACTGCAGCTCCAGCCCCGCAGCTGGGACTGCAGCTCCAGTCCCGCTGCTGGGACTGCAGCTCCAGTCCCGCTGCTGGGACTGCAGCTCCAGTCCCGCTGCTGGGACTGCAGCTCCAGTCCCGCTGCTGGGACTGCAGCTCCAGTCCCGCTGCTGGGACTGCAGCTCCAGTCCCGCTGCTGGGACTGCAGCTCCAGTCCCGCTGCTGGGACTGCAGCTCCAGTCCCGCTGCTGGGACTGCAGCTCCAGTCCCGCTGCTGGGTCTGCAGCTCCAGTCCCGCTGCTGGGACTGCAGCTCCAGTCCCGCTGCTGGGACTGCAGCTCCAGTCCCGCTGCTGGGACTGCAGCTCCAGTCCCGCTGCTGGGACTGCAGCTCCAGTCCCGCTGCTGGGACTGCAGCTCCAGTCCCGCTGCTGGGACTGCAGCTCCAGTCCCGCTGCTGGGACTGCAGCTCCAGTCCCGCTGCTGGGACTGCAGCTCCAGTCCCGCTGCTGGGACTGCAGCTCCAGTCCCGCTGCTGGGACTGCAGCTCCAGTCCCGCTGCTGGGACTGCAGCTCCAGTCCCGCAGCTGGGACTGCAGCTCCAGTCCCGCTGCTGGGACTGCAGCTCCAGTCCCGCTGCTGGGACTGCAGCTCCAGTCCCGCTGCTGGGACTGCAGCTCCAGTCCCGCTGCTGGGACTGCAGCTCCAGTCCCGCTGCTGGGACTGCAGCTCCAGTCCCGCTGCTGGGACTGCAGCTCCAGTCCCGCTGCTGGGACTGCAGCTCCAGTCCCGCTGCTGGGACTGCAGCTCCAGTCCCGCTGCTGGGACTGCAGCTCCAGTCCCGCTGCTGGGACTGCAGCTCCAGTCCCGCTGCTGGGACTGCAGCTCCAGTCCCGCTGCTGGGACTGCAGCTCCAGTCCCGCTGCTGGGACTGCAGCTCCAGTCCCGCTGCTGGGACTGCAGCTCCAGTCCCGCTGCTGGGACTGCAGCTCCAGTCCCGCTGCTGGGACTGCAGCTCCAGTCCCGCTGCTGGGACTGCAGCTCCAGTCCCGCTGCTGGGACTGCAGCTCCAGTCCCGCAGCTGGGACTGCAGCTCCAGTCCCGCTGCTGGGACTGCAGCTCCAGTCCCGCTGCTGGGACTGCAGCTCCAGTCCCGCTGCTGGGACTGCAGCTCCAGTCCCGCTGCTGGGACTGCAGCTCCAGTCCCGCTGCTGGGACTGCAGCTCCAGTCCCGCTGCTGGGACTGCAGCTCCAGTCCCGCTGCTGGGACTGCAGCTCCAGTCCCGCTGCTGGGACTGCAGCTCCAGTCCCGCTGCTGGGACTGCAGCTCCAGTCCCGCTGCTGGGACTGCAGCTCCAGTCCCGCAGCTGGGACTGCAGCTCCAGTCCCGCTGCTGGGACTGCAGCTCCAGTCCCGCTGCTGGGACTGCAGCTCCAGTCCCGCTGCTGGGACTGCAGCTCCAGTCCCGCTGCTGGGACTGCAGCTCCAGTCCCGCTGCTGGGACTGCAGCTCCAGTCCCGCTGCTGGGACTGCAGCTCCAGTCCCGCTGCTGGGACTGCAGCTCCAGTCCCGCTGCTGGGACTGCAGCTCCAGTCCCGCTGCTGGGACTGCAGCTCCAGTCCCGCTGCTGGGACTGCAGCTCCAGTCCCGCTGCTGGGACTGCAGCTCCAGTCCCGCTGCTGGGTCTGCAGCTCCAGTCCCGCTGCTGGGACTGCAGCTCCAGTCCCGCTGCTGGGACTGCAGCTCCAGTCCCGCTGCTGGGACTGCAGCTCCAGTCCCGCTGCTGGGACTGCAGCTCCAGTCCCGCTGCTGGGACTGCAGCTCCAGTCCCGCAGCTGGGACTGCAGCTCCAGTCCCGCTGCTGGGACTGCAGCTCCAGTCCCGCTGCTGGGACTGCAGCTCCAGTCCCGCTGCTGGGACTGCAGCTCCAGTCCCGCTGCTGGGACTGCAGCTCCAGTCCCGCTGCTGGGACTGCAGCTCCAGTCCCGCTGCTGGGACTGCAGCTCCAGTCCCGCTGCTGGGACTGCAGCTCCAGTCCCGCTGCTGGGACTGCAGCTCCAGTCCCGCTGCTGGGTCTGCAGCTCCAGTCCCGCTGCTGGGACTGCAGCTCCAGTCCCGCTGCTGGGACTGCAGCTCCAGTCCCGCTGCTGGGACTGCAGCTCCAGTCCCGCTGCTGGGACTGCAGCTCCAGTCCCGCTGCTGGGACTGCAGCTCCAGTCCCGCAGCTGGGACTGCAGCTCCAGTCCCGCTGCTGGGACTGCAGCTCCAGTCCCGCTGCTGGGACTGCAGCTCCAGTCCCGCTTCTGGGACTGCAGCTCCAGTCCCGCTGCTGGGACTGCAGCTCCAGTCCCGCTGCTGGGACTGCAGCTCCAGTCCCGCTGCTGGGACTGCAGCTCCAGTCCCGCTGCTGGGACTGCAGCTCCAGTCCCGCTGCTGGGACTGCAGCTCCAGTCCCGCTGCTGGGACTGCAGCTCCAGTCCCGCTGCTGGGACTGCAGCTCCAGTCCCGCTGCTGGGACTGCAGCTCCAGTCCCGCTGCTGGGACTGCAGCTCCAGTCCCGCTGCTTGGACTGCAGCTCCAGTTCCCATGGTGCGCCCGGTCACCATGGCACGCTCGTCGGACACCATGATGAAACAGAAAGTGCAGCGAAGAGGCAATGTGTGTAGATGGGTGAAGTGATGCAAGTATCCCAATGGGATCTGACTATCCCAATGTGATTCGAGTATCCCAATGGGACCAACAAGCGCACTCAACACGAGACGCTTGTCAGAACTAGGAGGAGAGGAAGCAAGCATAGGAACTCACTGCAGGTACGCATCGTAGACTCGCTTCCACAGGTGCCACCTCCTGTGCACCTGCCCTATGCCCTTCTGGCATGGTGAGGGGGTGATGCATGCATGTACGTGTACGTGCACGAGTTGGCATGCACACACAGGCACACACACAAAGACATGCAAGCACATGCACACATGCCCATTAGGTGGGGATAGAAAGAGCACGTAAGCCAAGGCCGGGAGCACACACCTGTTGACAGATGCGAATTCAATGCCACACACAGTATGGAGGGGTTACACGTGGCATGGCAGGGCAAACGTGGCATAATAGGGACAGAATATATGGTTGCACTATTAATGGAGCTGGTTTTGGTTAAAACGATGCCCCTACCTGAATCCACCTGAGCTCCCACCTGAACGCACCTCTGACCTACCCTGAATCCACCAGAGAATTGACAGACGTGAGTCCACCTGAGCACTCACCTGACCAGGCAGATCCACATAGATAGTGCTGGTAATGAGAAACATGGGCCGCCGCACCTGACGCAGCAGATGGGGGAGGGACAAATATGGGGGGCAAGGGTGGCAGAGGGGGAGGGCGCATTAGGGACGCGCGTCACGGTGCCCGGGCGCGTCATGGTGAAGGGGCGCGTCATGGTGAAGGGGCGCGTCATGGTGAAGGGGCGCGTCATGGTGACCGGGCGCGTCATGGTGACCGGGCGCGTCATGGTGACCGGGCGTGTCATGGTGACCGGGCGCGTCATGGTGAAGGGGCGCGTCATGGTGACCGGGCGGCCTCATTCACATGTGACACCAGGGTGCGCGAAGAGAGGTCGCTGGGGAGCAGCTTCAGACGCGGGAGGATTTGAAGCTCGTGGCTGAAGTGGGAGATGGTGGAGGCGTGTGTGGGTGGTGGGGAATGTAGAAATTCCCGAAGTGCGACACGAGGAGGGTGCGGGGGGGGAGGTCGCAGGGCAGCAGCTCCAGGCGCAGGAGAATCTGCAGCTCCAGGCGCAGGAGAATCTGCAGCTCCAGGCGCAGGAGAATCTGCAGCTCCAGACGCAGGAGAATCTGCAGCTCCAGACGCAGGAGAATCTGCAGCTCCAGACGCAGGAGAATCTGCAGCTCCAGGCGCAGGCGCCGGGGCGCGTGATGGTGCAATTGGCACTATGAAACGGATTTGAGCGGGCTGAGGAATGAGTGTGATACCCACGGTGAGCAGGAATGAGTGTGATACCCACGGTGAGCAGGAATGAGTGTGATACCCACGGTGAGCAGGAGCGTGCCGTGTGCGTCGTGGATGGATGCTGTGAAGGGCCGATGCGCCCTCAGGAACTGGGGGGGGGGGGGGGACGGTGGGGGAGAGGAAAGAGAGGAGTTTTGAGGCGCGTCAAATGTGCATCGTGGATGGATGCGGAGAAGGGGCGTTGCGCTCTCAGGAACTGCCGAGGGGAGAGGACGGTGGGGGAGAAAGGAAGGAGGGGAGAAGAAGGGAGGGAAACGGACGGAGAGGGAGCTTGTGGATCGGGAGGTGGGGGGAACTTGATGCAGGCAGGAGGGTGGGAACGAAGCAAGACAAGAGGGGAACTGGAAAACGAACAACATCCCAGCCAGGGTGGATGTGGCCTCCCTACTTTCACTGTGTCCCTCCTTGCAACCACCCACCACTTCGCACCCATCCCCTTGCACCCATCCCATTGCACCCACCCCCTTGCACCCACCCCCTTCACACCTGTCGCATGAGCCAGTTGCTGCTCTCCACAATGGACCCCACGTGCTGCGGCGTGGCAGAGTGGGACAGGATGGGGCAAGGTGGGCAATGAGGCACGGCAGGGAGCAGGAGAGACGGGAACGCGTGAGAGGTGAGGTGCCGTGCCGGTAGGAGGGGTGTGGAACGGGCTGGGAGGGTACAATGCAGCTCAACAAGTAGAAACTCGGGTGCACGTGAGCCCAGCGGGGGGTGCGGGTAAAGGCCACGTGGGCAGAAAGTAAGTGAGGAGGGAGCACACAGGATTGCAGAAGTGAGAGAGGAGGGAGCACACAGGATTGCAGGGGTGAGTGAGGAGGGAGCACACAGGATTGCAGGGGTACGCAGTGTTGCACTGACCTCGCCTGTGTGCGCATCCACTATAGCATATTGGTTGCTCTGTGGGCGATGGAGGGCGAGGGGGGCCACGGGAAGGAGAGAGCACGTGAGGAACGGGAGTGAGGGGGTGCCGAGGGAGGGGAAGTGTGTGGAGGGTGAACGGTGGAGGAGGAAGAATTGTGGATGCAATAATGACGAGGAGCATGACGAGGAGCATGAGGAGAAGCATGAGGAGAAGCATGAGGAGAAGCATGAGGAGAAGCAAACTACGTGTGCGGTGCGGAACAACGGTTCTCTGGACATGGGAGCACCAGTGGACCCATGGGCACCGCACTGCACCTGCTCGTACCCCAGCAGCACGTTGCCCCACTCCACCCTGCGAGTGACCACGAGGTCTGATCGCGCCAGCAGTGACGCCAGTGACGCCTGGTGGGCGAGGGGGACAGGGGGAGGGGGAGGCGGGGGACAGGCAAGGGGAGGGGAGAGTGGAGTGGGGGAGGCAGAGCTTTGAGACGTCTCAAACCTCCACCCTGCGAGTGACCACGAGGTCTGATCGCGCCAGCAGTGACGCCAGTGACGCCTGGCGGGCGTGGGGGACAGGGGGAAGGACGAGTGGAGGAAAACAACGGGAAAAGCAAAGTGGGGGAGATCAGAGATAACTTTTGAGACGTCTCAAAAGTCAGGGCGCATGGGACGCAACGCCAGAGATACCTGGCGCGGTGAGAGGCGCAGGGGGGGTGAAGGGAGAGCAGAGTAGGGAAAACTGGACTAAATCAGTGCATGCCATACAGTCACACGCCATTCAGTCACACGCCCCTCACCTCGTCGTTGCTCTGTGGCCTAAGCGGTCCCACTAGTGGCTCCACACCCCCTACTGTCGACCCCACACTACTGCCCACTGCTGCTGATGGCGGTGGTGGTGGGGGTGGTGGTGCTGGTGACGAGGACAGGGGCGAGGAGGGGGAGGGGGAAGTGGAGGTCTGTTGCAACTGTTGAAGGCGAGCCATCCATTCGCCCACCATCCCTCGCATATCACTGCTGCTGCCGCTGCTCTCGCTGTGGCTGCCACTACTGCTGAGGCTGCTGCTGGTGCCACTGTCCACCGTCCTCCCTCCCTGCCCCTGCCCTTGCTCCTGCGCCTGCCATGTCCCCTCCTGCTCCGATCGTCTTCTCTCCGCCTGCCACTGCCGCTCCCTCAGTGCGTTAATCGCCAGTCGCACCTTCTTCAAAGCTTCCTTCTTCCGCTTCCTGTCCGCCGCCCATTTACTCGTGAGCGCTCCGCGCGGGTGCGGCGATGGTGGGGGGAAGGCGGACGACGTGGAGAAGGGGCTTGAGGAAGCGGGGGAGGGGGAAAGCGCGGCGGGAGTGGCGGGGCGAGAGGCAGGAGGGAGAGGAGAGGGAGAGGAGAGGGAGCAGGGCGAGGAATGGGAGGAGGGAGAGGAGGGAGAGGAGGGAGAGGAGGGAGAGGAGGGAGAGGAGGACGGGAGACAAGGCTGTTGGTAGTTCAAGGGTGGTGAAGAGAAAATATGGACGGTAGGTCGATTGGCGATGTGCGCTGATGTGCGGAGTGCAGACGGAGGTAACGAAGGGGATGCGGACGAAAGCGATGGGCGGAAGGCGGAAGAGACGGAAGAGGCGGAAGCAGCGGAGAAGTGAGGGAGCGCGACGAAGGCACGACTGCTGGTCGGGCAGAACGGATTGGATTCCCCGCGAGACGAATCGACGGCGGGGGAGGCGCGATGCAGCACCGCGCATGCGACTAACGGCGGTGGCACGGCGATGGCTTTGGTGGCCAGAGCGTGGCGAAAGGACGCTGCGACGGCGGGGTGGGAGGGCGCTACGACGCCGGGAAGCAAAATTCTACGAAACGAGGCTGCGACGGCCGCGGAAGCAGCGAGCCGCGCCGCCATTGCAGCCTCCTCGAATCTGCCGACGCGATACCGAGATCGCGACGGTATCGCGACTACTTAACGGCACCGAGCATGACGCCTGGCTTGCGCGTAAGCTGCAGACGAAGAAAACGACGACGGCTCACGGGACAGAAGAAATTGCGAGACTTGTATGGTGAGGATCACTGACAAAGTGGAAAAGGTAAGGTAAGCCGACATGACCAAGGGAGAGCGAGGTGAGCAACAGTGAAAGCATGGGACACAGCGGTACGTTCGTTATGAGTGTATAATGTTATAGCTTTTAAAATATTTATCATATACTTACACAATATCAAGAAACAATTTACTTGAACACTGGTTCTGTTCATCCACTTGAGGTACTCCTGCCGACAACATGCAATGGACCAGCAATGCAAAATTATTGCAGCTACAATCGACAAACTTATCCCTCACACACCACACCACCAATTGTAGGCATAAGGTCTGTTTGGTGACTCTTATGTGGCAGTAGCAAATGCAGTCATGGGCCATCATGGAGTGCGTATATTGATTTCAGAATTCTCTAGGACCCACTGCCAGTGGAGAGATGCACTGCTGAATCTTGGGGCCAGGATGCGATGCAAGGATCTGGCTGATTGGCTTTAGCGTTGGGTTTCTGGATGGATCAGGCAGGCTGGTTGGCTGGTTGGCTGGTAGCCTGGAATGTTGGTTAACTGGTTGGCTGCTTGGATTGGATGATTGACTGGTGGCCGTGACATCTGACCATTTGTGTACTGCAGGTCGTGCGCAATCTGTGACTACCCTGCTTCCTGTCATCCCTGCGATCCACAATTCTGTGCGAGGGGTTTGCCTGTCTCATGACTTGCTGGTGGTAGTTTTTTCTGGAAGTGCATCGTGCTGCATGCAGCATCCTCCTGGTTCAGTGCTCTGCATCTCCACATTCCCCTCGTCACTGTGCGGGCTGCCTGCGTGGCACGGCACAGCACTTGCAGGAGGACTCTCCGTCCTGCTTGGGTGTTTGTGCCCAGACGCCTTCCAGGCTACCCACCCCACCCACCTATTCCACAACATGCAGGCCCATCCCGGCACAGCACAGCACACCTAAGAAAACCTGCACACCTAACCACACCTGAGCAAACCTTGGCACACGCACAGACAAGCAAACCAAAGCACAGCTAAGAACAGAAGTGGTAGCTCATCTGGAGCTCTTGGTAGCCCGCCCACCAGCAAGCGGCACCCCACCCCACCCTGCCCCACCCCACATGTCCTCTCCCTCGCCCTGCACTTCACTTCACCATAGAAGAGCCACTCACGAGAAGCTGCCAACGGGACAGCAATGGGACATGGAGGGAAGTAAAAGAGAGAGGAGGAGCCACTTAGATGATCAGACAGCAAAGATTAGGTGTGTATTGCACTCACGTCAGATGGCCATTGAAAGGCGAGCATCAAGTGAGAAATGTACCACGTAAGTCCCCATCTCTTAGCAGAATCTCCCATCACATGTACCATGTAGAATACGGATGCTGTCGCTGGCACTGCTGTTGCTGCCACTGCTTCCCCCACGGATGCTGACGGAGACAGCAATGGGACATGGAGAGGGGATAAAAACAAGGCCACAACAACAGCAGGATACAAGGACGTGGATGAAGGAAGAGGGCAGGAGGCGCGGGCATCATAAATATTGGATACAGAAAGATGGGAGGGAGGTCTGAGGAGAAGGATGACGGGAAACGAGTAAGGTACTGGAGTCAAGACAAGAACGCAAGCGATAGTGTAGACTGTAATTACCCCTCCATTGCTGCAGCTGCAACCACTGCAGTGGCCGTTGATGCTGCAACTACTGCTGCCACCGCCACTGCTGCTCCTGCTGCTGCTGCTGCTGCTGCTCCTGCTGCTGCTGCTGCTGCTGCTGCTCCTGCTGCTGCTGCTGCTCCTGCTGCTGCTGCAACTTCAAGTGCTGCTGTCCATGGTGCTGGTGCAGGAAAATAGGTGGTGATGGAAGAGAGGAGAGCAGAGAAGAGGAGAGGGCAGGACAGGAGGAGTTGAGCGCCGAGCAGAGGGGCATGAACATCTGGCAACAGAGTAGCAGAGACGTATGGGTACTGTAAATATATGGCAGACAAGACAGAAGGGCAGGAGAGAAAGAATGAGAATGGCGAAGTGGCATGGCAGTTGATCTGGTCCTCTCACACATTAACACCGTGGAGAAATGGTAGACAAGGCACAAGGGCACAGGAGAATGTATGAACAAGCTGAATGCGCAAGTGGCATACCAGTTGATATTTTCCACTCACCATCATCCTGCAGTTGCTGCATCCACTTCCCCTTTGAGTGCTGGAGAGAGGGGAGGAAGGATGGCAAGGAAGAGAGGCGTGAGAGCAAGGAGAGGAGAAGCGGGTGGATGAGAGGCTGCAGATGTGAAAGCGCACCGACATGGCAGAAGAAATGGCAGATGGCAGCCGGAGACGGGACTGAGACAAGATGCAACGGAGGATGCATTCGCCCTGCTGCTGCATGCTCACTGTTGGTTACCTCTTGTATTGGAGAGGCAAGGAACGGAAAGCAGCTTGTTGTCCCCATCCCACCGACGCACAGGCAAGAGCTCGAAGCACAACGCACTCCACGGCTTGGAGCCTGAGAGACTCACTCACATGCATGCACACGCACACGCACACAAGGACAGGCGCCGCCCACCCACCCCACCCCCTCCTCTCCCCGTCCCCCATCTCCCCTTCCTCCCCCCCCCCCCCCCCAGCGCCTCACAATCATGGAGAGAGAAACACACACACACACACACACAGAAGTGGCACAACAAGGGAGGGTTAGGAGCAGCAGGAGAGGAGGCGAGTGGCAAAGACAAGAACAAGACACGACTCTTGCCTCTGCGCGGCGACTCACTTCACGGCCCCCCTGCAAGCACCCCCTGGCACGTACCACTCCTGTACCACCCCTTCACTTGAGGCGTGCTGCTCCAGGTTGCTCCCCTTTCTCCTCGCAGGACGGTTGTCTCTCGTGCAAGCCAGCAACGGCAGCCGTGTCGATTCCCCGTCCACTCGCTGCCATTCCCGTCCGTCTCGCAGGCCATGAAGCACACGCACGGACGGGGAGAGGGACACGCACACACACAGAGGCGGTGCAACAAGTGATGGTCAGAAGCAGCAGGAGGGGAGTGACGGAAGCAAGGGCAAGAGACACGACTCTTGCCTCTGCGCGGCGACACCCTACGACTCACACTGCACTCCCCCCCTGTAAGCACCCCCTGGCACATACCATGCTCCAGCTGAATGTTTTCCCCTACTTGGCAAAATCTGCAGCTCCTTCAGCACAAGCAGCACCCTGCTGCGGCCCGTGCTCCAGGCTCCAAGCGTGTTGCTCCAGATTGCTCGTGGTGTGCTGTTGATACCTGCAACAGGAGGGGTCTGTGGCTTCTGAGTTGAGCCAAAACAAACCAGTGGCGAGATTTCAAGGAGAAAGCAGTAAAGCACGTGCAATACAAGTGATGAGCGATTGGCATCACAAAAGGCAAAGCGTTCGGAGGAGAAAATACTTGGCTGAAAAAAACAAGCGCCGTTGCTGCTGCTGCTATGACTCACCAGCGCTGCTGCTGTGTCTCGTGCACTCCCCATCCACTCCCTGCCATTCCCCTCCGTCTCACAGGCCGAGAAGCACACGCACACGTGAGGGGAGAGACGCACGCAGACAGAAGCAGAGCAACGAGGGAGGGTTAGGAGCAGCAGGAGAGGAGGCGAGTGGTGGATGCAAAGGCAACAGACACGACTCTTGCCTCTGCGCGGCGACACTGACTTCACTGCCCCCCTGCAAGCACCCCCTGGCACGTACCACTTGTCCTCCTTGGCAGAGCCTGCCACTCCTGCGCGACACATTCGAACCAAGAAGCACCTGCTGCTGCCAGCGCTCCAGGTGTCAGGCGTGCTGCTCCAGGTTGCGTGTTGTCCGCTGCTGATACCTGCAATAACAAGGGACTGTGGCTTGTGAGTTGGGCCAAAACTAACCAGTGGCGAGATTTCAGAGGAGAAAGCAGTGAAGCTCATGCACGGCAGGCGATAAGCGCTTGGCATCACAAAAGGCAAAGCGTTCGGAGGAGAATATACTGGGCTGAAAATTCAAGGCGCTGTTGCTACTGCTGCTTCAAGTCACCAGCGCTGCTGCTGTGTCTCGGGCAGGAGAGAAGCCCCCAAGCTTGTCACCCCCGGTCCACTCCCCGCCATTCCCCTCTGTCTCACAGCCGTGAGGCACAGAAACGCAAGGGGAGAGACACACGCGTACAGAAGCAGCGCAACAAGAGAGGGTTAGAAGCATCAAGAGAGGAGGCGACTGGTAGAGGCAAGCGCAACAGACACGGCTCTTGCCTCTGCGCGGCGGCGCTCTAGGACTGCCCCCCCAACAAGCACCCCCTGGCACGTACCACTCGCCGCTCTGCTTCTGCTGCGCCTCGCCTTCCCTTGAGGCGCGCTGCTCCTAACTGTCTCTCGTGCGAGGCAGCAACGGAAGCCCCGTCCATTCCCCGTCCGCTCCGTGCCATTCGCCTCCGTCTCGCAGGCCGTGAGGCACGCACACGCTCGGGGAGAGAGACAGCCACACACGCAACAAGGGAGGGTTAGAAACAGCAGGAGGCGAGTGGCGGGGAGGCAACGGAGGTCCCTGTGCATTCCCCGTTCGCGTCTGTCCCTCCATTCGCCACTCAGCAGCTCCTGCGCCACGCTTTCACTTAAAACCAGGGTCTCAAGTAAGAGAATCTGTCATCGATTGCAAAACATTTGAAGTTGAGTTACCTCGTTTTTGTGGGCGAAGTAGGTTGGTTGGCTAGGGAAGTTAGCATGCGACAGTGCCCTATTTTTGCCCCAGCACCAATTGCAAAACAAATTTCAGGTACATGTGACTCTCAGCAGCTCTCAACATTTCACTGGCATTTTAGCTTTGGCTCCGAACCTAACTCCATGCCTAGTAGGCTCGGACACAACAAACGAAAATCACTTTCCCTCGCACCCCTCGCTGCACCCCTTTTCATTTTCTGCACCTCGCCAACCAATAGCAGTCAAACACCTACCATCAACTGCAAAACATTTGCGGTACTTGAAACCCTGGTTTTAAGGTCGTCTCTCGTGCGTGCCAGCAACGGAGGTCCCTGTGTATTCCCCGTTCGCGTCTGTCTCATGGGGCGTGAGGCACACACTCGCATGGGGAGAGAGGCATGGCAGACACACAGAAACGATGCAACGAGGGTTAGAAGCAGCAGGAGGCGAGTGATGGAGGCAAGGGCAAGAGACACGACTCTTGCCTCTGCGCGGCGACACCCTACGACTCTCTTCACTGCCCTCCCCCCCCTCCCCAAGCAACCCCTGGCACGTACCACGCTCCGGCTATGTGTTTTCTCCTCCTTGGCAGAGCCTGCCGCTCCTTCGCCACGCCTTCGCCCCCAAGCGATACCCCGCTGCTGCCCGTGCTTCAGGCTTCAGGCGTGCTGCTCCAGGTTGCCCGTCGTTGCTACTGCTGCTACACGTAACCAGCGCTGCAATGCTGCTGCTGTGCTGTGTCTCCATCACTCCCTGCCATTCCCCGTCTCACAGGCCGTGAGGCACACACACGCAAAGGGAGAGGCGCACGCAGATAGAAGCGGTGCACCAAGGGAGAGTTAGAAGCAGCAGGAGGCGAATGGTGGAGGCAACGCCAACAGACTCGACTCTTGCCTCTGCGCGGCGACGCCCTACGACTCTCTTCATCCCCCCCTGCAAGCACTCCCTGGCACGTACCACACTCATGAGGCGTGCTGCCCCTTTTCCTCGCTGTACGGTTGTCCCTCGTGCGAGCATGCAACGTAAGCCCTGTCCACTCCATGCCATTCCGTGTCCATTCCATGCCATTCGCCTCCCTCTCACAAGCCGTAAGGTACGCACACGCATGGGAAGAGAGACACGCACACAGAAACGGCGCAACAAGGGAGAGTTAGAAGCAGGAGGAAGGAGACGAATGGTGAAGGCAAGGAAAACAGACGACTCTTGCCTCTGCGCGGCGACTCCCTACGAGACTTCACTACCCCCCACAAGCACCCCCTGGCACGTACCATGCTCCGTCCACCACTCTCCCACTCCTGTGCCCCGCCTTCACTTCAAGCGAGCCAGCAACGGCGACGCCCTACGATACTTCAACTCCCGTCCATTCCGCGTCCACTCCGCGCCATTCCGCGTCCCTTCCGCGTCATTCCGCGTCCACACCGCGCCATTCCGCGTCCATTCGGCGCCATTCCGCGTCCATTCCGCGCCATTCCGCGTCCACTCCGCGCCATTCCGCGTCCCTTCCACGCCATTCCGCGTCCACTCCGCGCCATTCCGCGTCCACTCCGCGCCATTCCGCAGGCCGTGAGGCACACAAAAGCATGGGGGGAGAAAACACGCACACAAGAAGAGGCGCAAAAGGAAGGGTTAGGATCAGCAGGAGAGGAGGCGAGTGGTGGAGGCAAGGGCAAGAGACGCGACTTTTGCCTCTGCGCGGCGACTCACTACACTTCCCCCCTGCAAGCAGCCCCTGGCACGTACCATGATCCGTTTGCTGGTCTGCCGCTCCTGCGCACGGTTTCACTTCAGGCGTGCTGCTCCTGGTTGCTCGGTTGCTGCTGTGCCACGCTTCCGCTTCTCCTCGCTGGGTCGCCAGAAACGGAAGCCCGACCATTCAACGTCCACTCGCTGCCATTCCCGTCCGTCTCGCAGACCGCGAGGCACACACATGCATGGGGAAAAAGACAGCCACACAGAAACGATGCAACAAGAGAGGGTTAGAAACAGCAAGAGGCGAGCGGTGGAGGCAAGGCCAAGAGACACGACTCTTGCCTCTGCGCGGCGACTCTCTAAGACTCACTACACTTCCCCCCAGCAAGCTTCCCCTGGCATGTACCATGTGCCTGCCGCCGCTCTGTCGCTCCTGCGCCACGCTTTCACTTGAAGCGTCACGCGTGGCTGCTGGATCGTTGCTCCCGTCGTGACCAGCACTTCGTTGTCGTTGCCTCTGGTTTGCTGCTGTGCCACGCCGTAGTCGCAAGAAGCGTCCTGCTGCTTCCCGTGTTCCAGGTTGGATCAGTCGCTGCTGCTGCTGCTGCTGCTGCTGCTGCTGCTGCTGCTGCAGTCGTTGCTCTCGTCTCGTCGCGGTCCGCCGCTCTGACGGGTTAACGACAGTATCGTTGTGTTTGAAGCGAAAGCAGCAGGGACGTCGCTTTGTTCGCGGAAATTGCATTATCGTTGGATTGACGACGAAAAGAGCAGCGCCGTCACTTTGACGGGAAAACCGTCAGCTATGTTTAAAACGCCAGCTATGTTCAAAACGTCAGCTTCAAAACAGCCACGCCCTAAACGTCGCTTTGGACACCTAAAACCGTAGTTGAAGTTGTTTTAACGGCAGCAACAGCAGCGACGTCACTTTGTCGGCAGAAGCAGCAGCTAAACTTCGTTAGCTATAGCAGTGACGACGCCTTCTTTCTGGTTAATAAAACGGCTACGTCGTTTTAATGAACTGCAGCGACGCTGAATGACGTCTGATCTAGCAGCTTAGTGTCGTTTTAGCCTTAACTCGGTATAAGCTTAGCGACTTCACAACGTCCTGACTAAATTCGGCTTAAATTGACATAGTTTCCGTTATATGATTGGCAGACCGAGTCGCGTCAACTAGACCAAGAGCGATTGTTAGGTTAGTGCAGGTATGCGAGTGAAGAGGTTTGGGCTAGTGCGACTAGCAGGTCACATAGCTGGACCTGGAGCTCGGAGCGAAGCATGAAAGATCGGCTGGTGAAGCTATGGAGGTGAAGAACGGAGGTAGGAGATATGCCTTGGGAATGCCTTGCTTCAACTGGTGGTGGCAGAAAGGCTGAATACATTCCATGCTGTGCGAAGTGAGGGAGCAGGAGCTCAAAAGGGATGAGGTTGGGATCATTGAAGAGAAAGTGGGCATTGGTGACCGAGGCAGTTGCCGAATTAGTCGGAGCAAACTTTGAAAAAAATCGGAGGGAAACTGGAGGTTTGGTGCGATGTCAGACTAGGTTCGGGTCCGCGGTGTCAGACTTGCAGTGAGGAACCTCCCACCCACTGCCGGATCCCTGGACCTGATTTGAGAATACAGCTACAGCGCAGTGGAGTACGCCACTACGAAATGCAGCCTTCAGATTCATCTTGAAATTAAAGTCGTGTGTACAAAAACTAAGTTTTTGATAACTTTGCTATAAATTGCTACGAATGAAATCCATTATTGCACAAGCATAGAAACAAAGGTTTTCATCGAAAATTATTCAAGAGGCTTTCACTAAGGATGCTCACCACTATCCACGTTCTGCCATGCACAAGTCAATCACGTTCTGGAATCAGCATACAGTACCCCTTCGCCATCCTTACACCCATCTTTTACCATCCTACCTCCTTCCATCCCTTTTCTCAACCATCCCCATATTTTCAACCATTCCCATCCATTCTACCCAAACCCCAACCATTCTCACCCTTTCTGCTTCAAACAGCCCAACCCATCCCTAGTCCAACCAAACACCTCATCTCCCTAATCCCTAATGCACTATCACACCCGTCCTGCATTACCTCAAAAATTTATCACCCAACCCAACCTGCACTCACCCATTTCACGTTGTCCTCATCCAACCCTATCCAGCCCAGCCTGCCTCATACCAAGCCTCCCGACCTACATCAATCTCACCACCCCGGCACTGTCTCGGCCATAATCCCACATTCCCCCTTCATTCACCCACCCTGTGTCCAATCCTCAATACCTCACCTGCACCCTCATGTCACTCTTCACTATCTCACCAATCACCACCGACCCACCTACTACTTGACCGGCCCAACCTAATCACAACACACCATGGCCAACCCACTGTGCGCCACCCACCTACCCACCTACCCACCACCAACGTAATCACAACCCACCCATCACCCACCTACCCACCAACTCAGCCAGCAACCCAATCACTCACACACACAACCGCCCAACGCACCACCCACCACCTACCCACCCTACACCCACCCCACCTACCCACTTACCCAACTGCTCACCACCCAACCCAACACCCACCCACCCAACAACCTACCAACCCACCTAGCCACCCAACCCATAACCCACCCACCCGTTCAACCACCTACTCACACACCTACCCACCCATCCAGCAACCTAGCCACCCAGGCACCCAACCCATCACCCACCCACCACCGACCAACCACCAAGCTACCCACCAAGCCAGACACCCATACATCCACCCACTCACCCAGCCACCCACCCACCTACTCACCCACCCGCTTACTTACCTACCCAGCCAACTAACAACCACCCACCTAACAATCTATTCGACCCCCCACTTACCCACCCACCAATCCAGCCATACACCCAACCCACCACCCATCCTCCAACTATCCACCTACCCACCAACCCACACAGCCCATCCCGACCTTCACCTGTCAGCGGTAGGAGCGGGGAACTCAGCCCTCACAACTATCCACCTACACACCCACCCAAGGGGATTCAGCCCCCTTCCCTTATACTCACCCACCCAAGGGGATTCAACCCCTATCCCTTATACTCACCCGCTGATTTACTCATCCACCCAAGAGGATTCAGGCCCCTTCCCATATACTCACCCGCTCTTATAATCACCCACCCAAGGGGATTCAATCCCCTTCTCTTATACTCACCCACCCAAGGGCATTCAGCCCCCATCCCTTATACTCACCCGCTCTTATACTCACCCACCCAAGGGGATTCAGGCCCCTTTTCTTAATATCACCCGCACTATTCATAGTAGTGCGCTTGGAAACTGCAGCTTGGATTAACCTCCCTTTCTGTGACTCACCCATCCAAGGGATGAACCTCCCTTCCTCTGACTCACCCACCCAAGGAATTAACCTCCCTTCCTCTGACTCACCCACCCAAGGGATTTACCTCCCTTCCTCTGACTCACCCACCCAAGGGATTAACCTCCCTTCCTCTGACTCACCCACCCAAGGGATTAACCTCCCTTCCTCCGACTCACCCACCCAAGGGATTAACCTCCCTTCCTCCGACTCACCCACCCAAGGGATTAACCTCCCTTCCTCTGACTCACCCACCCAAGGGATTAACCTCCCTTCCTCTGACTCACCCACCCAAGGGATTAACCTCCCTTCCTCTGACTCACCCACCCAAGGGATTAACCTCCCTTCCTCCGACTCACCAGCCCCCACTGCTGCAGCTGCCGCTGCTTCTGCTGCTGCAACTGCTGCTGCCGGTCTGCTACTCTGCTTCCTCTGCTGCAATCTTCTATTGATGCCAAGTGACCTGGTGGCGGGCAGAAAGGGGGGAGAGGAGGGGCAGGAGGAGCTGGTGAGCTGGCATGCACAGAAATACCCGAGTAGACAGAACAGAACTGGAGCAGACAAAAATGAGGATGCAGAAATGAAAAGAGAGCTGCTGAAGAGAGTGAACTCAACAGGGAGGTGGGGGGAAGAGGCTAAGGAGGAGACCAACACACCTTGAGAGGCAAACCCCAGCCCGATACTCTCCCTCGGTGCAGCGATTCACACTCTTCCTCCCCGTCCTCCCTCCTGCTGCCCTCCTGCTACAGCCTTCAATAGACTGGGCGCTGGCAGAACGCTGAGAGGGAGGGTGGGGGGGGGAGGCAAGCAGCAACGGACAGCAGTGAGAAATGGGAGAATGGTGCAGGCAGAAGTGTGCAGCCAGGCAAGAAAGGGAAGAGAAGAGCAGGCAGCAGCATGAATGAAGGGAAGAGCAGAAACAAAACAAACTATGGCAGGGAGAGGAAAGTTGATGAGCAACCAGATTGTGAGGACAAGGAAGAATGGCGTTGAGTGGGCAAGTGGGGTGCTGCTCATGACCTGCTGATAGTTGATGACGCGCCACAGACACAGAAATTCAAGTTTGGCTTCGGTTGAGATGGTTTCGCAACGGTTTCGTGGTGGTGTGTGTCTGGTTTGGTCCAGTCCCACAGGAAAGGTCAGAATAGCTTGAAGAATCCCAACCAATCTCGAGGTGGGCAAAGCAGAAAAGGAGGAAGCACCGCCGACATGCATTTTGCCGCGAGCGCGGGTGATTTTTGAGAAACGGCGGGATGGCGAAACGCGTAGCGAAGTGCCCGAAGGATTCTCAAGGAACGAAAAAAGTCTGGCGACTCAATGGCTCCTCGTGAAGTAAATTGCTGGGACGAAAAACCATGCGACGATCGTGCATTTCGCCGCTCCCTACCAGCCCAACGGATCTGGCAGGGATATCCGCGGCTTAGGGCGTGTAACTTTTTTCCGAACCGGCAATGTCCGGACCTCGCCTCTAAAGGAACGGACAGCCTCGGTACGGACGTCTGGGGCCTTTGGTCCGGACATAGGCCCGTCCGTACTTCAAAAGTGGAACTTTTGTGTTTCCAAATGATCCGCGACACACGACAGGTTACGAGTGCTACTCAGCACTCGCTATTTTCGTACACAAATGCATGCGACTCGCTTGTGCCACTGTACAATATTTTCGCTGCCAATGACAGCAAGCCTGAGTCGGACGGTCCGATTTCACTTCGGACACTGTACGGACAATTTCCACGCGCCAAAAACCTGCAAAAGTGTCAGACACCGTCCGTACCTACGCGACGTCGTCAAATTAGTGGCGAAAAGTCTAACGAGCTATGACGAAAAAAGTAACCACACGGGTCGTCCGGACGGCCCAAAGTCCGGACGACGGTTCGGAAAAAAGTACACGCCAGCGAATGGGCTCCCCCTAAAACCTGACACACCTGTGGGTGGGCGCAGACTTTTGGGGTTCGCGGAGCACATGGTCAGGGGGTGGGGCTGCTGCTCCAACGGTTGGCTGGGGATGACGCAATCCGGGGGAATCATGGAAACACTTGGCGAGTTTCCGAAACCCACACCGACAACTTGGGCTGGATATGTTGGTTATTGGACGGACGAAAGACTTTCCCGCAGGGCAGATCAGAATCATATCTTGAGGTTGTGGTGTGTAGACATTGTAAGCCTCGATTCAGAAGAGCGCTCTTCAGTATCGAATTCAGCCGTCGGAAAATGGGCTCGAGGTCTGGGAAACATATGCAACAATTCATAATGGCATACCTGCAAACTGCAATTCATTACTTGCTTTGCAATCAGATTAGTGGAAGTCTGATGCGCAGTGCTTTCAAAACAAAATGAGGTGAGCTCATGCAATCACATAATTGTTCAGGGCTGGTGCACAGGGCACCTCAATACCAGCACACCTCCTTACAATAACCATGCAGTCATGAAAATTTATGATACAACCAGGCCCATGCTTAACGCAAACGAAGAATGTTTACAATGCATTAATGAATCCGTATCAGTTCCTACAAGGAATTTCAAAATTTGACAGCAACTTTGTCTAAATTGATTCTCAATTGTCATAGTAATTGTTATAAAAAATACAATAACTGCGTCCTAAATCATCAGCTGCACCACACTCTCGGATCTGGCCTGCGCAGAATCAATAGGACGTCGGAAAGAGAGCAACACAACAGAAAAAACATTCTAGACTGCAAACAGTGCCGCCTACTACGCCTCAGCACTCTCACTCCTCCTCGCTCTTCACTGAAGCTATTGGCATGACGCACAATTGCATGGGACCACTGGCCCTCACTTCACTCACCCACCACCCTCATGCCCTCATACTCTCTGCGCTGCCCCACCCAACATTCTCATGCCTGCTCACTTATGTGCTCTGCTCTGCTCTCTGCAGTGTGCCCCACCCATCACCACCCCCCCCCCCCTCACGCCTTTGGCCCTATTCCCTTCCACTCAACCACCCTCACAGTTCCAACCCCCTCCGCTGGCCCTCACCCAGCCTCAGGATTTCAGCCCCCTTCTCTTCCACTCCCACCCACCCTAGGGGTTTCAGACCCCCTTGCTCCACTTCCAGTCGGAGGAGTCACACGCCTCATACATCCCTCATTCAACTTACCCTTGTCCCTCACACACGCCTCATACATCCCTCACTCAACTTACTCGTCCTTGTCCCTCACACACGCCTCATACATCCCTCACTCAACTTACTCGTCCTTGTCCCTCACACACGCCTCCTACATCTCTCACTCAACTTACCCTTGTCCCTCACACATGCCTCCTACATCACACACCCAAGAAGTTTCAGGCCCCTTCCCCCTCTCACCCGCCCAAGGGGGATTCAGTCCCCTTCCCCCTCTCACCCGCCCAAAGGGATTCAGGCCCCTTCCCTCTCTCACTCACCCAAGGGGCTTCAGCGCCAGCAGCGCGCTCACTGGGGGGAGGAGAGAGAGGGGGAGGGGAAAGGGGAGGAGAGGAAGACAGGAGGGGAAAGGGAACATGGGAAACCGGGAATGGTCCCCCTTCCCATGTCAAACCCGCGTCTCACTCCGCCCTCACCCCTTGTGCATCTCGCGCGGCAGGCAGCATGGGTGGCGGCTCGCGCCTTGGCCGACGGCGGAGGAGGGCAGGGCTGCGAGCATGGCAGCACCAGCCGCCTTGTGAGGCGCCTTGAAAGAAGCGCGTGGAGGTGATGGGGGCAGGGAAGGCATGCGACAGCAACGAAATCAACAATGCTGCAGAGCAAACCGTCTGCAGGGAAGGTGTGCGGTGATGGCAGCACTGCTGGCAGCAACGGCAACACTGCTGGCACCTGCAGCTGGGGAATGGGAAAAGGGGGTGGGCGAGGTGGGGCCATGGAATGCGAGAGGGGGAAGAGGCAGAGGGGGAAGGGAGGGGGATTGTGCCAGCAGGTTACTAAGGGTACGTGAGCTAGACTGCATTACAAGGGACATTGAGCCACAAAGTGGCTGGATATGGGGCAAGCCACAATTCGATGCTGCTACGATATGGCGGGAGACGACTGGCACAGCAGCACCCACCCGCTCCTCCTCTCGCATCCCGTCCCTTGCGGGCCTTCTGATGCTCCTCCAAAGTGCTCCCCTTCCCAATGCGGCCTTCCCTCCCCACCTGCCCCACTCCCCATTGCGCCCGCCCCTGCCAACCTTCCCCCCTTCCCACCACGACCTCCCCTCCCCGCCACCCCTTTCGTGCACCTCGTCCGTGGCGGCAGAGGCCAGCGCGGCACGCACCTCCGCGCGCATGAACCACGCAGCACGCCAGCATGCCGCCAGTGCCTCACCCGTGGCGGCGCAAGGCAGCGCAGGGCAGCGCCGCCCACCACCGTCGCCGCCGGTTGAGGTGCCTCGACAGACACAGGGGGGAGGAGAGGGGAGGGGAGGGGGGGGGGAGTGGAAAGGAGGGAGGGGACGGGGGGGGGAGAAGGGGAGGAGGAGGGGAAGAGTGGAAGGAAGGGGGAAGCGGAAATGGATGGGAGAGATTTTTTTGAGGCGTATCAAAGCTGACTCTTGGCCGTGGCCAGCAGCACCGCCAATGTCCTCTCCTCTTCTGAGCGGCGATCATGCCGGCATGCCCCCTGGGAGGGACGAGCCGTACCCCCTGGCGTGGGGAAAAGGGGGAAGGGATGGGGGGGGGAAGGGGGCAGACTGTGACGGTGAGGGGAAGTGGAGGGGGAGAGGGGGAGGGGACGGGGTGATTTGGACGGATATTCTCTCACTTGTGTCACGGAGGGAAAGGGGTGATTGGTCGAGGGGCGAGGGGCGGCATTGCTGCTCCTCACAGTGATTCTGCTTGTTGCTGCCAGCGTGGGAGGGTGGAGGGGAGGGGGGGGAGGGGAGATGTGAGAATGTTCAGCTCCTGTTGTACAAACGCCTTGGCACGCTGCACCTGCTGTTTGCTGCTGCCAGCGTGCAGAGGGTTACAGGCGGATAGGGTAGCCAGGGAGAGGGGGGGGGTTCATGGAACGGAGTGGGGTGGGGCAAGGGGGAGAGAGGTGGCGGGTGGACCTCCCTGGTTCCACACACGCCATGGCGCGCCGCATCTTGTGCGCGCTGCAGCTGCTGCCACTCTGGTGAGGGCTAGAGGGGGTCAGGCAATTGGGAGAGAAGGGGGGTAAAGGGTGGCGGGCAGGGCGGATAGAGAAGGGAGGCGGGTGGGAGGAAGTGGGCAGGAGAAAGGCGGGCAGAGAGGGTGTGGTGGGCAGGAAGGGGGGGTTGGGAAGAGGCGAGGGAGTGAGTGAACACGAAAAGCGGAAAGGAGTAGGGCGGCGGCCACGCGGCGAAGGGCAGCGCCGCGACCTTCCCGCCTCCGCAGTGCGCCCTCCTCTGCCCACCTTCCCTTCCCCACTGCGCCCTCCCACTACTTCGCGAACTTCGCGGCCTTCGCGCATGCCTGTTGCGAAACCGCGTTTAGGCGGAAAGCGCACGAGGTCACGCGTGCGCAGCACTGACGCCTGGATTAGCCATGGTTGCTTCGTATAACTGTTTTCCGGGCACAAATATATGGAACAAAGTCGCCCTCTCCTTCACCCACGCACGGAGCAGATGCCGTGAGGTGACCTAAGTCGTCGCGAGACCTGTAAAACGCGAGGACGTTAGATAAAACGCCCAAGGCCTGGATAAAACGTGATCACATCACGAGCCGCACTCAAATCTAGAATCCAAATCTAGCTGGGCAACAAGAATCCTCTTTGTTCAAGGTGGAGAGCAGAGAAGAAAGATAACTGCTTCCGATTGCACAGGACCATACTTCACCGCTTTGACAAACCGGGGCAAACGGAGAAACCGAAGTCCAATCGAGATTACTGTACTGTACCGAAGTCCTTCCCATCCATATCACCACACTGCCAGATCCAGAAAGGTCCCGCCTCGAGGTTAGTTTGCAACACACATGCATGGCAGCTCAACGCTCACTCCACCCTCTGGATTATCTCCTCGCTGGATTCTCCTCCACGAAGTTCTACTGCCTTGGAGTTAGAACGCTGTATCCACGCAAGCACGCCTGCACGATCACACCTTAGCACGCCACGCCACACCACATTCTCCTCAACTTCAACGCGCCAACTAGGAACGACATATTCTATGGCTCAGCATCATGCAATGCTGCCTCTCGAATCCACTTCCTTTCAGTTTTTGAATCTCACTCAGCAAGCACGGGAACGGATCTACGAACGGCATACCGCCTTGCTACCCGAACGGATCTACGAACGGCGTACCGCCTTGCTACCCGAACGGATCTACGAACGGCGTACCGCCTTGCTACCCGAACGGATCTACGAACGGCGTACCGCCTTGCTACCCGAACGGATCTACGAACGGCATATCGGACGACTTTCATCGGATCGATTTTCACGGTCGTCAACGAATTCGCTGCTGAATGGCGGTCTGAGAACGGTGCAGGGACACGAGGCATCGGTGCGTGCGTCAGTGCGTCGTGCGTGCGTGCGAAGTGAGATGGGAGGGGGAGGGAGAGGGGAGAGTGAGCACAGGGAGGGGCGAGATATGCTGATATGCTGAAATGCCTCGTGTGCCTGCTGAGAGGGGGACAAGGGAAGGTGAAGAGTCAGCAATAATCAGCATATCTGCTCCCAAATAATTTGATTCGAGTCTGTAAGCAACAGTACTCTAATCGCACTTATATCCGCTCTTTCTTCCCCTAACCTTTTTCACCCTGAACTCTTTTGACGCATCAGCATGAGATAGTCACTGTCTGGTCGTCCCTATTCGCCCATTCTCTCTTCCACTCTGCTCCCTGATCCTGTACCTGCCTCCCTTCCACAAGTCGAAGTCTAATCGCCCTTATTCGCTCATTCTCTCTTTCCCTTCCCCCCCTGACCATGTACCTGCCTCCGTTACACCAGACTGCTGGAGACAGTCTGAACGAATGTCCCAGTGGTAAGCTCGTGCTGCTAGGATTGCTGTGACGCTGCTATGATGTATGCATCATTGAGTCACCGTGCTACCATGTCTTGCTCGGTGGCGATCCTGGTGTGTTTTGAGTCACTCAAAACACTGCTAGGATTGCTGTGGCGCTGCTATGATGTGATGTATCATTGCGTCACCATGCTACCATTTCTCTCTCACTGGAATCAGTGCGTGCGTGCGTCAGTGAGTGCATGCGTGCGTGCGTCAGTGCATGCATGCGTGCGTCGGTGCGTGCGTGCGTGCGTCAGTGCGTGCGTGCTTCAGTGCGTGCGTGCGTGCATCAGTGCGTGCGTGCGTGTGTCAGTGAGTGCATGCGTGCATGCGTCGGTGCATGCGTGCGTGCGTTAGTGTATGCGTCAGCGCGTGCGTGCGTCAGTGCATCACTGCGTGTGTGCGGACAGTGTTCACAGGCAGCAAAATACACATAGGCGGGGACTCTCACCCTGCCGGTTCGTTACCCTTAATTCCCCTTCATTTCCATCCTTGCAGATAGCAACCACTCTGCCGCCCCCCTTGCTCCAGCTATCTGCAGCAGTGCAAACTCCACTACAACCGCAACACCCGCAGTACCAGAGGCGCTAACTGCAACACTTGCGCCAACGGCAACTCCACTCCAACAGCACCATGAGCGACAACGGAAGGCCTTCTACTGAGTTCGTTACCCCTAGCAGCAACTTCGGAAGGCCTTCTACTGGGTTTGTTACTCCCAGCAGCAACTTCGGAAGGCCTTCTACTGGGTTTGTTACCCCCAGCAGCAACTTCGGAAGGCCTTCTACTGGGTTTGTTACCCCCAGCAGCAACTTCGGAAGGCCTTCTACTGGGTTCTTTACCCCCATCACCGACTTTGGAAGACGTTCTATTGAGTTCGTTACCCCTAGCAGCGCTTCTGCTGGTTCTCCTGCCCCACGCCCATATGGTGAGTCGTGGTGGTGCTGCTGCTACAGAGCTAGTCCCACGCCCACGCCCACCACCATGTGGTGAGTTAATTCTACGAATTCATTCAAAAAAGTTGTATGCTTGATTGCATGTTGTTATTGCTGTCATCCATGTTGCATGTTGTTGTATCGTTGGTATCGCTGTTGTTGCTGACATTGCTGCTTCTACTGCTGCGAAGAGGTGGCTCATGCCGTGCCCTCAAGCCCCGCTGCCCTTTGGCATGGCGCGCCGTCCCCTTCCCCCCCAACCCCACACACCACCCCCATTTCCCCGCCCACCCTTCTTCCCCTCCCCTCTGCATTTACTATGTCATTTGTATCTGTCCTTCCCTCCCTGTGTGCCGTGTTGCCAGAGTTGGACTGGGGTGAGATACGTACCCGCCTCGACATGCAGAAGAACCAGATACAGGATACCATGTGCTTGGATGAGTGCAAAAACAGGGTGATACAAGCCGAGATAGGTATGCTCGAGGAGGTGGGGAGGGGCATGGGGAAGTGAGTGGCAGAGTTTAGATATGGGGAAGGGAGGGGAGGGGAGTAGCATAGGGAGGAGGGTGGCAAGGGAGGGGAGTGACGTGGCGAGGGGAAGGGGATGGCAAAGGGAGGGGAGTAGCATGGGGAAGGGCGGTTAAGGGGGTGGCATGGAGAGGGGCGTGTCGTAGGGAGGGAAGTGGTTGGGGAATGGGGGTGGTATGTAAAAGCGGATGGCGGGGGATGATTGGGGTGGCGAGGGATGAGTGGGGTGGCGTGGGAAGGGGACTGGCATGTGAAACAAATTCTTTCTCATCTCCTTCCATTATATTCCCTCTACACCTTACAGAGTACGAGAGAGAGGCCGGCGATAAAAGGAGCAAGTTGGAAGTGCTGCTAGCAGCCTATCGTGACAGTATAACTGAATCCGAACGGAAGCGCGCGTTCGCTGAAGATGCGTACAAGGACGTCTCCCGCACACTTCGTAATGTATGCTATCGTGAAGCCACTAGCTGTCCTCATGTGTCGTGGCCTAATTTCTGGATTCAACTTCACTTCTTATTATGTTTCTGCAGTGTGCTGAGAAGTCAGAGAGGCATGCTGAGCTCCTGGCGCAGCAGTCAGGGCACCGGCGCCTCTCATTCAGCGAGCAGCCGGAAATGAAAGATGTGGAGGAGGGCAGCGAGCAGGAACAGGAAGAGTCTGGCAAAGATGAAGGGGCAGGAGAGGGGGGGCAGGGAGGGGGAGGGGGAGGAAGAGGGGGAGAGGAGGTTGGAGGGGAAGGGGGTGGGGGAGTTGCAGGGGAGTGGGAGGGGGAGAGGGAGATATTCGAGTGGAGCAGAAGAACGCTGAGATCAAGGCATTGATTTCAGAGCGAGACCACCTTCGAAAGGTAGGCTCAGGAGGGGGGTAAGGGTGGCTGGCGGGCTAAGGAATCTATCACTAATCACGCGTGTGCTTGTTCTTCAACAGCAGTCACTGCCAGCACCCACCCAGCACCAATCTAGCACCCACCCAGCACCAACCCAGCACCACCCACCTAGCACCCACCCACCACCCAACCCTCTGGCGAACTTGTAAGTCAAAAGCAAGAGCTCTATAGTAGTTTCTCAAAGCAACGGCCGTTGTAAGTGGTGTGGTGTGTCACGCTGTAAGTGGTGTGGTGTGTCACTCTGTAAGTGGTGTGGTGTGTCACGCTGTAAGTGGTGTGGTGTGTCACGCTGTAAGTGGTGTGGTGTGTCACGCTGTAAGTGGTGTGGTGTGTCACGCTGTAAGTGGTGTGGTGTGTCACGCTGTAAGTGGTGTGGTGTGGTCAGGCACCTGCTGCCCCTTGCCCCCGAATTTACTGGGGAACCAGCGGGCGAAGAGGAGCGAAGGCACCTTGAGGGGCCGGGGCTAGCTCTGCTGCGATGTCTGCGATTGAGGCTGTAATGGCTGCCCTCTGGCGGTCGAAGAAACCTGTCGTGGGGGAGGGAGGGTGTGGAAGAGGGAATAGGGGGATGGGGAAGCATTATTGAGTCAACTCTCTCTCTCTCTCTCTCTCTCTCTCTCTCTCTCTCTCTCTCTCTCTCTCTCTCTCTCTCTCTCTCTCTCTCTCTCTCTCTCCTCTCTCTCTCTCTCTCTCTCTCTCTCTCCTCTCTCTCTCTCTCTCTCTCTCTCTCTCTCTCTCTCTCTCTCTCTCTCTCTCTCTCTCTCTCTCTCTCTCCTCTCTCTCTCTCTCTCTCTCTCTCTCTCCTCCTCTCTCTCTCTCTCTCTCTCTCTCTCTCTCTCAAGCGGGTGTTTAGGAACCTGAGGTACCCGGTTCCGCCAGCCGGGGCAGGAGATGGGGGGGAGGGAGGGGGAGGGGGAGGGGAGGCGGAGGAGAAGAGGAAGCGGGAGGAAGAGGAGGAGGGAGAGGAGGGGGAGAGGGGGTTGGAGGGGGAGAGGGTGTGGGAGAAGATGAGGAAGGGGGTTTCGGTGGTATTGTCGGGTGCACATACGAGCTCAAACCCTATAGGATTAGAATATGGGATCCAAATAATAAAAGACGGGAAGAGGTGGGTCATTTCGAGTACCACGACATGGGTGGTAAGTCGTCAGAGATTGCACGGGTGGTTAACAAGGTTCGAGTCCCAGAAAAGCCCAAGTTCCTCACTCCTTCACAGTTCGCTGCAGCATCCCAGATGAAGAAAAAACCCGCAAACATGAGGTGGGCGGAGGTGGTTGCTACCCTGTCTGGTGGTACGGATGAAGAGATCCGACGCCTGATTGCTAAAAGCAAGAAAGTGCCGAGGGGAGGGCTGAGGAAGAGAGGAAGAGGGGCAGATGAGGAAGACAGGTCTGGGGGGAGCGAAAATGGGGGCGAGCAGGGGGGCGAGCAGGAGGGCGAGCAGGGGGGCGAGGCGAGTAGGGGGGCGAGCAGGGGGGCGAGCAGGAGGGCGAGCAGGGGGGCGAGCAGGGGGGCGAGCAGGGGGGCGAGCAGGGGGGCGAGCAGGGGGGCGAGCAGGGGGGCGAGCAGGGGGGCGAGCAGGGGAAAGGCGAGTTGGGGGCCGAGCAGGGGGCGAGGAGGGGGGCGAGCAGGGGGGCAAGGCGAGTAGGGGGGCGAGCAGGGGCGAACAGGGGGGCGAGCAGGGGCGAGCAGGGGCGAGCAGGGGGGCGAGCAGGGGGGCTGCAGGGGGGCGAACAGGGGGGGAGCAGGGCATACATACGGTATCGAGGACCATGCCGGCGGGGTTGCAGAAAAGCATGGAAAACCAATGAGTTCTATGGAAAACTGATTGCATGTAGTGTAATACTGGCTTGTAGGACTTGTAGTTTCGCCTAGTTGCCCGTGTGTTTGGGAAGCCTTTTGTGGATTTTAATAGCGCATCATAAGGTTGCAGTCAGTCGCTATGACGGATTTAGGGTGCTCATTTGCTACACTCCCTCGCCAGCTAGTCAAACTAGCTCACATGATGAAGAATAATCACTAGAATCTCGAACAATAGCATGGCTTTGCATGTATGGTACGACGTCTGCCAAAAGCAGTCTTACTGTAATTTAGTTTAGTATATTACCCGTCAGCCCTCGGAAAGAAGCGCCCCTGGGGGTATAAAAAAACACTGTTTTTTAGGGGGTGGGCTTATAATCGAGAATTTTTATAAGCGCCGGCGTTTATATAATGGCAAAAATGAAATGAAGTATTATTTACACCAAACTGTAGATCTCGTTCTGCCCATTTTCATCGAGTCGAAACTATATGGGGTCACGAATCCGAATCTCGCGCAGCTTGGCAGGGATTGATTCCCTGCCAACACATGCTGACTAAGTGACAGCACATGCTGACTAGACGCGCAGCAAGTGAGATTTTGAGTGGGAAACAGGAATATATATTGCACTGCCTGCTGACGCAGGCAGTGCAATCGAGTCAGCGCGGGCAAGAAAAAAAATAAACCCCAGTCGGGGGCATGCCATCCGAGGGAGCCTCAACCCTAAAATTTTAGGGTTGAGGCTCCCGAATGGCATGCCGTAAGCCATGGGTTTATTTTTTTTGCCCGCGGGCAGCGTGCTGACTCGGTCGGGGATGGGGACTGTGGCGGGGGATGTTGCGCCGAGGGCGCATAGCCGGCTGCTGCTGCGGGGGAATCCTAAGGTGGGAGGGAGAAACGCGGAGCGCAGGCTGTGCGCGGAGGAGCGCGTGATTTTCCGCGCAGAGGGGGAGAGGGTGGCGGAGAGGGACGGGGAAAGGCGTGGGGCGGCGGCAAGCGCGCTTGGCGCGCAGCAGATGCAGCGCATTCTGCCGCAGAGCGTGGAGAGCGCGGGGGAGCGCGCGGCGGACGAGAGGAGGTGAGTGCCGGATGACTGCTCGGGGGAAGGGGCGACGAAGGGGAGGGAGAGGAGGCGGGAGCGGGGGGGGAGGGGGGGGAGGGGGGGAAAGAAAAAGGGGGAGGAATGGGGAGAAAGGGGATGATGGGAGAAGAGAAAGAAGCGGTAGGGACGGGACCACAGAAATGGAACCCGAATTGGGACCACTAATTTCCAAACCAACGGGATAACCAGGAAACACATGAAAGCGCCTCCAGAACGTGTCACAGAATGCGCCTCAGGATGCGCTCGAAATGCGGCTCGAGAGCTCAAGCGGAACCTAACCATGTCGTCGGGCCGCTCAAAGGAAAGAGAGGGCGTGTGACGACCGCGCTCGCTTCGCGTCTCGACGCGTGTCAAACGCGTTCAAAAGCAGCAGTCGGCCGCTGGATCGGCGTCGACAGGTGTCAAACGCGTTTATTTGAACGAATGCTTGCACCGGGCCCACCCACCGCGCCCTAATCGGCCTAATGGATGGCCCGATTTAGTCACTCCGCGACACGCTGCGAGATAGTGTGGAGGGTCTGGACCCGCGATGTGCAATCTCGAGGGGTGGAGTGGGGGTAAAGTTGTGTGAGAAATTGGGGGGGGACGAGCTGCGAATGTGGGTATGCCCGCTCCACGTCAGCACGCAGATGACGTGCGACCTTGCGCGCCACGAATTCGTGGATGAGGGTGGTGCACGCTTTGTGGTTATGTACTCGTCAATATTATGGTTTCTTCAAGAGTGCAAACTCTTTTTACCGAGTCGTTTTGTAAGAGTATTTTCTTCCATCCACCCATCCCCGGTACAGGAAGACTGCACTTTGTTCACCGTGCATTTTGAGGTGTAAAATATCGTCACTACACGATGAACAATCGACCTTTCCGAACTTCGAAACCTGCATCCCAATCCCACTTCCAGCACGAATTCATTTCTCTCGCAATCCCGTGTGCATCCCACTTCCATCAACGTTTCCACACCGCTTCAAAGCCCGAGTCTAGAATGGCAAAGGTTCAAGTTCAAGATTCTTGAAGCTGAAATCGCCAAAAACAGGGTAACCCGGTTGGGGCTTTCTTACCCTCGCAACCACGGTAAACAGTTTCTGGGAGGGGGATTCTGATTGGCTGAGATGAACACAGGCAAAATTATCAACCCTCTCGCCACAAAAGCCAACCACGCAGACTACTGTTCATACTTTAGCAAACTTGAAAGTGAAACTGACCATACTAGACTCGATTTCTAGGAGGCTCCATAGCTTAGAAAGCGAACTTTTCTGCTAGCGCACTCATTCCCGCTCGTCCATCCCGTCTCGCCCGTTCGTATTGTCCCTCCTGTTTATCTCGCCCTCCCCGTCACTCCCATTCCCTCACAAAGTCACACACTCGCGTCACTCTTTTTTCAAGACTGCCGCCGTAACACACGACTCGCCTTGACTAAGAGCTCTTGTGAGCGTCGTCAACCACCATTCCGACCGTAGGCAGTTCAGGGGCACTACAGTTCCATCTTTCGCGGCCAATGTCACTTCCGTTCCCAATGTAGTGACGGTCACGACCATCAACATCGTCGCGGCGGCAAATGCCATTTCCATCGTCGCGGCGGTACCGTCGCCTCCCATCGCCGCCTTTTCGTCGCCCTCCCTTCCCCTGCCCGTCGCGCTCCCTTCCCTACCCGTCGCGCTCCCTTCCGTCATTCCCGACACACATTGCCTTCTCGTCATTCTCCCTTTTCGTGGCTCTTTTTTTTTTCCTGCACGTCGCCCTCGCTTCCCCTCCCCGTCGCGCTCCCTTTCCCTCCCCGTCGCGCTCCCTTCCCCTCACCGTCGCGCTCCCTTCCCCTCCCCATCTCGTTCCCATCCCCTCCCCGTCTCGTTCCCTTCCCCTCCCCGTCTTGTTCCCTTCCCCTCCCCGTCTCGTTCCCTTCCCTCCCCGTCTCGTTCCCTTCCCCTCCCCGTCGCGCTCCCTTCCCCTCCCCGTCTCGTTCCCTTCCCCTCCCCGTCTCGTTCCCTTCCCCTCCCCGTCTCGTGCCCTTGCCCCTCCCTTCTTTCCTCTCTTGTTCTTCCCTCCTTTCTCTCCTCGCCGTACCCTCCGCATACCATTGCATTCCACCGAGCACTGCATCCCGTTTCGTCATTTTCTCCGAGTCCGCTTCCCACCACTCTCGTTTCCCCCCTTGTACTTTCCCCCGTTCCCCCACTGCCCCCCCCTTTTCTTTCCCCTTGTCTCCGTTTTCGCCCGCCTTTCCACCCTGTCCTGAAGTCCCTTGTCCCTCCCTCCCTTCCCCCTCCCCCCTCCCCCCTCCCTCCCTTTCCCCCGTGTCCTCCCTCCCCTTGCCCCTCAATCCCTGACTCCTTGTCCTTCCCTCCCTTCCTCTTAGCCCGCCCAGCCTCAATCCCAAGACCCTTGTCCCTCCCCCCTTTCCCCCCCATGTCCTTCCCCACGGTTCCTCCGGATCCGTTTCCCTTCTTGTCCATTTCGTTTTTCCTTTCCCCACTTCCCGTCCCTCCGATTTCCGCTCTTGTCCCTCCCCCCTTCCCCCTTGTCCTTCCTTCCGTTTCCCCCTTGTTTTCCCTCCCTTTCCTTTAGTCCTTTCCTCCGTTTCCCCCTTCTCCCTCTCACTCGCCCTCCCTCTCCCTCCACGCTTCTCGCCCTTATCCCCGCCCATGTCTTCCTCCTTTCCCTCCCATCTCACTGAACCCTCTCTTTCCTCCCCTCCCCCCTTGCTCCATTTCTTCTGATTTCCGCCCTTCCCCCTCTTCGCCTCTCCTTCCCTCCCTCGCTGTCCATCTCTCTTCGCCTCTCCTTCCTTCCCTCGCTGTCCCTCTCTCTTCGCCTCTCCTTCCCTCCCTCCCTGTCTCTCTCTCTTCGCCTCTCCTTCCCTCCCTCGCTGTCCCTCTCTCTTCGCCTCTCCTTCCCTCCCTCGCTGTCCCTCTCTCTTCGCCTCTCCTTCCCTCCCTCGCTGTCTCTCTCTCTCCGCCTCTCCTTCCCTCCCTCGCTGTCCCTCTCTCTTCGCCTCTCCTTCCCTCCCTCGCTGTCTCTCTCTTGTCGCCTCTCCTTCCCTCCCTCGCTGTCCCTCTCTCGTCGCCTCTCCTTCCCTCCCTCGCTGTCCCTCTCTCGTCGCCTCTCCTTCCCTCCCTCGCTGTCCCTCTCTCTTCGCCTTTCCTTCCCTCCCTATCCAATGCCGTTTTGACATGCTCAAAACGGTATGCCCAATGCACCATGCACCATGCCACGTGCCCCATGCCCCATGCATTGTTCACCATGCACTAATCACCTATCCGCCCCTTCCCCGCTCCACAACTTCCCACTTCCCCCCCACCCCTCCCTCTCCTCTCCTCCCCCTTATAAGGTGCTGGGTGCGTGAGCAGGCTATATTTCATTTTACTCTCCTCACGCCTCTCGCCTCTCCCCTCCCCCTCTCATCCCGAACCCCTTCCATACAAGCAGCACATGCCACAGCCACGCTTCTCCTCGCGCCCGGGTCACAAGCTTGTGTGGCACCAAAAAGTGCCGCATAAAATCGTAAGATACATGGCTGGCCCTTGCACTATGTAAAGCTGCTGCTGATGCTGCCAGACATTGTGTTGTGCCATACGGTGCGGTGCCGTGCTGCTGCACGTGTTTGTGTTATCATTTGCACCAACCTTCCTGCTTTCCCCTCCCCTCCCCCCCCCCTCCACTGGAAACCTCGGTGTGTGTGTGTGCTCAGCTGCCATGGGGAACTTAGCGTTGCCCGCGCCCTGCTCACTCTGTCCTCTGCACACTCTATCTTGTATATACTCAGCCATGTCACAACTTATTTCCAGGTTTGTGTTTGTACATGCCCTCAATGCATCTGGTTGTTGTGACATGTTGGGGTCTGATGGTACCACTAAGACTAGCCATGCCATGTATTGATGTTGGGTGTTTTGTTATTCGGTAATACAAACAAACCCTGAGCTTAGAAGGAGCAGCCATGCACATGGCCACTTCAAAAAAGTGCAATAGAGAGAGTACTTTATTTCTCACGAGAACAACTGACTATCAACACGAACAAGACAGCTAGGAAGTGTAATGCTTTATACCTGCTACACTTCATGCAATAAACCCAGGGCCATGGTGCTCGGACTTGTACCCTGCGCGGTTGGGAATGGGGGTGAGTGGAAGGGGGAACAGAATTAGCAGCTGAAAATAAAGTGAACAGGCAGAAACAAAGCGAGTAGGGGGGAAGAGAGTGAGCAGGGGGAAACAGAGTGAGGCGGGGGGGAGAGAATGAGCAGGGGAAGCAGAGTGAGCTGGGGAAGAGAATGAGCAGGGGAAGTAGAGTGAGCTGGGGAAGAGAATGAGCTGGGGAAGTAGAGTGAGCTGGGGAAGAGAATGAGCTGGGGAAGTAGAGTGAGCTGGGGAAGAGAATGAGCACGGGAAGCAGAGTGAGATGGGGAAGAGAATGAGCAGGGGAAGCAGAATGAGCTGGGGAAGAGAATGAGCAGGGGAAGCAGAGTGAGCTGGGGAAGAGAATGAGCAGGGGAAGTAGAGTGAGCTGGGGAAGAGAATGAGCTGGGGAAGTAGAGTGAGCTGGGGAAGAGAATGAGCTGGGGAAGTAGAGTGAGCTGGGGAAGAGAATGAGCTGGGGAAGTAGAGTGAGCTGGGGAAGAGAATGAGCTGGGGAAGTAGAGTGAGCTGGGGAAGAGAATGAGCTGGGGAAGTAGAGTGAGCTGGGGAAGAGAATGAGCAGGGGAAGTAGAGTGAGCTGGGGAAGAGAATGAGCTGGGGAAGTAGAGTGAGCTGGGGAAGAGAATGAGCTGGGGAAGTAGAGTGAGCTGGGGAAGAGAATGAGCACGGGAAGCAGAGTGAGATGGGGAAGAGAATGAGCAGGGGAAGCAGAATGAGCTGGGGAAGAGAATGAGCAGGGGAAGTGAGCTGGGGAAGAGAATGAGCAGGGGAAGTAGAGTGAGCTGGGGAAGAGAATGAGCAGGGGAAGTAGAGTGAGCTGGGGAAGTGAATGAGCAGGGGAAGCAGAGTGAGCTGGGAAAGAGAATGAGCTGGGGGAGCAGAGTGAGGGCGACGGGAGGGGGGAGAGAGGGCGACGAGAGGGGGAAGCGAGAGCGACGGGAGGGGGAAGCGAGGGCGACGGGAGGGGGAAGCGAGGGCGTTGGGAGGGGGAAGCGAGGGCGTTGGGAGGGGGAAGCGGGGGCGATGGGATGGGGAAACGAGGTCAATGGGATGGGGGAGCGAGGGCGACGGGAAGGGGAAGCGAGGGCGTTGGGAGGGGAAAGCGAGGGCGATGGGATGGGGAAGCGAGGGCGATGGGATGGGGAAGCGAGGGAGATGGGAGGGAGAAGCGAGGGCGATGGGCGGAGGAAGCTGTGGCGACGGATGGGGAAGCTTGGGCGAAAAGGGGGAAGCGAGGGCGACGAACGGTGGATGCGAGATCGACGGACGGGGGAAGCGAGGTCGACAACGCTCTGATTTCTCACGCCGTGCCGCACATTATCTCTGTGCTTCACACTCGCATTCGCTTTCCATTCCCTCCCTCGGTCCTCTGCTTCCTCTCGATTCCGGCCAAAAAGTATACGTTCTCACATGTTCTACGTAGCCATTTTAGTCTGGATACTCAGTTTCCTAACACTTACGTTCTATCTGGTACTTGCGCACGCTGTTTTCAGCCTGCTCGAAGAGTGCATTTGCAGACTTCGGCAGAAACCTAGGTTGTGAGCAGCGTGAGGGTGGTTGGGTTTGTTCAAGTTTCTTGAAGTTGAAGTTGAAGTTGCGAGACACTGTGGAGCATTCCGCCTTCGCCACCTCCCTCCGGCGAATTTTTCTCTCGTCAACCTTCGTGCAACCCCTTTTCAAGTTCAGTATCTATGAACCCTTGCCATTCTAGGCGCCGGCTTTAATAGCGCATCATAAGGTTGCAGTCAGTCGCTATGACGGATTTAGGGTGCTCATTTGCTACACTCCCTCGCCAGCTAGTCAAACTAGCTCACATGATGAAGAATATTCACTAGAATCTCGAACAATAGCATGGCTTTGCATGTATGGTACGACGTCTGCCAAAAGCAGTCTTACTGTAATTTAGTTTAGTATATTACCCGTCAGCCCCCGGAAAGAAGCGCCCCTGGGGGTATAAAAAAACACTGTTTTTTAGGGGGTGGGCTTATAATCGAGGATTTTTATAAGCGCCGGCGTTTATATAATGGCAAAAATGAAATGAAGTATTATTTACACCAAACTGTAGATCTCGTTCTGCCCATTTTCATCGTTATTTACACCAAACTGTAGAAACTATATGGGGTCACGAATCCGAATCTCGCGCAGCTTGGCAGGGATTGATTCCCTGCCAACACATGCTGACTAGCACATGCTGACTAGACGCGCAGCAAGTGAGATTTTGAGTGGGAAACAGGAATATATATTGCACTGCCTGCTGACGCAGGCAGTGCAATCGAGTCAGCGCGGGCAAGAAAAAAAATAAACCCCAGTCGGGGGCATGCCATCCGAGGGAGCCTCAACCCTAAAATTTTAGGGTTGAGGCTCCCGAATGGCATGCCGTAAGCCATGGGTTTATTTTTTTTGCCCGCGGGCAGCGTGCTGACTCGGTCGGTAGCGCTACCGGGCGCTACCGACCGCTACCGGCTCTCGAAAGTGAAATCTATTGGAATTGTGCTTCGTTTCCCTGCTAAGGCGAAATTCGTTTCTGTAATTCGACAGTTTTTCAAGAAAAAAAATCGGCATGCGCTTATAATAAATCATGAATTTTTAGGGGGTGCGCTTATAATCGAGGACCGGATATAAGTGTCAGAGGTCCACTGGTGCTCCCCGATTGATCCTAGGGAAGGGTTACAGGCACGTTGTGTCGAGAGAATTAGGCAAAAGAGGACTGAACTAGCAAGAATGGGGATACAAATAGCAAACCCTAGAAGGGTTGTACTCGCTACAGAGCACCCCACTACAGGCTAGAGCATAATATTCTGACACACCCCCATAGCCAAAGTGGGGTGTAATCAGCAGAGGAAACAAAGCAGTACAAGCTCAGGGTGGATCACGATGTCACCACACATTCTGAGCACAAGCAAGAAGCAATAGTTTAAGGTTCACAATTATGAGCAAAGCTAGAGGCAGTCACGGGGGGCAAGTGAGGAGGAGGAGGGCTGGCGAGAGGAGAGAAGATGGGAGGCGACGACTGAAGCTGCAGACACACGGGCAACAGACGGCTCTGGTGCGACAACGTGGCTACCGGGAATGAGTGCCCCGGAGTACAGGAGTAACAGGCTCCGCGGCTAATATGCGCGGCAGGAGCAACGGACCCACAGGCGACGGCGCAACCGGCTCTCTGAGCTACCGGTGGCTAATCGACCCCCGGAATACAGGCGCTGCGGACTACACGACGGCGGCCTCCGCTCAACCTCCTCCAACTGTCCCACACCCCTCGACACACACCCCCTGCTGAACCCCTAGCTCCACTCCCACGGCACCCCCCTTTAAACCCTAACCCTCGGCTCCCACACATCCACCCCCCTCAGCGGCAGCTGCAGCAGTGGGAGACGGAGGAGGAGGAGGAGCAGGGCACGGCGCACACACACGGCACCCCCATAGCTGCCACCCCCACACTCCTCACCCCCAAACCCTAAAACGGGCGGAACGGGGGAAGGAGCACGGGGGACGGCGAGGGGGACGACGCGTGGCCCCCAGGACGCCACCACGGGGCAGCGAGGGGCCGCGCGCGGCTCCCCAGGGCGGCGCGACGGGAAATCGGGGGCCGCGGGCGACGGGATCGGGGGGGCAGCGGGCGACGGGATCGCGGGGCCGCGGGCGACGGGATCGCAGGGCCGCGGGCGACGGGATCGGGGGGCCGCGGGCGACGGGATCGCGGGGCCGCGGGCGACGGGATCGGGGGGCCGCGGGCGACGGGATCGCGGGGCCGCGGGCGACGGGATCGGGGGGCCGCGGGCGACGGGATCGCGGGGCCGCGGGCGACGGGAAAGCGGGGCCGCGGGCGACGGGATCGGGGGGACGCGGGCATCCCCCACGGGAGGAAACCGCCGCGCGCCTCGGGGCGCACGGCGGGGAGAAACCCGCCGCACGCCCCGAGCGCGCGGCGGGATGAAAAATCCGTAAAAAAAAAAAATTTCCCCGCGCGCTCCGCGCGCGGCAGGAAGGAGGCGTCGCGCGACCAGTAGAACAGCAGCGGAAGCATTTGGTGGTGGGCCCACCCACAGGATCGACCCAACAGGATCGTCCTGCTCTGATAGCATGTCGAGAGAATTAGGCAAAAGAGGACTGAACTAGCAAGAATGGGGATACAAATAGCAAACCCTAGAAGGGTTGTACTCGCTACAGAGCACCCCACTGCAGGCTAGAGCATAATATTCTGACACGTTGGCCTGGGGGGTTATGGGCGCACTCACCCGCTACTATAACAAGCCCTTTTATCCCAGTGGTTAGTGGCTGGGATTCTGACATGGTATCAGAGCGAAGGTCTCGGGTTCGAATCCCGGTGTGTGCACCTCGGGCATCCCAGTGCGGGGGGGTGTCAGAGGTCCACTGGTGATCCCCGATTGATCCTAGGGAAGGGTTACAGGCACGTTGGCCTGGGGGGTTATGGGCGCACTCACCCGCTACTATAACAAGCCCTTTTATCCCAGTGGTTAGTGGCTGGGATTCTGACAATAAGCGCCCTCATTCTTTTATAAGCGCCGGCGCTTATCCGAGGCCTGCGCTTCTATCCGGGGGCTTACGGGTATTACCGTATTACCCCGGATTAAAGCGCAGGTGCGCTTATAATAAATCAGTGTTTTTTAGGGGGGTGCGCTTATAATTGAGTAAAAAATATAAGCGCATGCGCTTATATAATGACTAATACAAATTTATATTCTTACTGCACCAGATTGTACATCCCCTTATTGCAATTTTAATCGAAGCGCAATGATAGGGGGTCACAATTCAGAGTCGCACGCGGGCGAATTTCTGCGGGCACACAGGGGCAGTTACACGTCATTGCGCCGGAATTCCAGCTCATAATGACTGGACGCGCAGAATGTAAGGTCCTCGCGAGTCAATCGAACCGAAATTGGTGTGACCTCGCTGCAAATTGGAATTTCGTTACCGTTTCAAGCAAATTCAAATTTTAATATTATACATGCGCTTATAATAAGTCAGGGTTTTACAGGGGGTGCGCTTATAATTGAGGATCGGCCATAAGCGCATTGCTCCAGATAGAAGCGCATGCGCTTATCATAGGCCTGCGCTTTTATCCGGGGCGATACGGTAACATGCCTGACTAATTACAAGTGAGTGCCCCACATCCAAGCCAAAGAGAGAACCGAACTGGGAGGGGTTGATGAAGCCATTAGCATGGCGGCCCCTGTTATTGGAATTGGTCCATTGGTACCGCCCAGGGCGCCCCCAGCCTGACCAAGGGCCCCACAGGGCGCCTGGTGCAGCAGCATGTTTGTTTCCAACGATGTCACTCGCCTCTGCAGCGCCTACACGTATGCGACAGCATTGTCAAGCATGTTGGCCGTGTTCCCATGGCCATTGGCCGCGCACCTCCATCCGCAGCTTCTGCAGCCCCTTGCTGATCCTCTCGTGCCTCTGCCTCTCCGCCATGCTCCGCGCCTTGATGCGCCGGTCCTTGCGCCCGCAGCTGCGCGACAGCCAATCGCCCGCGTCATCCCCGCCCATGTCATCGTAACGCATGCCTCCATCCTCACACCCGTTGCCGCTGTCATAACCATGACTGCGTTGCCTGCTGCGTGGTTACCAGCACGGTCAGTGTAACCATCATCCGTGCGCTTCATTCCAAACCTCACAGGAAACCCTAGCGGTTGCTCCGCCGACAAATCCTCTCTCACGCCACCGAACCTGTCTATCACGTTTGGGCACTGCATGGGCGCTGCGGTGGGAGACACGACAGCAGGAACGGCGACGCAGGTGGCAGGAAGCGAGAGAAGGGGCGGTTTGCACGCGCACTGCTGCGACAATTGTCCAGCCCCAACACCTGCCCACCCCGCACACCATGCCATCATGCCACCCGCCATGCCAACGCATCGTGCCGACATGCCATACCATGTGCCACATGTCATCATCCCACATGTCATCATCCCACATGTCATCATCCCACATGTCATCATCCCACATGTCATCATCCCACATGCCATCATCCCACATGCCATCATCCCACATGCCATCATCCCACATGTCATCATCCCACATGTCATCATCCCACATGTCATCATCCCACATGTCATCATCCCACATGCCATCATCCCACATGCCATCATCCCACATGCCATCATCCCACATGCCATCATCCCACATGTCATCATCCCACATGCCATCATCCCACATGTCATCATCCCACATGCCATCATCCCACATGTCATCATCCCACATGCCATCATCCCACATGCCATCATCCCACATGCCATCATCCCACATGCCATCATCCCACATGCCATCATCCCACATGTCATCATCCCACATGCCATCATCCCACATGTCATCATCCCACATGCCATCATCCCACATGTCATCATCCCACATGCCATCATCCCACATGCCATCATCCCACATGCCATCATCCCACATGCCATCATCCCACATGCCATCATCCCACATGCCATCATCCCACATGCCATCATTCCACATGTCATCATCCCACATGCCATCATCCCACATGCCATCATCCCACATGCCATCATCCCACATGTCATCATCCCACATGTCATCATCCCACATGTCATCATCCCACATGCCATCATCCCACATGTCATCATCCCACATGCCATCATCCCACATGCCATCATCCCACATGTCATCATCCCACATGTCATCATCCCACATGCCATCATCCCACATGCCATCATCCCACATGCCATCATTCCACATGTCATCATCCCACATGCCATCATCCCACATGCCATCATCCCACATGCCATCATCCCACATGTCATCATCCCACATGTCATCATCCCACATGTCATCATCCCACATGCCATCATCCCACATGTCATCATCCCACATGCCATCATCCCACATGCCATCATCCCACATGCCATCATCCCACATGTCATCATCCCACATGTCATCATCCCACATGCCATCATCCCACATGCCATCATCCCACATGCCATCATCCCACATGCCATCATCCCACATGCCATCATCCCACATGTCATCATCCCACATGTCATCATCCCACATGTCATCATCTCACATGCCATCATCCCACATGTCATCATCCCACATGCCATCATCCCACATGTCATCATCCCACATGTCATCATCCCACATGCCATCATTCCACATGTCATCATCCCACATGCCATCATCCCACATGCCATCATCCCACATGTCATCATCCCACATGCCATCATCCCATATGTCATCATCCCACATGTCATCATCCCACATGTCATCATGCCACATTACAGCATGGCGGGGGGGAGCGAAGGAGTGGGGAAAAAGGTTACAGACACGCATGCACCGCTCACAAGGTGGAGCGGGACAGGAGGTGGGGAGGGGAGGAGCGGTATAGGAGGGTCAGGAGGCGAGGGGGGGCGAGAAGGGAGGAAGGGCGGGGGGAAAGGAGGGCGTACGTTGAGTTGGTGGCAAGAGGCGATGGGCATGAGAGCAGCATGATTGAAGGTTCCGTTGGTGAGCCAGCGCGTCTGCAGCTGCGAGCAGTGAGCGCCATGGCCTCCTCAGCGCTGCCTGCCCGACCCGCTTCATGCTCGCCAGATTCAGCCGAGCAGGCCCGGCCCGAACCTCCCTCTTTGCGATGGCCATCATGTGCTCGTCGCGGACCTGCAGGCACGGCACGCTAGGATCGGAGAACGATGCTCGGAGCCCGAGGCTAAGAACAGTCTAGATTGGACTGTAGGGGCCGAGACAAGGAGCGGACACGAATAACAGCAATGTCATGCAGTGGCGCACAAGCAGTGGCGGCAAACGAAAGAGGGAAGCGTGCCCCTTTCCCTTTAACACCCCCTTCTTCCGCTCCCCCCTCCCCCTCCCCTCCCCCCCCCCGCCACCCCACTGCTCAAGACAGAGGAACAGGCCAGCACAAGAAACAAGACATGTAGCTCTCGCACCCCGCGCCACGCCCATCCAATTCTCTCCCTGCGCACACGAAACTGCGGGTGCGGAGGGAGGTGTGGACGATACAGGCGGAAGCCGCTGAATTCCGAGAGACGAAAACCGAGAGACAGGCGTGAACAAAGCGACCCGTGGGCCGTGCAAGAAAGAGGCGCGTGCAGTGCAGGTGCGGCGGGGGCGGTGAAAGGGGCGAGGCGGCGCCAGCAGATTTGCGCGAAAGGCAGCAGGTGTAGGGTGGGGGGACGCGCATGACGCCCTCCATCCAGTGGCACGGCGCGAACCCGTGGTCCATGTCCCTACAACTCCCCATGTCATCGCTACTCCCCATGTCATCGCTACTCCCCATGTCATCGCTACTCCCCATGTCATCGCTACTCCCCATGTCATCGCTACTCCCCATGTCATCGCTACTCCCCATGTCATCGCTACTCCCCATGTCATCGCTACTCCCCATGTCATCGCTACTCCCCATGTCATCGCTACTCCCCATGTCATCGCTACTCTCCCACGCCATTTATCCCCCAACGTTCCATCTGGAGCCCATCTTTTCCCCCCCCCTATCCCCTGCGCGCACGGACAGTTGCTGACGCCTGGGTAGATGCCGGCGGTGGTGATGGCCGGCACACCTGCCGAGTAGATGCAGCGAGAGTGCGTTGCCAGCGATCGCCACGTCGTCACACACAGCCACGTAGGGCGTCTGGGGGAAGAGGGGGGTTAAGGAGTGGGGAAGGGGGTGAGAGGGAGGGCTTTTGAGGAGCCTCAAACCGCCACGTCGAGACACACGACATTGAGAAGAGAAGGCGATGGCGGTACAGCAGGGGCTGGTGATGGGTAGAGCGGGGGAGCGGTGATGCAGGGTGTGTGGGGCGCAATGCAGGTGTGGGAGGGGAGAGAGGAGGAAGACACCCAGAGGCAGGCCGCCCACCTTGGTGCGGATGGCGGCTTCCAAAACTGTGCAGTGCGGTTCTTGCTGGAAGGGCCCTGCATAGCGCACCACCAAGTCAGCTCCTGCGAACCGGAGGGAAGGGAGAGGGAGAGGGAGGAAAAGGGGGGAGAGGCGATGGAGAGAATAGGAGGTGATGCAGGTCGGTTAGGGGGGTGAAAGTTCAGTAAGTGGGAGAGGTACGGGAAAAAGGGTAAGGATGGGAGAAGGCGAGACAGCAGCAGAGGCAGTGGCAGAGAATGGCAGAGAATGGCAGAGAATGGCAGAGAATGGCAGAGAATGGCAGAGAATGGCAGAGAATGGCACGGAACGGCATGGGAGGCACAGCGTGGTCCATGGGAGGGAGATGTGAGACCCGGGGCTGTCAGTGCGACCTGAGAGGAGCGCGTCAAGTGCAGAGGCGTCGGTGATGTCACACTCACGCAGCAAATGTTGCACTCCCTGCCGCCCCCGCTGCCGCCCTCACCTCCTCACACACAGCCTCGCCCCTCCCCCTGCATCGCCCCCGTTGTAATACAGATGCGCCCGCACATGCACGCGCGCATGGAAGGGTGGTGGGTGGGTGGGGTGGATGGACGACGAGAGAGGAGGGCAGAGCAGAAGGAATGAGTGGCGATGGGAGAGGGCGAAACACATGGCGGCACGCAGCGAGGCAAGCACACACGCAGCGATGAAGCAGCAACGGTGGTGCTCCGCGCAAGGAGTGCGCCATTCCGGGCGGGCGCGCACCTGTTGCGCCCGCTGATGATCAGCTCCAGTTGGAACCCCGCGCGCGTCGCCTCATCGTCGGACGCCGCCAGCGCCGCCAGCGCCACGGCCGTCGACCTCCCCACGCGGCCGCTCCCGCCCAGAACTACCACGCGCTTCACCCCGCCGCCGCTTCGCTTGCCCACGCCCCCGCCCCTCGACTCCTTCCCCTCATCCGCGCCTGCCGCCGCCTGCGCCCTCAGCGCGATTTCGCGCCGCCTGGCCGCCCCGCGGAGAGGGGCGAGCGGAGTGCAGCGACGGCAGAGCGGACTCGCGGGGATGGCGGAGAGCGGCGGTAGCAGGGCGGAGTGGAGATATGGGGGAGGCGAAATGCATGGCGGAATGAGAGGCGCGCAAAGCTGGTGCGCGCGGGCGAGGGGAAGCGCGGCGGGCGGAATGCGGGCGACAAACGCGGCGAGGGCGGATGTTGAGTGATGATGGAGTTGAATGCTCTCATGTGCCGTGGACCCGTTAGTGATGACTTCGCTACTCGCTCCACGCTGTTGTGGGGTTCGAAAATACGCACTTGATCCCTCAGGGTGAAAATTCGACCCCATACCGCACTTGAACGTACTGTAGTTTTATTTGACCCTACCAAACCACCACCGTAAACGTGCGACCACGAAAATTAGCATTTCGCGAGCCTCGTATAACACAGTAGGCGGTTACCAGTGGCGAACCGAGCACGTCAAAACCTTCGCTCACCAAACACGCCTCTCCCAGATTTTGAAGGCCGTACTGACCGCCTGGCACTTGTGCTCTTGTGTTCCAAGTAAAGAAAGGGTGTACGTTTGGTGTGCACTCTGAAGTTGTAAAATTTCCGGAATTCATATCCCCGTTCCGTTCCCAGTTACAGCCGAAGTCTAAATTGGCTCCTCGATTGCAAATTCGACCTGTGCGCCACTGCGAGCGCGCGGAAATGGCGGACGCCGAAGGGCCGCCAGACAAGGCGATGCGTGATTCTGCGCCGCCCCATCAAGCTGCGAGACTTCCGTGAACCATTCTTCTCGACATATTCCAACGCCTACCGGCCGAAGGGCCTGGCGGAATAATCTGCGCCATGCTCACGTGCAGGTGCGCTCCCCCAGGCGGATTCTTCCGCGCCTCGACCCCGCCTTGCCCCCACTTGCTCCCTCCCCTAGACTCCTTGACGCAATTCGCCCACGTGCCCCCAGTTCCCCACTGCGCATCTTCTCTGTCTTCCCCGCATTCCGTTGATTCCTCTTTCCGCCAATTCTGCCTATTCCCCATTCCGCAGGGACTGGCGGGACGCGGTGGTCACGGAGGAGCGGGATGCGGGCGGCGCAGGGGGTGAAGCTTTTTGGCGGAAGGTGTTTGAGCGGACGTTTGGGGAAAGGGCTGCCCACTGGAGCAGGGCGGAGCAACCGCGCGCGGAGGGGGAGGGGACGGGGGATGGGGAAGGGGTAGGGGGAGGGGGAGGCGGAGGGGGGGGGGGAAGGGGAGTGAGATTGGTGTGTGGAAGAGACGGTTTAGAGAGAGAGTGGAGGTGGGGAGGAATTGGAAAGAGGGGAAGTGCGATGTTTGGGGGATTCATGGGGGGAGAGGGGAGGCGTGGGGGAAGGAGGGGAACGAGATCGCAGGAGCATCACCATCAACACCATCTGTTAGAATCTTAGAATAGAACGAGAATGATTGCATTGAGCAGCATGAGGAGTACAAGTGCCAAACCCTAGAATGTTGTACCCCATATAAGCTACCCCACTACAGCCTACACAGACTATAGTGTATGAGTTTGACACACCCCCATAGGCAAAGTGGGGGAGAACAAGGGGTCACAAGACCAGTCAAGCAAAGCAAGGCAAAGCAAGCTCAGGGTGGATCACAACGTCACCGCACAGTCTGAGCACAAGTTCAAGGCCACAAGGCCAGTTCACATGCAAGGGTACATATATATAACGCTAAACAAGCAAGGGCAGGTATATATATGTAACAGTACAAGCAAGGTCAAGAAGTAAGCAAGTGAGGCAAGGTAGGCACAAGACCTAACAGAGTACAGAAGCGCTGATGATCACAAGGCGCGAGTGCCTTGGTGAAGATATCAGCAGTGTTGGCCTCAGAGGCCACGTAAGCAAGGCGCAGCTGACCACGCTGCTGCAGCTCACGAGCAAGGAAGTAGCGGAGAGCGATGTGCTTCGTTCTGTGCTCCAGTCTGTGCTCCCGACACAAGGCCAGCATGGCCTTGTTGTCTACGTACAGCACTGGAGGAGAACGAGGCGGCTCTCCCAGGTCAGTCAGCAGGTAGGTGAGCCAGCGTAACTCCAGTGCAGCCATGGCCCCTGCGTAGATCTCAGCCTCACAACTGGAGCCGAGAACAGAAGACGAGCGGGTAGACTGCCAAGAAACAGAGCCAGAGCCAAGGCTGAAGGTGTAACCCTGTGACGACCGCTGCGTAGCCTGGTCGTCAGCCCAAAAAACGTCTGCGTGACCAGTGAGGACCACTGAACTCTGCCCTCCAAGCACAAGCCCCATGCCCGACGTACTGCACAAGTAGCGCAACACCCTCTTCGCTGCAGCCATGTGCTCTGGTCTGTGTCTCCCAGGAGCAACAAAGCGTGCCAGAATGCTAAGAGGGTATGCAAGGTCAGGTCGAGTGCAGGTCATCAGGTACATGAGGCAGCCGACAAGCTCTGGGTACGGGCCACTCGACTCTACGGACTCATCCGAAGGCAGAGCTGAGAGTGAGTGGCGTGTAGCCAGAGGAGTGGCCTGAGGCGAGGAGTACGTGAAGCCGAAGCGCTGAAGGACCTGCTGCACCATGTGTGACTGAGTCAGGGTAATGGTGCGCTGTGCTCTGTCCCGGGTGATCTGCAAGCCAAGGTAGCTGCGCAGTTCACCCAGGTCTGTGCACGTGTGTCTCTTCTGCAGCTCGGACTTCACGTAGGCAAGTCCAGCAGTGTCAGCTGTAGCAAAGACCAAGTCGTCGACGTACACGAGGATGTAGAACGGCGGCAAGGAAGAGTCGGTGCGCAGAAACAGCGACGGGTCGGCAGTAGAAGGAGCAAACCCAAGAGCCGCAAGTGTAGTCCTCAGTGTGTCGTGCCACTCACGAGGCGCCTGGCGGAGACCGTAGACTGGCCGCCGGAGGCTCCACTGGGTGCCAGGAGGAAAAGTCCCAGTGAAGCCAGGTGGGCGGCGCAGCCAGATCTCCTCGTGCAGGCTGCCCTGCAGGAAAGCTGTGCTGAAGTCAAGAGAGTGCAGCTCGTAGTCTCGGTGAGCGGCTATGTGCAGCAGTACCCGAAGAGTGGTCATCTTCGGGGTGGGAGAGAAGGTCTGAAAGTAGTCAACTCCCTGCCGCTGACTGAAGCCACGAGCCACGTAACGCGCCTTAAAGACAGGCGGAGAACCCGGCGGCCGGGCGACGACGCCGCGGGCAGACGACGACGCCGCAGGCAGGCGATGACGCCGCGGGCAGACAACGGCGCCGCGGGCAGGCGACGACGCCGTGGGCAGGCGACGACGCCGCGGGCAGGGGCTGCGTCGCGGGCAGGCGACGACGCCGCGGGCAGGGGCTGCGTCGCGGGCAGGCGACGACGCCGCGGGCAGGCGACGACGCCGCGGACAGGGCGACGCGGTGGGCGGCGAGAGCCTGCAGAGGCGGCGCGCGGTCGGGCAGAGGCTGCGCGCGGGCCTGACGGGTCTGCAGGGGCGGCTCTCGGGCGTGACGGGCCTGCAGAGGCGGCTCGGGGGGGGCCTGACGGGTCTGCAGAGGCGGCTCGGGGGCCTGACGGACCTGCAGGGGCAGCTCGAGGGCGCACGAGGGCGCACGAGGGCGTACGAGGGCGTACGAGGGCGCACGAAGGCGCACGAGGACGTACGAGGGCGCACGAGGGCGCACGAGGGCGCACGAGGGCGCACGAAGGCGCACTGTCAAACATTGCATGTTTATATTGTCGCACCTACCGGCCCCGCGTTTCCGGGTCTGGGGATCTCGAGCTTTTGTCCGCGACACGTCCGCGGACAAGCTCTCGCGTCGCGCTGTTCCCTGTGTCTTTCTTGGCTTTGTTCCCGACGCGCCTGGATGGCAGTTTTACCACGTCACCTCGCGCCGGGTTCTGGCCTCTCAGGACGTCACTTTTGACGAGTCCGTCCCCTTCTACCGCCTCTTCCCCTACCGCACTGCCCCGCTCCCCCCCCCGCCTCTCTTCCTCGCTCCAGGTGCTGAGGTACCAGACCCCCTCCCCCCTCAGGGTGCCGCTCCCTCAGGTGTGTCCCAGGTAGACCCGGGTGAGCCTGTCGAGGTAGCTGTTGACTCGCGTCCTGCGTCTGGGGGTGCTGAGCCTGGGAGTGCTGCGTCTGAGGGTGCGGAGCCTGGGGGTGCTGAGCCTGGAGGTGCGGAGCCTAGGGGTGCTGAGCCTGGAGGTGCGGAGCCTGGAGGTGCGGAGCCTGGAGGTGCGGAGCCTGGAGGTACTGAGTCTGGACGTGCTGAGTCTGGGGGTGCTGAGACTGGGGGTGCTGAGTCTGGGGGTGCTGAGCCTGAGCGTGCTCCACCTGGAGGAGCCCTCTCCTCCCAGCAGCTGCAGGAGAGGTACCTCGAGTACTGCCGCCTCCGGAGAGGTGCTTCTGGAGCTCGTCCCGGTACTTCCCCTCCTACCCAGGAGCTCCCCCCCATTCAGGTGATCCGCGAGTGGTACACGCGGCGCTGCAGTCTTCGTAGTGGTGCTCCTGGTGCTGCGGACCCGAGCGGTGGTGCTGTTGCTGGTGCTGAGGACCCGGACGCTGGAGCTGCTGCTGGTGCTGAGGACCCGGGGGCTGGAGCTGCTGCTGGTGCTGAGGACCCGGGCGTTGGAGCTACTGCTGGTGCTGAGGACCCGACCGGTGGCGCTACTGCTGGTGCTGAGGGCCCGGGCGGTGGCGCTGCTGCTGGTGCTGAGGACTCGGGCGTTGGAGCTCCTACTGGTGCTGAGGACCCGGGCGTTGGAGCTGCTGCTGGAGCTGAGGACTCGGGCGTTGGGGCTGCCACTGGTGTCCCTGCTGCTTCTGGAGACGCTGCGCGGCCGCGACCGTACTTCGTACCGCTCCTTCAGCAGGTTCTTGGTCAGGCTCCTCCTCCTAGTCCTCCTCCCTCCGTCGAGTGTCCTCTGCCTGTCCAGCCGCAGTCACAGTTACCGCCTGCCTCGCCTCTCCCTGCTCCCTCTCCTTACGCTGGTCCCACAGGAGGTCTTACAGAGCGTCGTGAGCCTGAGTCTCGTCCTGCGTCGCCTGTTCGTACTGCTCGCACTGGTCGTCGTGTCCTACGTGAGCGTCCTCCTCCTGTCCCTGGCACTCACTACATGACTCTGCGTCCCTCCACTGCTCCGCAGCGTGTCCCGCTGCCGTCTCCTCCTGCGTCCTCTCTTCCTACTCTTCCTGACCCGGAGTCTGACTCCCGTCGTGCTGCCAGTCCCACTGTTACGCGTCTCCTCGCTACAGTTGTCACTGACCCGACCTTTGAGTCCTCTGCTGCGTCTGCTCTGGTCGCTGAGTTGGTTGACTTTGCTGCTCGCTGTCGCCTAGACTACGCTGCCAGCCTTGTCGCTGAGTCTGAGTCTGCGTCTGCCTGTCCTCCGTCCGTCGGGGGTGAGTGTGCCCTCGGCACGGACGTCCTTGAGGACAGACAGGAGGAGTTCCACTGCCTTGCTGCTGCTTTGCCCCATCTCGTGTCCTTGCTAGTTGCCCCTGAGGGAGACCCGGATGCACCAGACATCCCGACCCCACGCTCTTACGCTGAGGCGATGGCGGGTCCCTACTCCTCTCAGTGGCAGACAGCCATGGACGCAGAGATGGCTTCCTGGAAGTCCACAGGCATCTACGTAGACGAGGTTCCCCCTCCTGGGGCGAACATCGTCAGTGGCATGTGGATTTTCAGGGTGAAGCGGCCGCCGGGTTCTCCGCCTGTCTTCAAGGCGCGCTACGTGGCTCGAGGCTTCAGTCAGCGAGAGGGAGTAGACTTCTTTCAGACCTTCTCCCCCACCCCGAAGATGACTACTCTTCGGGTGCTGCTGCACATAGCCGCTCACCGCGACTACGAGCTTCACTCTCTTGACTTCAGCACTGCTTTCTTGCAGGGCAGCCTGCACGAGGAGATCTGGCTGCGCCGCCCCCCTGGCTTCACTGGGTCAGTTCCTCCTGGCACCCAGTGGAGGCTTCAGCGGCCGGTCTACGGTCTCTGCCAGGCGCCACGTGAGTGGCACGACACACTGAGGACGACACTTGCGGCTCTTGGGTTCGCTCCCTCTACTGCTGACCCGTCGCTGTTTCTACGCACCGACACCTCGCTGCCGCCGTTCTACATCCTCGTGTACGTCGACGACTTGGTCTTTGCCACTGCTGACACCGCGGCACTCGCCCACGTGAAGTCGGAGCTGCAGAGGAGACACACGTGCACAGACCTGGGTGAGCTGACGAGCTATCTTGGCTTGCGGATCACCCGGGACAGAGCACGGCGCACCATCACCCTGACTCAGTCACACATGGTGCAGCAGGTTCTCCAGCGCTTCCGCTTCACGTACTCCTCGCCTCAGTCCACTCCTCTGCCTACCGGTCACTCGCTCTCAGCTCTGCCTTCGGATGAGTCCGTAGAGCCGAGTGGCCCGTATCCAGAGCTTGTGGGCTGCCTCATGTACCTGATGACCTGCACTCGACCTGACCTTGCATACCCTCTTAGCATCCTAGCACGCTATGTCGCTCCTGGCCGTCACCGGAAGGAGCACATGGATGCTGCTAAGAGGGTGTTGCGCTACTTGTGCAGTACGTCGGGCATGGGGCTTGTGCTTGGAGGGCGAGACCGGGTTGTTCTCACAGGGCACTCAGACGCTTCTTGGGCAGACGACCAGGCTACTCAGCGGTCGTCCCAGGGTTACACCTTCAGCCTTGGCTCTGGCTCAGTTTCTTGGCGTTCTACTCGCTCTTCTTCTGTTCTCAGCTCCAGTTGTGAGGCTGAGATCTACGCCACAGCCATGGCTGCTCAGGAGCTACGCTGGCTGACCTACCTGCTGACCGACCTCGGAGAGCGGCCTCGTTCTCCTCCAGTGCTGTACGTCGACAACAAGGCTGCCATTGCCTTGTGTGAGGAGCACAGACTGGAGCACAGAACGAAGCACATCGCTCTGCGGTACTTCCTTGCTCGAGAGCTGCAGCAGCGTGGTCAGCTTTGTCTGCGTTACGTGGCCACGGAGGCCAACACTGCTGATGTGTTCACCAAGGCGCTTCAGCCTTGTGACCATCAGCGCTTTTGCACTCTGTTAGGCCTTGTACCTACTGGGCCTCACTTGCTTACCTCTTGACCTTGCTTGTACTGTGATCACTATATATATCCCTACTTGTTTACTTTTGCTAGGTTGTGATCACTGTATCTCTTGCTTTGTTATAAACCTGCATGTGAACTGGTCTTGTGACCGCTTGCTTGTGCTCGGAATTTGTGTGGAATCCTTGAGATCCACCCTGAGCTTGCTTTGCTTTGCTTTGACTGGTCTTGTGACCCTGTGGTTGTCTCCCACTGCGCCTATGGGGGTGTGTCAAACATTGCATGTTTATATTGTCTAGGCTGTAGTGGGTTACACCTTAGGGGGTACACAAAGTTAGGGTTTCCTACTTGTACCAAACTCTGTTCTAGTTCATTCATTCCTGCTCAGTTATTCTGACACGCACTAGCAGAGAAAGGCGCACGAGGGCGCACGTAGGGTAGGGCGCACGAGGGCGCTTCTAGCGGAATAGTGGGCCCATTGTAGAAAGCGGTCCTAGGTAGCAACCTAGGCCTCTGATACCATGTTAGAATCTTAGAATAGAACGAGAATGATTGCATTGAGCAGCATGAGGAGTACAAGTGCCAAACCCTAGAATGTTGTACCCCATATAAGCTACCCCACTACAGCCTACACAGACTATAGTGTATGAGTTTGACACCATCGGCACCAGCAGCGGCAACAGCAGCACCGGCACCACCAGCACCAGCACCACCAGCACCAGCAGCACCAGCAGCAGTAGAACGAGAAGGACCTGTCAGCATCGAAGTAATGAAGGTGGACGACACACTCCTCCTGGGTACCTCTCACGGCCAGCTACAGGTGTGGCACCTCCCCTCCCACTCCCTCCTCGCCTCCCTCCACCACCCCCGCCCCCGCTCCCTCACCGCTCTTTCTCTCTCTCAAAGCCGCGGTGACCCCCCAGAGACATTGGAAACTTGCTCTCGTGCCACGACTGGGTGTGCTTGTAGCGTGGACAGTGGGTGTGCTTATAACCAGGGCGGCCGGTGTGCTTGTAACGAGGATGGGTGGAGGCTAGTGGCGAGTGCGGCAGCGGATGCGTCGGTGTGTGTGTGGAGCTTGCCCCGCTGGCCCATCCTTGGTGTGCAACCCTGCTGCCCCAGAAGGAACAGTTGCTCTTCGCCAGAGGCGCTACAAGGGGGGGCAAACGTAAGAGAAGTAGGGTCGGAAGTGTTACCAGCAGGGCTTCAAGTGATGCACCAAGGGGCAGCTGAGGCACTGCTAGCAGAAAGCACTTCAAGTGATGCACCAAGGGGCAGCTGAGGCACTGCTAGCAGAAAGCACTTCAAGTGATGCACCAAGGGGCAGCTGAGGCACTGCTAGCAGAAAGCACTTCAAGTGATGCACCAAGGGGCAGCTGAGGCACTGCTAGCAGAAAGCACTTCAAGTGATGCTACCAAGGGGCAGCTGGGGCACTGCGGTGGTGCCTTCTGCGCACTGCTGCTTCTCGCTCTGGTTTGTGGAAGGGGCGATGGGGGAGCAGCAGCTGTGGGAGGACCTGGAGAGTGGGACGGGGCGAGGGGGATACGGACGGAGGAGAGGGAGGGGATGGCGAGGAGGGTGAGGGAGAGCAGGTGGGGTGGAGGCTGAAGAGCGGCAAGAGAGGGCCACGGGAGTGGTGGGAGGGTGGGAGGAGAGGACCACGGGCGCAGAAGCAACAGCTCTCGCCCATTGTTCCAAGGGAGTCATGCCCATTTGTACAGAGGCTCGCCCGTGCAAGAGAGTGATGGCATGCTCTCGGCCTCGGTATTTGCTGGTGGAGGATCGAAGTGGCATGTAATATGATTGGCCCACCATGCGCCTGTGGGACTTGGGCTCTGATGGTTGCCAGTCAACGCACGGACAGCAGCAGTCACCAGAAAGATCACAGCACGCCCCAGCACAGGCTACTTTGCAGTGTGTGTACCACCGTGCTTTGGCCATTGATCCGTGGACTGGTGTGATTGCAGCCATAGTGCCTCACACTCACCCTCCTAGAGTGTGTTGGTTTCGCAATCAGCGCATAGAGTCAAGATTAGCAAATTTCAACGAGCGGATGATCACTGGGTCGATTCCTTTGTGGGCAGCAGCGTCTTGGTGCACAGAGCAGCAGCATCACGGTGAGCAGCACATGACACGACTCGAGTTGCTGGCGCATCTGTAGTTGAACAAGGCAACAGGAGCGAGCGTTCAGAGGAAGTAGGCTCAGCAGAAGCTGTTTTGTCACACGCAAGGACGCAGTTAGAAAAAGCCGGAGGGCCATCCTGTCAAACATTATACATGTTGTATTTGTGTAGGCTGCAGTGGGTTAGCCTATAGGGGGGTCACAACATTAGGGTTTCATATTTGTACTCACAATTCTTGCTAGTTCATCATTCCGGACCCTGGGTCTGACCGGTATCGTGCTGAGCACCCTACTGTCACGCGTCTCCTCGCTACTGTTGTCACTGACCCTACCTTTGAGTCCTCGGCTGCGTCTGCTCTGGTCGCTGAGTTGGTTGACTTTGCTGCTGCCTGTCGTCTAGACTACGCTGCGAGCCTTGTTGCTGAGTCTGAGTCTGAGTCTGTCTGTCCTCCGTCCGTCGGGGGTGAGTGTGCTCTTGGCACGGACGTCCTTGAGGACAGACAGGAGGAGTTCCAGTGTCTTGCTGCTGCTTTGCCCCGTCTCGTGTCCCTGCTAGTTGCCCCTGAGGGAGACCCGGATGCACCAGACATCCCGACCCCGCGCACTTACGCTGAGGCGATGGCGGGTCCCTACTCCTCTCAGTGGCAGACAGCCATGGACGCCGAGATGGCTTCCTGGAAGTCCACACGCACCTACGTCGATGAGGTTCCCCCTCCTGGGGCGAACATCGTCAGTGGCATGTGGATTTTCAGGGTGAAGCGGCCGCCGGGTTCTCCGCCTGTCTTCAAGGCGCGTTACGTGGCTCGAGGCTTCAGTCAGCGAGAGGGAGTTGACTTCTTCCAGACCTTCTCCCCCACCCCGAAGATGACCACTCTTCGGGTGCTGCTGCACATAGCCGCTCACCGCGACTACGAGCTTCACTCACTTGACTTCAGCACAGCTTTCTTGCAGGGCAGCCTGCACGAGGAGATCTGGCTGCGCCGCCCACCTGGCTTCACTGGGTCGTTTCCTCCTGGTACCCAGTGGAGGCTTCAGCGGCCGGTCTACGGTCTCCGCCAGGCTCCGCGTGAGTGGCACGACACACTGAGGACTACACTTGCGGCTCTTGGGTTCGCGCCTTCTACAGCTGACCCGTCGCTGTTCCTGCGCACCGACACTTCGCTGCCGCCGTTCTACATCCTCGTGTACGTCGACGACTTGGTCTTTGCCACTGCTGACACTGCAGGACTCGCCCACGTGAAGTCAGAGCTGCAGAGGAGACACACGTGCACAGACCTGGGTGAGCTGACAAGCTATCTTGGCTTGCGGATCACCCGGGACAGAGCACGGCGCACCATCACCCTGACTCAGTCACACATGGTGCAGCAGGTTCTCCAGCGCTTCGGCTTCACGTACTCCTCGCCTTAGTCCACTCCTCTGCCTACCGGTCACTCGCTCTCAGCTCTGCCTTCGGATGAGTCCGTAGAGCCGAGTGGCCCGTATCCAGAGCTTGTGGGCTGCCTCATGTACCTGATGACCTGCACTCGACCTGACCTTGCATACCCTCTTAGCATCCTTGCACGCTATGTCGCTCCTGGCCGTCACAGGAAGGAGCACATGGATGCCGCTAAGAGGGTGTTGCGCTACTTGTGCAGTACGTCGGGCATGGGGCTTGTGCTTGGAGGGCGAGACCGAGTTGTTCTCACAGGGCACTCAGACGCTTCTTGGGCAGACGACCAGGCCACTCAGCGGTCGTCTCAGGGTTACACCTTCAGCCTTGGCTCTGGCTCAGTTTCTTGGCGCTCTACACGCTCTTCCTCTGTTCTCGGCTCCAGTTGCGAGGCTGAGATCTACGCTACAGCCATGGCTGCCCAGGAGCTACGCTGGCTGACCTACCTGCTGACCGACCTCGGAGAGCCGCCTCGTTCTCCTCCAGTACTGTACGTCGACAACAAGGCTGCCATTGCCTTGTGTGAGGAGCACAGACTGGAGCACAGAACGAAGCACATCGCCCTGCGGTACTTCCTTGCTCGTGAGCTGCAGCAGCGCGGTCAGCTTTGTATTCGCTACGTGGCCACTGAGGCCAACACTGCTGATGTGTTCACCAAGGCGCTTTAGCCTCGTGACCATCAGCGCTTCTGCACTCTACTAGGCCTTGTGCCTACTGGACCTCACTTACTTACCTCTTGACTTGCTTGTACTGTGATCACTATATATATCTATACCTGCATGTTTACTCTTGCTAGGTTGTGATCACTGTATCTCTTGCTCTGTTATAAACCTGCATGTGAACTGGTCTTGTGACCACTAGCTTGTGCTCGGAATTTGTGTGGAATCCTTGAGATCCACCCTGAGCTTGTTGTTGCCTTGCTTTGCCTTGACTGGTCTTGTGACCCCTAGGTCTCCCCCACTTTGCCTATGGGGGTGTGTCAAACATTATACATGTTGTATTTGTGTAGGCTGCAGTGGGTTAGCCTATAGGGGGGTCACAATATTAGGGTTTCATATTTGTACTCACAATTCTTGCTAGTTCATCATTCCAGTCCGTTATTACTGACACATCCCGCGATCCATGCATCATTCGTTTGCAGCACGTGCTTTCCGGTCACACTCTCATGGACATTATCCATCGGTGCCGACATGGGGTTTCAGTCTCACATGTCGCCTTCAGCCACTCAGACCGGTACAGCTGGCGACTGCTGATTGGCACGAGACATGGGGAGATCAGTGTCTATGGATTAGAGGGAGGAGAGGAGGAAGGAGGAGAGATAGGAGGAGATGGGAGGAGGGAAGGGTTATTGGGGGGAGGAGGGGAGGGGGGAGGAGGGGAGGAGGAGGAGGAGGAGGAGGAGGAGGAGGAGGAGGAGGAGGAGGAGGAGGAGGAGGAGGAGGAGGGGAGGAGGAGGAGGAGAGCTTCCGACAACCGTCCCTTTTCTTGGAGATTGATCAATGGGAGGAAATGCAGCAGTTTTCCCTCAACGAACGGATCTTCTGCCTCACTGTACGCATCCCCTGTTCATGCCTGCTGTTCTTGTCCACGGTGCATGTGGGGTTTTCACGCATGCCATTTCTGCACGGGTCCTTTACTGCTCCATTTCATGCATGCCTTTTTAGCTCAAAGGTAAGGAGACATGGAAGTGAGGTGGTGAGCAAAAAGATGGACAGGAACTGTAGAGATGCAAAAATAGAGCTGGATGAAACCTCGGCCGAATCTTGGGTGTGTCTTGTTAAAGGCTCTAGTAGAAAGTGAACTGCAACCGAACTTGGAGTGTAACTCTACTGTGGAGGCGGTCAACTGAACAAGGCCAGCATTAATAGCTTTTGAGGAAATTTCAGAAGTAATACAAGCAGAGTGAGATGGTGTCGTGCCTACTCTCTTAAAAGTAACGCTATCATTACAAGCAGCAAGTCATGTGGTGGCTGATTTAGGCATGCTATGCTATGCTTTGCGTTGCTCTGGTGTATGAGGCGCCTCCATACTCATTAGACTCCACCACACTAATTAACCTTTTTTCTCCACTCTCCAATTTCCCAATCTTAGTAATGCCACCTTCACTCCCCTCCACCATCACCTCCCCCACTATCATTTCCCCTCCTATAAATCCCCACAGACCGTGACAAGCGATCGCAGGAACATTCCCAGGGGCATCTTTGCTCGGATGTGGGACGTGGATGCATCTGATGAGGCAGCCATCCTCCCCCAGGTGCGCCTTCTTCCTCTCTACACGTGCGCCCTCCTCCCCCAGATGTGCCTTGCAGCCACTGTCCCGTCCCGCTGTGCTTCTTCTTGTGCATTTCATGCTATACCATTTGTGCTGCTTCTTGTTGCATTTCGGTTTCATACGTCCATCGTTGCATGCTTTCCCTTGGAATTCTTTCTCTCCCTTTGCTCCTCCAGGGCCGTCCCCGGTTCATCAAGGTGCTTCACTTTACTTCCCAGCAGCCCTGCATCACCCCCTCCTCTGCCACCACTGTCTTTCTGAGAGACGATGGAGCCATTGCCCTCTGGACCGCCTCTCAATGCACCTACTACACAGTTACACCCCACCGCCTTGCACGTGACGTTACACCTGGCGTTACGTCTTCATTGGCCTCCAACCAAGCAGTGCTGAGACGATCCTGGTCTGATGGCCCCATAACTCATATTCATCCTCTACAAGAGTCTCAGCAAGACCTGGTTTATTTGCCTCGCGCTCCTCTCTTTCATCCTTCCCCAGCCACTACCTCTTCTTCCACTGCTGCTGCTGATGGTGATGGTGATGGTGATGGTGATGGTACCAGTACGGGCGATGGCGGTGCAAGCAGTGATGGTGATGAAAGTCATGAGAGTGTTGGGAGCAGTGAGGAAGATAATCGTATTGCCAGTTATTTCCGGGACAGGGAGAGAAGTAGGGGCGTGATTGCAGATAGCAACTGGCGATGGCTGGCTGTGGCACGAGGCGCTACAGCTGAAGTCTATGATTTCATGGCGGGCTAATGCTCAGGGACAGATAAGTTCTATTCTGTCGGAGAACCGGCAAGTGATTCTGGGTTCACTACATTCATGCGATTTCCTGGCGTGCTAGGTTATTGGAACAAATAGTTTCCGTCATAGAGCTATGCTTGTCACAGCCCAGCCCACCTTGTACATATAAAATTGTCTGTACATAATTTTGCTAGTGTAACATCGGTAACCCAAGTTGCAGGCTGCGCAATCTGGTTTCCAATCATGTTCGGTTCAGTGCCTCACAAATGGTATCTGGTTTTGTATATTTTAATGGTCCAAATAAAGTGAAGGTAAGGTCCTGATGTATATATTGCATACCCCGGATATAAGCGCCACCCTCGGATAAGCGCCTGGCGCTTTTAATTGGCGCATGGCGCTTATATCCGCTGCTCGATTATAAGCGCACCCCCTGAAAAAAACTTGTTTTATTATAAGCGCACGTAAACTTTAAATTTTGAAATGTGTTCAAAACGCTGTAACGAAATTTACTTAAGCAGCGGATGTGTTGCAGATTCGGTTCCCTTCACATTTGAACCCTGCACTGGATGCGGGTCCAGTCAGCAGGAGCTGTCAGGAGCTGTCAGAAGCTGTCAGAAGCTGTCAGGAGCTGTCAGATTGGGTGTATCTCCCAGCGCGCACGAGAATTTCGAAACGACCTCATGTAACTTCGACTCGATTGAAAAGGCAAGCACGAGATCTACAGAATGGTGTTTAAATATGTATAAAATGTATATGTCGTTTTATAAACGCCGGCGCTTATAAATTTACTATATTATAAGCCCACCCCCTAAAAAAAAACCTGTTTTATTAGTGCCCCCCATGGGGGTATATCCGGGGTATGACGGTATCTTTGTATATATTGCATGGTGTAAATGTCTAGCTCTTACCCAATTCTCTCATAACTACGTTATACGCGATTCACTTTCTCTTTCACTTTCTCTCACTCTCTAACAGAGAATCAGGCTCCATTGCTTCGCGCCTCGGATGTACCGCCGATTTTCGTCGCGGCTGTCAGAGGTGTCGACTCTGACACCAGCCTCCCTCCCCCCCAGCCGACAATGCCTTCGCAATTCAAGCACAACTTGTTTCTTCCTCGTTGCCATACTAGCGACATTCTTCCAGACAAGGCTCTTTTTCTTCCTCTTATCTCTTAGCTGAGTCCCATTGTCGCCATACCTATCGATAGTCCACCTGTCGATGGTAGAGATTAATCTGCCTGGAGCGACGCCAGTTGGAAACTGCCGTATCCATTCTTCTTTTACATATGGAGAGTTAGGCGTAGCGACTCGTCTATTTTCCGGATACCGATTGCGGTCCAACGACGGAGATGCAGTCTTATTACGTAGTTCAGAAGCAGGGGGGTTAACGACCTTAGTACGCGGTTCTAAGACGAAGGGTATATTCACAACCTACTTACGCGGTAGAGATTAATCCGCCTGGAGCGACGCCAGTTGGAAAATGCCCTATCCATTCTTCTTTTACATATGAAGAGTTAGGCGTCGCGACTCGTCTATGACTGATCCATTTTCCGGATACCGATTGCGGGCCAACGACGGAGATACAGTCTTAATACGTAGTTCTGAGAAGCAGGAGGATTAACGACCTTAGTACGCGGTTCTAATTCGAAGGATAGATTCACAGCCTAGTTACGCGCTGGTTCGAAGTCGCAGGACGTATCACGACCTTGATCAGAACCAGCTAGCAGTCTCCAGAGGTCGTTCTCAGGACGTACGATGAAGTCGTAACCTTTAGAGTGCTGTCCTAGACCACTATTGCAACCTTAACACGCGGTCCAGCTGGTTACACCTTAGACGTTTTCCAAGCTGATCACTTCCGTCTGTGCACGCGGCCTTTCATCCAGCATTCCTTTTTGCCGTATTCGCCTGGCGGTCGTCGGTTTTCGCTGCCGTTTGCCGAGTTCTGGCCTTTGCCGAGTGTCGCTGCAGTGAGCTCGCTGCGGTCGATTTTCGTTGCCGTTCGGCAAGTTCGTTCCTGACGTTCGCCATGTTTCGTTGCCGTTCGGCAAGTTCCGGTATCGTTTGCCGACCACTATCAGTGCCGTTCGCCGACTGTGCCTGACTTTCGAAGAGCTGTTGTCGTTCGCCGAGCCTTTCGCAGCGCTGCTACCATTCGCCGAATGTCGCAGCCGCAGCGTTGCTAGCTGAGTGTCGCAGCCTTTCGCAGCAGCAGCGGGTAAACGCGGATTGCGAGGGGTGGTATCGGCAGCAGCAGCGAGGATTCGGAGCGACGCGGATTCGAAACACCAGCAGCGCGGATTCAAAAGGGTGTGTGTGCGTGGAAGGCAATTGGGGGTCGAGCAGTCTAGGTCGCCGCGCGGCAAGTCTTAGAATCTCTTTTTGTTCCTTTCGAGTCCGTTTCCTCAGCTTCTTCTGACGCTCCCTCCTCTGTGCTTGCTCCTGTGCTGTGGTCGTCGCTCTGGTTCCGGCCTCCTTGACCGAGGCCCATGCACGCCTCGACCCCGCCAAGGCGTGGTGGTACGTCGCGTCCCAAGGAGGTGCTCTGCCAGGAGCGACCCAGAGTCTGCCGCAGGGACAACCCAACACTGCTGCTGAGCTCATCATTGTAGCGCGGTAAGTCATTGGGCGGGTCTATCGGGGGGTAAAGAAGTCTAGGTCGCCGCGCGGCAAGTCATAGATTCCGATTTTGCTTCTTTTGAGCCAGTTTCCTCTGCTGCTTCTGACGCTCTCTCCTCTGTGCTTGTTTCTTTGCTGTTGCGAGGAGAAAAGCGGATTGCGAGGAGAAATGCGGATTGCGCGGAGAAATGCGGATTGCGCGGAGAAATGCGGATTGCGCGGAGATAACGCAGATCGTGCGGAGGACGCGGATAGAGCGAACAAACGCGAATAGCGCGGGCAAACGCGGATGGCGCGGGCAAACGCGGATGGCGCGGGCAAACGCGGATGGCGCGGGCAAACGCGGATGGCGCGGGCAAACGCGGACTGGTGGTATCGGCCGGCAGCGCTGCTTTGAAAAGGCGCGTGTGCGTGGAACGCGAGAGGGGGGGCGCGTTGGAGTCCGCAGCGTAGGTGTCTTGCGTCGAGTTGCTTCAACTACCCAGCGCAGATTCTTCCTTGTTTGTGGGGCTGCTCTCGCGCATCTGTACCCTCTTCTGCCCTCTCCTACTCGTGTGCGCTCTGTGTGCGTGCAGGGAGGGCAGAGATGGAGCACGGGTGGTGCAGCAAACTGTCTTGGTCAGTAGCAGCAGGACCAGACGCAGAACAATCGGCAGCAGGAAAAGTATGGTAAGTTCTTGGTCGAATCTATTGGGGGGGTCGATCAGTCTAGGTCGCCGCGCGGCAAGTCTTAGAATCAATTCTTGCTTCTCCCGAGTCCATTTTCTCTGATGCTTTTAACGCTCTCTCCTCTCTGCTTGTTCCTGTGCTGTGCTGTGTTTGCTGCTCTGTTTCCGGTGCCTCTTCACTGAGGCTCACGCACGCCAACTTTCCTGCCTGCCAACGTGTTCGTCCCAGGGAGGGGCTCTGCGAGTGAGGATCCGCCTTCGGAGCCGCCTCAGAAACCGGCTCACCACCGCATCATGGTAAGTCGTTGGGCTGAGACATCGGGTGGGGTTGAGCAGTTTAGGTCGCCGTGCGGCAAGTCTTAGAATCAGATTTTGCTTCTTCCGAGTCTGCTTTTTTTTTCTGCTACTGACGCCCCCCCCCCCTGTGCGTGTTGCTGTGATGTGTTGGCTGAGGCCCATGCACGAGAATACAGTGCTGCCGCCCAAGGGGTGGCTCGCCCAGGGAGGGGCTCTGCGAGTGAGCAGTGAGGATCCGCCTTCTGAGGCGCCGCAGAAACTGCCTCACCACTGCAGCATGGTAAGTTGCTGGGTGGATCTATCAGGGGGGTAAAGCGGTCTAGGTCGCCGCGCGGCAAGTCATAGAATCAGGTGTAGCCTTTTTTTAGTCCGTTTGCGCTGTTTCTTCTGACGCTCTCTCCTCTGTGCTTCCTTCTGTGTTGTGTCGGCTGCTGTGGTTCCGATGCCTCCTTGACTGAGGCCCATGCACGCCTCAACAGCCCTGCCAAGGCGTGGCCGTGCGTCGCGTGCCAGGGAGGTGCTCTACCAGTGACGACCTGACTGCTGCTGAGGCGTCTCAGAATCAGCCCCATGGACGCCCCAACACTCCTGCCTGCCAAGGGTGGTTCGTCTCACTGAGGGGCTCTGCCATTGAGGAGTGAGGATCCGCCTGCTCACCCGTTGCAGAAACTGCCTCACCACTGCAGTGTGGTAAGTTGCTGGACGGATCTATCAGGGGGTAGAGCAGTCTAGGTCGCCGCGCGGCAAGTCATAGAGTCGGCCTTTTCTTGTTCCGAGTCCGCTTGCTCTGCTGCTTCTGAGCTCCCTCCTCTGTGCATCCTCCTGTGCTGTGTTGTGTGCGCTGCTGTGGTCCGACCCTCACTTCACATGACTGAGGCCCGTGGACGCCTCAACGCTCCTGCCTGCCAAGGCGTGCTAGTGCATCATGTCCCAAGGTGGCGCTCCGTTAGTAACGACCCGACTGTGGAGGCGTCTCAGAACCTGCCAGAGAGGGGCTCTGCGAGTGAGGATCCGCCTTTTGAGCCGCTGGTTCAGACACTGGCTCACCAGGGCAGAGTGGTAAGTCGCTGGGCGGAAGTATTACGGGGGGCAGAACATTCTAGGTCGCCGCGCGGCAAGTCATACAATCGGGCTTTGCTTCTCCGCTTGTTTTGCTGCTTCTCACACTCTCTCCTCTGTGCTGTGTGTTGTGCACTTGTGTTTTGCACCTGTATTGTGTGTGCCTTCTCCACTGAGGCCCATGCACACCTCAACAGTCCTGCCAAGGTTGGTTCGTCTTGGGAGGGGCTCTGCCAGTGACGACCCACCTTTTGAGCCGCCTGAGAAGCTGCCTCACCACTGCAGAGCGGTAAGTCGTTGCACGCAGATATGGGGGGGGCAGAGCAGTCTAGGTCGCCGTGCGGCAAGTCTTAGAGTCGGGCTTTGCTTCTTCCGAGTCGGCTTTCTCTGCTGCTTCTGACGCTCTCTCCTCTGTGCCTCGTGTGTTGTGTGTGCTGCTCTGGTTCCGGTGCCTCCTTGACTGAGGCCTGTGCACGCCCCAACAGTTCTGCCTGCCATGGGTGGTGCGTCCAAGGGAGGGGCTCTGCGAGTGGGGATCCGCCTTCTGATCCGCCTCAGAAACTGCCTCACCATCACAGTATGGTAAGCCGTTGGGCGGATGTATCAGGGGGGGGCAGAGCAGACTAGGTCGCCGCGCGGCAAGTCTTAGAGTCAATTTGCTTCTCCGAGTCCTCTTTCTGTGCTGCTTCTGACCCCCCCCCCGTGTTTGTTGCTGTGGTGTGTTGACTGAGGCCCATGCACGAGGCAACTAAGCCTTCCCCCCACGGGGAGGTGCATTCCAGGGAGGGTTTCTATGAGTGAGTGAGGATCCTCACTCTTCTCAGGGAGGGGTTCTACGAGTGACTGATACTCACACTTCTCTTTGAACCACAAAGGCGATACGGTACATCGTTGGCCGGGTCTATCGGGGGGTCAGAGCAGTCTAGGTCGCCGTGCGGCAAGTCATAGACCTGAACTTGATTTCTTCTGAGTCCCTTTTCGCTGCTGATTCTCACGCACTCTCCTCTGTGCTTGTTCCTTTGTGCTTGTTCTTCTGCTTCGGCTGTGTTCTCTGCTCTGGGTCCGATGCCTCCTTGACTACGGGACTCGACTCTGCTCTGCTCGGATCTGCTCTGCTCTGCTCTGCTCTGCTCGGCTCTGGTCGGCTCTGCTCTGCTCTGCTCTGCTCTGCTCGGCTCGGCTCTGCTCTGCTCTGCTCTGCTCTGCTCTGCTCTGCTCTGCTCTGCTCTGCTCTGCTCCGCTCTGCTCGGCTCTGCTCGGCTCTGCTCTGCTCGGCTCTGCTCTGCTCTGCTCTGCTCTGCTCTGCTCTGCTCTGCTCTGCTCCGCTCTGCTCGGCTCTGCTCGGCTCTGCTCTGCTCTGCTCTGCTCTGCTCTGCTCTGCTCTGCTCTGCTCTGCTCTGCTCTGCTCTGCTCTGCTCTGCTCTGCTCCGCTCTGCTCGGCTCTGCTCGGCTCTGCTCGGCTCTGCTCGGCTCTGCTCTGCTCTGCTCTGCTCTGCTCTGCTCTGCTCTGCTCTGCTCTGCTCTGCTGGCACGTGGACTTGACTCGACTGCAGGATCGATGGGTGGAGGCAGGGGAGGGATCAGCAGCGGGAATGCAGGCGCTACAAGGCAGTATACTGGTTCGCTGTGACACTGTGCAGTACGGTAAGTCGTTCGCCGAATTATCTGGGGGGGTAAAGGAGTCTAGGTCGCCGTGCGGCAAGTCTTGGGAACCATCCTTGTTCCTTCTGAGTCTGTTTCCACTGCTGCTTCTGACTCACCCTCCTTTGTGCTTTTTTCTGCGCCGTGTTTGCTGCTGTGGTTCTGGTGGTGCCTCCTGCACTGAGAACCGTGGGTCCTGCCAAGGCCTGGTGCTTTGCAGAGCGGTGCTGTGCGGGTGGGGATTCGTGCTTTGCTTTCAGGGTTGGTGCTTCTCGGAGCGGAGCGGTGCGAGTGAGGAGTCGTCTCAGGCACTGCCTCACCGTGGCAGCATGGTAAGCGATTGGGTTGGTTCATCGGGGGGGGGAAAGGGTTCTAGGTCACCGCGCGGCAAGACTTAGAGTCAAATCTTGTTTCTTCTGATTCAGTTTCCGCTGCTGCTTCTGACACACTCTTCTCTCTGTGCTGGTTGCTGTGTTGTATTGGCTGCTCTGGTCGCTTTTCGTTTCTTCAAAATCAGTTTTTGTTTTCGTTGCGTTTTCGTTTTCGTCTGCTCTGGTCCGTTTTCGTTGCTGCCTCTGACGAACTCTCCTCTGCGTGCGTGTGCTCCGTTGTACTGGATGCTCTGCTTTGGGGGTCTCCCTGTCCGTCTTCTGGGTCGTCTCAGAAGCTGGCTCACCACGGCAGCAAGGTGAATGGTTGGGCAGGTCTATTGGGGGGGAAAGCGGAGTCTAGGTCGCCGCGCGGCAAGTCTTAAAATCGTTGTTTCTTCCAAATCCGCTGTCTCTGCTGCTACTAATGCACTCTCCTTTGTGCCCGTCGTTGCTGTGCTGTGTTCGCTGCTGTGGTTCCGGTGCCTCCTCCCCTCAGGCCAATGGACCCATCACTATTGCTTCTCGGAGAAGGAACTGAGCGAGGGAGGAACTGAGCCATCTCATCTCAGAACATGGCTGGCTTACAGTGACCGCAAGGTGAGTGCATAGGCGGGTCTGTTGTGGGGTTGAGGGCAGTCAAGGTCGCCGTGCGGCAAGTCTTGGATTCAAGCTTTGTTTCGTCCAAGTCCGTTTCCGCTGCAGCTTCTGACGCACTCTCCTGTGTGCTTGTTCCTGTTCTGTGTGCTCTGGTGCGGTGCGGGTGCCTGGTGGGTTGAGAGGCGTGGAATGGGCGTCCCAGGGACAGGAAGTGTTGCTTCCAGTGGTGGCGCGTCGGAGGGACGCAGTGGCGTGGCTGGGTTGATCACTGGCATTCAGAGGGACGTGCTGGCAGTGCGTCCCAGGAAGGTGCCTTGCGAGTGAGGCGTGGGGGTCTCCCTTCTGATCTGTCTCAGGCTCAGGCTCACCAATGGTAAGTAGTTGGGCAGGTCTACTGGGGGGCAGAGCAGTCTAGGTCGCCGCGCGGCAAGTCTTAGAATCAAGTTTGTTTTCTTTCGAGCCCGTTTCTCTGCAGCTTCTGACTCTCTCTCCTCTGTGCTTGTTGTTGCGCTGTGTGCTCTGGTGCGGGTGGGTGCCTGGTGGGCTGAGAGGCATGAGATGGGCGTCCAAGGAACTGAAAGTGTTGCTCCCGGGGGTGGTGCATCCCAGAGACGCACTCGCGTGGCTTGGTGGCGTCACTGGCACTCAGAGGGGCAGTACAGGCAGTACAGGCAGACCCTCGCATGGCTGAGCGTATCCCATCCTCGTCCTCTCTTGCACGTGCAAGGCAGCAAGTGTGTTCTTGCACTGGGGTGGGAGGAGCAAGGCAGCACGGCACCAAGTCTTTTGAAGGCTCGTGCCGCAGTGCAGAGTCTTGGCTTCTATTTGCCTCTTCTGGCTTGTCTTTTTCTGATTTCTTTCTTCTGCTGCCTCTCCGCTTTCTGTAGTGACCTGTATCGTCCAATGTTTCAGTCATATCATAATTGCCCTCGAATTATCTGCTCTTGGTTTTCTCGAGGTCTGAATGCGTGTCCTTCCAACGTTTTCCCCGTAAATCCCTTTACCACCCTCACGCAACAGGCGTGGTTGTAGCAACACAATCAACTTGCATGCAGGGAAGGACACAGGAAGGGAAGGAGGGAAGGAGGGAAAGGGGGAAGCAGGGAAGGACAGAAGGGAGGACAAAAGGGCTGCTTAAAAACGAACAAGGTAAATATCATCCCCTTGCTGCGCCCACCCACCCACCCATGCTTGCCATACTGTGCTGTCGACTGAGTCCCTCTGCCATCCCGCCTTCAAACCGCACTCGTGCCTTCGCCTTGTTTTCTTGTTGTCTCCTGCTTACTGGTCACCCCTACTTTCCAGGCTACTTTCTCCTGAACCCACTAATTCGTCACTTCAGTTGCACATGCCCCTTCCCCCATGCCATTTTCTGCTCGTCGAAGTCATGTTACTGCTATGTTCTTTCAGCTGGCTTCCTTTTGTTTCTCCCTTATATCTCTTGCCCCTCCTACTCCCAGCTACTTTTATCGGAACTTTTTTCCCCCCTGTGGCATTCATCCTCCCCACTATCTTCTTCTTCCCTTGGCCGCTCAGCAGAAGCCAACAGGAACACCAACAACCGGAGTGGCAGTAGCAGTGACGTACCGGTATCATATGCATAACAGCAGTCGAAACAGCAGTAGCGGAGTAGTGGGGCATGGTTCGTAGGCAAAGGAGTGCTAGGAGGATGGTGAGGTATGGTAAGGAATGGTAAGGTACGGTAAGGTGCACCCACCAAAGAAAGCCAGGGCACTAGAATCAACCAAACCAACAATAAAAGCAGGCAGGTCTAGCCAAACAGGCAAGCGGCCTAACAAGACGTGAGACGACACACCAAACGAAATCAATACCCACCCAGGGATGAATGTGCAAAGCCCATTTACAGGAGACAGCCACCACACTCAACCAGATAAACTGGGCACGTGACATGTCGAACCAAGGAAAAGACTCCCTCCTTCCTTACCCAACCAAGAAGACGCCACGGTCACGGACTTCCACACAGCATTACCTACTGAACACGGATGCTCATGTTGCATCACCCAACCAGCACCATCATATAACATCTGCATCACCCAACCAACACAGATGTTCAGACATCATCACCCGACAGATACAGCTAACCATAGCTGCTCATATAACAGACGCAGATGTCCATCCAGAATCACCCAAGAGTCTCTGTTGCTCCTACAGCATCCATCTATACACGCACAAATTCATGATACGATGGGCCCAAATGAGACACAATGGCAGGCACAGTATGCTGGAGAAACCGACAGATACTAGTAGGTTTCACAATATGATGGTAATGCTTTTTCTTCATTAAAGATACAAATCTCTAGGCTCTCCTACACCAAGTAAAGGCTCCCCCTGCTCGACCACCCCCAGATGGCCTCGCATCTCCTCGCTATTGCAGTTTCAGCACGGCCGATGTACCTGGCCCGGACTATGCCGCCGCGGCCGGAGGTGGTGGAGGCCTTTAGAGAGTGGGACAGCTGTCTGGAGGATTGCTTTGAGCAGCTTTTCCCCCCTGGCACTTGGGAGCAGGATCCCGGCAGGTCTAGGCGCGCACGCATGCAGCTGCATCTCCCTGTGCGCCTCGGAGGGTTTGGGATCCGGGCGGCGGCCTCTTTGAGTCCGCTCTCCTATGTTTGTGGGTGGGCGCAGGCCGCACGGGATATTGCACATTTGGGGGTGGCGGGCGAGGAGGCGATGTTCGCAGAGTACCTCACCACTTCGGCGGGGGCGGAGCTTCTTGACCCGTGGTTTGCCAAGGCCATTGAGCAGTTGCCCGCGACTATACGCCAGGAGCTGCCGGACTTACCCCTGTGTGTGGCGGCCCCTCCTCTTCGGCTTTTCCAGGCGCGGCAGCGGCAGTTGGCTGTTGAGGAGCTCCAGGCACTCCGCCGCTTGGCTCGTGACGATGCCACCCTAGCCCGTTTCACATCCCTTCAGGGCCCGGGGGCTGGTGCATGGGTTTCGGCAGTTCCGGCTCATTCAGATCTCACATTCACTGCAGCGGAGTGGGGCATTGCTGCTGCTATACGGCTTGGTCTCCCAATCCAGCAGCTGCAAGTGGCGGGGAAGTGTGTTTGTGGCGCAGCGTATGATGACCCAGCAGACCCGCATCATGCGCTGAGATGCAAGCACCAACACGGTCCATCTCGGGTGCATGATGAGGTGGCAAAGATCGCTAAGGCGTCAGGGGGGGTGGTGACGATGGAGGATAGTGCGGTGCTGCCGGGGAAGCGGGTTGACGTAGCGGTGCGACGACCAATGGCTGGGGAGGCTCATGCTTTAGAGATTAGTGTCGCGGACCCGCTATCACTGTCTCCATCTCTGCTAGGGCAGTGCGGGCGGTCTATAGGCGTGGCGGCAAAGGAGTGGGAGCGTCGCAAAACGGGGGATTACGCGCCTCTTCTTGCACGGAACCGAGGCGTGCAGTTCACCCCTTTGATAGTGGAGACGTGGGGGTGTCTCGGCGGTCGCTTCCGGCGGTGGCTTCGACAGCAGGGGGACGCGCACGTGGGGCTAGCTGTGTCACGGGGGGCTTGTCGGGAGGATGACACTTCGTTCTCGGCTTACCTTTTGGGGTCTCTGAAGGCGCTCATCGGAGTGGCGTTACAACGGGCGCAAGCTCGTGTCATCCTGCTTCGGGCGGCGTCTTCCATGGGGGGGTTGAATGTGGACTTGGTGGATCGGGAGAGGGACGATGTCGAGGTGGAGGGCGGGCCTCTTTGGGTGGAGGCCCCCTACATGGTGGATGTGCAGATGTGACTTGGGGGGGAGGGGAGGGAGGGGGGGGGGGGGGGGGGCGAGGGGGAATGGGGTGCGAGATGGGACGTCTGGTAGGGGATCCTGGTTGGGTTTTTTCTTTATAGAGTATTTTTATGGGGCTTTTTATGGGTGTTGCGTTTGAGTTGTTTCTGGTGTCTTTCTTTCCCGTTCAAAAAAAAAAAAAAAAAAAAAAAAGTAAAGGGTAGCATGGCTGCTGGCGATGTATCTTCCAGGTATATGTGTTATTGTTGTCCTGGAATAGACAGTGTATGGGTGTACTGTCAATATTGATTCTTCAGATGAACATCCCGTTTCAGAGGTGTTCCCCTCGAACATGCCGATGAAGCCACGATCAATGCGCGACACGGAGACCTCGAGAAAATTATGGATCATCTCTGACGCGATTTTGAAGCTCGGATTACCCGAGCACAGCCACCATCACCATCGACTGCATCCACACTTCATGAGAGTGACAACAGAAATCAAAGCACCGCACGGTGCCTTTGATCCATAGAGTTCTCTCGGACAAGCTGGTGTAAGCAGCGTGATGGCTGAGGGTCTGTGGCGAGGGCCTAGCGCCGATCAGGATATTAGATTTTCGGATAAAGACACGAAGCTCCTGAAGACACAACGATTCGCAAAAATATTTGATAAACCTGTAAGCTATCCTCTATCTTTGCAATGATGCGACGTTGTATGGGATTCTTCGTCACCTGATGGATCGTTCTTTTCAGGTGGACATGAAGAAGGTAAAGAAGGAAGTTATTTACCCGTGGATTGCTAGAAGAGTGACTGAGCTTCTTGGAGTTGAAGACGAGGTTCTAATCAACTATATTTTTAGTCTACTCCAAGACGAGGTGAGCTTAATTTGTGCTGCAAGCTCTATTATACGAAATTTGTTTCTGATATTGCGGTGTGTGCTCTATTTTCAGATTACGAAATGCGATCAGGTGTGCTTTGTTAACGCACCTTATGCTTCATTTCACGTCACATGATGGCAGGTGGATCCTAAACGCATGCAGATACAGCTGACAGGATTCCTGGAGAATCACACGACTACTTTCATGAAGGAATTGTGGAGAATTCTCCGTAACGCTCATCGCAATGAGCACGGGATTCCGCAGAAACTTCTGGACGAATTCGCAGAGGAAAATGGATTAATTGTAAGACAGCGGTGTTTCTTTGCCCGAATATGATCTGTGCTTGTTACTCCAATTTACGAACGCTTTCGTCTTTTTTATTCAGCCTACTGAGGTAGGAGATGCGAGAAAAAAGGCATTGGAAGCTGCTGCAAGGCTCTCGTCAGATATCCTTGAGGATGCTCAAAAGGAACGCGGGACGAAAGAAGACCACGAGGTTCCAACGGTCGACCGACTCGGAGATGCAGATTTACAGAGATGCAACCGAAGCAATACTTTCCACGTGCACGATGAAGACTGGAGGAGGTATTTTTCGGAGTCATCATTTATCACAATCCTCCGGCAGAGTGGCCAATTTTGCTGACGCTCTTATTGTGTTCTTTGTTTTTCAGGAAGCGCAGTTTTAGTGCAGTTGAGAAACGTGATTTTAATGCGCAAAAGCGTAGAAGGTTCACGAACCATCATGGAAATCGTTACAACCACAGCGATCGATTTCGACCCAATAATACCCATCGCTCTGACTTTCAACAACAGCCTCAATGGCATCGCAACCAACGACGTAGTAACTGCAACCCACAGCAATCATGGTCGTCGGGAAAAACATACATAAGGGAGGGAAATGGCAGGTCTTTCCGAAGAAACAACTCGAACCAGCGTAATTCTGCCAACGTGACATACACACCTCGATTCGAATGCTCGCGAAATGAGACGGATTCACTAGCCGAACTGAATGTCAACATTGAGCGGCAAATGACTTACCCTCCCGGATTTGAGAAGAAAATCAACGCAGAGTTCCACGACGATCAAGATACGCAGCCGCCTCAGTCACCACCCCCAGGATTCGAACGTCGTCGAGAATGGCGTTCTGAGACCCAATCACGGTAAGAAAATATATGTTTGTTGCATTATGCCTCGTTTCTGGCTGGGATTTCTTGCTGATGTCCTCTCATATTTGTTTCCAGGAGTTTCAAGAGGCCTTCCTCTCCTCAATCCAGGTGGAAGCCCCAGCCTGAGGCGCGTCTGGGTTTTGAAGGGTCATGTGAAGAAGCTAAAGCAGAACAGTTTCAGAGCTTTCAAGACACTGCTGCCACTAATCCTGACACTGCCCAAGTTGAAGATCATCAGTGTGCTGCTGCGGCACGTACTGCTGGTGGATCTGTGCAGGATATTGGAGGTGCAACTGCACAAGTTGCTGTTGACGGTGGAAGGTTTGTTAAAGCTGTATCTCAAGCTGCCTGCAGTTCTGCACAACCCTCTTCTAAAGACATCGCTGCTGCAGCTCGTGGAGTGGAAAATGCTTCTCATGGACAGGACAAGTTTCACACAAGCCTAGACCACCAAGACTCGAGTCACCAGGTTGAAGACATGGACATCTCGTCTGAAGATGAGTCGTGTGCGAAGAAGGGCGTGATGGATTCAGCAGGCTCCGCAGGAGAGTGGGAGAAGAAGAAAAGGGACGAGAGGAAGGCAAGGAAGAAGGAAAGGCGGCGCCAGAAGGAAGAGAAGAGGGCACGGAAGGAGGTGAGACGGAAGAGGAGGGAGGAGAAGCGGCAACGTAAGGCAGAGAAGCAGGCTGCCAGGGAGGCGAGCAAGAAGGCGGAGAGGGGTGGAGATCATCTAGACGACTGGATGCCCCTCCCGATGATGGAACCTGATGCGTTGAAGCAAGATGCAGAGATTCAAATATGTTCCCAGGAGTTTGAGGAGAGAGACAGAAGGTGGCTCGACAGTGTCCTCCTGGATGGTCCTGCTGACATTTCACAACCTGAGCATCCTGATTGGGGCTCCATGCCAAAGCTGGCTGCAGTGGGCGGGGCTCTGATGGAATCTCAGGAGCATCACAAGACAATTACTGCAGATGAGCAGCGAAAAGCAGATCTGGAAAGGGACTTGAGGATGAAGGTGATGCATTCTTTCCAAGCAAGGCGCCTGACAGTTGGAGATGCTGCTAGCCTGTAGACAGTGGACACCACTTGCCATGCCAGACAAGTTCAGCTGTTAGCTTAGTGACCACATTCATTACATATGTCTGATTGTCTAGATTTGTTAGCTGATTCAGAATTTTGATTATTCTTTATCGACTTTGACATTTGCCAAATGCTCAGAGCGTTTCCCTCTTCTTACTGGAGCTCTTTCGACAAATGTGGGAGAGGAAGTGCTATACATAGCTGGACGTTGCACAAATAATGCTCATTCCATCAATGACGTCAGACAAGGGGCTCAGACATAGAGAACCCTAACGGATGGACAATGTGCAGAGCAAATCAAGTGGACCTTGCTTAGTCGAACAGGCTGAAACCCATATCCTGCACATTGTAAAAGAGGGGTAAGGCACATGGAACCGAAATTGGTAGAAGGAAAACCACAACGGGTTGCTAGGGAGCTAATGAATCACTGCTAGAAGCCTGCTTGAAGGGTAGACGACCCGTAATGTCATCTACTCCAAGTAAATAACCATCAACTGCTCCCCTCTCCACGGTAGACTGCTAGGATCCATCTACTACCAGCTTTCAACTCTCGTTAAAAAGCTCCCTGTCTGCCGAGCGGGAACCAATGTTGTGGTTCTGCTAGGGCTACGCAAAGAGATAGCTTTCAGTCGGTCTTGAAGCTGTAACTAAACCCCCTCCTGGTTATAAGTTCCCAGAGAGCAGCTGTGCACGTCGCTGCCACGCTTCTTGGCTATAGCTACGACTACGCGTTTCGGAATAAGGAGAAAGCACGGAATTTGAAGCGCAAGGGAGACAACAGCATCTAGCACGTGGAAAGTAGAGAAACGGGAGGGGCGGGGGACATGGAGAAATTTAAGCAAACAAAGTCAGCATTGGAGATGAAACGAATGATACGTACGTCGTCAGACTCTTCCTTCTCCTCCTCCTTCTTCTCCTCCTTCTTCTCCTCAGCGGGGGCAGCAGCAGCGGCAGCGCCACCGCCTGAAGCGGCAACGGCGACTCCGCCACCGCTGGGCACCGCGGCAAACTTCTCTCGACCAGCCGCGATGACCTCGTTGATGTCCTTGCCCTCCAGCTGCTTCAGCAGCAGGTCTATCCTGTCATCATCGGCCTCAGCGCCAACTGCGGGATCACACGAACACGAAGATTGACGGGGCCACGACAGAAAAGCGGGGAAAGGGGGGTGTAGCGGGGAGGGAGAAGGAGGACAAGTTAGGATTATGGACTTCTGGAGAGCTTGAGGGCTCAAATTTGCGGAAAACTACGGATCCGACTATCAAAATTACCGCCAAAGTATTCCTCATGAACTTCAGGCCTCTTGTGTATCGAACAATTTCATGTAAATCGTGTGAGATCTAAACCCTGACGCGCATCGCGAGGCCGGTAGGGTTAGCGAGCACATGCCTGACGAGAGAATGGCCTTGATATCGGCAGCGGCGGGGCTCGCGTTGCCTCCGAGAAGCGCGAGGAGGTAAGCGGCGACAACCTTCATTGTGGCTGTTCAGGTGGGGTCGAGCACGTGCGACTAAGGGAGGAGTAGGAGCGATGGGGTAAAGGCAGAAAGGAGGGCGAAAGGATCACAGTTATGCTGCTATTGGGGCTTTGAGGGAGGGCGCTGGTAGGAGAAAGGAAGAAACGTGAGGGGAGGGTGGGGGGGATTGGGACAAAAAGGTCTCCGCCCCTGGGGGAAGAAAAGGTGGAGTTGGGGCAAATTTCCCACCCTGGCGGAAGAACAGCTGTGGGGGGCAACTGCTACTTCTTTGGAGTGGGTTTGGGGATGGGGGGCGGGAAGTTGGCTGACGTGGTGCGCCACAGCTGTACCCTAATAGTGAATGTGACCCAATCTGCACTGCTTACTCTCTCGTTGCTGATGCTTTGCCGCAGGACTTCGGTTATTAAATTTCCTTCGGCCTAAGAAGTATTTTCTGTTTGTATTATTGTGTAACGCGTCGTTTTGAAGGGAATCACGAAAAGTTAAGAGTTTCCTTCATTGTTTCAGGCTGCTTGTTCCAGCCTATCCCCGAGACTGCATGCACAGTGTAGTCACGGCGGAGTCAAGCACGGTTTAAACGGATAAAAGACGTTTGAGTGCGATATGAGGAAACAAACAGAGATCCAGGGCTCTTGTAACTGAGATATTCTCTAGGTTGCCCAGCCCTAATAGCTGTTGGTAGGGTTTCTCGTTACTCTTGCCACCGCGCCATCTCCTCGCCTTGCGTGAACATGGCGCCATCCGGATCAGGCTGTCGCCTAGACGCAGGATAAAGGACATTGCGATAAGATTTCCTCACGGCCTAGTTTTAGCGTCGACCCTTCCTTTTTTCAGATCTGCGATCTGAATCGGAGTTACGTGTTTTGTTCCGAGACTTGCGAGACTTGAGATCGGTGACCTAGCTTATCTTTGCCAGCTCTTTCACTCTTACTTTTCTTTCCTTTTAGCCGTCATCCATTTAGTTAGGCGTTAGTAGGTGGTCGTCTTTTCAAAATTACCTTCGTTTTCATTTCACGAAGCCATGGCGGGCCGTTACCCTTATTCCGGTCCGGGAAGCAGCAGCCAGCAGCAGCAGCATGCGCTACCTCCGAATTCCGAAGCGGCGTTGGAGGAGAAGGCGAGGAAATGGCAGCAGCTGAACCAGAAGCGGTACGCGGAGAAGCGGCGGTTCGGGTACGTGGAGCACCAAAAGGAGGACATGCCGCCGGAGCACGTGCGCAAGATCGTGCGCGATCACGGCGACATGAGCTCGCGCAAATTTCGCCGCGATAAGCGCGTGTACCTTGGCGCGCTCAAGTTCGTGCCGCATGCGGTGCTGAAGCTTCTGGAGAACATGCCGATGCCGTGGGAGCAGGTAGGCTCTTGTTTTTCCTTTATTTCTTTCATTAATTCATTCATTCTTTCTTCCTCTACTAGTTTTCCTTTCTATCCTTCACTAATTTTCAAGAACCAGTCCATTCTCAATCTGCTTTCTCGTTTTATCGGTTACCAGGTTTTTTTTTCAAGTCAATCTCTTTCACCGTTCTTTGTTTGCCCTTTCACCTAGTTCGTCGTTTTCCTTCGTTTCGTCCATCGATCTTGTCACTGCCTTCTCGCGAATTCCGTTTCCTTTTTCTCCAATTCCGTTTGCTGTGCCATTTCCCTAATTTCCTCTGCTTCCACCTCTTCTCCTTTCCCTCTCATCCCCTCCGTCCATCAGGTGCGGCACGTGAAGGTGCTGTACCACATAACGGGCGCCATCACGTTCGTGAACGAGACGCCGCTGGTGATACCGTCCGTGTACATGGCGCAGTGGGGCACCATGTGGATCATGATGCGCCGCGAGAAGCGCGATCGCCGCCACTTCAAGCGTATGCGCTTTCCGCCCTTCGACGACGAAGAGCCGCCGTTGGATTACGCCGAGAACGTGCTCCACGTGGACCCTCTGGATGCCGTCCAATTGGAGCTCGACGAGGAGGAGGACTCGGCGGTCTACGATTGGTTCTACGACTCCAAGCCGCTTGTCAACACGCGATTGGTCAACGGGCCGAGCTACCGCAAGTGGGAGCTGAGCGTCCCGATCCAAGCAACCCTCTTCCGCTTAGCGGGTCAGCTTCTATCGGATTTGATCGACGAGAACTACTTCTATCTCTTCGATCTCAACTCGTTCTTCACGGCAAAGGCGCTCAACATGTGCATCCCGGGCGGGCCCAAGTTCGAGCCGCTGTTCCGCGAGAAGCCCGAGGCCGAGGAGGATTGGAACGAGTTCAACGACATCGGCAAGCTGATCATCCGCACGCCCATCCGCACCGAGTACCGCATTGCGTTCCCCTGGCTCTACAACTCCCGCCCGCGCAAGGTCGCCGTGCAGGCCTACCACACGCCGCAGGTGAGGCGGCTGGAGGGGCTGGGGCTGGAGCTGGGGCGGGGGCGGGGGCGGGGGCGGGGGCGGGGTCGGGGGCTGGGGCTGGAGCTGGGGCTGGGGTTGAGGGGGTCATGGAATGGGGGAGTGGGGAGTGTACGGGTGAGAGACGGCAGAGCGGGTGTGATGGGTGCAAGAGGAGCTGTTCGCGAGAGCGTATTCCAGCCTTGGCTGCTGTCGTTGCACCCCCTTCCTCCTACCCAATTTTTACTTGCGAACTTATGCCCTTGGTTGCCCTTCCTCACTTTCCCTTCCTCACTTGCCCTTCCTCACTTGCCCTTCCTCACTTGCCCTTCCTCACTTGCCCTTCCTCACTTGCCCTTCCTCACTTGCCCTTCCTCACTTGCCCTTCCTCACTTGCCCTTCCTCACTTGCCCTTCCTCACTTGCCCTTCGTCACTTGCCCTTCCTCACTTGCCCTTCCTCACTTGCCCTTCCTCACTTGCCCTTCGTCACTTGCCCTTCCTCACTTGCCCTTCCTCACTTGCCCTTCCTCACTTGCCCGACTATACCACTCGTGTTTTCTCCACCCCACTCGCCCCCCGTCCTCCCCCCTTCCCACCCTCCCGACCTCTCTTGCAAATTCTTGCCCTTGGTTGCCTTCTCACTTGCCCGTCTATACCTGCACTTGTGTTTTCTCCACCTCACTCGCCCCTGTCCTCCCCCCTTTTCCACCTCCCGTACCCTCCCCTTCCCCTTCCTCTACCTCCTCACCCTTCCTTTGTCCCCTTTACCACCCCCTTCGTCATCTCCCCCGCTTCCTCCCCTCCCCCTTTTCTCTACCCCCCTTTTCTCCACCTCCCCTTTCCTCTACCTCCGCTTCCTCCCCCTCCCCCTTCGCCTCCCCCTTTCTTCTCCTCCCCCGTCAGGTGATGCACATCAAGTCGGAGGACCCATCCCTGTCGTTTTTCTACTACTAATCTTACTATGTCTTCTCTTCCTCCCACCCGCCCCCTCCCCCACTTCCTCTTCCCCCACCCACCCACTCGCCCCCTCCCCCACTTCCTCTTCCTCTTCCCCCCAACCCTCCCCACCCGCCCCCTCCCCCCACTTCCTCTTCCCCCCCCCCGCCCCCCCCTCTCAGGTGATGTACATCAAGTCAGAGGACCCGGACCTGCCCGCCTTCTACTACGACCCGCTCATCCACCCAATCCCGCACTACCGATCCGAGTCCCGAGCCTCGCGCGCAGCCCTGGAAGAAGAACTGGAGGAGGAGGAGTGGACGCTCCCCGAGGGCGTCGAGCCGCTCCTCTCCTCCACGCCTCTTTACACCGACGCCACAGCAGCCGGCATTGCACTGCTCTGGGCACCGTATCCCTTCAACCGGCGGTCGGGGCGGACGCGGCGGGCCGAGGATATCCCGCTGGTGGCGGGGTGGTTCAAGGAGCACTGCCCTCCCAACCACCCTGTGAAGGTGCGCGTGAGTTACCAGAAGCTGCTGAAGCTGTGGGTGCTGAACGAGCTGCACAAGCGGCCGCCCAAGTCGCACAAGAAGAGGGATTTGTTCCGCGCGCTGAAGCAGACCAAGTTCTTCCAGTCCACGGAGTTGGACTGGGTGGAGGCCGGTTTGCAGGTGTGCCGGCAGGGCCACAACATGCTCAACCTGCTGATTCACCGCAAGAGCCTGCACTACCTGCATCTGGATTACAACTTCAATCTCAAGCCAGTCAAGACTCTCACCACCAAGGAGCGGAAGAAGTCCCGATTCGGCAACGCTTTCCATTTATGTCGGGAGATCCTCCGGCTGACGAAGCTGGTGGTGGACGCGCACGTGCAGTACCGGCTGGGGAACGTGGACGCGTTTCAACTCGCGGACGGGCTGCAGTACATCTTCTCCCACGTGGGGCAGCTGACGGGCATGTACCGGTACAAGTACCGGCTGATGCGGCAGGTGCGCATGTGCAAGGACCTGAAGCACCTCATCTACTACCGCTTCAACACGGGCCCGGTGGGCAAGGGGCCGGGGTGCGGGTTCTGGGCGCCCGTGTGGCGCGTGTGGCTCTTCTTCCTCCGCGGGATCGTTCCGCTGCTGGAGCGGTGGCTGGGGAACCTGCTCGCGAGGCAGTTCGAGGGGCGGGCGAGCAAGGGCGTGGCGAAGACGCTCACCAAGCAGCGCGTGGAGAGCCACTATGATCTCGAGCTTCGTGCAGCCGTGATGCACGACATCCTCGACATGATGCCCGAGGGCGTCAAGCAGAACAAGTCGCGCACCATCCTGCAGCATCTCTCGGAAGCGTGGCGCTGCTGGAAGGCCAACATCCCCTGGAAGGTCCCCGGACTGCCGGCGCCGATCGAGAGCATGATCCTGCGGTATGTGAAGATGAAGGCGGACTGGTGGACCAACGTGGCGCACTACAACAGGGAGCGCATCCGCCGCGGGGCCACGGTGGACAAGACGGTTTCGAGGAAGAACCTGGGGCGGCTGACGCGGCTGTGGCTCAAGGCGGAGCAGGAGCGGCAGCACAACTACCTCAAGGACGGCCCGTACCTCTCTCCGGAAGAGGCTGTCGCGATCTACACCACCACTGTTCACTGGCTGGAGTCGCGCAAGTTCCAGCCCATCCCGTTCCCTCCTCTCTCCTACAAGCACGACACGAAGCTGCTGATCCTGGCGCTGGAGCGGCTGAAGGAGCCGTACAGTGCGAGCGTGCGGCTGAACCAGCAGCAGCGCGAGGAGCTGGGGCTCATCGAGCAGGCGTACGACAACCCGCATGAGGCGCTCTCCCGCATCAAGCGCCACCTGCTCACCCAGCGCGCCTTCAAGGAGGTCGGCATCGCCTTCTTCGACCTGTACACGCACCTCGTCCCTGTGTACGACATTGAGCCGCTGGAGAAGATCACAGACGCGTACCTGGATAACTATCTGTGGTACGAGGCGGATAAGAGGCGGCTGTTTCCCAACTGGGTGAAGCCGGCTGACACGGAGCCGCCGCCGCTGCTGGTGTACAAGTGGTGCCAGGGCATCAACAACCTGCACAACGTGTGGGAGACGGAGGACGGGCAGTGCGTCGTGCTGCTGCAGTCGCGCTTCGAGAAGCTCTTCGAGAAGGTGGACCTGACGCTGCTGAACCGGCTGCTGCGGCTCATCTGCGACCACAACCTGGCTGACTACATGACGGCCAAGAACAACGTGGTGCTGAGCTTCAAGGACATGTCCCACACCAACACGTACGGGCTGGTGCGCGGGCTGCAGTTCGCGTCCTTCATCACGCAGTACTACGGGCTCGTGCTGGATCTCCTGCTGCTCGGCCTCACCCGCGCGAGCGAGATCGCCGGCCCGCCGCAGCTCCCGAACGAGTTCCTGACCTTCCGGGAGGTGAAGACGGAGACGCGGCACCCGATCCGGCTGTACTCGCGGTACATCGACCGGTTCCACATGCTGTTTGTCTTCACGCACGAGGAGGCGCGGGACCTCATTCAGCGGTATCTCACGGAGCATCCCGACCCGAACAACGAGAACATGGTGGGGTACAACAACAAGAAGTGCTGGCCGCGGGACGCGCGCATGCGGCTCATGAAGCACGATGTCAACCTGGGAAGGGCGACGTTCTGGGAGGTGAAGAACCGGCTGCCGAGGAGTTTGACGACGCTGGAGTGGGAGGAGAGTTTCGTTTCGGTGTATTCCAAGGACAACCCGAACCTGCTCTTCAGCATGTCCGGGTTCGAGGTCCGGATCCTGCCGCACGTGCGCATGTCGGCTCGGGAGACGTTCGGGCAGAAGGACGGCGTGTGGGCGCTGCAGAACGAGGCCACCAAGGAGCGCACGGCGCAGGCATTCCTCCGCGTGGACGACGAGCATCTCAAGCTCTTCGAGACGCGCGTGCGGCAGATCCTCATGTCGTCTGGCTCCACCACGTTCACGAAGATCGCCAACAAGTGGAACACGGCGCTGATCGGCCTCATGACCTACTTCCGAGAGGCCACGGTGCACACAGAAGAGCTGCTGGACCTGCTGGTGAAGTGCGAGACCAAGATCCAGACGCGCGTGAAGATCGGGCTCAACTCCAAGATGCCGTCGCGGTTCCCTCCCGTGGTGTTCTACTCGCCCAAGGAGCTGGGCGGGCTGGGCATGCTGTCCATGGGGCATATCCTGATTCCGCAGAGTGACCGGCTGTACAGCAAGCAGACGGACATTGGTGTGACACATTTCCGCGCGGGGATGAGCCACGAGGAGGGGGCGCTGATTCCCAGCCTGTACCGGTATATCCAGCCATGGGAGAGCGAGTTCGTGGATAGTCAGAGGGTCTGGGCGGAGTATGCGCTGAAGCGGAGCGAGGCGCAGGCGCAGAATCGACGGCTGACGCTGGAGGATCTGGAGGACTCGTGGGACCGGGGCATTCCGAGGATCAACACGCTGTTTCAGAAGGACAGGCACACGCTGGCGTACGACAAGGGGTGGCGCGTGCGAACGGGGTTCCAGCAGTACCAGTTCCCGAAGCAGAACCCCTTCTGGTGGACGCACCAGCGGCACGACGGCAAGCTGTGGAACCTCAACAACTACCGGACGGATGTCATTCAGGCGCTGGGAGGCGTGGAGGGTATTCTGGAGCACACCCTGTTTAAAGGCACCTACTTCCCCACGTGGGAGGGTCTGTTCTGGGAGAAGGCGTCCGGGTTCGAGGAGTCGATGAAGTACAAGAAGCTGACGAACGCGCAGCGGTCGGGGCTGAACCAGATCCCGAACCGGCGGTTTGCGCTGTGGTGGTCGCCGACGATCAACCGGGCGAACGTGTACGTGGGGTTCCAGGTTCAGCTGGACCTCACGGGCATCTTCATGCACGGCAAGATCCCCACGCTCAAGATCTCGCTCATCCAGATCTTCCGCGCGCATCTGTGGCAGAAGGTGCACGAGAGCGTCGTCATGGACATCTGCCAGGTGAGGAAAGTGGAGGGGGAGGGGGGGGGGGGGGGGTAGGTGGCAGGTGATGGTGGTGGGCTATTTGTGACATGCGTATCGTGGGTTACATGGGCATCTGTGGCAGAAGGTGCACGAGAGCGCCGTCATGGACATCTGCCAGGTGAGGAACGGAGGGGGGAAGGTCTGCCAGGTGATGGGGGAGGGCTGATGTGGGTTACATGGCATGCGCGAGGCGGGTTACATGGCATGTGCGAGGCGGGTTACATGGCATGTGCGAGGCGGGTTACATGGCATGTGTGGCAGAAGGTGCACGCGAGCGTCGTCATGGACATCTGCCAGGTGAGGTTGGATGCCCGAATGGACTGCACCAAGTGGCTCTTCACATTTTCAATTTTGGCATTTGTCTCTCAGGTGAATGTTGCCGTAACACTTCGTCATCCTTCCATCCCATCCTTTCACGTCTCAATCCGACTCGCCACCCTCGTCCTACACCTGTTCCCTCGTATTTGCCTCTCATCCACCCTCGAGCAGGTGCTGGATCAGGAGCTGGACGCCCTCGAGATCGAGACGGTGCAGAAGGAGACGATCCACCGGCGCAAGTCCTACAAGATGAACTCCTCCTCACCCCCTCGCTGCCTTACTGGTTCTTTCATCCACCGCAGGTGCTGGATCAGGAGCTCGACGCCCTCGAGATCGAGACAGTCCAGAAGGAGACGATCCACCCGCGCAAGTCCTACAAGATGAACTCCTCGTGCGCCGACGTGCTGCTCTTCGCGGCCTACAAGTGGCCTGTCTCCAAGCCCTCCCTCGTGGCCGACTCCAAGGACGCCTTTGACCAGAAGGCCACCGACAAGTTCTGGATCGACGTGCAGCTGCGCTGGGGCGACTACGACTCGCACGACATCGAGCGGTACACGCGCGCCAAGTTCCTGGACTACACGACGGACAACATGAGCCTGTACCCGTCGCCTGCAGGGGTGATGATCGGGATTGACCTGGCGTACAACCTGTGGTCCATCTATGGCAACTGGATCCCTGGCATGAAGCCGCTGCTTGCGCAGGTGAGGGCTTGAAGGCTAGAGGGGGTGTGTGAGCGATAGTGCGGGAGAGGGTGATAGGTGGAATGAGTGTGATGATCGGGATTGATTTGGCGTACAACCTGTGGTCCATTTACGGGAACTGGATCCCCGGCATGAAGCCGCTGCTTGCACAGGTGAGGGCTTGTGAAGGTTGAGGGTGGGTGAGAGAAAGGAGGGGGAAAAGGAGGGGGGGGGGGGGGGGGGTGGGGGGGAGGGTGGAGAGTGGGGTTTGGGGGGGCGGTGTTGGGTTGTTGAATGAAGGGCGTTTGAGTCTCAACCCTCGATGCGTGTCCCTGTTCTGCCTCGCTCACCATATGTTCGGTCCTGCTTGTGCATCCTCCTGCTGCTGCCCCTGCACCCCCCTGCTCACAGGTGATGGCAAAGATGATGAAGGCCAACCCAGCGCTGTACGTGCTGCAGTTGTGGGATTGCCCTTTCCTCTCGTAACCCCATCCTGCCCCTCTCCTCCCCCCACACCACCACCAGGCGATGGCAAAGATCACAAAGGCCAACCCAGCGCTGTACGTGCTGAGGGAGCCTGCACGTCAGCACGCACGTACAGTGCCGCATTCACAAGGACCTGCAGCTCTACTCCTCCGAGCCCAGCCAGCATTGAGACATTTCAAACTGCAACTTAGGGTTGGCCTAAGTGTGTGTGCTCGGAGGATGTGTGTGCACTTCCTCTCCTAACCCCATCCTGCCCCCCCAACCCCTCTTTCCCTCCCCCTTTCGCCCACCACCAGGCGATGGCAAAGATCATGAAGGCCAACCCAGCGCTCTACGTGCTGAGGGAGCGCATCCGCAAGGGCCTGCAGCTCTACTCGTCCGAGCCCACCGAGCCGTACCTCTCGTCCCAGAACTACGGCGAGCTGTTCTCCAACCAGATCATCTGGTTCGTGGACGACACGAACGTGTACCGCGTCACCATCCACAAGACCTTCGAGGGCAACCTCACCACCAAGCCCATCAACGGCGCCATCTTCATCTTCAACCCGCGCACCGGCCAGCTCTTTCTAAAGATCATCCACACGTCCGTGTGGGCCGGGCAGAAGCGTCTTGGGCAGCTGGCGAAATGGAAGACCGCGGAGGAAGTCGCAGCGCTGATTCGATCTCTGCCGGTGGAGGAGCAGCCGCGGCAGATCATTGTGACGAGGAAGGGCATGCTGGATCCTCTTGAGGTGCATCTCCTCGATTTCCCCAACATTGTCATCAAGGGGAGCGAGCTCCAGCTGCCCTTCCAGGCGTGCCTCAAGATCGAGAAGTTTGGCGATCTCATTCTCAAGGCGACCGAGCCGCAGATGCTGCTGTTCAACATCTACGACGACTGGCTGCGCTCCATCTCCTCCTACACCGCCTTCTCCCGCCTCATCCTCATCCTGAGGGCTCTCCATGTGAACAACGAGAAGGCCCGTATGCTGCTGCGCCCGGACAAGAGCGTGGTGACGCAGGCGCACCACGTGTGGCCCACGCTGACTGATGAACAGTGGATCCGCTGCGAGGTGGCGCTGAAAGATCTGATTCTCGCGGATTACGCCAAGAAGAGCTCGGTGAATGTGTCGGCGCTGACTCAGTCGGAGATCCGGGATATTATTCTCGGCGCGGAGATCGCGCCGCCGTCCATCCAGCGGCAGCAGATCGCGGAGATCGAGAAGCAGGCCAAGGAGGGCGGCGCGGGCGGTGCACAGCTCACGGCGGTTACCACGCGCAGCACGAACAAGCACGGCGACGAGCTCATCGTCACCACCACCTCGCCGTACGAGCAAGCCGCCTTCGCCTCCAAGACCGACTGGCGGGTCCGAGCCATCTCAGCAGGGAACCTCCACCTGCGCGTGGGGCACATCTACGTAGCCTCGGACGACCTCCGTGAGACCGGCTTCACCTACATCCTCCCTAAGAACCTCCTCAAGCGGTTCGTGTGCATCTCGGATCTGCGCACGCAGGTGGCGGCGTACATGTACGGGGTGAGCCCGCCGGACAACCCCCAGGTGAAGGAGATCCGGTGCATGGTGCTGGTGCCGCAGTGGGGGACCCACCAGCAGGTGTACCTCCCCCAGCAGCTGCCTGAACACGAGTATCTCAAGGACTTGGAGCCACTGGGGTGGGTGCATACCCAGCCGAGCGAGGCGCCGCAGCTGAACCCCCAGGATGTGACGCAGCACGCTCGGCTGCTGGAGGGGAATCGGTCGTGGGATGGGGACCGGTGCATTGTCGTCACCTGCTCGTTCACTCCCGGATCGTGTTCGCTCGCTGCGTACAAGCTCACGCCGGCCGGGTACGAGTGGGGACGGCAGAACAAGGACGTGTCGGGCAGTGCGCCGCAGGGGTATTTACCGACGCACTACGAGCGCTGCCAGATGCTGCTGTCGGATCGCTTCCTAGGGTTCTTCATGGTGCCGGACACAGGTGTGTGGAATTACAACTTCATGGGCGTGAAGCACTCGCCTGGGATGAGGTATCGGCTGTCTCTGGCCCCCCCGAGGGAGTTTTACCATGAGGCCCACCGGCCGACGCATTTCCTGGAGTTCAGTCATTTGGATGTGGCTGCTGCGGCGGCGGCAGCGGCTGAGGGTGCTGGGGCGAAGTCGGCGGCAGGGAGTGGGAAGGCTGCGGCTGGGGAAGGGGAGGAGGCGGACCGAGAGGATGTGTTTACTTGAGGGGTGGGAGGGTGGAAGGGCTCACTTGGGGTGTTGGATACTGAGCAGAGCAGCAGCAGATGAGATGCTGGAGGAGTGGGAAGGGTGTGGCTGGGAAAGGGGAGGAGGAGGACTGAGAGGACGTTTTCACTTGAGAAATGGAGGGGTGCTGCTGGGTGTTGGTTTTGGAGGGGAGCAGCATCAGCTGGGATGGTGGAGGAATGGGGAGGGGGAACAGAGGAGAAGGTAGGAGCAGAGGCAGTGGTGCTCAGGGGGAGGGGGAGGGGGAAAGGGGGGGTGGGAAAGGTGGTGAGAGAGAGGTGAGAGTTGGCCATGCACTGTGTTTCTGCAGTTTGTGTCTTGGTGACGTGTGTGTGGGGCTCGTGCACAGATACACGCTGGTTGTGTCAGTGGATGGGTGATGGTGGTGTGCTGGGTGGGGCTGGTACCTGCTGCTGCTGCTGCTGCTGTGTGTGTGTGCTGCTCTGCACGTGTACTGTTGTCACTCCTTTCATCGCCTGTGTTTGCAGGCGGCTCACCTTTCACCTCCCACCTGTGCTGCTGCACTCTTCTTGCTGTGGAGAAGGTGACTGCTGCTGCCATGCGATGGCATTGATTTGGGCTACTGGGGCCGATGACTCTTTCTTTGTTTTTAGCTGACTCCTTTGATTAGTGACTCATCATTGATTTTTCCAAGTACTTCTGCAGTTGAACATACGGTACCTGATTGTGCCTAAACATGACCAGTTGCCAAGCCTCTAGTGGAGCATTGGATTCAGAACATGCTCATGAAAACTCAGTTAGCATGTAGCAGCTGCTGCTGTGGTGAAGTGGATTGGCAGCACAAGCACCGACTCTGTTGCTGTGTTGTTAACTTGTTAGGTTGGATCAGCGGCAGTTGACTAGCAGGTGAATTTGTTCTTGATCCATCTCCTGTAGCATTGAGTAAAGTAGAGCTTCCTGCATGACACTGCCCATACAGAAACAGTAGCAATGAGCCAATGGGAGACAGCAGCAGGGACAAGAAGAGGGGTGGGTGAAACCTCTCTCACATATCAGGGGTGGGTGAAACCTCTCTCACATATCAGGGGTGGGTGAAACCTCTCACATATGAGGGGTGGGTGAAACCTCACATATGAGGGGTGGGTGAGGGACAGCAATGAAGTTGTGGATATCAGTGCATGCTGCCTGGTTGCATGAACTACAGAATGAATTTTGAAGGTAGCTAGTGTCTGGGTGAGTGAGTGGGCCTTACCACAGGTATTGACGAACTGAAATGTCCCCACGGGGCATTTGGAACACATCCATGCATCTGGAGGGTTTCCTGCGTTCTCCACCCCCTCGCTGCTCCCATCCCCATCATCACCGTCATACACAGGCACGCATACCTTCCCCCCTTTACAAGCACACGCCCTCTTAGCCACTATGCATTTGCCACCTGGCCTCTGAGCGGATAAGGTGGGACACGTGGCAGCACTGCCTCCAACCAAGCAATTGTGGCTGACATCACAGTCGATGAGGTGGCGGGCAGCGGGCAGCCTGCCCGAGAGGAAATTATGGTGGACTTGGAGCGACTTGAGTGTGGGGGAGAGGGCGGGGATGGGTCCTGTCAGCTGATTGGCGTAGAGGGACCTGTGACACGAGACAGGGAAAGCCAGAAGAAGAGAAGAGAATACTTGAGGATAGTGGATGGGGGGGTGGAAGACTGGAAGACTGGAGAGCACGAGAATAGCTCAATCACGAGGATGAGGAGCGTACAGGAATTCGATGGAGTCAGACTGGGTGAGGTATGGTGGTATGGGGCCATAGAGCGAGTTGACAGACAAGTCCCTGAGAAGACATTTGGAACAAAACACGTGAGAGGTGGATTGTACAGTGTATGCATGCATGGAATAGCATGGTCAGCCTCCCCAAAGTGGTCGAGAAAGGTGCAGATGGGTGTATAATGTAGCGTGGAATTGGGTGGCAGGAGCAGGTGAGGGGGGGGTAGAGGAACTGACAGGTATTTAAGGCGGGGCAGGCAGTTGATGACACGGGCGAAGGAGGAGAGCTTGGCGTTGAGCTGGAAGGCGTTGAATGAGCTGGTCGGTAGGAGGCCAACGTCCAGCAGGTTGAGACACATATGTGTTCGGTTGTGAATAGGGGCCAAACTTGCAGTACTTTACGTGGCTCAAAACAGAGAAGAGTCAAGTCACCGCAGACGGAGTTGCACATGTGTGATACGGTATGAGGAAGAAGAATTCCCAGCACAATATGTACGATGCAAGTGGTTGAATGTAGGTGGCGTACAGAAGCGTAATGGTTGTGAGTTTAGCGAGGGCCGCTGGGAGCTGTGAGAAGCCCCCCCCGACCTCACCATCTGGAATCACTGGCGCTCTGTTTTGGATGTGATCGTAACGAAGGGGATGATGGTAGCCAAGTCAATAAAGTAAGCCCAGCGATTACACCCCAAAGCATAAATCAAGACAACCCAAATGCTTTTAACTACTTGTTCACTCACATGGATATGGGGAACCCATAGTCATCGCAGATCACCCCTCTAAACCCCGTGCCCATGCCATCGTCCGAGCACAATCGCCCCTTGACCCAGTTGAGTCCTTGAGGCAAGGCTAGCTCCCTTGCCACCTCATGCATCGCTGCGGCTGGAATTATTACAACGAAATAGCGCAAAATTTTATCAAGTGTAAGTTTTGATGCATATAGACGTAATTTATTAATGTTAAGGGGAAGGAGGTGCGGAAATGGCGCAGAATCTCAGGTTTTTGGAATTCCATTTGCTCATGGAAGGCTGTATAAAAGCTGCTAAGCGTGGCATAAAATGGCTAACAACAACGCATTTTGGTTCGGGAGAGATGATGGGAATACCTATGTTTGCATTGAATGGGATATCCTTTGCCAACACGACAGCGAGCGAGAAGAGAAGGACCAAGAGAGTCTGAGAAGCTAAGAGAAGCGCACGAGCCATCTTTCTTGCGCAGCGGAGTCCTGCTTGACAAGCAATGCTAAGGATTTCCCAACACAAGTAGTTCCTTTTTCAAGAGCGGGGATCCGACCCGGAAAATTTGATAGTGTTGCAAGTTGCGCATCCCTTTTATCCTCTACGGGCTACCGTGGTGGAAAGTTGAACTATTTCGTGGTGCCTTTCCGTGAGGGAAATGTTGTTTGAAACTGCTGGTGGACTGACTGGGAGGGTTGAATTGAAAGTGGCGCCTACCTTTCCGACCAGTTCAATGTCGCATTTTGCATTCCAGACAGAAATGCGAAGTGCGAGTCGCTTGTAATGCGCTTCGTGAAATTAACACATCGAATTTACTCGCCATTAGGTCGCTCGATTTCACTTCAATGTATCCGTAAACCTCCAAATACGAGACGAGCCAGGTAAGAATCCCCAACCCCGAAATCTCATCTCGCTGAACCGCAGAAACGGAAAACGTGGTGCCCACGCAACCCTTGCAAACCTACACCCTTCAGCAGCCTAGAGCCCTTCCAGACCCTCCTAGACCCCTCCTTGACCCCAGTACGGTGCGTTGCGTGTGCTTGCACTCCACCATTTCTTTTGCCCAAACACGCCTGTCAGCTTCCCGTGACATTATGCCTCGAGAGTGTCGTGTCGCGACCAGTGACCGTCGTCGCAAGCCAGTGCGACCCGTGGGAGCTACGCAACGGGCCTTGCCATGGTGTATGCTATATATGCCTTTAGGCATCCGTGTGGTGTCTCATCGTGTTCAGTTAGGTTATTCAGAGCGCACCGTCAGTGATCGGTGTTCGACTTTCGCGTCGCCGGATTGAAACCGTTTGTCGGCAGGCACCCTTTTCCGAGCCACTCTGGTGCAAGGCGAAAAATCTCGACCGTCAGTTTAGTGCATTAAACCGTCGCGACTGCAAGAAAGCCTAGATTTTTATTTTGGATAGTTTTCGTGGAGCCATGGGAATGATGGGTTTGGATAACAGGAGTCACTCAGGATTCAAGCAGGGCCCGCGGGGGCGGGAGAGCCGCAGCCAAGCGGAGAAGAGCAAGAAGCAGGAGAAGGAGAGCAAGACGCAACCCGAGAAGGTTGACGGGATCGAAGACGGGGAGAATGAAACGAAGGGTGATGGGAAGAATGAAGCGAAGAGTGATGGGAAGGCGAGCACGAGAGGAGGGAAGGTGAACAGGATTCGGCAGGAGGCGCTAGAGCGGGAGAGGGTAGCGCGGGAGGAGAGGGAGGCGGCGAGGAAGCAGCAGGCGTGGAGCAAGAAGGAGATGAAGCTCGCACGTTACGACGCCGCCGTGAAGCGGAACGTTGCTCGGAGTAAAGGACAAGCGGCCAAGGTACGCGGCTGTGGGGGTGTGATGATGCGATACACAGAGCCGGGCTGTGGGGCTGTGTTGGGATACATGGGCAGAAGCGCCGCTAACTTTTGGACCGCGGAGGGAGGAGCACGGCACTGTACACGCCATGTAGCACAGCACTACAGAGGGTGCCATACCAGTCGCACCCCGCTCTCGTGTCATATTTGCCGCACCAATCTCACGAGTCTTTCTCCCGTGTTCCCCTTCTCCATTCCTTATTGAATGACGCCCCGGCCGTGCTGTGTGTCAGGAGAGGCGCAACAGCCTGCTGGACGAGTGAGCAGCAGCGTGATGACTTCTCTAAATCGTCTCGTCTCTAAAGCTATGCCTCGGCCCTGGGCGTGGCGTGTGTCAGGGGAGGCGGAATAGACCTCTAAATGAGTGAGCAGCAGTGCTACCGTCGTGACTTCTCTGTGTCAACTCAAAAGCTACGCCCTGGCCCTGGGCATGTGTTGGGGGAGGCGGAATAGCCATGTGAATGGGTGAGCAGAAGCCAACCGGCGGTCTGATAACAGCAAGCAATGCTGGCCGCAGAGTGTTTTTCGAAGGGTCGTCCGTTCCTCAGAGGAGAATGGCTTTGCTGCAGCGTGTGGTGCAAGGCAGATGGAGGCGGTGGAGCGGGGTGCAATGCACAGCAGTAGGAGGGCCCTGCGATTCCCCCCTCAATTTTGTAGCTGGATTTGTCAAAGTTGAGGGTGAGCTGATACCGGTATTTGCTGGTGCAGTGAGCACAAGAACTGGTTCCATCAGCAGTATGGCCCGCCTTGGGGGTTGTATGCTGTTGAGCATACAATACAGTTTCAAGGCTTCTGGGTAGTTTACCGTTTTCCATTGTTGCGGTGTGGCTGGTTCTTTCTCCAACACCATTGTTTGAAACATTGCACTCATACGGTATGGTACATTGCTTGAAACCCTACTGCAGCAGTAGGCGCAAAAAGCTAACCAAGCACAGACTAGAGCCTTGACCAGGCAAAAACTACAGCTCATAGGGCAAAAACTAGTACCATACCACAAGGGTAAAAGCTTGGCCTAAATCTGCTTCAAGCGCCGACTTTCAGGGGATCAGCACCCTCTTAGAGCTTGAGGTCCAAGTCGACCATTAGCGGCTCACAAGCCGCATGCTTGTCTTGAGCAGGAGCAGCCTGCTCAGACTCACCACTCGCACCAGATTCCTCCATCCTGCCCTCCTCCCCCCCTTCTCCATCCACCCCCCCAGCAGCATCCAAGCCCTGCAGGCATGCACTGTGCAGCCCCGTAACCACAGCCTCAAGTGATCTCAGGTCCTCCTCCTCCTGGGCAATGCTGGAATGCGTTGCTCTCCCCATGGAAGCTTCCATGAAGGCTTCAAGCTGAGCTAGTCCGTCCTTGGCTGTGGTAGCAGCAGCCACGCCCTTCCTTGCCTTCTTCTCCTGCTGCACCTGTAACTGCTTCTGCAACTGCTGCTGCAGGTGTAGCTGCTGCTGCTGCTGCCACGTGTCATTCACAGGTCGCCGCCACGACCGCTTGCCAGCACTGCTGACAGCCGGAGCCTCCGCAGCGCATGCAGGTGAGGCGAGCGAATCGCTGTCCTCCACCCAGAGGCTGTCGAAGAGCGGTTGACGGTGCGCACTCTGAAGGGCAGGCTGATGGGGTTGCTGGGGTTGCTGGGGATGCTGGGCTCCATGAAGCGTAGAGGCAGAGAGCTGCTGGGCCATGGCTGCCACTGCAGCACCAGACTCTCCCAACCCTCCAGCTTCTCCCAATGCACCCTTCACTCCTGCCTCTCCAGGTGCATACGCTGTGCCGGCTGTGCCAGCAGCACCGGACAGGTGAGCCGGTTTCAGGGTGTGGTGTGGGGGTGACGGATCCGCCTGTTGAAGCTGAAGCAGTTGTTGCATGAGCGCCTGCTGCTGCTGCGCTGGCTGACTCTTTAGCACAGCGTGTGCTTTTATTGAGTTCGGTTGTGACGGGGATGACGTTAGAGCCTGGGTCAGCGCGTGAAGGTTGGGAGCAGAGCAGGCGGACGGAAAGGCTCCAAACCTTGTCACGCCATTACCACCGTAAACCCCCTCCAAACCAGCTCCACCGCCCCACACTCCTCTAGCCACCGCTCTCGTGCTCCCGCTGATGCTCGCAATCTCGTCGCTCACAGTAGGCGACTGCGACTGGGTTGTTACAGAAGTTACCGGACTGGTGTTCGCGGATCCCCACATCGCCTTGAGTCGAAAACTCCCTAGGCGACGGCGGGATGTGAAATTGCCGGAATGTCGCCCAGGCGCGCCCCTCGCGTCGCTAGGCCGCTTCGTGGCGTTAATCGCGCCGCCAGCCGCGGCGCGCAGCGCATTGAAGTCGTCGAGGTTAACCACTGCGTGCTGCGCTGACAGTAGCTGCTGATGTGGACGTTGATGCTCGTCATACAGGGGTGACGTGGACGCTGAGCTGGCAAGTGACAACAACGAGCGCCGCCGCTTGATAGGCTGAGGCTGACAGGAGGCTACGCAGCTATCACAGGCGGACAGATGATCCAGGCAGCCCGGGGCCGATCCCGCATATGACGCCGCCAACGCCGCTGCATGGTTCACGCAGCCGCGTGACGCACCGCAGGACACGCCGCGGCACTCGCCGCAGGAGGCGGCGCAGCAGTAGGATGTTCTGGGCCATCGTGAGCAGGCGGCACCGCAGGAATGGAGAGGCGAGATCATGGATTCGGAGCAACGGCGCTTCGCCCATGATCTCATGGGACGTTGCGTGCGGCACGATCCCCATGCGACGCTGTGACAGTCGCACACGGCCCCGCGGCACAGCGTTATCGAATCGCCGTGCGATTTGAGCGCATTATGACTGCCGCGGAGATGCGATGGCGGCGAAGGAGGGAAGCAAAACGGCGGAGGGTTCCTTCGCGGTGAGGCCAGCGACCGCCATTTTCATCGCCACATGCTCCAAATCCATGCCGCTGAGACGAATGCAAGAGAACCACCTCCTAAGACTTAGGAGTCCCTCTTCGAAATCACTACTACCACCGGAAGTTCCAAAATGTGCCTTTTGAGAAATCTGAACGTTTCAGGCGATAGACTCAGAACTCTTGGAGATGACGAGTGATGCTAAATGGTGAGTTCTGGCGCCAGCTACTTTAATATAATTGGCTTTCTTCTTGAAGAAGGGAAACTAGGCTTCAGCGTACCACTGAGAGATCCTATGAACGATGAGCGCTGCAGATATACGGAGCTGGTTCGACGCGTGCCTGGCAGCATTTAGCGGGCGATGCGAACGGGCACGGGCGATGAACAGACATGGAGAGTGATTTGCATACATACAGTAGTACACGTAGACTACATGTTGGGCGCCGTGGAGCCCAAGCTCGAATGACCCGCGGATTTCGCGGGAGGGGGGACTGTGACAGTGGCATGTGGGAACGGGTTTCTGGAATGACGATGATTAATGCTCGACATTAAATGCGACTCATTGCTCCTGGGTATCACTCCTCCCAATCGAACACGGTGCGGCAGCGTTGGGAACACAAGCGAGGTGATACGCGCCAAAAAAGGTCGCACTGCGCGCCGAAAATAAGTTGAAGGACAAGGACGCTTGGAAACGAAATGAGGTCCAGTTGCACTGGCGCGCGTGGGCCTGCTCAAGCTGGGGTTCTGTATGCTGCCGCACTGTCCCAGCTCGCACAGTGACGACTTTGCAACTGCTTTTTCTCTGTTCCTAGCACGACGCCTTACAAGATGACGGGATTGATTGGCAAGGAGTGGGACCGAAGTACAGTAATGAGTATGCTGCATGCTCAGCGCGTTCATTAACGGTACACCTAGTTCTCGATAATTGCACACCCCTACACTTTCTTTTCGTAGGTACCCTTTACGGACTGTGACCTGATGCGAGGGACACCCAGTGATGAGGGACTATAAAGATACAACGGGCAGGTCCCTCTAGAAGAAACTCGCACTTAATGTTCGGGGGGAAGGATTTAGTTAGGTTTGGGTTCTCTTTTATGTTCACGGTGCACCCCGACCAAACCCGAAAGTACGTCGGACCCTCCTCCGCGGTTTTCCTAAACGCTGGTAACTACCCTACGAAAACGATTGACCTAAGGTAAATACCCCGCGATGTAAGATTAGGGGGTGTGAAATAATCGAGAACAGAATGTACTGGTCGGTCACGCACTTGGCGAGGAAGGGAAGGGAAGGCGGGGGAGGTTGGTGGTGCAGTGAAATTTGACATGCCACGACCATCGAACCGCGGAATGCATTCGAAGCAGAATCAGCCGAAGCGCAGGTGCAAATTGACGGTGACGGAACTGGTTGACGTGGAAAGGACCATGAGTTAGTGGCGTTGATCGCTCCGAAGGTCCGTCGTCGAAATCTTCGCTGATATGCTGGTTGTGGTCCCATAAAAGACCCCATGATAATTGGGACTTGTGGTCACATAATCGGGCAAAGGAGAATTCTGTTACGTTTCCCACTCTGGCTTGGAATTCATGAAAATTGGGTGATTGATGCAGCAGATGACCCTGAAACCAGAACCATCCTAACACCGGCATGCAACTTTGCTGCAACTGGTTTTGGTTTTCCGAAAACATTTTAGAACAAGCCGTGGTGGAATGGTGGTGTTTCACATCAATATTTTTAAGCTCCAGATGTCACCTTCCAAACACACAGTTATTGCGAGCGAATCAGAGTGAGCGATGCTGGTTGGCTGGAAGGATCTGGTTTTCTTTGTGAAGCCTCGTCCATCAATGGCAAACTTTCGGCCGAACTGTACCATGCCAAGTCATTTCAACAACGTGGCAGAGGGACTGCTGCCACCGTTGTGGCCTCCATGTCATCGCCGTGTTGTGACCTTTGGTTGCGGTAGGACGGCTCACACACGCGCACACGGTGACTCTTCCCAAATATCAGGGACCACGTGAAAGTCGCTGATTGGCGCCACCTGGCCCAAGCCCACCCACAAATCCATACGCGCTGGCGCAAAAACGACGACGATATCTTTCTTTTTTGCCTTCTCTATTTTCGTTAAAAGAATTCTGCATGGAAATGTATGGATCATAGTTAGATGTTCTAACGGGTTTGACAACAAAAATCATACCAAAGCAAACTCTCCTTCAGAGTTGGGGTTTCTAAGATTGATGATCTTCCTTACCTACTCTCTCCCCATCCCGTCTCTCCCCCTCCCTCCTTATGAACACCCCCCTCACTCGCCGCGCCACATTGAGTGCCGCCAGTGCCAGCAGCAGCGCCACTCCCAGCCCACCGCGCTCCTCCACGGCGCTGGCCAGGGGTGGGCGGAACGAGGGGGATGGCCCCATCCAATGCGCTGCGCTGATGGACGCATGGGCTGTAGCGCCTTGGGTGAATGCACCCCGCATCCCACCACCTGTTGCACCAGCTGTAGCACTAACTGTTTGGCCTACTTCAATTTTCTCTTCAGCAGCCTTATCCGCAGCACCAGCAGCAGCGGCTGAACCAATAAACCCTTCGTCACATGCCACCTGCGCCACTGTAGCCACTGGCACAGGCACCCCAGCAGCACCAGCAGCAGAAGCGGCGTCCCCTCCCTCGCCCCCTGAATGGCACTTTCTCTGAGGCAGCACCAGCAGGGGCGCCAGCCCCATCAGGCACCCTATGGTCACCCCCACAGTTGCGCCGCCTGTTTCCGCCCACCGCGCGCGGGAATCCGCGAGCTGCTTGGAGGAGAAGTTGACGTCCGGCAGGAATCGGCCTGTAGCGCCCTCGATGTACTCGCGGAAGATTGTCCCCACTATGTCCGACACTGCATTGCCCAGCCCCGCCGCCTGCAGAGGGGGAGGGGGGGGGGGGGGGCAGGGGATGTGTGAGGATGCAAAAGAATGTACTCGCGGAACACTGTCCCTACTATGTCAGACACCGCGTTGCCCAGCCCCGCTTCCTGCAAGGGGGAGAGGGGAGGGGGGAGGGGGGATCACGGGCAAGAAAACATGGGTGGAGAGGCGGAAGGGGGGTAACGTTTGAGTGGAGTCAACAGTCACGTTGATGCACTCGCGGAACACCGTTTCCACTATGTCCAACACCCGCATTGCCCAGCCCTGCCGCCTGCAGACGGGGGGAGCGGCACAGCAGGGGCAGGGAAAGTGGGGAAGAAGGGGCGATTTCTGAGCCCACCCAATAATCACTGGCGGAAGACGGGAGGGGCATGTTGATGAATGGAGAATGTACTAAGCCGATGAAGACATGAAGGTGGGCAGCATGAGAGGGCATGAGAGGGCATGAGAGGGCATGAGAGGGCATGAGAGGGCATGAGAGGGCATGAGAGGGCATGAGAGGGCATGAGAGGGCATGAGAGGGCATGAGAGGGCATGAGAGGGCATGAGAGGGCATGAGAGGGCATGAGAGGGCATGAGAGGGCATGAGAGGGCATGAGAGGGCATGAGAGGGCATGAGAGGGCATGAGAGGGCATGAGAGGGCATGAGAGGGCATGAGAGGGCATGAGAGGGCATGAGAGGGCATGAGAGGGCATGAGAGGGCATGAGAGGGCATGAGAGGGCATGAGAGGGCATGAGAGGGCATGAGAGGGCATGAGAGGGCATGAGAGGGCATGAGAGGGCATGAGAGGGCATGATAGCGGTGGTGCCACGTACGCACCATGAGAGTGGAGATGCCACGTACGCACCATGAGAGTGGAGATGCCACGTACGCACCATGAGAGTGGAGATGCCACGTACGCACCATGAGAGTGGAGATGCCACGTACGCACCATGAGAGTGCAGATGCCACGTACGCACCATGAGAGTGGAGATGCCACGTACGCACCATGAGAGTGGAGATGCCACGTACGCACCATGAGAGTGGAGATGCCACGTACGCACCATGAGAGTGGAGATGCCACGTACGCACCATGAGAGTGGAGATGCCACGTACGCACCATGAGAGTGGAGATGCCACGTACGCACCATGAGAGTGCAGATGCCACGTACGCACCATGAGAGTGGAGATGCCACGTACGCACCATGAGAGTGCAGATGCCACGTACGCACCATGAGAGTGGAGATGCCACGTACGCACCATGAGAGTGGAGATGCCACGTACGCACCATGAGAGTGGAGATGCCACGTACGCACCATGAGAGTGGAGATGCCACGTACGCACCATGAGAGTGCAGATGCCACGTACGCACCATGAGAGTGGAGATGCCACGTACGCACCATGAGAGTGGAGATGCCAAAGGCTGCGCCCAGAGTGCCCTCGATGATGTCACCAGCGATGAGCATGATGGTATTGTCTGCCATGCCATGCCATGCCATGCCATGCCATGCCATGCCATGCGAGGCAAATACATGGTGAGATACATTCAGACAATGAGTGTAGAAGGAGACAAGAGAAGACTCCAAGCAGCTAGCGTTTGTGAATGCTTGACCATTACTGTTATCTCGGCAGTCACCCATTTGAGGTGCACATTTCAAGGTGCACCATGATCGGCATTCTTTGCTGCCCAATATGACATAATGCAAGTCACCATGCGACCCCTATATTGACCCATAATTTCACTCCTCACACTAGCTGTTTACTTTACTGCCCCATTTCTGCCAAGCCCCTTCCCTTCATGTTTTCCCTCATCCCCCCCGCCTCAACTACTTCCCTTCCCTTTTTTCCCTCCCCCTCCTTCCCTTCCCCATCCTCCTTCCCTCCTACCTCCTCCCCGTCCCACCCCTCTCCTCTCTCCCCCTCCTCATCCCCTTCCCCGCCCCACTCGATTCACCTGTCACGCCGAACCCGATGTTGCCTGCAGCATGGGAAGGTAGGGGAAAGGGGAGGGAGGAGGAAGAGGGAGGAGAGAGGAGGGAGTGGGGAGAGGAAAAGGGAGGAGAGAGGAGGGAGTGGGGAGAGGAAAAGGGAGAAGAGAGGAGGGAGTGGGGAGAGGAAAAGGGAGAAGAGAGGAGGGAGTGGGGAGAGGAAAAGGGAGGAGATGGACAGTTAAGGTGAGTGGGGTATGGAAGAGAGGTACGGACGGACTCGAGTCACACGGTCTGGAACGTTATTCATTCAAACCCCCTCGGACGCAAACACCAATCAGGTTCTTTGCTGTAAGCTGAAAAATATAGATTTTGAACCAACTTCGCCCTACATCCATCCTCGACCTGCTGCAACCATTACCTTACAGCGGAGCGCGGGGCGCATCGCACCTATAGCGGAGCGCGTGGCGAGCAGGCCGAGCTGGTGCAGGTTGAGCGGGCGGTCGGCCGCCGCCATCTTGGCGTGCTGCGCCTCGACGTACGTCGCGAACTCGCGCGCGTCCAACACGCCGTCGTGGTTCACGTCCGCATCCTGAAACTCCTGCGCCGCGTCGTGCTTCTCCGTCGCTGCCGGGAGGAGGTGGGGGATCCCGGGAATAAATGGGAACGACTTAAGAGGGACGGAGGCTGGGAAGCATAACGAGACAAACGCGGAGATGTCGACAGACAACACGCGAAGAAATGCAGCGACGGTGAGAAGAACACGCACATCCCGGAAATAGCGCCGTGAGAAGCGCCGCGCGTCCAGCGTGATCGAGCTGGCGGACGAGCTCCCCCGCCGCGGCCTCTCCGAGCCGCAGGCCCGAGCCGCTGCCTCCGGAGCCGCCGATCCCCGAGGGTGACGTGGCAACGGAGAGTAGACGCGCCACCTCAGCAAGCTGCTCCTCGTGCTCGGGCTCCAGCAGCTCCACGGATGTCGCGCCGCCTTCGCCGCCGCTCGGCGCGCTGGTGCTGGCTTCGTTCGACGCGCGGAGGATGGGCGAGCGACGAAGGCGGCGTTGGAAGCGGCCAGCAGGTCTTTCAAATCTGGGCGCCGAGGTGGAAAAACGTCGACTCGGGACTATTTTAAGTGCGTGTACGGCCAGGCTTTGGCTTAGTGCGGTAGCCATGGTGGGTGAGGATGATACTCGGAACTGTTGATGAAATGGGCGACTAGAAAGTGAGCGAAGCGTTTGTTCACAAAATTGTTTGATTCAGAGCAATCCAAACAAACCTCCTAGCTCCGTATTATTCGGCGTGTTAGACCGAGCAAAAGCCGAGGTGGGTGCGATGACCGTAAGTGGGCTAGCTGCACCTATCTTTAGTCAGTGCCAGCTGCCAAGTGAATGGGTGGAGCTGCGCGCGCTTGGTGGAGTTGCGGGGCTCAGCGGGGCTTGGTGCGCTGGGCCTTGGTGAGGCTTGGCGGAGGTATATAGGCGCGTAGAGAGGTTTGGTGCCCAACAAGAGCTGTTGTGTGCTGTTGAGGCAAGTTCTGATTGGGGGTGGAGCCTGTCCTTACGAGGTGATGATTGGTGAAGACAAGGCTTGGGTTACACCTAGCCCGCGCTATTTTCACGCCCCCCCCGCACTGGTCAAGCTTGTCTGTAGTGGGGGGGGGGGGGTGAAAATGGCCGTAACATTTTTGTAGGGGGGTTTGTGGGGGGCGCCCCTGTGCATCACCCAACCTCCCTGACCCACATAGCGACAAGGGGGGGGTGAAAATGGCCCTAGTGAATTTGGCGCGGGCTAGGTGTATCACTGCGGAACAAAGGCTTGGTTTGGAGTCTTCCAAACGAAGTGATGAATGTTCAGACTGGAGATCTTGGTCAGCCAGCGTGGATCAGGACGAAAACCAGCGTGGATTGGTCGTGTCAAGTTTGTCGTTTACACGCGTAAGGACCCTGAAAACACGTCAGGACTCCTTGTTGGCGCAAAAATATCTGGCTGCAGCCCAAAAAGGCTGAGCAGATCCTCCAATCGCAGCTGATTAAAAAGTCAAACCCTTCCCAGCGAATCAGCAACGTCGCAGGTGCGTACTTTCCCAATTTCCGCGGTACACCCCCGTTACCAGCTCGCACCTTTCGCATCTCTGCACGTGTGGCTCGAATTTAATAGCCCAACCGGAGGAGAGAACCAAACGCGCGCCTCGATTTCAAATCTTCGTTCACACCGCAGAGCCCGAAACCAGATTTGCGCTACACGATTCCGCAGCCCCGTCCGCGCGCAGAGCGTGGACTCTCCCCCAACGAGGAACGAACTCGCACGCAACTTTCACGCTTCTGCTAGACGATCAGGGATATGATGACAGTAGGACGCGGAGTATCATACTCATCTTTTTGAATATTGAGTGTGAAGGATTCCACGTTGGACGCGACTTGCTTTTGCCAGAAGGAACAATTCGCTGGCGATTGCTGCACCATTGGCAATCACTCCTTGGCGCCTTCTTTAGAGAGTACAGTCAGCATGGCCGCCACGACCGCGACGTTGGGGCCTTTCGCCGCAGCAGTAAGCGGCGTAGCACATCGACCAGCGCCGGCACGGACGACATCTTCTCAACAGTCATGGCTGGCGCCCCCAGATCGAACCTCCCCCTCTGTCCCGATTTTGCGGCGAACCTTTTGTCGTTCCCACCTCTCGCGAGGCGGCCCGCAAACTCTACAGCCGCACCGCGCCGGACTGAAAGTGTCAGCGGCATACGCGGGGACATCGGCGGAGACTCCGGGAGCGCCGTTGTTGGAGCAGCCGGACCAGCGCGCGCTCGTGGCGGACGTCGCGCGGCTCTTATCGAAGCCGCGAAGCTACGACTTTCGCGAACACCATCACCACGAGCAGCACAGCAACGAAGCGCACCATAACGAGGACGCGGAGCACGCAGCTGCGGCTAGCGTGAAGGAGGGGACGACGATAGGCGAGGTGGCGGCGATCGAGCTCGTGCGACAGCTCAGCCCGCAGGGGCGCGAAGTGCTGCTCACGGCGCTCTTCCCGGGCGGTACGCGAATGCCTTTTGAGTCGATTCTACTAGAGCTTCCCATGTAAAATGCGCGAATGTCGGATACTCGCGCTGAAAACGACTCGTTGGAGCACGCGCTTGCGGCTGGCACTAGTAGTCGTTGCCAGCGGAACTAGGATCTGCCACGTGCTCCTTTGACTCGAACGCCTACTCGGTTGTGTATGTGCTCATGTCTGTGTGCGCTCAGCGGACAGCGCGGAGGCGGAGGAGGAGTTTGAGCACGCGGACGCGCATCACGACGGGGTGATCAGCGAGGGCGAGTTCGAGCAGTACGTGGGCGAGCAGCAGGCCAAGATCGACGCGCTGCACCGCCCGCTCGAATTCCCGCAGCTCCTGCTGCTCGCTAAGAAGGAGGCGCTCGGTACGTGTGTGATGTTACGCGTGGGGGCAGACATGCGAGTTTGATGAAAGTTGTTATGCGGAGCAAATGAGTTCTCCTGCCGTTGCTCCTTATATTGTCCCATTCCCTCCCCTCCGCTTCCCCGTCGTTTCCCTCTCGCTTCTCCCTCCATTAATCTCTCCCCCTCCCCCCTTTCCCCCTCACCCTCCCCCCACTCCCCCCTTCCCCCGGCATGTTGTGACTCCGCGCGCCGCTACTTGCAGGCAACTTGGGCTTCGGACTCACAAGTAAGCGGTCGGGGGGGACTGGTGGAATAGAGATACAGGGGGAGGAGAAAGTGGGAGGTGGTAGGAGACTCGGCAAGCGGGCTAGATCATGGATGGATTGGGTTTAGTATGAACATATTAGGTGGCTAGGACTGCTGGTTGTTCGGATGCTTGCGGGGCGAAGGTAATCCCCGCATGATAATAAACTGGTTGTGAGACGTCTCATAACCGATTTATTTTGACGTGGTTTATCCCCGCAACTGGACAGTCGAGAGCTGCCGTCACATTCAGAATGATGGTATTTCAGGCAGGCCCCAGCTTCTCCTGCAGCGTTTCTCTCACTTACTCTGGCAGGCTCACCCACTCCCCTCTCACCCACTCCCCTCTCACCCACTCCCCTCTCACCCACTCCCCTCTCACCCCTTCTTCCCCACTTCCCCCCTCCTCCACTCCCCCTTCCCAAATCCCCGATCACGTTCTCTATTCATGGGCTCTTTATTATTTTGCAGAGAACACGGTGATGATCATATCAGGCGACTTTATAGCGAGTACGCTTGGAGCCGCCTTCGGGTTTTCCACACTCATGGTAAGCCTTGGAAAGGGGATGCAGGCAGAGCAGTCAGCCCCTGCTTTCATTGAGTCAGCTGGTTGGCCCACGGAAAGTCCAGGCAGGTCGCATTGAAATGGCCACAATCCCTCGGACAAGCCTCATAAGCCTCATGCACTCACCCCATTCACCCTACCTCCCCCCATCAGGCGGCGGGGCTGGGCAATGCAGTGGCGGACGTGATAGGCACGTGGTCGCGGGGAGCCATAGAGTCGTCGTCCTCCAAGCTGTTGCCCGGCTCCACCTTCTCCTCTCACCAGCTCGAACACCCCAAGGCGCAGCTCTTCGCCACCGTTGGCGCCGTCATAGGAGTCACAGTGGGCGGCTTGATGGGGCTCTCTCCGCTGTTTTTCCTGCCGGCCCGTGGGGGTGGGGGCGGGGAGGGTGGGCATGGTGCTGGTCCGGCGGTGACTGCCGGCGTGGCGGCTGCTTCGGCGGCAGCTTCGGCGATGAAGGTTGCTGCGCCGCTTGCTACTATTGCGTCGGCGGATGGGGTTGAGGAGGCTGCGTCGGGTCATGCTACTGCTGCCGTTGATGCCACAAGTGGTGGCATGCGAGGTGCGTTTACCCGGGGTGCTACAGCCCATGCATCCATCAGCGCAGCGCATTGGATGGGGCCTTCCCCTTCGTTCCGCCCACCCCTGGCAGGCGCCGTGGAGGAGCGCGGTGGGTTTGGAGTGGCGCTGCTGTTGGCTCTGTCGGCACTCAATGTGGCGCGGCGAGTGAGGGGGGTGTTAATGAGGAGGGAGGAGAGAAAAGGCGAGGAGGAAAGGAATTTGCAGTAGGGATCTTGAATGTGAAGGACCATACATATTAAGTTATTTTTTTCCAGGCATTACTAATGAATGATTCCTGTAGGCATTGTGAGCTGTTTTTATTTAGCTGCTATTTGTTTTTGTGGTTTCAAGCTATATGGTCTGGTTGATATCGGTTACTGATACTCCTTAATAGTTTCCAGATGACATCTGTAGCGCATACTGGTTCCTCTGCTAAGGAGGTTATATCCTCTCTTCAGCAACTCTGACGGTTTGGCGGCGCCACGTATGCTTTGCATGAATATCCCATCGCCCTTTTTTCACGGGGGTGCTTTCTCGGCCGAGCCAATGAAAATAATGTATTTGGTGACCAGCGACAGCTTGCCGCAGCAAGAGTTTCGTCCGTCGATTACAGCTGTTTTCTGTTTTAAAACGTCAGATCCTTACTGTGCATCCCACGCGTGAATACCCTGCAATGTTACAGAACTGTATCCTTTCCGATACATCGAGCCGCGGGCTAATCAGGACGTGCTCATTGTCTACAAAACGCCCTTTCGGTTTTCCAGAGGCTACGCTGCAGTGCTCCACCCGCTTCAATTCCGCCTGTCCCCTCGACACGATCCCTGCTCCGATTGTTCGTTCCCCCTTTCGCTCTGGTGGGCTTGAACCGAACCAAACTAAAGCCGCGCGCGCTTGAGATCTTCTCCTCTTATCGAGACCAAGCGGCATTCCCGCTCCCCCAACCACCCCCTCAAGATCTCCGCTCGTCATGCCCCCTGTCCCCCGCTTTTCAGCCCCTTGCATTTGCGTGAACTGCAGTCTATATTGCGGGGAGCTACATACACGCTTGTGATGTCGGTTGATCGCTTCTTCTTGATCAGGGCCGCCATTTTCCACCAGCCTTACGCACGTGGCGGACTTGGGCCATTCCGCATTATTTATCAACCGCCATTGTTCGTCAGCCGACCCTCCGAACACTTTTAATCCGAGCTCCTGAGTGACACATTTATCCGTTTCACTTTGACGTTGGCTGCTCGCCGCTTGTCACTGATCTGCGCTCCCAACTTCGTCCTGTGCTCCCGCCTCTCTCTTGCCTGAAGAATTGCCAAAAAGAAAGAAAGAAAAAAAAAATAAAATCCGCCCGCTAGACAGGCCCCAATATAGCGCCAAGAAGCGACGGGCGAAAGGCTGCAAGGAGGCATTAGCGTGACTATAGTAAATTTATTTTATTTAGAGCCCCGCACGTGGCGCGCCATGGCGTCGCTGCAGGTGCTGGCGTACACGTTCGGCGTGCTGGCCGTGGTGCTGTTCGGCGCGGGCGCGTGCGCGTTCGCGGTGTACCGCGAGGTGAAGCAGGGCGGCCCCGACACGCCCGACTTCTTTCTCACGGCGCGCAAGTCGGTTCCCATGCTCACCATCGCGTGGTAAGTCAACGGTGCTCGTGACCATCGCGTGGTAAGTCCGTGCGCATGCTCACCATCGCGTGGTAACCACGTTACGTGGTAAGACGATGGTGCTCGTGACCATCGCGTGGTAACCCCATTCCCATGCGCACCGTCGCTTGGCAAGACAATGACGGTCGTGGCCACTGCGCGGCATTTGCGGAAAGCTGCAGCGGCTTGTCGCAGCGACGTCTTTTGAGGCGCCTCAACACTTTTGACTTTTGAGGCGCCATTGCACGGATTGCGGAAAGTTGCAGCGGGTCGTCGCATCGGCGCACTGTGCGAGCGGCAGGTGAGCGCTTTGCCGGCCACGTGTCGCAGCGGCGCGCTCCTCAAACCGACACGGCTCCCACGATCTGTGCCGGTGGCGCTGCTGGTTGCACTGCGCGTTGCGCGGGCCTTCCGGACATCGCGGGAAGGTGCAATTCGCGATGCCCCCTGTCACCCTCCCGTAATCACCGAACCCGGGAAGTGCGAAAGCCCCGTCGCTCATACTTTTCCCGCCCATTTCCGTGCCCCGCTGGTGCGATGGGCGCTACTCAATTGGCCCTAAGAGACCACTCCTTCCCCCTTCCCCTTCCGCCTCGCCCCCTCCCCCTCCCCCTCCCCCTCCCCCCCCGCCCCACTTCCCCATCCGCGCAGGTCGTTCTACGCGGGCGCGATGGGGTCGTGGGCGCTGTTCGGCCCGCCGTCCTACTGCTCGTACGCGGGCACGCTGGGGATGATCATGTACTCGATATCAGCAGGCCTGCCTATCATCATAGTCGCGTGGTTCGGCGCCGTCATCCACCGCCTCGTGCCGTCCGTCGTCTCCATGGCGGACTACGTGCGCCGCCGCTTCGGCCTGTAAGTTTTCCGGGGCAGGGGTGCGAGGGGTTGTGGCGTGGTGGGGTTCGGAATGCGGGGTTTAGGGGTTCCGTCATCCACTGTCTCGTGCCCGCCGTCGTCTCCATGGCGGACTACGTGCGCCGCCGCTTCGGCCTGTGAGTCGTTGGGCGGAGGGGGCTTCGGTGAGTGGGAGTGCGTTTTGAGAATTCTCAAAAGTCACTCCAATATTGTGCGTGGGTCGGGGTTTGCTTTTGAGTCGACTCAAAAGGAGTGGGAGTGCGGGGGTCGGGGTTCTGGGATGGTGGGGTGTCAGTGGAAGGATAACTCTCGGGTCGCTGGTCATGAAGAAGAGCTGCAGCGTGAAGGATCGCTTTTGCGGGTAATGAGACGACTTTTGAGGCGCCTCAAAAGTCGTTCTGGGATGGTGGGGTGTCAGTGGAAGGATGACTCACGAGTGACAAGCAGCCAGCCTCGTGCCCTTCGTCGTGTCCGGGGCGGACTATGTGCGCCGCCGCTTCGGCCTGTGAGTCGCGGGGGGAGGGAGGGCGCGGTGCGGGGGAGTGCGACGGGGGAAGAGTTGGGTGTGCGGGGTTCAGGGTTCAAATATAATGGGGTTGCGGGGTTTAGGCTGTGAAGCAGAGGTACATTCACGAGCGACTGAGAGCCTCGTGCCATCTGTCGTCTCCATGGCGGACTGCGTGCGCCGCCGCTTCGGCCTGTGGTTCGTTGGGGTTTGGGTGTGGGGGTGCGGAGTTTGGGCGTTGAGCAGAGGTTCACGCGGAGGATAATCCACGACCGACTGAGCGCCTCGTGCCGTCCGCCGTGTCCATGGCGGACTTGTGTGCCGCCGCTTCGGCCTGTGAGTTGGTGGGGTTGGGGAGCGTTGTGAGCGTTGTGAGCGTTGTGAGCGTTGTGGGGTTCAGGTGTGCGGGCTGTCTTTTGAGTCGACTCAGAAGTCACCTTGTTGGGTAGTGGGTTTCAGGTGTGCGCGTTGCAGGGGCCTCACACCTCCCCTCACACCTTCCCCCCACACCTTCCCTCACACCTTCCCTCACACCTTCCCTCACACCTTCCCTCACACCTCTCCCCACACCTCTCCCCCCTCCCTTTTCCCCCTCTCTCTCTCTCCCCATCACCTTCTTACCCCCTTCCCCGTTCTCCCCTCACGCTCCCCCTCTCACCCCCAGCGTCATCTCGCTCTACGTGTCCGCGCTCATGCTGTTCAACATGGTCGTGGCCATCACAGCCGAGTACACGGCCGTGGGAGGAGCTTTTTCACACCTCGTCCCATTGCTCCTCTTCCCCTTTCCCTCCCTTTTCTGCCCGTTGCTTCCCTTTCCCTTTCCCTCTTCCCTTTCCCTTTCCCTCTTCCCTTTCCCTTTCCCTCTTCCCTTTCCCTCTCCCTCTTCCCTTTCCCTTTCCCTCTTCCCTTTCCCTTTCCCTCTTCCCTTTCCCTTTCCCTCTTCCCTTTCCCTTATGCCCTTCAACCCCAGCGTCATCTCGCTCTACGTGTCCGCCCTGATGCTGTTCAACATGGGCGTGGCCATCACAGCAGAGTACACGGCGGTGGGCAGTCTCTTCACGGACATCATCGGCGCCAAGAGCCTGCCCATCATCCTCGTTATAGGCCTCGTCTCGCTCACCTACACCGCCATCGGTGGGCTCTATGTGTCCATCATCACGGATCAGTGGCAGGTAGATGGGTGGGTGTCAGTAGGGGGGGAGAGGGGGGGGATGGGGGGATGGTGGGTTGTGGGTGGGTGGGGGGGCTGCTGTGTGTGGGGTAACCACCTCTCCCTCACCACCTCTCCCTCACCACCTCTCCCTCACCACCTCTCCCTCACCACCTCTCCCTCACCACCTCTCCCTCACCACCTCTCCCTCACCACCTCTCCCTCACCACCTCTCCCTCACCACCTCTCCCTCACCACCTCTCCCTCACCACCTCTCCCTCACCACCTCTCCCTCACCACCTCTCCCTCACCACCTCTCCCTCACCACCTCTCCCTCACCTCCTCTCCCTCACCTCCTTTTCCGCTTCTCCTTTTCCTCTGCTCCACCACCCACCTACCTGCCACTGACCTCAACTCAACCCTTCCTCCTCCCTCTCCTCCTCCCCGCCTCCCTCTCCCCCACCACCAGGCGGGCATATCAGTGGGGCTCGTGCTCGTCATATTCGTCTGCGCCATTGCTGACCCCACACTATTCCCCTCTCCATTCCCCTGTCCCGATTCTCACCTCTCCCCTCTAACCAGGCGGGCATATCAGTGGTATTCGTGCTCGTGCTCTTCATATTCGTCTGCGCCACATTCGACGCGCCTCTGGGCCCGCTCCCCTCTGCGCCCGTGGATCTCACGTGGGGCAACAAGTTCGGGCTCGCGTCCATTGCAGTCATGCCCATCTCGCTCATCTCCTCCACGCTCTTCAGTGAAGCCATGTGGCAGCGGTAAGGGCGAGGCATGTCTATCTCTCTGGCTACAGGAATCTCACCGCCCAACAGCCTGCCAACAGTCTTGCCTCGCCTCCATTGCAGTCATGCCCGTCTCGCTCATCTCCTCCACGCTCTTCAGCGAAGCCATGTGGCAGCGGTGAGTGTCTCTGCCAACGGTGACCTGCTCTCTAGTTGTGCTCGCCTGCTCTCCCCTTCCTCCCGCCAGCTACCAAGCTGCGCCTCCGTCCTTGAGCCCGCCCTGCTTGCCATCCCTCGTATGTGAACCCCCCACCAGCCACACCAGGTGCTGGGCGTCAGCGAGTCGCAAGGCGCTGCTGGGGGGGAGCAGCACTTTCCCCTCGGGTCAGCCACTAAGCTGTGCTGTCTCTCTTCTCTGTCCCCCCCTCTTCCCCATCGCACCAGGTGCTGGGCGTCATCGAGCAGGAAGGCGCTGCTGGGGGGAGCAGCGCTGGCGTCGGTGGCAGTCACCATCGTCGTCTTCCTCTTCGGCTTCGGCGGTATTCTTCCTCCTGCCTGCTCTCTCTTGCTCTCTTCTTGTTCTCGCCTGCTCTTCCCTGCTCCCTTGTGCACCCCCCTTTGCGTCGGTGGCAGTCACCATCGTCGTCTTCCTCTTCGGCTTCGGTGGTATGCTCCCTCCTCCCCTCTCTGTGCTCTCCCTTTTGCCCGCCTGCTCTCCCCCGGCTCACTGCTGCTGCGTCACTCTCCTCTCCCCATTCACATTCTCGTCGAGGTGACTTTTGAGTCGACTCAAAAGTCACCTCTGCTGCTGCTTCACTCTCCTCTCCCCATTCATATTCGCGTCGCAATCCACAAGAACCACACTGTAAATGTGAATCAGCTACACTATTTCTGTCCCCTGCCTGGCTCTCTCTTTCTCTCTCCCCGTCCCTCTATCCCCCTTCCACCACCCGCACTTTCGCAGGCCTCCTTGCCGTGTGGGGCGGGGTGTGGCAGCCGAACGACGATTTCACCAACACCAACACCATCCTCTTCTCGCTTTTCAACAACACCACGTGGATCTTAGTCATCACCACCGTGCTCGCCGTCGTCATGTCTGAGTCCGCAGTCGACTCGCTCCAGAACGCCATCGCCGACACGCTCACCACCGCCTTCCTCGCAATCATCGACTTCTCCCTCTCGCTCGCTTTCGGTCCCGTCGAGGCAGCAGTGACAAAAACCGCATTCATGGCTGTCTTTGAATCCAAGGGCATCTGGGCGGTTCGGGCGATCGTGCTTCTGTTCAACATCCCTCCGCTCGTCGTGGCCCTCAAGGGTTACAACGTGCTCCAGCTCTTCCTCCTCGCCAACCTCCTCACCACCACATCGGTAATCCCAATTATGGCTGGTGTGATCCCCGGAAAGTGGTCCCGCAGGGTCGTCACGCCGTTCTCCGTGGCGTTTGGCTGCCTGTCGGGCATCGCGTCGCTCTTCATCTGGACGCAAATCTACTCGGTGAAATACAACATGTCGTACTGCGATTCGCTCTACCAGGTGTTCCTATACGCGTACGATTACCCTCCGTTCCTCATGGCTCTTGTGTTCTCTATAACGGGGTTGTGGGTGGGTGCGGGGTTAGAGGCTGTGGTGAGGATGGCGCTCAAGCTGGAGTACCCCGAGTTTGACCTGGGTTCGGAGGAGTTGCCTGAGTTGCAGGGCGGTGAGATGGTGGATGCAGGGATGGAGAAGCTGGGCATGGGTGATGGTGGTGGTGTGCCTATGGCTTCCAACTCTTGATTGATTAGGTGACAATTATGGGTTGTGATTGTGGTGCACTGTTTAACGTAGAGGGTTTGGGAGTTTAGATGGTTAATAATTGGAGTACAAACAGTAGGTGACAGTTTCATTTATGGGCAATGTCCTGTCCACTCATTACGATGGAAGAAACCCAGTATTGTGCAGAGCAGTGGCAAGGCAAGGCATTGTGGAGGCATGTGGCAGACAGGCGCATATGGTATACCAGTAATTGCAGGTACAGCACATGATAGGATTGACCTGTTGGCAAGAAAGGCTATGGGATGCATCTAGATGGGATGCATCTGGATGGGATGCATTGTCTAGACACAGGATAGAATGGCGGCACTCCAGCAGCAAGCAACAAGATGCATCCCATCTACTAACACCCCAATTCAAACCCCAGCCAATCACAAGCTCAAACTACCACAACAGCCATAACATAGGTAAGTCCACCCCTCTTCATCATATTCCATCCCTGAACGCCGCCCAAGACCCATTCGTCTTCACAGCCAACTGCCATATGAAGAAACAGTATGAGCACAACGCTTGAGCCAAGCACGCGGTCAGGCCACCCTAATTTTCCGGGCTTGCTTGCAGCACCACCTCCCATCACCCTCCCATCACCCTCTGTGAGACCGACTCAACAATGACTTGGAGACTGCACGTGCCATGCCTGGAGCAGCGCGGTGGCAGTGCGTCCTGCCGTGCCTTATTCCCACCCTCTAAGCTTCCCCATATAAGCCTCGACCGGATCAAGCAGCACTCCAGACTAGAATCTGGAGAAAATACGGTACTGTGTTTCCACCCTCCCGCTCATGCTGCTCGCACCGCCATTCCTTATCCCCCATGCCTCTTCCACAGGGGCCTCAAACACCATGCAGCTCAGCATTGCTCAGCGCTGTCACGCCTCTGCCCTTTCCCCCAACCCAACAGTCCCATGCCACCAACATATGCGCGTCCCCTGGAAGGGCGGGGTGAAGATTCTGACCTCCACCGCCCCCTCTCTTACCCAGCTCCAGCCCCTCGTTCCCCTTGTCCCCCTCCCGCCTTCCCCTTCTCACCCTCCCCTCCGTGCATCCGCACACGTCATCACTGCACCGCGCACCCGCACACGTCATCCTCGTCGGACGCGTCGTATCTGCGTCGCCTGGGCGGCAGGCGAATATCCTCCCACTCCACGTCGCTGCGCGCAGTGCAGAGGGAGAGGAGGAGGCAGGGTGAAACAAGAGTCTATTTTAGACGTCTCAAAAGCGTCGTATCTGTGTCGCGTGGGCGGCAGGCGAATATCCTCCCACTCCACGTCGCTGCGCGCAATGCAGGGCGGAGCGGAGTTGGGAAGACCGGGGTAAGGGTGGGGAGAGAAGGGGCAGAGGTTGTTGGGGGGAAGGGACGAAGGGAATGTGGGCATAACGACGTCGCTGCGCAATGCAGGGCGGAGCGCTGTCAGGGGAGGAGTGAGATGCGGTGGCGGGGGAGGGAGGGGTGACAGGGTGTAAAAGGAGTGCGAAGATGCTTTGTTTCTTGCTGTTCTCTCACGAGTAAGGGGAGGGGAGGGAATAGTGGGACCGGTGGGGAGCCAGGGGGATGGAGAGTTGGGGGACGTGATTGCGCGGGAAATGGCTCAGTGTCGCACATGGTCGCACGTGGTCGCATAACTCTTGGATTCTTACAGCATTGGGCGACGCACCTTCGCTCAAATTCGCGAACATCGACGAGCGACCCGCCGTCCTCCTCGTCGCACCACCGAACCCGCTGCCCCTTGCTGTTGGGCGACTTGCCGGGCGACTCTCTCGCACGTGCCGGCGACACTGGCGGGAACCTATGCGGACCGAAAGGCCACGTGGCGTTGAAGGGAACGTCGTCATCTAGAGTCAACGCGGATTTGAATGAGTCAACTTTGTCTGGTTGAGCCAGCGCGCCGCTCGGCGATGATTGGCCAGCGGCTCTTGGGCTGTCTTCGATGGAAGAAGTGGAAGTTTCGAACGAATCTTCGCTCCCGAACGACGAAAATCCACTGCACGAGTCGTCACTGCTTGACGATTCGTCGTCGCTTGACAAGTCTTCGCTGTCGCACGAGCTTTTGCTGTCACACTCCCGTACATCCCCGTTGGCCGTTGACTCAATAGAATCGCATGTCGTCTGTAAACACGTGACCATCTCATCACCGGCTGCAAGTTTTTTGGTACTCTTCTCTTGACATGACTCACTGACGGCAGGAATGTCATTTCCTCGGCGAGACTCATCGAATAGCTGCGTCTCAGGCGGTACCAGAGCTTCACATTCGCCCTCCTCCGCATCGCAGGATCCTTGCCGAATCGACAGCGGCGAGGCCTCGGCGAGCTCTTGCAAGAAATCCCGAAGCTGAAGGGAAGGCTTGGCACGAGGCTGAGTGGATAACCAGAGGCTGTAGCTCAGGATAGGAACGGCAAGAGGCTGAGGGAGAGATAAGGGGGACGTGCAGTGCAGGTCGACTCCGGAGGAATCGAGTTCAACAAGGGCCATGGCTGGAGTCTATTGCATGTTGGCCGTTGTACGAGGCGCAATATATATGATTGCTGCCAGTTTATGGCGTTCTATGGCTTATCGCATGTGGCGTTCTCTAGCTCTCGTGGCCGTTTCCATAGGAAGAGCAGCGCATGGAGTTCGAGTGAGAGCTTGGCGTGAAAAGGGAGTCGAGCTGACTTGAGAGGCAGAGCAGGCGCCAACTGCGGCGCTTTTCGCTTTTCTACCAACAATGGTGGCGAGGTGACGACCTCGACTCGACCTGGTCGCCATCGACCTCAAATAATGCCCAACCATCGAGCACGCACCGCGCTGGTTGCAACTACCCCCGCTCTAGCGCGCTAAAAGGGGCAAGCTTGGAAAAAAAAAGCATTGCATTCTTGAGTGGCCTTTGTGATGATAATGGTAGAGCCGAACAATAGAGAAAATCGTGGGCGTCGGATAGGCTCGGGAAGGGCAGTTGACGGTGCGCGGTCGAAACCGAACCTTCACCAAAACCCTCCCATACCACGGCTCGAGGTACGGAAAGTTTGCCCTGCTTGTGTGGAATTTGGAACGCGTTACACGTCCAGACAAAAGTCCGATACCGCCCTCAAAGTGGAACCCGATTGGCCGAAATGAGTTTGCTAATCGCAAATTTGAGAAGTCCCGCGAAATTATTTCGGGGATAGTTGGTGCAGATTTGCAAGTCTGGTGCGGCTGGAGGGAACTCATGCCCAGCGACTTGGTGGAGACTACAAGCTGCAACTATTAATTTCACTGTTCGGGCAACATGAAATTTGTAAGTCCACCCTCGAACATCCAACATTTCGGTCAAGGTTGTGGGCGCGTGGCAAACGCGATACGCGTGGAGGTTACCGCATCGCCTCTGTAAATTGACTGCTTGTACGCGCTAGAGCACATATCGACACCGAAACGTCAGATAGGATTCTGGCACAGGGAGTGGTAGTACAGTACATGTGATGTGACATTCCACCAGGCAATTTTACAAAGCACTTCGGGCAAACTGAGATTGCATCATCGATCATAAAGATGCAAAGACCGGCCAATGGGGTCATGAGGGTACACGTCCTTCAAGCTCTCCTCCGCATCCAGCCAAACCCATTGATCCTCAGGCACCCCACTTACACAAAAATCACTACACCTATCCAGATTATCATCTCCCGTTTCTTCCATCACACTCCCATCAATACCCAATACCTCCAACAACGCACTAGCCCCTCTCTCCCCAGCAGCCTTTGCCAACTCACTCCATGAAGCTCCCGCTTCATCTACACTCCGCTCCACTTTACAAGCCCCAGAAACGGTCGAATTCGCCCACTGGGAACTAACCCTGGCGTGGCCGCCGCGGCACGGCGTGGGGGCGACCACAGCCGCGGGGCTCTCGAGGGCGCGGGAGGAGTACTTGGCGAGGAGTACCGCCCAGAAGTGCACGCGCGAGTGCCATGTGCAGACGAGCGCTGCGAGCTCGTTGGCGTTGCGCACCATGGTGCGGACGGCAGCGTCGTTGCGCTGCATCCACTCTATCACACTGAACAGGTCCCGGAAACTGGAATGGGAAGGGAAGAGGAGAGTTGAACTGGGGTGTGTGTAGATGTAGGGGGAGGACGGAACGGCGCATGTTTGCCATGTAAGGCGGGCGTACTGGAGAAAAACTGTTTGCTGCAGCAGCAAAACCATTAGCAGCAGTCCCATCTGAGCAGCAGGCACATCACAAACCACACATGCCTCTGTGCACATAGGTGCATCCACCCCACTCACCTGTGCCCCACGGGTGCATAGTGCACGCCTGGCAGCAGCAGCGGGTCAAAGAACTCCGTGTAGCCTGAGAGCATGGGCCTCCATACATACACCATGTGCACCACACATGTCCACCGTGCATGCCTCTCTGCACCGCACAGTACCGCAACCAACTCACCTGTGCCCCACGGGCGCATAGTGCACACCCGGCAGCAGCAGCGGGTCGAAGAACTCCGTGTAGCCTGACGCGTGGCGGATGACGGCTTGTGGGCCACTGAGAGCGCGACACATGTCACGCGTGCCGATCTGCTCGTCCACCACCAGCACGTACTTGTACCTCCTCCTCTCTGCCACGTCATCAAGCTCCTCTGCCAGCACCACACCGTGCCTGGGGGGAAGGGGAACGGGCAGGAGATGAGGCAAGCGCATCACACGGAAACGCGGATATCCACATCACAGCGCACTCCCACCCACGCCCCAAGAGAACTGCTCCCCCTTTGAAACCATCCCGCCCCTTTCAAACAACTCCCACCTGAGCAGCAGCTTCTTGGCGTCAACGCCATCCTTCTCGCCCCACATGGTGAGCCGTGCGTCCAGCAGGTCAGGGCGGGCATCAGACATGCGGTGCAGGCGCACTCGCAGGCTGCTCGCCCAGTTGGCCTCTTTTAAAACCAGCTCCAAGGCTCTGCCACGCCAAACCGCTCTGCTCTGGCGCTGCTCATGGGGGATGGAGGGGAATAGGCAGAGGGGACATGCAGGGGATGAGGAGGAGAGGGGGCATCAGACATGCGGTGCAGGCGCACTCACAAGCTGCTGACCCAGTTGGCCTCCTTCAACACCAGCTCCAGCGCCCTGCCCCGCCATACCGCCTTGCTCTGCCTCTGGTGTGCAGGCATAGGGAGGAAAGAGAAGGGGGGAATTGAGGAGATGAGGGAAAGAGGCAGTGTGGGACATGCGGTGCAGGCGCACTTGCAGGCTGCTGGCCCAGTTGGCCTCTTTTGACACGTACCTCCTTGCTCTGCCTCTGCTGGGGGGGGCATAGAGGGGGAAGGACAGGGGGGAAAAGCAGGGGAGTGAGGAGTAGAAAGGGCGTAGGACATGCGGTGCAGGCGCACTCGCAGGCTGCTCGCCGAGTTGACCTCCTTCAACAGCAGCTCCAGCGCCCTGCTCCACCCACACTGCCTTGCCCTGCCTCTGGTCATGCAGGGGGAGGGAAAACGGGGGAACAATGCAGATGGGAAACATGTGCTAGAACAGAACATGTGGGAGGACATGTGGGAGGACATGTGGGAGGAAAGTCAAGCCAGAACACGTTCCTGTCCTCCGCCAGACAAACCTGGCAGCAACACGCTCCTCTCCTCATCCCACGATCCAGTCCCTTCTTCCCAGAAACAGCATCTGACTGAGTTGACTCACAGGCCATCACCCACCCACACGCAATCACCTGCTCCCATATCGGCCATCATTCCAGCCCGCTCCTCTCCTGCCACCCATCCCACCCTCCAAACCAAGAAGCGGACTGAGCATTGCAGGAAGAGTAGGAGGGGGAGAAGGGGAGGTGGAGGGGTTGGGGAATAGAATGTCTTGTCACCCCCTGCGTCCACTGTGTGCTCAGCACGGGTCAGGCTTGGGGATCGGGTTTGGGGCTCAGGTTTGGAGATCAGGCTTGAAGCTCAGGCTTGGGGACCAGGTTTGGGGTTTGACGTCAGGTTTGATGTCAGGTTTGAGGTCAGGTTTGAGGTCAGGTTTGAGGTCAGGTTTGAGGTCAGGTTTGACGTCAGGTTTGAGGTCAGGTTTGACGTCAGGTTTGACGTCAGGTTTGAGGTCAGGTTTGAGGTCAGGTTTGACGTCAGGTTTGACGTCAGGTTTGAGGTCAGGTTTGAGGTCAGGTTTGACGTCAGGTTTGAGGTCAGGTTTGAGGTCAGGTTTGAGGTCAGGTTTGACGTCAGGTTTGACGTCAGGTTTGAGGTCAGGTTTGAGGTCAGGTTTGAGGTCAGGTTTGAGGTCAGGTTTGACGTCAGGTTTGACGTCAGGTTTGACGTCAGGTTTGAGATCAGGTTCGAGGCCAGGTTTGACGTCAGGTTTGACGTCAGGTTTGAGGTCAGGTTTGACGTCAGGTTTGACGTCAGGTTTGAGATCAGGTTTGAGGTCAGGTTTGATGTCAGGTTTGACGTCAGGTTTGATGTCAGGTTTGACGTCAGGTTTGACGTCAGGTTTGACGTCAGGTTTGAGATCAGGTTTGAGGTAAGGTTCGACATCAGGTTTGAGGTCAGGTTTGAGGTCAGGTTTGAGGTCAGGTTTGACGTCAGGTTTGAGACGTTAGGTTTGAGATCAGGTTTGAGGTCAGGTTTGACGTCAGGTTGAGGGTCAGGTTTGAAGTCAGGTTTGACGTCAGGTTTGACGTCAGGTTTGAGGTCAGGTTTGACGTCAGGTTTGACGTCAGGTTTGAGGTCAGGTTTGAGGTCAGGTTTGACGTCAGGTTTGAGGTCAGGTTTGACGTCAGGTTTGACGAAGGTTTGACATCAGGTTTGAGGTCAGGTTTGACGTCAGGTTTGATGTCAGGTTTGAGGTCAGGTTTGACGTCAGGTTTGACGTCAGGTTTGAGGTCAGGTTTGACGTCAGGTTTGAGGTCAGGTTTGAGGTCAGGTTTGAGGTCAGGTTTGAGGTCAGGTTTGACGTCAGGTTTGAGGTCAGGTTTGACGTCAGGTTTGAGGTCAGGTTTGACGTCAGGTTTGAGGTCAGGTTTGACGTCAGGTTTGACGTCAGGTTTGACGTCAGGTTTGAGGTCAGGTTTGAGGTCAGGTTTGACGTCAGGTTTGAGGTCAGGTTTGACATCAGGTTTGAGGTCAGGTTTGACGTCAGGTTTGAGGTCAGGTTTGACGTCAGGTTTGAGATCAGGTTTGAGGTCAGGTTTGACATCAGGTTTGAGGTCAGGTTTGAGGTCAGGTTTGAGGTCAGGTTTGACGTCAGGTTTGAGGTCAGGTTTGACATCAGGTTTGAGGTCAGGTTTGACATCAGGTTTGAGGTCAGGTTTGAGGTCAGGTTTGAGGTCAGGTTTGAGGTCAGGTTTGAGACGTTAGGTTTGAGATCAGGTTTGAGGTCAGGTTTGACGTCAGGTTGAGGGTCAGGTTTGAAGTCAGGTTTGACATCAGGTTCGACGTCAGGTTTGAGGTCAGGTTTGACGTCAGGTTTGACGTCAGGTTTGAGGTCAGGTTTGACGTCAGGTTTGACGTCAGGTTTGAGGTCAGGTTTGAGGTCAGGTTTGACGTCAGGTTTGAGGTCAGGTTTGACGTCAGGTTTGACGAAGGTTTGACATCAGGTTTGAGGTCAGGTTTGACGTCAGGTTTGAGGTCAGGTTTGTCGTCAGATTTGACGTTAGGTTTGAGGTCAGGTTTGACGTCAGGTTTGAGGTCAGGTTTGACGTCAGTTTTGATGTCAGGTTCGAGGTCAGGTTTGACGTCAGTCAGGTTTGACGTCCGGTTTGAGGTCAGGTTTGAGGTCAGGTTTGACGTCAGGTTTGAGGTCAGGTTTGACGTCAGGTTTGACGAAGGTTTGACATCAGGTTTGAGGTCAGGTTTGACGTCAGGTTTGACGTCAGGTTTGACGTCAGGTTTGACGTCAGGTTTGACGTCAGGTTTGAGGTCAGGTTTGACGTCAGGTTTGAGGTCAGGTTTGACATCAGGTTTGACGTCAGGTTTGAGGTCAGGTTTGACGCCTGGTTTGACGTCAGGTTTGACGTCAGGTTTGACGTCAGGTTTGAGGTCAGGTTTGAGGTCAGGTTTGACGTTTGGTTTGAGGTCGGGTTTGAGGTCAGGTTTGAGGTCAGGTTTGACGTCAGGTTTGACGTCAGGTTTGAGGTCAGGTTTGACGTCAGGTTTGAGGTCAGGTTTGAGGTCAGGTTTGATGTCAGGTTTGAGTATAGATGGGCAACTGGCGAGTCGAGTAAAACTTGACTCGCTTTGGCGAGCTTTTTGTTGAGCTCGAGTCGAGTCGAGTTTTAATTGTCGAGTTTTTTTGGCCAAAAATCAAACTCGAAACTCGCCTCCTCTAAACTCGAGTTTTTTTAAAACTCATACGAGTTTTGAAAAACCTCGATCGAGTCAAGTAAAACTCGACTCGATGTTAACCAGCACCCACAGCCACCACTTTTGCCACACAACACCAGCCAGAGGGAGCACAGAAAAAAGCTCCATCCACACCCACTCAACATAGCAATAAGCGTATATACGCTATAAGCGTATTTGGCAACTTAGCGTCAGAGGGAGAGAATAGCTAGGTAGTCTAATAAATACAGATGTCTATTATGCTGATCTGAACTTACTCTAACACAAGGGGAGAAGACATATGGGTCCGACATTGAAGAGTGTTATAATGCTTGCGGGTGTCATTATCCTAAACCCTGAATGAAACCCTAGAAAAACACGATTTTGTTTAAGAAGAACACGTAGGCTGAGCGGACGTCTCTAGCTAAGGTAGACCTCCTAGAAAGTATCCAACGAGATGGTGGTTGCTTTTAGATCTTGAAAACCAGATCTGGAAAATGAACATTTTTCACATTTGTATCCAACCTAGATGACGCGCGAGTTTTTTTCATGCTCGAAAATGGGCAAAAAAACTCGCGATTCCAAAAAACTCACGAGTATTGAAAAAACTTGTTGGGAAAACGAGTTTCCCACGAGTTTTTTTTAAACTCGCGAGTAAAACTCGACTCGAGCGTCCGAGTTTTTTCAGCAAAAAGTCGAGCTCGAAACTCGAGCTTTCGAGTCCCTCGAACGAGTCGAGTAAAAACTCGACTCGTTTGCCCATCTATAGGTTTGAGGTCAGGTTTGACGTCAAGTTTGAGGTCAGGTTTGACGTCAGGTTTGAGGTCAGGTTTGACGTCAGGTTTGACGTCAGGTTTGACATCAGGTTTGAGGTCAGGTTTGACATCAGGTTTGAGGTCAGGTTTGACATCAGGTTTGAGGTCAGGTTTGAGGTCAGGTTTGAGGTCAGGTTTGACGTCAGGTTTGAGGTCAGGTTTGACGTCAGGTTTGAGGTCAGGTTTGACGTTTGGTTTGAGGTCGGGTTTGAGGTCAGGTTTGAGGTCAGGTTTGACGTCAGGTTTGACGTCAGGTTTGAGGTCAGGTTTGACGTCAGGTTTGAGGTCAGGTTTGAGGTCAGGTTTGACGTCAGGTTTGAGGTCAGGTTTGACATCAGGTTTGAGGTCAGGTTTGAGGTCAGGTTTGACGTCAGGTTTGAGATCAGGTTTGACGTCAGGTTTGAGACGTTAGGTTTGAGATCAGGTTTGAGGTCAGGTTTGACGTCAGGTTGAGGGTCATGTTTCAAGTCAGGTTTGACGTCAGGTTTGAGGTCAGGTTTGACGTCAGGTTTGACGTCAGGTTTGAGGTCAGGTTTGAGGTCAGGTTTGACGTCAGGTTTGAGGTCAGGTTTGACGTCAGGTTTGAGGTCAGGTTTGAGGTCAGGTTTGAGGTCAGGTTTGAGGTCAGGTTTGACGTCAGGTTTGAGGTCAGGTTTGACGTCAACAGCTGGCTGGATCAGGTTTGGGGATCTGTTTGGGGCTCAGGTTTGGGCTCAGGTTTGGGAATCTGGTTAGGGAATCAGGTTTGGGAATCAGGTGTGGTATTCAAGTCCATGAAGGCCTATGTCAATTGCCCTCCCGCGCATAGCAGCGTTCGCCAAGCAGCTGCTCTCCCTTCTCTTTCTTGCCTGTAGCCCATAATCCCTTCTTTCCCGTCTCTCACCCTTTCACAAGGCCCCAGGTTCATGGCGCTGGTGTTCAAATCAATGAAGGCGCCCACACGCACTCACCCGCTGCCACACTGGCAGTGACTCCAGCCGCTGCCTCTCTTGCCGCTCCTCCCCCCCACCAAACCCGGCAGCTGCCCCATGCTGCCATGCCTCTCCTACTTGCCCAAGGTGGCGCCAGCGACGACGACCCAGCGATCACGACCCACCACTCGACTCCCAATCGCCCACACGCACTCACCCGCTGCCATATCGGCAGTGCCTCCAGCCCCTGCCTCTCCTGCCGTGCCTCTCCTACTTGCCCCACGTGGGGCGAGTAGGAGGGCTGGTAGGCAAGGTCGAGGGGGTCGGGGAAGAGGATGTCCGTCACGCCGGGGGTCCACTGGGAGCTCAGCACTGCAAAGCCCGATCGGCCCGATGAGAGCGAGTTGTCGTAGCTGTGCGGGTCGTCACACGCGTTCAAATAGAGCTCTGCCCGCAGGGCTGGGACAAGGGGGAAGGGGGAAAGCGGGTAGGAGGGACGGAGGAAGCGTAGGTGGTGCGTGTCGTAACTCAAAATTCTAACGCAGGGAAGGGACATCGATGAAGCTCAGACGTGAGTCACTAGAAGGCAATCACCATGCAACGAGTAAGGACGACTCACTCTGCAGCTCAAAAGTGACCACAGCTTCGTGAATCATCTTCACCGCCAGGTTGATTCTGAGAAGCTTCCTCTCGTCTTCCAGGAAGGAGCCATAGCGGAAGTACACCCGCCCTTCCACCACTCGCACCTGCGCCACACACGTCATGAGCTGGGGGCGGGGAGGGCGGGGGGAGGGGGAGGGGGAGGGGTGGAGAAGGGGGACGGAAGGGTGGATGGGAGGGAGAAAAGAGGGAGAGGGAGGTAGGAGGAGGACTTTTGAGTCGACTCTAACAACCTGCGCTACCACTACTCACACCTGTGCCACACAGGTCATGAGCTGGGGGCGGGGAGGGGAGGGGGAGAAGAGAAGGGGAGCATAGAAAGAAGAGGGGAGGGAGAGGGAAAAAGGGAGGCGGAATCAGAAGGGGAAGAGGCCTTTTGAGTGGACTCTAAGAAAAGGGCAGTGCATGGTGCAGGGTAAGGTAACTTGCAGGGCAGTGCACCTTGGGGTTAATGACAGTGCATGGCATCATTCAAAGCAGTGCACCTTGGGGTTAATGACAGTGCATGGCATCATTCAAAGCAGTGCACCTTGGGGTTAATGACAGTGCATGGCATCATTCAAAGCAGTGCACCTTGGGGTTAATGACAGTGCATGGCATCATTCAAAGCAGTGCACCTTGGGGTTAATGACAGTGCATGGCATCATTCAAAGCAGTGCACCTTGGGGTTAATGACAGTGCATGGCATCATTCAAAGCAGTGCACCTTGGGGTTAATGACAGTGCATGGCATCATTCAAAGCAGTGCACCTTGGGGTTAATGACAGTGCATGGCATCATTCAAAGCAGTGCACCTTGGGGTTAATGACAGTGCATGGCATCATTCAAAGCAGTGCACCTTGGGGTTAATGACAGTGCATGGCATCATTCAAAGCAGTGCACCTTGGGGTTAATGACAGTGCATGGCATCATTCAAAGCGGTGCACCTTGGGGTTAATGACAGTGCATGGCATCATTCAAAGCGGTGCACCTTGGGGTTAATGACAGTGCATGGCATCATTCAAAGCGGTGCACCTTGGGGTTAATGGCCTTGAGTGCTGCCGCCTTGAGACATTGAGTCGACTCTAAAGTCACATGGTGCAGGATAACTTGTAGATGTGGCACACATACACATTGGGGTCAATGACTGTGCATGGCATCATTCAAAGCAGCGCACCTTGGGGTTGGTGGCGATGGCCTTGAGTGCTGCCGCCTTGATGAGGCCTGTCTTCCCCAGCCCATCCGTGATGCCCTGTGGACATGCAATGCAGAGCACATATGGAAAAACCATGCACTCATGCACCCATACATGCACCCATACATGCAACCATACACGTCAGTGAGCTCCAGTCAGGGAGCTCCAGTCAGTGAGCTCCAGTCAGGGAGCTCCAGTCAGTGAGCTCCAGTCAGTGAGCTCCAGTCAGTGAGCTCCAGTCAGGGAGCTCCAGTCAGTGAGCTCCAGTCAGTGAGCTCCAGTCAGGGAGCTCCAGTCAGTGAGCTCCAGTCAGTGAGCTCCAGTCAGTGAGCTCCAGTCAGGGAGCTCCAGTCAGTGAGCTCCAGTCAGGGAGCTCCAGTCAGTGAGCTCCAGTCAGTGAGCTCCAGTCAGTGAGCTCCAGTCAGTGAGCTCCAGTCAGTGAGCTCCAGTCAGTGAGCTCCAGTCAGTGAGCTCCAGTCAGTGAGCTCCAGTCAGTGAGCTCCAGTCAGGGAGCTCCAGTCAGGGAGCTCCAGTCAGGGAGCTCCAGTCAGGGAGCTCCAGTCAGTGAGCTCCAGTCAGTGAGCTCCAGTCAGTGAGCTCCAGTCAGTGAGCTCCAGTCAGTGAGCTCCAGTCAGGGAGCTCCAGTCAGGGAGCTCCAGTCAGGGAGCTCCAGTCAGTGAGCTCCAGTCAGTGAGCTCCAGTCAGTGAGCTCCAGTCAGTGAGCTCCAGTCAGTGAGCTCCAGTCAGTGAGCTCCAGTCAGTGAGCTCCAGTCAGGGAGCTCCAGTCAGTGAGCTCCAGTCAGTGAGCTCCAGTCAGGGAGCTCCAGTCAGTGAGCTCCAGTCAGGGAGCTCCAGTCAGTGAGCTCCAGTCAGTGAGCTCCAGTCAGGGAGCTCCAGTCAGTGAGCTCCAGTCAGTGAGCTCCAGTCAGGGAGCTCCAGTCAGTGAGCTCCAGTCAGTGAGCTCCAGTCAGTGAGCTCCAGTCAGGGAGCTCCAGTCAGGGAGCTCCAGTCAGTGAGCTCCAGTCAGTGAGCTCCAGTCAGTGAGCTCCAGTCAGTGAGCTCCAGTCAGTGAGCTCCAGTCAGTGAGCTCCAGTCAGTGAGCTCCAGTCAGGGAGCTCCAGTCAGGGAGCTCCAGTCAGTGAGCTCCAGTCAGTGAGCTCCAGTCAGTGAGCTCCAGTCAGGGAGCTCCAGTCAGGGAGCTCCAGTCAGTGAGCTCCAGTCAGTGAGCTCCAGTCAGTGAGCTCCAGTCAGTGAGCTCCAGTCAGTGAGCTCCAGTCAGTGAGCTCCAGTCAGTGAGCTCCAGTCAGTGAGCTCCAGTCAGTGAGCTCCAGTCAGTGAGCTCCAGTCAGGGAGCTCCAGTCAGTGAGCTCCAGTCAGTGAGCTCCAGTCAGTGAGCTCCAGTCAGTGAGCTCCAGTCAGTGAGCTCCAGTCAGTGAGCTCCAGTCAGTGAGCTCCAGTCAGTGAGCTCCAGTCAGTGAGCTCCAGTCAGTGAGCTCCAGTCAGTGAGCTCCAGTCAGTGAGCTCCAGTCAGTGAGCTCCAGTCAGGGAGCTCCAGTCAGTGAGCTCCAGTCAGGGAGCTCCAGTCAGTGAGCTCCAGTCAGGGAGCTCCAGTCAGTGAGCTCCAGTCAGTGAGCTCCAGTCAGTGAGCTCCAGTCAGGGAGCTCCAGTCAGTGAGCTCCAGTCAGTGAGCTCCAGTCAGGGAGCTCCAGTCAGTGAGCTCCAGTCAGTGAGCTCCAGTCAGTGAGCTCCAGTCAGGGAGCTCCAGTCAGTGAGCTCCAGTCAGGGAGCTCCAGTCAGTGAGCTCCAGTCAGTGAGCTCCAGTCAGTGAGCTCCAGTCAGGGAGCTCCAGTCAGTGAGCTCCAGTCAGTGAGCTCCAGTCAGTGAGCTCCAGTCAGTGAGCTCCAGTCAGTGAGCTCCAGTCAGGGAGCTCCAGTCAGGGAGCTCCAGTCAGGGAGCTCCAGTCAGTGAGCTCCAGTCAGTGAGCTCCAGTCAGTGAGCTCCAGTCAGTGAGCTCCAGTCAGTGAGCTCCAGTCAGGGAGCTCCAGTCAGGGAGCTCCAGTCAGGGAGCTCCAGTCAGTGAGCTCCAGTCAGTGAGCTCCAGTCAGTGAGCTCCAGTCAGTGAGCTCCAGTCAGGGAGCTCCAGTCAGTGAGCTCCAGTCAGGGAGCTCCAGTCAGTGAGCTCCAGTCAGTGAGCTCCAGTCAGGGAGCTCCAGTCAGTGAGCTCCAGTCAGTGAGCTCCAGTCAGTGAGCTCCAGTCAGGGAGCTCCAGTCAGTGAGCTCCAGTCAGTGAGCTCCAGTCAGTGAGCTCCAGTCAGGGAGCTCCAGTCAGGGAGCTCCAGTCAGTGAGCTCCAGTCAGTGAGCTCCAGTCAGTGAGCTCCAGTCAGTGAGCTCCAGTCAGGGAGCTCCAGTCAGGGAGCTCCAGTCAGTGAGCTCCAGTCAGTGAGCTCCAGTCAGTGAGCTCCAGTCAGTGAGCTCCAGTCAGTGAGCTCCAGTCAGTGAGCTCCAGTCAGGGAGCTCCAGTCAGGGAGCTCCAGTCAGTGAGCTCCAGTCAGTGAGCTCCAGTCAGTGAGCTCCAGTCAGTGAGCTCCAGTCAGTGAGCTCCAGTCAGGGAGCTCCAGTCAGGGAGCTCCAGTCAGTGAGCTCCAGTCAGTGAGCTCCAGTCAGTGAGCTCCAGTCAGTGAGCTCCAGTCAGTGAGCTCCAGTCAGGGAGCTCCAGTCAGGGAGCTCCAGTCAGGGAGCTCCAGTCAGTGAGCTCCAGTCAGTGAGCTCCAGTCAGGGAGCTCCAGTCAGTGAGCTCCAGTCAGGGAGCTCCAGTCAGTGAGCTCCAGTCAGTGAGCTCCAGTCAGTGAGCTCCAGTCAGTGAGCTCCAGTCAGTGAGCTCCAGTCAGGGAGCTCCAGTCAGTGAGCTCCAGTCAGTGAGCTCCAGTCAGTGAGCTCCAGTCAGTGAGCTCCAGTCAGTGAGCTCCAGTCAGTGAGCTCCAGTCAGGGAGCTCCAGTCAGTGAGCTCCAGTCAGGGAGCTCCAGTCAGTGAGCTCCAGTCAGTGAGCTCCAGTCAGTGAGCTCCAGTCAGTGAGCTCCAGTCAGTGAGCTCCAGTCAGTGAGCTCCAGTCAGTGAGCTCCAGTCAGTGAGCTCCAGTCAGTGAGCTCCAGTCAGGGAGCTCCAGTCAGGGAGCTCCAGTCAGGGAGCTCCAGTCAGGGAGCTCCAGTCAGTGAGCTCCAGTCAGTGAGCTCCAGTCAGTGAGCTCCAGTCAGTGAGCTCCAGTCAGTGAGCTCCAGTCAGGGAGCTCCAGTCAGGGAGCTCCAGTCAGGGAGCTCCAGTCAGTGAGCTCCAGTCAGTGAGCTCCAGTCAGTGAGCTCCAGTCAGTGAGCTCCAGTCAGTGAGCTCCAGTCAGTGAGCTCCAGTCAGTGAGCTCCAGTCAGGGAGCTCCAGTCAGTGAGCTCCAGTCAGTGAGCTCCAGTCAGGGAGCTCCAGTCAGTGAGCTCCAGTCAGGGAGCTCCAGTCAGTGAGCTCCAGTCAGTGAGCTCCAGTCAGGGAGCTCCAGTCAGTGAGCTCCAGTCAGGGAGCTCCAGTCAGTGAGCTCCAGTCAGTGAGCTCCAGTCAGTGAGCTCCAGTCAGTGAGCTCCAGTCAGTGAGCTCCAGTCAGTGAGCTCCAGTCAGTGAGCTCCAGTCAGGGAGCTCCAGTCAGGGAGCTCCAGTCAGGGAGCTCCAGTCAGTGAGCTCCAGTCAGTGAGCTCCAGTCAGTGAGCTCCAGTCAGTGAGCTCCAGTCAGGGAGCTCCAGTCAGGGAGCTCCAGTCAGGGAGCTCCAGTCAGTGAGCTCCAGTCAGTGAGCTCCAGTCAGGGAGCTCCAGTCAGTGAGCTCCAGTCAGTGAGCTCCAGTCAGGGAGCTCCAGTCAGTGAGCTCCAGTCAGTGAGCTCCAGTCAGTGAGCTCCAGTCAGTGAGCTCCAGTCAGGGAGCTCCAGTCAGTGAGCTCCAGTCAGTGAGCTCCAGTCAGGGAGCTCCAGTCAGTGAGCTCCAGTCAGTGAGCTCCAGTCAGGGAGCTCCAGTCAGTGAGCTCCAGTCAGGGAGCTCCAGTCAGTGAGCTCCAGTCAGTGAGCTCCAGTCAGTGAGCTCCAGTCAGTGAGCTCCAGTCAGTGAGCTCCAGTCAGTGAGCTCCAGTCAGTGAGCTCCAGTCAGTGAGCTCCAGTCAGTGAGCTCCAGTCAGGGAGCTCCAGTCAGGGAGCTCCAGTCAGGGAGCTCCAGTCAGGGAGCTCCAGTCAGGGAGCTCCAGTCAGTGAGCTCCAGTCAGTGAGCTCCAGTCAGTGAGCTCCAGTCAGTGAGCTCCAGTCAGGGAGCTCCAGTCAGGGAGCTCCAGTCAGGGAGCTCCAGTCAGTGAGCTCCAGTCAGTGAGCTCCAGTCAGTGAGCTCCAGTCAGTGAGCTCCAGTCAGTGAGCTCCAGTCAGTGAGCTCCAGTCAGGGAGCTCCAGTCAGTGAGCTCCAGTCAGTGAGCTCCAGTCAGGGAGCTCCAGTCAGTGAGCTCCAGTCAGTGAGCTCCAGTCAGTGAGCTCCAGTCAGGGAGCTCCAGTCAGTGAGCTCCAGTCAGTGAGCTCCAGTCAGTGAGCTCCAGTCAGGGAGCTCCAGTCAGGGAGCTCCAGTCAGTGAGCTCCAGTCAGTGAGCTCCAGTCAGTGAGCTCCAGTCAGTGAGCTCCAGTCAGGGAGCTCCAGTCAGGGAGCTCCAGTCAGGGAGCTCCAGTCAGTGAGCTCCAGTCAGTGAGCTCCAGTCAGTGAGCTCCAGTCAGTGAGCTCCAGTCAGGGAGCTCCAGTCAGGGAGCTCCAGTCAGGGAGCTCCAGTCAGTGAGCTCCAGTCAGTGAGCTCCAGTCAGTGAGCTCCAGTCAGTGAGCTCCAGTCAGGGAGCTCCAGTCAGTGAGCTCCAGTCAGGGAGCTCCAGTCAGTGAGCTCCAGTCAGTGAGCTCCAGTCAGGGAGCTCCAGTCAGTGAGCTCCAGTCAGTGAGCTCCAGTCAGTGAGCTCCAGTCAGGGAGCTCCAGTCAGTGAGCTCCAGTCAGTGAGCTCCAGTCAGTGAGCTCCAGTCAGGGAGCTCCAGTCAGGGAGCTCCAGTCAGTGAGCTCCAGTCAGTGAGCTCCAGTCAGTGAGCTCCAGTCAGTGAGCTCCAGTCAGGGAGCTCCAGTCAGGGAGCTCCAGTCAGGGAGCTCCAGTCAGTGAGCTCCAGTCAGTGAGCTCCAGTCAGTGAGCTCCAGTCAGTGAGCTCCAGTCAGTGAGCTCCAGTCAGGGAGCTCCAGTCAGGGAGCTCCAGTCAGTGAGCTCCAGTCAGTGAGCTCCAGTCAGTGAGCTCCAGTCAGTGAGCTCCAGTCAGTGAGCTCCAGTCAGGGAGCTCCAGTCAGGGAGCTCCAGTCAGGGAGCTCCAGTCAGTGAGCTCCAGTCAGTGAGCTCCAGTCAGTGAGCTCCAGTCAGTGAGCTCCAGTCAGTGAGCTCCAGTCAGGGAGCTCCAGTCAGGGAGCTCCAGTCAGGGAGCTCCAGTCAGTGAGCTCCAGTCAGTGAGCTCCAGTCAGTGAGCTCCAGTCAGTGAGCTCCAGTCAGGGAGCTCCAGTCAGGGAGCTCCAGTCAGGGAGCTCCAGTCAGTGAGCTCCAGTCAGTGAGCTCCAGTCAGGGAGCTCCAGTCAGTGAGCTCCAGTCAGTGAGCTCCAGTCAGTGAGCTCCAGTCAGTGAGCTCCAGTCAGGGAGCTCCAGTCAGTGAGCTCCAGTCAGTGAGCTCCAGTCAGGGAGCTCCAGTCAGTGAGCTCCAGTCAGGGAGCTCCAGTCAGTGAGCTCCAGTCAGTGAGCTCCAGTCAGGGAGCTCCAGTCAGTGAGCTCCAGTCAGTGAGCTCCAGTCAGGGAGCTCCAGTCAGTGAGCTCCAGTCAGTGAGCTCCAGTCAGGGAGCTCCAGTCAGTGAGCTCCAGTCAGGGAGCTCCAGTCAGTGAGCTCCAGTCAGTGAGCTCCAGTCAGTGAGCTCCAGTCAGTGAGCTCCAGTCAGTGAGCTCCAGTCAGTGAGCTCCAGTCAGTGAGCTCCAGTCAGTGAGCTCCAGTCAGTGAGCTCCAGTCAGGGAGCTCCAGTCAGGGAGCTCCAGTCAGGGAGCTCCAGTCAGGGAGCTCCAGTCAGGGAGCTCCAGTCAGTGAGCTCCAGTCAGTGAGCTCCAGTCAGTGAGCTCCAGTCAGTGAGCTCCAGTCAGGGAGCTCCAGTCAGGGAGCTCCAGTCAGGGAGCTCCAGTCAGTGAGCTCCAGTCAGTGAGCTCCAGTCAGTGAGCTCCAGTCAGTGAGCTCCAGTCAGGGAGCTCCAGTCAGTGAGCTCCAGTCAGGGAGCTCCAGTCAGTGAGCTCCAGTCAGTGAGCTCCAGTCAGGGAGCTCCAGTCAGTGAGCTCCAGTCAGTGAGCTCCAGTCAGTGAGCTCCAGTCAGGGAGCTCCAGTCAGTGAGCTCCAGTCAGTGAGCTCCAGTCAGTGAGCTCCAGTCAGGGAGCTCCAGTCAGGGAGCTCCAGTCAGTGAGCTCCAGTCAGTGAGCTCCAGTCAGTGAGCTCCAGTCAGTGAGCTCCAGTCAGGGAGCTCCAGTCAGGGAGCTCCAGTCAGGGAGCTCCAGTCAGTGAGCTCCAGTCAGTGAGCTCCAGTCAGTGAGCTCCAGTCAGTGAGCTCCAGTCAGTGAGCTCCAGTCAGGGAGCTCCAGTCAGGGAGCTCCAGTCAGTGAGCTCCAGTCAGTGAGCTCCAGTCAGTGAGCTCCAGTCAGTGAGCTCCAGTCAGTGAGCTCCAGTCAGGGAGCTCCAGTCAGGGAGCTCCAGTCAGGGAGCTCCAGTCAGTGAGCTCCAGTCAGTGAGCTCCAGTCAGTGAGCTCCAGTCAGGGAGCTCCAGTCAGGGAGCTCCAGTCAGTGAGCTCCAGTCAGTGAGCTCCAGTCAGTGAGCTCCAGTCAGGGAGCTCCAGTCAGTGAGCTCCAGTCAGTGAGCTCCAGTCAGGGAGCTCCAGTCAGGGAGCTCCAGTCAGGGAGCTCCAGTCAGTGAGCTCCAGTCAGTGAGCTCCAGTCAGTGAGCTCCAGTCAGTGAGCTCCAGTCAGGGAGCTCCAGTCAGGGAGCTCCAGTCAGGGAGCTCCAGTCAGTGAGCTCCAGTCAGTGAGCTCCAGTCAGTGAGCTCCAGTCAGTGAGCTCCAGTCAGGGAGCTCCAGTCAGGGAGCTCCAGTCAGGGAGCTCCAGTCAGTGAGCTCCAGTCAGTGAGCTCCAGTCAGTGAGCTCCAGTCAGTGAGCTCCAGTCAGTGAGCTCCAGTCAGGGAGCTCCAGTCAGTGAGCTCCAGTCAGGGAGCTCCAGTCAGTGAGCTCCAGTCAGTGAGCTCCAGTCAGGGAGCTCCAGTCAGTGAGCTCCAGTCAGTGAGCTCCAGTCAGGGAGCTCCAGTCAGTGAGCTCCAGTCAGTGAGCTCCAGTCAGTGAGCTCCAGTCAGGGAGCTCCAGTCAGGGAGCTCCAGTCAGTGAGCTCCAGTCAGTGAGCTCCAGTCAGTGAGCTCCAGTCAGTGAGCTCCAGTCAGTGAGCTCCAGTCAGTGAGCTCCAGTCAGTGAGCTCCAGTCAGTGAGCTCCAGTCAGGGAGCTCCAGTCAGTGAGCTCCAGTCAGTGAGCTCCAGTCAGTGAGCTCCAGTCAGTGAGCTCCAGTCAGTGAGCTCCAGTCAGTGAGCTCCAGTCAGTGAGCTCCAGTCAGGGAGCTCCAGTCAGTGAGCTCCAGTCAGGGAGCTCCAGTCAGTGAGCTCCAGTCAGGGAGCTCCAGTCAGTGAGCTCCAGTCAGTGAGCTCCAGTCAGTGAGCTCCAGTCAGGGAGCTCCAGTCAGTGAGCTCCAGTCAGTGAGCTCCAGTCAGGGAGCTCCAGTCAGTGAGCTCCAGTCAGTGAGCTCCAGTCAGTGAGCTCCAGTCAGTGAGCTCCAGTCAGTGAGCTCCAGTCAGTGAGCTCCAGTCAGTGAGCTCCAGTCAGTGAGCTCCAGTCAGTGAGCTCCAGTCAGTGAGCTCCAGTCAGTGAGCTCCAGTCAGTGAGCTCCAGTCAGGGAGCTCCAGTCAGTGAGCTCCAGTCAGGGAGCTCCAGTCAGTGAGCTCCAGTCAGGGAGCTCCAGTCAGTGAGCTCCAGTCAGTGAGCTCCAGTCAGTGAGCTCCAGTCAGGGAGCTCCAGTCAGTGAGCTCCAGTCAGTGAGCTCCAGTCAGGGAGCTCCAGTCAGTGAGCTCCAGTCAGTGAGCTCCAGTCAGTGAGCTCCAGTCAGGGAGCTCCAGTCAGTGAGCTCCAGTCAGGGAGCTCCAGTCAGTGAGCTCCAGTCAGTGAGCTCCAGTCAGTGAGCTCCAGTCAGTGAGCTCCAGTCAGTGAGCTCCAGTCAGTGAGCTCCAGTCAGTGAGCTCCAGTCAGTGAGCTCCAGTCAGTGAGCTCCAGTCAGGGAGCTCCAGTCAGTGAGCTCCAGTCAGGGAGCTCCAGTCAGTGAGCTCCAGTCAGGGAGCTCCAGTCAGTGAGCTCCAGTCAGTGAGCTCCAGTCAGTGAGCTCCAGTCAGGGAGCTCCAGTCAGTGAGCTCCAGTCAGTGAGCTCCAGTCAGGGAGCTCCAGTCAGTGAGCTCCAGTCAGTGAGCTCCAGTCAGTGAGCTCCAGTCAGGGAGCTCCAGTCAGTGAGCTCCAGTCAGGGAGCTCCAGTCAGTGAGCTCCAGTCAGTGAGCTCCAGTCAGTGAGCTCCAGTCAGTGAGCTCCAGTCAGGGAGCTCCAGTCAGTGAGCTCCAGTCAGGGAGCTCCAGTCAGTGAGCTCCAGTCAGTGAGCTCCAGTCAGTGAGCTCCAGTCAGTGAGCTCCAGTCAGTGAGCTCCAGTCAGTGAGCTCCAGTCAGTGAGCTCCAGTCAGTGAGCTCCAGTCAGTGAGCTCCAGTCAGTGAGCTCCAGTCAGTGAGCTCCAGTCAGGGAGCTCCAGTCAGGGAGCTCCAGTCAGTGAGCTCCAGTCAGGGAGCTCCAGTCAGTGAGCTCCAGTCAGTGAGCTCCAGTCAGTGAGCTCCAGTCAGTGAGCTCCAGTCAGTGAGCTCCAGTCAGTGAGCTCCAGTCAGTGAGCTCCAGTCAGTGAGCTCCAGTCAGTGAGCTAGTTTCTCCCTCTCACAGAGACACCCATAACCCCTCCCTCTCCTTCAGAATCACACCGTCCTCCACCCTTTCCCACACCCCGCAATAAAACCCCTCTTACCCCCATCTCCCCTCCCCCCTTTTCCCTCTCCCCTTAACCCCCTTCCCCACTCCACCCGACTCAGACACACCTCTATTCTCGCCCACGGCGCCAGGAACCTCTCGGCCAATCGCGCGAAGGCAAGTGTCACGGGGTCACTGGTGCTGAAGGCGCCCGTGGTGAGCAACCCCTCCACCACCACCGCCCACGGCACCTTCCCGTCGTCCTCCCCCTCCCGCGCCGCCACCATCTTCCCCATAGCCTGCAGCCTCCTGCCCGAAAAAAACATCGGCCCCGCATTCTGCCCGGCGCTGGTACCTTCCCCGCCTCCCGAGCCTCCTCCTCCGCTTTCTCCCGAACCTGCGCCTCCGCCGAGCCTGCTAGGCCCGGTGTCACCCAGTAGCACCCCCGTGCCTGCGCCCAATCCTGAGGTGAAATCGAGCCCGGCGGCGGCGGCTGCGGCGGCGACCGCGGCATCGGTAGAGTCAGCGGTATCGTTCAGCCAAGGGCCTTCTAAAACTCCTCTGGCGTTTAGGTAAACGGCGAAGTCGCAACCCGCGGGTTCGACTAGTCTGCTGGCGAGGTAAGGCGCGGGGAACCAGAAGAACCGAGTGGCGATTAAGACGAAGACCGCGCACGACGCGATTATCACGTGCGGTCGCTCCCGCGCGATGCCATCTAGGAGGCCGGCTGCGCCGCCGCCGCTTCCGCTGCTGCCGCCACGTGTGCTGAATGTGTTCGTAGCCGCTGATTTTGACGAAGGAGAGTACTGGGATCGACGGCTCCCAGCTCTCGCTCGCGATGACATCGCTCCTGCGGTTAGCGAAACTCCTTCGACGTGGTAACCTGGTCAATCATGACTGCACACTACAGCTGACAGCTGTCCTTAACGTGGAGGAACGAAACGTAGCGAAACCTGTCCTTCGATTCTGGATCATGGAGGCACCAACAGCGGCATCTAGCAAAGGTGGAGTGCCTCTACCGTGATCACTCACATTCTCAGGCCACCCCCAATTTTCGGTTCCTTTTAACGGTTACCTAAGAGCGTCTGAGCCGTCAGCGTCGAATGCTACGATACCACCATGCACCTGGAGATTCGGAGCGCGTGTAGAAACCTTGGGATATGGTTATGCGAGAAAATTGCCACTTGTGCACCAAGGGACAGGCTGACCACACCGGACCACACTGACCACACTGGGCACTTATCGGGGACCCCAACTCGCAGTGTCGCGCTCAAGGCGCCCAGGAGTCAGGACTTCAGAACTAAAGTGCGGTGGGATACGATTAAATAAGTTTTTATAGTGTTTCCGAACTCTTAGGTATGGTTCTAAGGAAACGATGTCAAGACGACCGAGACAGATGGTGTTGGTTGGTGGAGCTTCCAAGATGCAGCACTCCTGGCTTGGTTCATTTGGACGATGAGCTGGTCGACTTGGCAAATTTGTTACCACACTTCGCTCGCACTCGCAGGAAACGACTGTCGCATACCAGCTTGGGGGCGAAAAACGAACCGGAAAGTAACATGCCGTTGAAGGTGTTCGTTCGTTGGGGGCATTTTCAGATTTGCGAAGGCAGACGAAACAATATCTCTGCGAGAGCCCATCCATGGCGAATAGCAGGCTCTGACCAGGTTTAGGATGCACGAGATTTGTATTGAGCTATGACTGACGACTGACGTGCTTCGACGAGCGACCACCTACGAGCGACGAGCAACGACAGGGACTATACAAGAGCAATCGACGAACGCTGAGCGACGAGCATCACGCGAGGCGAGCGACGAGCAGCTAGTGCCGAGCGCTTGGCGAAGGACGAACGACGAGCAACTAGGGAAGAGTGAGCCGCGAAAGACGGAGCTCCTAGCAAGAGGTGGAGTAGGTAGAGTTAATTCATCAACATTATTCAGCAATTATTAATTATAGTGTACAGCTTCGTCGTTCTCCCTCCGAGCAATCTTTCTAGACGACAACCCAGTAGGTCATCCTTCTAGAAACGGATTAGCGTCGTCATAAGATTGCCATGAAAAAGGCGGTGCGAGGCGCCATGACTTCGACCCGGCCTTTCCGCTGCCGACAGAGAAGGTGCTAACGCTCCGGTATAACTCGTGCCTTTAGTCTTGAGAGTAGCCGCCGCTGTCTCAGATAGCCTTCCTGGGCGTGTTGGCGGCTGTAGCTAAACTTGAGAGTAGCGCTGGTTGTAGTGAACCAGCTGTAGCGCCGCGCTTGCGTTGCTGCGCTGCTGTTTTCCTCCTAATAAGGCTATAATAGGCATTTTACACGGCCCTCCTAAACCTTCGACGAGCGCTTTTAGTATCCGGCATTTTCATGGGCTGCGTGGGGTCGACTGCGAAGGAAGAGTCCCCTAAAGGTAAAGAGCCATCTGTGCTTCGCCTTCCCCCACTGGCTTCTCCCCTACCCCTTCCCCCACTGGGTCCTCCCCTACCCCTTCCCCCACTGGGTCCTCCCCTACCCCTTCCCCCACTGGGTCCTCCCCTACCCCTTCCCCCACTGGGTTCTCCCCTACCCCTTCCCCCGCTCTGCTCTCTCTTTCCCCTTCCCGTGCCCTGCCCTCCCTTCGCCGTACGGTGCGTTCCGGGCTGCACCATGAGATGAGAGTGGGGGGCGAAGCGCGTCAGAACTAGCCACTGCCAGTTCGTTTTGTCAGAGTGTACAAATTCGCGCCTTGAGCTGTATGAACCCACGGCGTCACACTCCCTCGTGACTGGTTCTCCATGCGCGTGTGCGCAGGCAAGAAGGTGGTGAAGCCCAAGGCGTGGAAGCACCCAACGCCGCTGTCACAGGCGGAGCTGGCGCGCATGAGGGAGGAGTTCTGGGACACGGCGCCGCACTACGGCGGCCAACGAGGTCCGCCTCCTTCCATCCTTCTTGCCTGTAGCCTCTCTATTGCTTGCCAACTTTCTTTTTCTTTTGAGGCGCCTCAACAGCTGGCGCGCATGAGGGAGGAGTTCTGGGACAAGGCGCCACACTACGGCGGCCAACGAGGTCCGCCTCCCCTCCGCCTCCTTGCTTCTAGCCCCATTAGCTTTCTTCATCTCTGTCTCTCTCCCCTCTTCCTTTCCCACCGTCCGTCTCCCTTCCCGCCTAAATTGAAAAATACACACTACTGCCATTTCCCTTGACCTTCCCCCTCTTTCTCCCCAACACGTTTCTTCCACCTCCCTTTGGCCACCCTTTGCCTGCGTGTGGCAGAGATATGGGACGCGTTGAAGGCGGCCACAGAGGGGGACCGAAGCATGGCACAAGTGATATTGGAGTCAGCAGGGGTGGTGGTCGACGTACCAGACATGTCCGTGTGCTACGATGAGAGAGGTGCGTCATGACGATGGGACGAGGTACTGGGTGACTGGGAGTTCAGGAGATGTGAGTATGCTGGCTGGCAGGCTCTTGCACTAATACCGTATCTTCTCTGCAGTCTGATGTTGCCCTTTTGCTTGCTTTTCTATCTTTTCTTCTCTCTCTGCATTGCTTCCTACTGCAGGAGCCAAGTACGAGCTACCTCACTATGTTTTAAGCGATCCCATCAACCTCATAAAGGAATCCTGAGGGTGAATCATACCAACATTGAGAATGTACGGGTTCGAGGAGTTACATTGCTGTGTCAACCGCTGCAATTGTTATTTGGTGTAGCGTTCTATCTCATAGCAGTACTTATTGCCGGATGATTTCTGCTGGATGTGGGATGGGGGGTACTAGGAGAGGTGGTACCAGAGGGGAAGCATGTCTGTGTGCGCATTTGGTTTCTGTAGCATCCTTCTCTGTGCACGGTCACCTGAAACACAGAGCAGATGAAGCTATGTGCTGGAGCACATGTAGGGAGCCTGTCATAGATATGGAAGCTGTGCTTGAACATGATTGGGAACCTGATTGCGCAGCCTGCAATTTGCCCGTGCTGTGGGTGTCAGGATCCAACTGTCAAGCGGTGTACACAGTTAGCTGAGGAGGACTGTAAGATGCAGGGCTGTAGAAGCAACACTAGCATTGACACCAGCTGCAGTTGAAGGGATGATGTGCAACTTTGCTACCGTTCTTCTGCACATGGCTGGGTGGGTCTCTTTCTGGTCACATGTGTGTCTCCGTCTCCCTGCTTGGGTATATCTGCCAGCCCCTGACTACTCCTTCGTTGGGTGATTCTTTTGTCCTGGTTGGGGTGGGTGTACCTTACCGTACCATACCTTACCATGCCTCAGCATCTTTATACCTCCCATAACAGGTACCTTACCAGGCTTCATCATCCCTTCACCTTAGTTCACCTACCACCACTCTCACGGACGAGAAGTTAAGTAGGAACATACACCTCTACTGCCGCGGCTACTAAGCCGACCCTCTAAACATCACCACTGCTGTTACTCCTGCTGCTGTTCCCGCTGCCTTCCATTGGCCTGTGAAGGACAGAAGGCGACGCAGAGAGGGAACGTTAGTGGGGAGGGCGAATGCCAAAGAGATGTACTGAAAAGTGTGAGGAGATTTTGAAAAAAGATGGGAGGAATACTCTAGCTGACTCTGGAGGCATGTGGAAACGAGGTGAAAGTAAGGAGCAGGAACATGACATGGACGAGCAGAGAGGAGCTTGGCAGGCGGCAAGGCAAAGGAGATAGTTGACAGCACAACATGGCAAGCATGGGTGGGTACAGAGATGGGGATAACACTCACCCTGTCCACTTCCAAATAATCCTTCCCTCACTGTGCATGCCAGTGTTCACCCAGGCCACGCCAATGCGTCCCTCCAACGCGCCATCCCCGGGAGCAACACTTTCTGTCCCTGTGACGCCCATTCCACACCTCTCAGCCCACCAGGCACCCGCACCGCACCAGAGCACACAGAACAGGAACAAGCACACAGGAGAGTGCGTCAGAAGCTGCAGCAGAAACGAACTTGGACGATACAAAGCTTGAATCTAAGACTTGCCGCACGGCGACCTAGACTGCCCTCAACCCCACAACAGACCCGCCCAAGCACTTACCTTGAGGTCACTGTAAGCTAGCCATATTCTGAGATGGCTCAGAATGCGGATCCCTCCTCGCTCAGTTCCTCTCCGAGAAGAACTAATGATGGGTCCATTGGCCTGGGGGGGAGGCATAGGAACCACAGCAGCAAACACAGCACAGTAACGACGGGCACAAAGGAGAGTGCGGCAGAGAAAGTGGATTCGAAAGAAACAGCGATAGACCACGTTTCTCCATTTCTTCTCCCCCCCCCCCCAACCAATAGACCGGCCCAACCACTTACTGTGCTGCCGTGTTGAGCCAGTGTCTGAGGCGACTCAGAAAGCGGATTATTATCCTCACTCCTCACTCGCGTCCCTGGGTCTTGGACAGGGAGACCCCCAAAGCAGAGCAACCAGTACAACGGAGCACAAGCACACAGAGGAGAGTTCGTCAGAGGCAGCAACGAAAACAGACTCTGAAGAAACGAAAATCGAGTCTAAGACTTGCCGCATGGCGACCTAGACCGCTTCACCCCCCCCCATAGACCCGTCAGCCACTTACCATTCCGCCGTTGCACAAAACGCCATTTGAAGATCCCTCGGAAGGCGGGTCCTCTCGTTGGGAAGCACGTCAGAGCAGCCAATACAACACAGCAACCAGCGCAGAGAAGAGTTCGTCAGAAGCAGCAGCGGCAACGGACTCAGGAGAAACAAGACTTGATTCTAAGACTTGCCGTGCGGCGACCTAGACTGCCCTTACCCCCGATGGGCCCACCCAATCACTTACATGGAAAGCCAGTCCCTGAGACGGATCCTCACTCGCACAGCACCGCTCTGAGTGAGAGGCACCACGCCTTGGCAGGCCTCAGTGCTTTGCATGGGCCTCGGTGCTTTGCATAGGCCTCGGTGCAGGAGGCATAGGAAAAACAGCAGCAAACACAGCACACAGGAAAATTAATCTGAAGCAGCAGAGGAACTGGACTTGTAAGAAACAAAATTTGAGTCTAAGACTTGCCGCACGGCGACCTAGACTGCTCTTACCCCCCCTGGATAAACCCGTCAGCCACTCACCCTTCTGCCATTGTGAATGAAACTCTGTGACGCCTCAGAAGGCAGACCCGCACACTTCACGTCCCTGGGACGCAGTCAGCACTGCACGTTCCTGGGTCGCAGTGTCAACACGTCCCTAGGTCTCAGTCAGGGAGAGGCCCGATCCAGAGCAGCGAATGCAACACAGCAGCACGCACCGAGGAGTGTTCGTCAGCAGCAGCAGTGTAGGCAGACTCAGAAGAAACAAAATCAGTTCCAAGACTTGCCACACGGCGACCTAGACTGCTCTTACCCCCCCCAATAGATCGACCTAATCACTTACCGTGCTGCCTTGGCGAGCCGGCTTCTGAGACGACTCCTCACTCGCACCAACTTTGGGAAGCGCCAACCGTGAGAAGCACGGACCATCAATCCCACAGCACCGTTGTGAGAAGTACCAAGCCTTGGCAGGACTCAGTGAATGGTCCTCAGGGCAGGAGGCACCACCGGAATCACAGCAGCAAACATAACACAGAGGAGAGTTCGTCAGCAGCAGCAGTGGAAACGGACTCAGAAGGAACAAGGATTGATTCTAAGACTTGCCGCACGGCGACCTAGACTGCCTTACCCCTCCCAATGGGATGACCTAATCACTTACCATTCTGCCGTGTTGAGCCGAATTTTGTGATTCCCCTCAGAAGGTGGATCCTCACTCCTCACTCCTCACTCGCACTGCACCTTCCTGGGTCGCACTGTCAGCACGTGCCTGGGCCTCAGTCAGGGAGACTCCCCAACACAGAGCAGCCAACACAACACAGAGACAAGCACAGAAGAGAGAGAATCAGCAGCAGCAGCGGGAACGGACTCGAAAGGAACAAAGCTCGATTCTAAGACTTGCCGCATGGCGACCTAGACTCCTTTACCCCCCCAGATAAATTCTGCGAATGACTTACTGTACTGCACAGTTTCACAGCGAGCCAGTATACTGCCTTGTAGCGCCTGCATTCCCGCTGCTGATCCCTCCCCTGCCTCCACCCATCGATCCCGCAGTCGAGTCGAGTCCACGCGCATGAGCCGAGCGGAGCCGAGCAGAGCCGAGCAGAGCAGAGCAGAGCAGAGCAGAGCAGAGCAGAGCAGAGCAGAGCAGAGCAGAGCAGAGCAGAGCAGAGCAGAGCAGAGTCGAGCCCGTAGTCAAGGAGGCACCGTAGCCAGAGCAGAGATCACAGCCGAAGAAGCACACAGGAAAAGCACACAGGAACAAGCACAGAGGAGAGCGCGTGAAAATCAGCAGCGAAAAGAGACTGAGAAGAAATCAAGTTCCGGTCAACGACTTGCCGCACGGCGACCTAGACTGCTCTGACCCCCCGATAGACCCGGCCAACGACGTACCGTATTGCCTTTGTGGTTCAAAGAGAAGAGTGAGTATCCTCTCCCACTCGTAGAACCCTCCCCTCCCTGGGACGCACCACCCCGAGGGGGGAAGGCTTGCTGCCTCGTGCATGGGCCTCAGTCAACACACCACAGCAACACGCACAGGGGGGGGGAGCGTCAGAAGCAGCACAGAAAGAGGACTCGGACGAAGCAGAAACCGAGTCTTAGACTTGCCGCGCGGCGACCTAGACTGCTCTGCCCCCCGTGATACGTTTGCCCAGCGACCATGCTACCCTGGTGAGCCAGTGTCTGAGCCAGCGGCTCAGAAGGCGGATCCTCACTTGCAGAGCCCCTCTCCGGGATGAACCACCCTGGGGCAGATTCTGAGACGCTTCCGCAGTCGGGTCGTTACTAACGGAGCACCTCCTTGGGATGCGATGCACGCCTTGGCAGGCAGGAGTGTTGGGTGTCCACGGGCCTCAGTCATGTGAGCGTCGGACCAGAGCAGCGCACACAACACAACACAGGAGGAAGCACAGAGGAGAGAGCATCAGAATCAGCAGAGCAAGCGGACTCGAAAGAAGCAAAGCTTCACTCTATGACTTGCCGCGCGGCGACCTAGACTGCTCTCTGTCCCCCGGATAAATCCGCCCAGCGACTTACCGTTCTGCAGTGGTGAGGCAGTTCCTGAGACGGCCAGCTCCTGAGACGGCTAGAAAGGCGGATGTTCACTGGACGCACCACCCTTTGGCAGGCAGGACCACTGACGCATGCTTGGGCGTCAGGGAAGCAGGCTCCGGAACCAGAGCCGCACACACAGCACAGGAGGAAGCACAGAGGAGAGAGTGTCAGCAGCAGCAGAGAAAGTGGACTTGAGATAAGCAAAAAATGATTTCTATGACTTGCCGCACGGCGTCCTAGACTGCTTTACCCCTCTATATACATCCGCTCAACAGCTTACCATACTGTGCTGGTGAGCCAGTTCGTGAGACAGTTCAGAAGGCGCGTCAGCGGGCGGATTGCTGCTGCCAGAGCACCTCCCTGCCACACGACGCATGGCCGCGTCTGTTGAGGCGTGCATGGGCCTCAGTCAAGGAGGCACCCCAACCACAGCAGCGAACACAGCACAGGAACAAGCACAGAGGAGAGAGCGTCAGAAGAAGCAGGGCAAACGGACTCAGAAAGATTTAGACCTGATTCTAAGACTTGCCGCACGGCGACCTAGACCGTTCTGTCCCCCTGATAGGTCCGCCCAGCAACTTACCATGATGCGGTGGTACGCCTGTTTCCGAGGCGGGTCAGAAGGCGGATCCTCACTCGCAGAGCCCCTCTCTGGCCGAATCACACGACTTACCGCTCTGCAGTGGTGAGGCAGCTTCTCAGGCGGCTCAAAAGGCGGGTCGTCACTGGCAGAGCCCCTCCCAAGACGAACCAACCTTGGCAGGACTGTTGAGGTGTGCATGGGCCTCAGTGGAGAAGGCACACACAATACAGGTGCAAAACACAAGTGCACAACACACAGCACAGAGGAGAGAGTGTGAGAAGCAGCAAAACAAGCGGAGAAGCAAAGCCCGATTGTATGACTTGCCGCGCGGCGACCTAGAATGTTCTGCCCCCCGTAATACTTCCGCCCAGCGACTTACCACTCTGCCCTGGTGAGCCAGTGTCTGAACCAGCGGCTCAAAAGGCGGATCCTCACTCGCAGAGCCCCTCTCTGGCAGGTTCTGAGACGCCTCCACAGTCGGGTCGTTACTAACGGAGCGCCACCTTGGGACATGATGCACTAGCACGCCTTGGCAGGCAGGAGCGTTGAGGCGTCCACGGGCCTCAGTCATGTGAAGTGAGGGTCGGACCACAGCAGCGCACACAACACAGCACAGGAGGATGCACAGAGGAGGGAGCTCAGAAGCAGCAGAGCAAGCGGACTCGGAACAAGAAAAGGCCGACTCTATGACTTGCCGCGCGGCGACCTAGACTGCTCTACCCCCTGATAGATCCGTCCAGCAACTTACCACACTGCAGTGGTGAGGCAGTTTCTGCAACGGGTGAGCAGGCGGATCCTCACTCCTCAATGGCAGAGCCCCTCAGTGAGACGAACCACCCTTGGCAGGCAGGAGTGTTGGGGCGTCCATGGGGCTGATTCTGAGACGCCTCAGCAGCAGTCAGGTCGTCACTGGTAGAGCACCTCCCTGGCACGCGACGCACGGCCACGCCTTGGCAGGGCTGTTGAGGCGTGCATGGGCCTCAGTCAAGGAGGCATCGGAACCACAGCAGCCGACACAACACAGAAGGAAGCACAGAGGAGAGAGCGTCAGAAGAAACAGCGCAAACGGACTAAAAAAAGGCTACACCTGATTCTATGACTTGCCGCGCGGCGACCTAGACCGCTTTACCCCCCTGATAGATCCACCCAGCAACTTACCATGCTGCAGTGGTGAGGCAGTTTCTGCGGCGCCTCAGAAGGCGGATCCTCACTGCTCACTCGCAGAGCCCCTCCCTGGGCGAGCCACCCCTTGGGCGGCAGCACTGTATTCTCGTGCATGGGCCTCAGCCAACACATCACAGCAACACGCACAGGGGGGGGGGGCGTCAGTAGCAGAAAAAAAAAGCAGACTCGGAAGAAGCAAAATCTGATTCTAAGACTTGCCGCACGGCGACCTAAACTGCTCAACCCCACCCGATGTCTCAGCCCAACGACTTACCATGATGCGGTGGTGAGCCGGTTTCTGAGGCGGCTCCGAAGGCGGATCCTCACTCGCAGAGCCCCTCCCTGGGACGAACACGTTGGCAGGCAGGAAAGTTGGCGTGCGTGAGCCTCAGTGAAGAGGCACCGGAAACAGAGCAGCAAACACAGCACAGCACAGGAACAAGCAGAGAGGAGAGAGCGTTAAAAGCATCAGAGAAAATGGAATTGGGAGAAGCAAGAATTGATTCTAAGACTTGCCGTGCGGCGACCTAGACTGATCGACCCCCCCAATAGATTCGACCAAGAACTTACCATACTTTTCCTGCTGCTGATTGTTCTGCGTCTGGTCCTGCCGCTGCTGACCAAGACAGTTTGCTGCACCACCCGTGCTCCATCTCTGCCCTCCCTGCACGCACACAGAGCGCACACGAGTAGGAGAGGGCGAAAGAGGGTACAGATGCTCGAGAGCAGCCCCACAAACAAGGAAGAATCTGGGTAGAAGAAGCAACTCGACGCAAGACACCTACGCTGCGGACTCCTTACGCCCAACGCGCCCCCCCTCTCGCGTTCCACGCACACGCGCCTTTTCAAAGCAGCGCTGCCGGCCGATACCACCAGTCCGCGTTGCCGCGCCATCCGCGTTTGCGCGCGCCATCCGCGTTTGCCCGCGCTATTCGCGTTTGCCCGCGCCATCCGCGTTTGCCCGCGCTATTCGCGTTTGCCCGCGCTATCCGCGTCCTCCGCACGATCCGCGTTATCTCCGCGCAATCCGCATTTCTCCGAGCAATCCGCTTTTCTCCGCGCAACAGCAAAGAAACAAGCACAGAGGAGAGAGCGTCAGAAGCAGCAGAGGAAACTGACTCGAAAGAAGCAAAATCGGAATCTATGACTTGCCGCGCGGCGACCTAGACTTCTTTACCCCCCGATAGACCCGCCCAATGACTTACCGCGCTACAATGATGAGCTCAGCAGCAGTGTTGGGGCGTCCCTGCGGCAAACTCTGGGTCGCTCCTGGCAGAGCACCTCCTTGGGACGCGACGCACCACAACGCCTTGGCGGGGTCGAGGCGTGCATGGGCCTCGGTCAAGGAGGCCGGAACCAGAGCGACGACCACAGCACAGGAACAAGCACAGAGGAGGGAGCGTCAGAAGAAGCTGAGGAAACGGACTCGAACGAAACAAAAATAGGTTCTAAAACTTGCCGCGTGGCGACCTAGACTGATTGACACCCCCCCAATAGATTCGGTCAAGAGCTTACCATACTGCACAGTAACACAGTCCCATTCCCGCCTCCCGCTTTCTCCGCCGTGAGTCCTTGTTGTTGTTGTTGCTGCTGCTGCTGCTCGGAGGTCGTTCGCCTGACCCTCCTGCCTCCTGTGCACCTCCTCCTGCCCACCCCCCACGCGTTTCTCCTCGCAACAGCTCAGGAACAAGCACAGAGGAGAGAGCGTCAGAAGCAGCAGAGGGAACGGACTCGGAAAAAAACAGAACAAGATTCTAAGACTTGCCGCGCGGCGACCTAGACTGCTCGACCCCCCAAATGCTTTCCACGCACACGCACCCTTCTGAATCCGCGCTGCTGGTGTTTCGAATCCGCGTTGCTCCGAATCCTCGCTGCTGCTGCCGATACCACCCGTTTGTCTCCGCAATCCGCGTTTACCCGCTGCTGCTGGAGTAGATCTGCGTCACTGCTCGCACACACACAGCTGCTCTCAGGTCGACCGCTCTGTCGCAATCATTTCATTACCTAGTACGAGCCCCTCCAAAATTTGGGATGATGCTCTGCGTTCCGCCGACCTTCTATATCCTTGGCGTTTTTCATCGAAGCAAAGCTCGCGAACGGCAGCGAAAGACGGCGATACCGGCGGAAGACAAACCGGCGCACATCAGCGAAAGCCGGGAAGTCGACGAACTCCAGGAAACTCCGCGAAGACTCGGCGAACGGCAGCAGCGCTGCGAAAGGCTGCGACACTCGGCGACCGGTATCGGCGCTTCGAAAGGCTGCGACACTCGGCGAACGGTATCAGCGCTTCGAAAGGCTGCGACATTCGGCGAACGGTAGCAGCGCTGCGGAAGGCTGCGACACTCAGCTAACGGTAGCAACGCTGCGGCTGCGACACTCGGCGAACGGTAGCTGCGCTGCGAAAGGCTCGGCGAACGACAACAGCTCTTCGAAAGGCAGGCGCAGTCGGCGAACGGCACTGATAGTAGTCGGCAAACGATAGCGGAACTTGGCGAACGGCAACGAAACATGGCGAACGTCAGGAACGAACTTGCCGAACGGCAACGGAAATCGACCGCAGCGAGCTCACTGCAGCGACACTCGGCAAAGGCCAGAACTCGGCAAACGGCAGCGAAAACCGACGACCGCCTGGCGAATACGGCAAGAGGGACTGCTGGATGAAAGGCCGCGTGCACAGACGGAAGTGACCAGCATGGAAAACGTCCAGGGTGTAACTAGCTGGACCGCGTGTTAAGGTTGCAATAGTGGTCTAGGACAGCACTCTAAAGGTTAAACTTCATCGTACGCCCTGAGAACGGCCTCTGGAGACTGCTAGCTGGTTCTGATCAAGGTCGTGATACGTTCTGCGACTTCGAACCAGCGCGTAAGTAGGCTGTGAATCTATCCTTCGAATTAGAACCGCGTACTAAGGTCGTTAATCCTCCTGCTTCTCAGAACTACGTAAAAAGACTGCATCTCCGTCGTTGGACCCCAATCGGTATCCGGAAAATAGACGAGTCGCGACGCCTAACTCTCCATGTGTAAAAGAAGAATGGATACGGCAGTTTCCAACTGGCGTCGCTCCAGGCGGATTAATCTCTACCATCGACAGGTGGACTATCGATAGGTATGGCGACTATGGGACTCAGCTAAGAGAGTTTGGTTAGAGGAAGAAACAGAGCCATCTCTGGAAAAATGGGGCTGGTATGGCAACCAGGGAGGAACAAGTTGTGCTTGAATTGCGAAGGCATTGTCGGCTGGGGGGGAGGGAGGCTGGTGTCAGAGACGACACCTCTGACAACCGCGATGAAAATTGGCGGTAAATTTGCGGCGCGAAGCAATGCAGCTTGATTCTCTGTAAGAAAAAGTGAATCGCGTATAACATAGTTATGACAATAATCAACTATGCGAATACTGTTCAACAAAATAGGGTAAGTGTGTTACGAATGCAATTGAGCGAGAGAGCGAGTATTGCACTATCGAAGCAAACAGTACATCGAGAGAAGGCATGAGCGAGGATTAAATAGTGAAAAGCCTAGTGGTAACGGTAACGAACTGTGGGTGGTGCGCGACGGGCCTGAGACTGAGGTCGGGGACTGAGGTTGGGAAATGTCGAGGCGGAGGTCCGGAGCGCGGGTTACCAGCGGAGCCGTGGTGTTGGGGTGCGACGGGCGATGAGGCGGGAAATGAGTCGAGGCGAATGTCGCGAGTGGTAACGGTGGCGACTGAGGTGAGTACAGTGATGTACGCGCTAAGCAGGGATGCGGCGTAAGGAAATGGAAGTTTCCTTACATTACCCCCCCTCCTAAGGATGCCCTCCTTACGAGAGTGCGTGCACATCTCCGAAATTGCGGCTGCGCAGATAGTCGGTGAGGACAGGGTGGTTTTCGATTTTGTCCAGGGATACCTAGTTGTCTTCAGTCGGGGTGCGATCTTTCCAACGAATCAAAAGCTCGATCCTGCAAGCTCCACGTGGGTCGCGTACACGGTGGCTCAGAATTTTCTCGGGGGTGATAACTGGTTCGGTGGGTGGTCGTGTCATGCTGGCTGGGCGGTGGCGAGGTAATTGGCTTGTGGAAGGGACGTAGGGGTGGAGGAGGCTGACGTAGAACGACGGGCTGACATACCAGTCAGCGGGGAGGAGGAGGTGGGCAGTTACGGGGGTGATCATGTGGCTGATTCGAAATGGCCCACAATATGAAGGCGGAGTTTTGGGGTGATGGGGAGGCGGAGGTTTTGGGTGTCGAGCAGAACGAGGTCGTCGGGTTGGTAAGTGACGGGACGGCGGTGGCGATCGGCATTGCGCTTAGCGATGACGTTTGATTTTTCTATTGCGTCTGCTGCCCTGGTCCGTGCTGCCTGTAGGATTTCGGCGAATTGTTGTGCACGTGGCACTGGGTTGTCGGGGTTCGGGGTCATGGGTACTGTGGGGTCTTGTCCGTAGTTGAGATAAAACGGTGACTGTTGGGTCGTGGCGGATGGCGAGTTGTTATACGCGAACTCGATGAGTGGCAGCTGCTGTTCCCAGGTGCTAGGATCGACGTACGTGGCCCGTATGAGCTGTTCCATGGTTTGGTTTGTCCGTTCGGTCTGTCCGTCAGTCTCGGGGTGGTACAAAGAACTGAACTGTAGCCACGTGCCGAACTGCTGCCACAGGTTCCGCCAGAAGTTGCTGGTGAATTTCGTGTCTCTGTCGCTAATGATTGTTGCTGGTATCCCGTGTAGTCAAACAACGGTGGTGATGAAAAATCGAGCTGTTTCTTCGGCCGAGATGGATTTCTTGCATGATGCGAAATGTGCCATTTTTGTCAACCGATCAACGACGACCAGGATCGCGTCGTTCCCACTTGCCCCGACTGGTAACCCCGTGACGAAGTACATCGTCACCTGCTGCCAAGCACGCTCTGTTGGTGGTATCGGCTGCAACTGTCCTGCCGGCCGCTTCCGTGATGATTTCATGATTTGGCGGATGGGACACGATGCCACGTGTCGTTGTACGTCGGTCAACATTTCGGGCCAGTAGTAGTATCGCTGCAGCTACTGCCGTGTTTTTTCTACCCCGAAATGACCCGAGGTGACGCCTTCGTGTGCCTCATGTAGTAACAGTTCCCTTAGCAAAGTGTACCCCAATACCCAGATGCGGTCGGTACCGGCTTTTACGTAATACACCCCTCGTGCTGCTGCAAACTGCTGCGAGTTGCCTCCAGTGAAGAACGGGTCTGTCTGATATTTGTAGGTAAATAGGCCTGTCAGTAGTGGACTGGTCTGGGCGAGTACTATAGCGTAGATTTGGGCGGTTGGGCGGGTCAGTGCGTCGGCGATGTTCGATGCCCCTTTTTTGTAGGTGACCGTGTAGTGGAAGTTTGACTTGAGGAAATCGAGCCATCAGATTTGTCGTGGGTTGAGATTGGGCAGTGCGCGGAGGTACTGTAGTGATTTGTGATCTGTCCGTACTGTCACGTCGGCTCCGGTCAAGTAACATCGCCAGACTTTGAGGGCGTGCACGATCGCGAGCATTTCGCGGTCGTGTATCGGGTACTTTTTCTCGGGCGGGTGCAGTTTCCGTGATTCGTACGCGATGGGCTGTAGGCCGTTGCCAAAATCTTGTAACAGTATAGCTCCGATGGCGATGTCGCTAGCGTCCGTGACTACTTCGAAGGGGCGGTGAGGGTCGGCAATGCGCAGGACGGGCGGTGTGCAGATAACCTTTTTCAGGGCAGAGAAGGCAGCATGCTCTTTCTCCCCCCACGTAAAGTCTACCCCCTTCCGCAGTAGGTCAGGATGCGGGGCAGTCAACCGCGCCATGTCGGGGACGAACCGACGGACGTAATAGTTGACGAACCCTAAAAAACTCTGCAGTTCCGTGAGATTTGTCGGGGGACGCCACGCCTGAACTGTATCCAGCTTCTTAGGGTCAATTTCGACCCCAGCCTTCGAAATCACGTGTCCCATAAATTCTAACCGGTCCTGAAAATCTCACACTTTGATCCCAGTCAGCGGTTGTCGTTAAGGATTTTAAAAGCTGCTTCTAAGTCCGCTAAGTGCTGCTGCTTATCTCGGCTGTAAACTAAGATGTCGTCCAGGTAGACAATGACGCAGTTATCAAACAGTGGCCTAAACACCTCGTTCATGGTCATTTGAAAAGTTGCGGGGGCGTTGGTCAGACCGAAGGGCATGACGGTGTACTCGAAAGATCCGTACCTAGTGCGAAAAGCTGTCTTGGTGCAGTCCGATGGCTCGACCCTAATTTGATGGTAACCCCCCCGTAAGTCAATTTTCGAAAACACCCGGGCTGTTCGCAGTTGATCGATGAGTTCGTCGGCGTGGAGAATCGGGTATCGCAATTTGATGGTTACGAGGTTCAGTGCTCTGTAGTCAATATACATGCGAAATCCTCCGTCTTTTTTCGGTGTGAACCGTATCTGTGCGGCGAATGGTGACGAGCTCGGTCGGATGAACTGCTTCTCTAACAGGTAATCTTATTGCTTCCTTAGTTCATCAAGCTCGGGTTGTGTCAGTCTGAATTGTCGCTGTACGGTTGGCTGTGCCCCTGGTTCTAACTCGATGCGGTGGTCGTGTGTTCGCTGAGGTGGCAGTCCCTCCGGTAAGTTATCCGAGAAAATCCTCGGGTACCGTTTCAACAGTACCTGTTGCTTAGGCGGAACGGTTACTAGGAGTTTCTGCAAACCACTCGGCACCTCTGTTTTTTCCATCACTGCTATATCCACTTCGTACACCTCAGCTCCAGCGGCGACAACCCGTTTCATCGTGATGGCGTTGACGTGGACCGTTGAAGACTCGGGCGACTGCCAGCGAGGTAGCTCTACCCAGTTACCGCTACTTCGCACGGTGCAGCTACCTGTCGTCCAGTCAATTCGCGGGTTATACCGTCGCAGCCAATCACGTCCCAGTAAAATGTCGTGCCCATCCAGTGTCGTCGCGAGCATTTCCTGTGTAAACCCGAAGTTCCCCCCGCAGCGAACTTTTACTCTCTCCACTTTTTCCCGAATGGCCAGTGGCGTTCCGTCGACTAAGCGTGCATCTATCTCTGGTAAGCACCGGCTAAGTGGCAGTTGCAGCTTCCGTGCAGTCGCGGTATTAACTAAACTGTGACTTGCCCCTCCGTCTATGAAGATTTTCACTGCTGCTCCCTGTATTTTCCCGTGGATCAGTACTGGGCAATCCGTCGCTGTACCCTCCTTATCCGTCGATAGCATGAATCGGTACTATGACTCGGTGAGGGTCGGTGAGGTTGGGCGAGCATGTAATCTCGTCAGTAATTGGCCCGTTTGCTACTGACTGCTGGCGTTTCCTTGCCTCTGAGAGTCCCTCCCAGGGCCTATGTTATCAGGATAATTTATCCTGATTCTCCTGAATTCAGGATAGGTGTCGTGTGCTTCTCCTGAAAAAACAGCATAAGGGAATTACTTGTCCTGTAAAATCAGTATAATGGTTATTTTGCGTACTGGAAACTCAGGATAACGCTGTAGGTTCAGCCCTGACCACTCAGGATGGTGTCGAATCTCGCCCTGAAGCGAGATGTACTGTACAAAAAATCTCTTGAGGTTTCAGGGCCTACAACGTACACGTGAACTCAATCTCATGGGATAGCAGGAAATGATCAGGCGACCTAATGTCTGACAGACTGTCGCTCTACCCGCTCCGCCACCACACTTCAAGCCGCGGACAGAATTTTAAAAATTTTCCCTTTGCAATTCAAGACACTTCGCTTTTGCCCGCCAATTTGGCCCACGATGTCCACCACCGCCATCTGCTTGTACTGTAGCGTGCTGTAAACAGTTTCGCACCATGCAGCTGCCAGCGACCTGCACTGCCAGCCACTTGCAGCTGCACCCCAGCATTACACACTTCGAATGTGGAGAGCATTTCGATCCCCGCTAACATAACACGCGCGAAATACACAGGATTGTACGAAATGTAGCACTGAGCTGCCAGGATACTGTCAAATTTAGCACTGACATTTCAGATGAACTTACCCTGTGCAGCCCTGACAATTCAGGGCAAATTCTGATTTCCTAAAAACTGCCCTGAGGCCTCAGTGTACCCCCAAACGAATCTGAGGGCCTGGTCCCTCCCCTGTTCTGTTCCACGGCGCCTCTGCTCCTCTGGGCACTCGCTCTTGCGATGGCCCGGCCTATTGCAAGCAAAGCAGCGCCCCTTAAACGGCGCGGCAGCTGCATTCGTCGCAACGGCGTGTACGGTGGCGTGCTCGGTCGGCCCCCGAGGGCGATGTCCGTAGCAAGACCCCGGTCTCGGTCGGCATCGTGAAAATCCACGATTGAACCGTCGGGCCTTCTCATTGGCTCGGGTCGAAACAGGGCGGGCGCTGCGGCTTGAGTAGCATCAGTGCTGTGACTTCGTTGTTGCCGCTTGTTGCCCCGAACATCACGTGCCGACGGTTTTTGCGAGGCCCCGGTGTGCTTGGGACGGCCCTGTTTCTCTCCATGCCCGGCATTGATTGGGCGGCTCCGTCACTAGCTGCACCTAAGCGCTGTCCCACGCTGTCGTGTTGCGATGGCGTTCCGGATGAAATTTCGATTGGCTCGTCCGTTTGTGCGGGTGCATTTGTTGGAGTTGGTGCAGGTGCGTTGGTCGCGGATTGCCGGCGAGCGGCGTCAAGTTCCGCTGTGAGCGTCGCAACTTCGAGAGCTGAATTCTCGAGTTGGCTCACGAGGCAATCGAGCTGCTTCTGCGTCAATGTCGCGAGCGTGAATTCAGCCATGGCGGGGGTGTCGGGCAAGCTCAGTGAGAGTCTCTATCGTGGTCGTGCGTGCTTGCGAGAGAGCACTTTGAGCAGCTGTGCTGGCTCACTAAGAGGCGACTACCCCCCCAAAAAATTGAGATAGTGGGGAAGCGAAGGTGTGGATACGGCCCGGGAGGAGGTCGTAGACTCTGAATACTCATCGAGCGAAGGCATGAGCGAGGATTAAATAGCGAAAAGCCTAGTGGTAACAGTAACGAACTGTGGGTGGTGCGCGACGGGCATGGAACTGAGGTCGGGGACTGAGGCCCGGAGCGCGGGTTACCAGCCGAGCCGTGGTGTTGGGGTGCGACGGGCGATGAGGCGGGAAATGAGTCGAGGCGAATGTCGCGAGTGGTAACGGTGGCGACTCAGGTGAGTACATTGATGTACGCGCTAAGCAGGGATGCGGCGTAAGGAAATGGAAATTTCCTTACACTGTGTCACCCCCCCAAGTGGAAGTGGCAACCAGTTTCCGCCACTCTGCTGCGCCTATCGGTTTCTGCCACCCATCAAATCCTTCTCCGTTTGCCGCCACTTCCAACTGGTAATATTCCTGGGTTCAGTTGGTTCCCGCGGGTTCTGCTTCGGTTCTGTCTGGCAACTTCGAGGTCTGGAACTCTGAGGACATGATGCCTGAATCTCGGTTGTGCTTTTCTTTTGAAAAGCCTCTATAACGCACCACGGAGCGGTTAGATTAAACGGAGGGGTTGCAATGTAACTGACGCTTTTCACAGACACCTACCTCGGGCAAACGCCTGCTTGCTTCACAAACTCGGCTCTTAGTCTCAGGATGTTTGAAGGCTTTCGTTTCGTTTTATCAACTGGTTAGTCGAGGTCTCACAGGCAGTAGAACGGGTTTTTTCCAAACTGGTGATGATACCTGGAATCTTTGTACCCTATGACCTCCCTCGTCTCATCACGCTTATCGTTCAAGTATAGTTGATTCACACCATGCAGTAGGATCACCTGGCACTATGCGCATGGAACTAAGCGCGTTATTTTCCCCGTAGTTTCGAATTATCACGTCCCTAAACCAGCCGATGATAGCAGCTGCATGTAAGAGCAAGCGCGTTACCCGCGTCCTCTCCTCGCTTCTTGCTCCCTGGGACGCGGCCATGGCGTGCCGCGTCGTCCACCCACAACCGTCGATGATCCTTCAGTCGACTCAACAGTCATCTTCGGTTTCCCGCGTTAACCCACCACAAGGTTCCTCGCTCATTTCCTCATCCCGCACTGACTCTCTCAACAGCAGCGGCGCTTCTCCTTGCGCTATTGTCACACGCGGCTACAGTCACAGAGCCGTTACACCCACCTACGGTAGCAGATCCCATGTATCCAGCAGCCTAACCCGCGCTCCTCCAAACCCTAGTCCGTCCCTTCACAGCCCCTCCCACCTTCCGAATTCCTGCAGACCGTTCTCCTCATCGCGACCCGCATCCTCGTTGTTGTCGTCCTCGTTATCGACATCCGTGTCGCCTTTGTTCGCTCCTCGCCGTGTACCGCCGCCGATACGAGTCCGTCAGGTCGCGAGAGCCAGCCATTCACAAGGCACCCCGTCGGAGGGAGAGCATGCAATACCTGACGGACATCACACACCCTCCGAAGCAGCACCCTCCGAAGCAGCACCCTCCAAATTAACATCCGAAGCACAGCAAAGCGCTGTGAAAGCGGCAAACGAACCAGCAGCCGAGGCACTTTCGGAGGATTCTAGCTCCGCTGCTGCCGAAGCTGCCTCTGGAGATGCTTCCGAAGCTAAGGAAGAGGTTCGGAAGACGGTTTTGGCGGTGAGGAGGCGCCGAGCCGGGGGTTTAGGTTTGGCAGGGTTTGGATCGGGCGGCGATGGCATTGTGTGGAGCGACCTTCTAACGGTGCCTGGCGTAGGGCCGCGAAACCTGGCGAAGCTTAAAGCGAGGGGGTTTCGCGAAGTCGCGAATCTGACTCAGCTGTACAGAGATAAGGTGAGACAGTCGTGTGAGGATCGTGGTAAGGAGGAGGAGAGAGGGAGCGGGGATACGAACGAGCGACTTGCGAGTCGACGCAAAAGTTACCCAGAAGTCGCGAATTTGACGCAACCGTACAGAGATCAAGTAAGACGTTTGCGTGGGGAATATAAGTGAGTATTTCAGAGGAGAGAGTGGACGGGAAATGCACCACTTTCCTCCCATCTTCACCGACCTATACCATTGTCGGCTGCCACGCCTGAACCTTTGACTCCTGTCCTTTACTATCCCCTCTCTCCCCAACCCCCCACCCTCTCTTCCTCTTTCTGCTATCCCCTTCCCTTCCCATCTCCACAGTTCGCCTTCCAGGAAGCTGCCAAGGGTCGAAGCGCGATGCAGGAGTATCTGCAGAGCCACGTGGGCATCATCCGCAGGGACCACGCCGCGCGAATCACGGACTTCGTCTGCCTGCGCGTCGCGCAGGAGGAGGGGGGCGGAGCGGGCGCAGACGACGCGGGGGGGGACGGGGAAGGCGCGGGGGAGGGCGCGGGGGAAGCCGGCGCGGGGGAGGCGGAGGGAGGCGCGGGGAAGGGGCGGAGCGCGGGGAGACACAAAAACAGGCTCACGTTTTGCGTGGAGGGGAATATAAGCGTGGGGAAAACGACGTTCTTAGAACGAATAGTAGGCGACGCAGTAAAGCTTCATGACTTAGTGGAAGTGGTGCCTGAGCCGGTGGCGAGGTGGCAGAGCGTGGGGCAGGAGAAGTTCAACATTCTCGAGGCGTTTTACGAGGAGCCGGAGCGGTACGCTTATACGTTCCAGAACTACGTGTTTGTAACGCGGATGATGCAGGAGCGCGAGAGCGCGGGGCGCGTGCGGCCGATCCGGCTGATGGAGCGATCGGTGTTCAGCGATAGGATGGTGCGTGCGATGAGAGTGAGAGGAAGCGAGAGAGGAGAAAGGGGGGAAGGGGCTGGGGGCTAGGTGTATTTGAGTCGGTGTGCGGCCGACCAGACTGATGGAGCGATCGGTGTTCAGTGATAGAATGGTGCGTTCAAGGGGAGTGAGAGGGAAGGTGGGTCCAAGAGAGGGGAAGAGAGGGAAAGCGTGTTGGGGAGATGAGTAGGGTGTACTTAGAGTTGATTCATTCCTCGTATTGTTTGTGTCATGTCCCCCTCCTCCACCCCCCACCCACCATCCGCCTCACCCCCACCCACCATCCGCCTCACCCCCACCCACCATCCGCCTCCACCCCCACCCACCATCCGCCTCCACCCCCTCCACCCCTCCATCTCCATTCCTCGTATTGTTTGTGGCATGCCTCTAGCAGTGAACAAGGCCAAGTGGATGAGCGTTATGGGGGTGAGCATATACGACTCGTGGGTCGACCCTCTCTCTCCTTGCTCTCCCCTCTCGCACCCACCACCACCATCTCTTCCTTCAGGTATTCGCGCGGGCAGTGCACGAGGCCAAGTGGATGAGTGCCATGGAGGTGAGGATATACGACTCGTGGTTTGACCCTCATGGCTCTCCTCTCCCCTCCCGTACACCCACCTGTGCAGGTCTTTGTACGGGCAGTGCATGAGGCCAAGTGTATGAGCGCCATGGAGGTGAGCATATACGACTCGTGGTTTGACCCTCTCTCCTCTGCCCTCCCCTCTCTCACCACCCCTTCCTGCAGGTATTCGCGCGGGCAGTGCACGAGGCCAAGTGGATGAGCGCCATGGAGGTGAGGATATACGACTCGTGGTTTGACCCTCATGGCTCTCCTCTCCCCTCCCGTACACCCACCTGTGCAGGTCTTTGTACGGGCAGTGCATGAGGCCAAGTGTATGAGCGCCATGGAGGTGAGCATATACGACTCGTGGTTTGACCCTCTCTCCTCTGCCCTCCCCTCTCTCACCACCCCTTCCTGCAGGTATTCGTGCGGGCAGTGCATGAGGCCAAGTGGATGAGTGCCATGGAGGTGAGCATATACGACTCGTGGTTCGACCCCGTGGTGGCAGCGCTACCCGGACTCGTCCCAGACGGATTCATCTACCTGCGCGCGCACCCCCTCACTTGCCACCAACGCCTCAAGCAGCGCGCACGAGGCGAGGAGGCGGGGGTTTCCCTGGACTACCTGACTGACCTGCATAACAAGCACGAGCAGTGGCTGCTGCCTGTTGACTCGGGAGGGGCGTGGCGGGGAGAAGGAGGGGCAGGGGAGGGGAGAGTGGGTTGGGGGATGAGGGAGGGCGGCAGGGAGGGAGGGGGACCGAGGTTTTCTGTTGTGCAGCCGGATTGGTTGAAGGAAAGGGGAGGAGGAGGGGGAGGAGGAGGCGGGGGAAGAGGGGAGGAGGATGATACACCGGAGATCATCAAGGGGAGGGTGTTTGCTCTGGAGGGCGAGCATCTGCACTCAAGCATCCAGCAGGTGAGAGGGCGGGTGGTGGATTGAAGAGCGCTCATGCATAAGCCGTGCTATGGCACGCAGAAGCACATGCATGATTGTATAGCATTTCTTGACTGTGCTGCTTAGTTCTGTTGGCTGCCTAAACCCAACCCACACAAGAGATTTTGTATGTAGGTATGCAGTTACCGGCGTTGGTGCTGTACTGTTGAATTCACCTGAGAGAGTCACATGAGTTTCAACCTGCCCTCTCTGTTCTTCCCCTGCTCTTTATTCTGCCCTGGGCTTGCTTGCATGCCTGCAGGTGCCAGCATTGGTGTTGGACTGTGATGCGCAGATCGACCTCATTCGTGATGAAGATGCAAAAGAAATGTGAGAACCATCTCCTTCCTTCCCACCCCTCATTCCACTGATGGTGCCTCCTCGCCCTCACCACCTCCTCGCCCTCACCACCTCCTCGCTCGCACCACCTCCTTGCTTGTTTCACCCACCACCATGCATTCGCCGTTGGTACACGAAGCAGGTGCAGTGCAGGCCCTCTTGACTTGGTGCAGCAGGCAATGCCTGCGTCAGTGAGATCTCACTGCACCTCTTTCCACCACTTTCCACCTGTTTAACTGCAGGTACACGAAGCAGGTGCAGGCCCTCTTTGACTTGGTGCAGCAGGCAATCCCTGCCATGTGACCTCAATGCACCTCTTTCCACCTCTCTCCACCACTGCAGGTACACGAAGCAGGTGCAGGCATTCTTTGACTTTGTGCAGCGGCGAAAGGAGCAGCAGAAGCAGCGGCAGCGGCAGCAACGGCAGGGAGCAGGCATTTCACCCGACTCGCCTCTCCTCATCCCCTCCTCCCCATCTCTCTCCATGCCGCCTGGGATAAACTTCGACCCCTCATCCTTACTCCGCGCATAGAAATCTAGAAAGGCCGGGACCGGGAGAACTGACACAACAGGCGCCGGCTCAGATATTGTATAAGCTTTGGCACCAATTGGTGTTGTTGATGTGTACTGTGCTGTTCTTTCTTCTAGTTCCGCAATGAATTTACCAGTTCTGATGTGGGGGGACAGAGCTGACTGAACTGTTTTATAATTTAGCTGATCATGTTGCAATTTGACATCATACTGTAGAAGTCAAATTGGTGAAAGGTATCAAAAGTACAGCATAAATAATTGTACAACGTTTTTGCAAATAAGGTAATGAGACGTTTACACATTAGGAGGAAGGATATTTTCAGCTCCCTGGATGAGAACGCAACCTTAGTCGCTGCCAAAATTGCCTTATATAAGCCTGCATTCTAGCTAAATGCCCATCTCCACTTTATTAGCCTCCCAGAATCCGCACCACCAGCTCTCACAACTTCCTTCACAGATACGTCAAATCCTCTATAGCCCATGGTGCCTCTCGGCCCTCTCCTCTATTGCCCACAGTGCCTCTGCACCCACCTGTTCCTCCCCTCTACCACCCACGGCAGCTCCATGATCTCCCTTGCAGACGGCCTGTCGCTTGGCTTTGCTGCCAGCAGCTGCCTCACCACCGCCTTGGCTTCACTAGACACACCCATCCATGCCGCCGTTCCCATTGGCAGCGCCACCCTCCGGATGTTTCTCATAAGCGCCCTCGTGTCGCGGCCAGAAAAGGGTAACTGCCCGCCGGAAAGGGTCAGGAAGAGGCAGATGCCAATACCCCAGATATCCGAGGGGTAACCAGTAGTCAGCCCTCCAGCGACCTCGGGGGAGATGTAAGCAGGGCTGCCCACCATTCCGCGTCGTACTGTGCCATCCTCCTTGACCCTCTCGGCCAATCCGAAATCAGCTAGAACCAGCCGCTGACGCTGCACCTGTTGTTGCGGCTGCGGCTGCTGCTGCCGATGCTCCTTCTGGTGCTCCTCTTCTCCTGAGAGCTCGTCTAACGAGGGGTTGCTTGCAACAGGGGTGATTCTACGCGACGCGGACCGCTGCAGCGTGCTCGTGACACTAACGAGCGCCACGCGCTTCTTCAGCGAAACCCCGCCGTCTCTGCTCAAGCTGGCTCGGTGACGGGAGCGACGCTGGGAATCGCGATGATCGCGCGCGTCTGTAGCAGCGCTGCCGCCTGTAGCAATTGTATCAGCTGTAGCAGCTGAAGGGACTGCTGCGGCTGAAGCAGCGGAGGAGGAAACGGGCGGCAGCGAGATGAGCACGTTTTCGGGTTTGATGTCGCGATGGATGACGCCTTGCGAGTGGAGGTACGCCACGGCCGACGCGAGCTCGTATGCCACCCACGCTGCCTCGTCCTCCCTCTCCTGCTGCTGTCGTCGTGCCGCGCCGAACGCGCCGCGCTCGAGGAACTCCAGGGCGGAATAATTGGAGGATGTAGCGTGGGAGATCGTGCGACTCTCCGCGGTCCTCGCGTCGTGATCGTCATCGATCTCCCTTCCCGCGTCAGACGCGGCGCAAGATGAGGAGAGATCGTCGGAACTCAATTGGCGGAGGCGGTGGGCAAAAGACTCCGCTTCCGCCTCCCCCTCCGACTCTGCGCCCTGCTCGTGCGCCAATAGCTTCCCTCCTGCGTTCCCCGCGAGGCCGCGATCCACGGCAGACGATTCGATCGCGCTCGGGGCAGCAGGTGCGAGGCCCGTGACCTCGCCGCGCCGCCGCTTCTCGAGGTAACTAGCGAGCGAGCCGCCGCGGCAGAGCTCCATGACAATGTACATGTGGCGCCGCCCCTCTATCACGGATAGCACCTCCACCACATTCGACCGCCCTTCTGCCTGCCCTTCCACCTGCGCTTCCCCCTGCCTTCCGCCAATCGCCTGGCTTATTTCCGCCTCGCCGCGGAGCAGGCGGAGGGTGGATTCCGCCTCCGCCTTGTCCTTCTTGCGGAAGATCGACAACGCGGCGCATTTGTATTTGTCCTTAGGGATCGTCTTCACTGCCACGTGGACACCTGTCTGCCTATCAACAGCCTCGTGGACCGTTCCGAACCGACCTGTACCGATCTTCCTGCCGATGCGGTACCTCTTGCGAATGTCCTGTATATTCGAGGTGCTGCTTGTAATGGTCGCCGTCGCATGCGGCGCAAGCTGCGGCTCATTTTCGACATGGGACTCCGCCATTTTTACCTCCTGACTCTGCTCTACGTGCGAAATTCAAGAGCTCTAAGTGAGGGAAGTGCGCACTGCACAACAGTCTAGATTTCGCCGCTGCTCTAATTTAGGGTGGAGGACTTGTGAGCGAGACTGGAGTTTTCTGATCGAGGAACAATACCGACACTGTTGCTACTTATCAGGAGCGAAGATCGGAAGAGAACTGATGTTGTTGGCTGAAAGATGCCTAGCTTTGCTGCGCTGGAAGCAAGAATGGTTGGAATTGGCCCTTGAAATTACGCGCCCTCCTATTTATGCTCAACACTTGTATAAGAAGCGAGACTGAGACAATGATTTAGTACGATGAGGTGTTGTGACAAGCGGTTCCAAGGTGTGGTCGGGATGTACATGGCGCCACCGACCCGCAGCGCGTGGTTTCGAGATACCACGTGGAAGGTTCGAGTGGTGGGCTGGTTGCGTCACTCGCCGCGCGAAAGTGGTTGGTTCCGGGGGGTGATGGAAGACGTGGCGGGTTCGGGTAGCAGCACTTGCTCCCCGAGGGTGGCGGATATGCCTTGCCTACGCTCCGCCCCTGGGCTTTGCGGAGCACTGACGTGGTCGGGTTTTATGTGGCGTGAAGACGAAGCACCCCAACCCAGCGGTTACAGCGCTCACCCCAGCTGGCTGGCTTGCGGAATCTCACAAAAAACCCTCACCCTCCGCCAATACGGAAGCTGTGTGTGTCTGTCAGCCTCCGTGATCACATCTTTGTACAGTTTCTGTACACACAGAGTTTTTGTCTCATCTTTTTGGCAGTTTGTTCCCTGGGTTTCCGCTAGCGCCTCAACACTAGGACAAGGCTCTAAGATCGAGCAACCGTAGCCGTCGATTGAGTCTGCTGACGCAACAGAACTAGCAGAAAGCCAAGGAGCCAGAGTCCTCGACTGTTCCCTTCACGCGTGGTAATTTCTAGGTGGCTTCTTCGGTGAAGTGTTTGCGTCATTCATTAATCGGGGGTGTTGCTTTCCCGCCTAGCCAAAAAGGCTTTCGACGAACCCAGAAAAACTGAGGACCAACCAATCGCTGAGCTCTGGCTCTGGCTTCCACCCAGCAACCTTGCCCATCAACGAAGCTGACGTCAGGGAAAATGGTTTAGGAACCTTCCTCATCGGCATTTGTGAACACGCAAGCTGTTTGCAATTGATCAAATAACAATAACTACATTTACTTCTTCAACTTTCTCCTACATATTTTAGAGACATGAATAGTGCAATTTCAGATAATGCATCAGAGAGCCACCAAGAAAAATCTGAACGATACATTACCGTACCACGCATCCAGATGTTATCAATCAGCAGAATATAATCAGAATCTGCTTGACATCTTTCATCTACCGGTACCTTGCTTAGTGCTACCTACTGTTCCAAATTCCATACCACCACCATTGCTACCTCCAACATCCGTAACACCTGAAGCACCGAGAGCACTTGTGGCATTGGTCGCACCAGGAGTTTCTCTCTCCGCGCCCTTCACGGTCCCCGAAGCTATATCTGAATCTGAGCTCGAGAAGCTTGTTGCTGCTACTGTTGAAGGCTTAACACCCTCACTCATCATCGCAGCTGCTGCTGCTCCCAGTAGCGGTGGTCCAGTCTCCCCTGCACCCCCTCGCATCACTGCCTCTCCTGATGCCAACACTTGGCCACCGATGCTCCTTGCTTCGCCTGCTGATGCCAACTCAGAAGCACCCATGCCTGCTGTGCTGGTGGCATTATTCCCACCACCCCCACCACTCCCACCACCCCTATCACCACCATCCCCGCTATCACTAGTCCCAGCAGGCTGTGTATTTGCTGCAGCTGAAATGACATCAGCAGCAAAGACAGGCACAGGTGCTACCTCCACTCTCATCGCCACTCCTGCCCCTGACTGCACCTCAGAAGCCAACCATACATCCTCACTTTCATCCCGTTTTCTCAACTCACCCCCCTTCCCTTCATTCCCACGCTTCTCTTGCTCTCTCTCAATCTCCCTCTTCTCCCCCCGCCCCAAATTTCCCTCTTGTTTCTCCTCTCCCTCGCCCTCCTCATCACCTCCGTCCATTCCCAGTGCCTGTTGAATCTCAGCCTTCCAATCAGTATCATAACCCCCCTCCCCTTCCACCTCAAACAGTATAGCCTGCTGCAGTCCTTCCCCATCCCCCTCCTTTCCTTTCCCTCCCTCCTCTTTTTCTTCCCCCATCCCCTCTCCTTCCACTGCTTTACTACCCCCCTTCACCTCCCGTTCCTTTATCGTTAGTCCCCCACTTTGACCCACTGCCGCTGTGCCTGTATGCGTGTCTATGCCTGGGCCTGCACCCATGCCTGTGCCTGTGCTTGGTGGTTGGGGAGGAGGCGAGAGCACTGGAGCTGGGGGTGCAGAGGAGGCAGGGGGGGAAGCAGGGGGGGAGGCAGGGGGGGTGGCAGGGGGGGTGGCAGGGGGGGGGCAGGGGGGGAGGCAGGGGGGGAAGCAGGGGGGGTGGCAGGGGGGGTGGCAGGGGGGGTGGCAGAGGGAGAGGCAGGGGGGGGGGCAAACGAGGGTGTGCGGGAGGAAGAGGAGGGCGCAGGAGATGGAGGGGAGGTGGGGGGCAGGATGGGGTTGGGGGAGGGAAGGGGAGAGGAGAGAGGTGGAGAGGAAGCAGTGGGAGTGGAGGGAATGGGAGAACGGGGAGGGTAAGTGGGGGCAGGAGCAGGAGAGGAGGGTTGGGCTAGAGGCTGGGAATGTTGGGATTGGGAATGGGAGGGCCAGGAGGGAGCAGGAGTGGCGAGAGAGGGAGGAGACGCAGGTGGTTGTATTGGGCCAGAAGGGGATGCTTGTAAAGGGGGCGAGGTGGAGAGCTGCCGAGGGGGAGACAGAGATGCTTGTGCCTGCGACAAGTCTGTATGTGCTTGGGAGGGTGCTTGTTGGTTGGATGGTGGATGGTGGAATGGTTGCTGGGTGGATGGTGATTGAGTGGATGGCAATGGTGCCTGAGATGGTGACTGGGGCTGAGATGGCGGTTGGGGTGGTTGCTGTGATGATGGTTGTTGCTGAAATGGTGGTTGCACAATAGCTGGACCGGGGGGCGGTGATGGTGGTTGCAATGCTGATTTTGGCTGTGATGAGAACTGTGATTGTGACGATGGTGCTGGCGATGATGGTGGCATTGGTGCTGGCATTGATGGTGGCATTGGTGCTGGCATTGATGGTGACATTGATGCTGAGGACAGTGGTTGTTCAGGCGGGGAGCGAGCAGAGGTGGTTGGAGGAGGGGGGTTGAGGTAATCCCAAGGAGGAGGAGGGGGCGTGGAGGGGGGGGTTGCTGCTGATGGCAATGATGCTGATGATGGTGCTGCAGGGATCAATGCTGGTTCTGCTGATGACGCTGCTGCTCGTGGTGCCGATGCTGACGACAATGGTGGTGGTGCTGCTGATGCTGATGGGGATGGTGCTGATGGGGATGGTGCTGATGGGGATGATACTGATGGGGATGGTGCTGATGGGGGTGGTGCAGGCACCGATGCTGATGAAATCGATGGAGGCGATCTTAACTCCCCGGGAGGACGCACACCCGTGGTGCCCCCACTGCCCCTCTTAGCCTGCTCCTCTCTCCACCGCGCTGCACGCTGCTCTCTCAGCACTTCCCGCCTGCTTGCCGAAGCGCCACCACCACCAACGCTACCACTGCCACCACCAGCAGTGCCAGCACCAGCACCAGCAGCACTGCCACCGGCACCTGCACCTTGCTCATCCATTCTTTCACCTGCTCCTATAGTTGCTCTCAAGCCTGATGAATCTGCTGCACCTCCCCCTGCTGCACCTGGTGCCATCCGTTCTGCCTGCTGTCTTGCTACGCCTTGCACTCTGCCAGCTGCCGCTTGCATTCCGCTTGCTGCATCTCCAGTCGCTGCTGCTGCTGCTGCTGCTGCTGCTACTGCTGCTGCTGAAGGTGCTGGTACTGGTGGTGCTGTAGCTGCTGGTGCTACTGGTGGTTGCGCTGCTGCTGGTGCTGCTGGTGCTGCTGGTGGTGCTGCTGGTGCTGCTGGTGCTGCTGCTGCTGCTGCTGGTGGTGCACCACCCGAGCTCCTAGCAGTCTGTGGTGTGGTTGGGGGAGGTGCACCAGAGGCGTTGGCAGGTGCAGCTGTAGCAGAAGTAGCTGGTGCAGCTGTAGCAAAGGGGGGAGAGGGAGGGCGGGGGGCAGCTGTAGCAGAAGGGGGAGCGGGAGAGCGAGGGGCAGTAGCAGACGTGAAAGGTGGATTGACACTTGCACCTGTAGCAGGGGAGGAAGGAGAAGTGACAGGTGCAGCTGTAGCAGGGGAGGAAGGAGAAGTGACAGGTGCAGCTGTAGCAGAGGGGATGGGGGCAGTGACAGGGGTTCCTGCCACAGATCCAGGGGGTTGCCTTGGGCTGCTGAGGTTCCCAGGCGGGTTAGGGGGGCCTCTGGGAGTTGGTGGTGCGGGGGGAGCAGCAGAGGGTGCAGTGGGTGTGGGCGCAGCAGCAGAGGGTGCAGTGGGTGTTTGGAGGGTAGGAGAGAATGATGGAGCAGCAGAGGGAGGTGGGCCAACAGGACCCCTTGCAGGGCGAGTGGCTGTGGTGGGTGGAACAGCGGAGGGTGGGACAGTACTGGATGCAGCAGTGGTGGGTGGCGCATTAGTGGGTGGAGCATTAGTGAGTGGGACTGTGCTGGGTGCAGCAGCAGTGGGTGGGGCACCGGTGGGTGCGGCAGTGGCGGGTGGGGCAATAGGAGGAGGCGACCCTGCTGCTTGCCTGATAGCAGGGCCACTGGTTAGCGGGCCAGCACCTGCAGTGGTGGAGAGAGAGGGGGACGCCAGGGGACCGGGGGAGGTTATCGGGGCAGCTGAGGGGGGAGGAGCAGGCGAGGAAGGAGAGCTTGAAGAGGGCGGAGGGGGGACCGCAGCAGCAGGAGCAGGCTTTGCAGGGGGCTTCTGGGGAGCAGCGGAGGGGGGCTGAGGAGGGGCGGGAGCATAAGGAGCAGAGGGGGGGTGGGGAGAAGAGGGGGCAGGATTGGCAGGGGGTCTTTCCTGAGTGGAAGCAGTGGGGCCAGGAGAAGGGAAGGTGCTGGGGACTGATGGGGAGGCGAGAGGGACTGATGGGGAGGCGAGAGGGACTGATGGGGAGGCAGGAGAAGGAGGTGAGCGCGGTGGGGAGGGAGGGCGTGATGAGCGCGAGACAGGGGGAGGGGCTGATGAAGGGCCGGGAGAAGGAGGGGGAGGTGACCGGGACGGGGAAGGAGGGCGTGATGAGGGAGGAACAGGGGGAGGGGCTGATGAGGGGCCGGAAGAAGGGGGGGAGGTGACCGGGGAGGGGAGGGGGGGCGTGATGAGGATGAGACAGGAAGAGGGGCTGATGGGGGGCCGGGAGGAGAGGGAGGAGCGATGAAGGGTTGTGTGGGTGATGACGTGGATTGCTGCACGGGAGGTGACGTGGATTGCTGCATGGGAGGTGACGTGGATTGCTGCACAGGAGGTGACGTGGATTGCTGCACGGGAGGTGACGTGGATTGCTGCATGGGAGATGACGTGGGAGGCGGGGAGGAGGAGATCGGGGGAGGAGAGGAGGGAGGAGACGAGGAGGCAGGAGGGGGAGGAGGGACAGAGGGGTAGGAGGAGGGGGGAGCAGCACCAGCACTGCTGCCAGCTGTGCCAGCACCACCAGAAGCTGCAGCAACTGAACCACCAGTACCAGCAGCAGGAGGAGGAGGGGAGTGATGCAGACCTCCATTAGCAGCGCCTCCCTCGCCTGCACCCGCCACACCATTCCCACTTGCGCTTCTGCTTGCACCGCCATTAGGCCCCAGGCTTGCATGCCCATTCAACTCCCCTCCTCCCTGCCCTGCTGCCCCTGCTGCTGCTGCCCCTGCTGCTGCTGCTGCTGCTGCTGCTGCTGCTGCTGCTGCTGCCGGTGCTGCTGCCCCCACTCCTGCCCCCACACCTGTCCCTGCACCATTCCCAGCCCCTACGAGCACTCCTCCCCCACCCCCTGCCCCTGTCCCTACTCTCGCCCCGTTTTCTGGCGCCCTTGCAGCCCCACCAACCCCTCCTCCCCCTGTTGCTCCTCCTCCGCCCCCCCCTCGTCCCCCTCCTCCCACACCCCCTCCCGCACCCCCACCTCCACCCCCCCCGCCCCCGCCCCCGCCTGCTCCCCCAACCGACCCCGCACCTCCCACACCCAGCCCAGCAGCGACGAGCAGCGCGGGGGGGCGCATCTCCTCGTCCTCGTCCTCATAATCCTCCTCCTCCTCATCGTCATATTCATCCTCATCGCTATAGCCCCCCCGCGCCACTTCGCCCTCGTCATATAGCCTCTGCACCGAGCGGATGGGGGTGGCCAGGCGTGCCCCGTGGTCCAGTATGATCTTGTACATCTCCAGCACCACGTTCTCCTGGGGGATGAACATGGGGCAGAGCGGGGGGGATATGTGAGTCCAAGGAGGAGCAGAGAGCGCATCGTGAGGCGAGTGCTGTGGTCCAATATGATCTTGTACATCTCCAGCACCACGTTCTCCTGGGAGGTGCGCGGAATGAGGTGGAGGAGCGTGACAGGGGAAAGGAGAAGAGAGGAACATACAAGCCATACGGTTGAAGTCGTTTTTGAGGCGCCTCAGAAGAGAGGAACATAAAAGCCATACGGTTGAAAATGCTCTTTCTCGAAAACCACAACCTCGCAAGTACCTTACATTCGAGGTGCTAAAGGAATTAGTCAGTAAATGATTTATACGTTTTACAGTGTGCAAGTACAATGTTTTACAGTGTGCAAGTACAATGTTTTACAGTGTGACAGCATCCATGCTTGTACTTGCACGCTGTGCATTCACTTGTGTGTACCCACTCGCTCTGGCATCCCCTTCTCACCTTCACTCGCAGGTACTCCTCGAAATAGGGCGTCTTGACGAAGCACGAGCACATGATCTGCATGCAGAGCGGTGCAGAGGGGTGGAAAGATGTGTAGGTGAGTTCAGGGAGGTAGAAGGGCGTCCAGCGAGATGCAGCAAGGAATGAAGAGGGAGGGATGGCGAGAAAGGGATGTCATGGCGGTGGTGGCGATAAGCTACCAACAACCCACACACCCATGCCAACACATGCCTGCATGCTCCCATCGTCTCAACCCCACCCTCACCTCACCATGATCCGGCATGCCCCCAAACCTCTCACCATGATCCGGCATGCCCCCAAACCTCTCATCATGATCCGGCATGCTCCCAAACCTCTCACCATGATCCGGCATGCCCCCAAACCTCTCATCATGATCCAGCATGCTCCCAAACCTCTCACCATGATGGCCTGCAGCTGCTCATCAATGCGCTCCACAAACACACGCCGGTGCAGATGGCGCTGCTCCAGCATGGGGTGTTTGCCTATGAACTTGCGCATCGCAACCAAGATGTCCTGATGGGTGGGAGGGGATGGGAAGGGGTACAGAAGGCTAGCAGTCATGCATGTGCCCTCCCAGCATCGTTGCTCCAGCATGGGGTGCTTGCGTACGAACTTGCGCATTGCCACCAGGATGTCCTGATGTGAGCGATGCATGTGCGTGTGGATGGGAGAGGTGGGAGGGATAAAACAACGGAAACGACGCAAGAGGCTAAATCCAATCTGACAGTTTTATGATATCAGGGCGGCCAATCGCTTAATCGATCATGATGAGAAGTGCCTGCGGTGTGCGCTCATGTTGGGAATGACAAGCTTCCACTCCAAACATGTTAGAACCAACAAAGGGGTTCACTGGCAGCTTGTGCGCTCATGTTGCAGATGATAGTGCCTTTTTTAGTCGACTCAAGAGACACATGAAGGGATGCTCTGTCTCACCGGCATCTTGTTGACGTCGAGATGGCAGACCCCGAAGTAGATCTTGATGCGCCAGTGGTTGCGCGTGCTCATGTTGCGGATGACAATCACGCTGAACTTGTGATTCGGAATGTGAATCGCCTCCCTGTCGTCACCGCGGACCAGTGTTGGTTCCCACCACCCCACGTGCTGCAGGGAGGAGGAGGGGGGGACAAAGGGCGGAAGGTGGAACCGGGAGGAGGAGGTGCAGAGCAAGCCCGCCCTGAATTTTGTTGGGTCAAAAAAGAATGAGTCCTAGAGATCCCCTGCCCACTGATGCGTCACACACAACCCACTCGTTCACCATCAAGGGACTACCGAAAATGAGCCGCGCCCCACCCCACCATGTGCACTGCTCACTGCTCGCTGCTCACCTCCACAGTTCCGGAGATTTCCTGGCCGTCGATGCGACACACGATCCACTCGTTGACCATGAAGGGGCGCGCGGCATGGATCATGATGGACGAGAGGAAGTTGGTCACGATCTGATGGGGAGGGGAGGGGCGGGAGGGGTGGGAGAAGACGGGAAGGAGCAGGGAGGGGGAGTGTGAATCTTGTAAGCTAGGAACTACGATGGGGGCATGGATCATGATGGACGAGAGGAAGTTGGTCACGATCTGATGGAAGGAGGGGTTGTTGTTCGGTGGGGGGTTGGAGGGGGACGGGGATAGTTTGAATTGAGGTGAGCTTGGGATGGTAAAGCATGAGCATGCAAGTTGGTCACGAATGGAAGGAGATGTAGGGTGAGGGAAGGGGGGTGACTGTGAGATGAGCTAGGGGATGAGATGAGATGAGATGAGAGGAAGTTGGTCACAACACAACCTGATAGGGGGCCGGGGGTCAGGCCCGGTGGGAATGGGTGAGGTAATGACAACGTTGGAGTCATGGGTGATAAGGGACGGTCGGATAGACAGGACAGTTTTTAAGTCGACTCAAAAACAGGTCATGGGTGATAAGGGACGGTCGGATAGACAGGACAGGCCCACCAGACAAAACTGAATAAGTCGCTCCCATCCCAGCAGACCTTTCTTCTGTGCACTCCGTGCGACACACACCCCTCTCGCAGCCAAGGCCACCACAACCGCCCCCAGCCCTCCAACGGTGATCCATTTCTGAGTGGAGAAGCCGAGCAGCTCCATGAAGAGAAACACCAAGGTCCGATTCGCCTCCGTAGGCGCACCCCTCTTGATTCACTAATGCCACAACACGCACCTCTCTAGCCGCCAGAGTGACCACGACCGTCCCCAGCCCTCCGGCTGTAATCCACTTCTGAGTTGAGAAGCCGAGCAGCTCCATGAAGAGAAACACCAAGTCCTGTACGCCTCTCAAGACACTCACCTCTCTTGCAGCCAGCCATCTCTCAAGACACACCTCTCTGGCCGCCAGTGTAACCACAACTGTCCCCAGGCCTCCCGCGGTGATCCACTTCTGAGTGGAGAAGCCCAGCAGCTCCATGAAGAGAAAGACTGCTGCCACCCACACGAGCGTGTAGACAGTGTTGCCCACAAACTGCACTCCCACCTGAAAGAGAGATAGGAAGTTGGGGAGAAACAATGCCAACCTGAAATGAGCGAGCGGGAAGAATGCTGGGGATTGGCAAGGCAATGTGCATATTCCCGGCATATCCTGCCACCCGCATGTGCGTGTGCACGAATAGAAAAGAGTATAGGAAAGACAGTGTGACTGTTAGCATGTAGGCCAACGGTTGAGTGGGGCAACTCACGTTTCGTGTCTCCTCCTTGTTGCTCTGCTTCTCCATCATCTTCTGTATCTGCCGAGTTAGGCTGTGATGGGGGGTCAGGGAGAGAGAAGTGGAAAGAGGTGGTCGAATGAAACGCCAGGTATAGGATAAAAGAGTGAAGAGGTGAAGATCTGAAGGGAGGTGCCACTCAAGAAGCATATGGGAGCATATGGCACCACGGCTCTCTCACTTGGCAGTGCTGCTGAAGGCTAAGACGAGCAGAGTGGAAATAACCCAAAAGCCGACTAAGCAGACTGAAAAGTATGAAGTCCCAAAAGGTACGGTGCAGCAACAGTCAGCTCACTTAAAGTGCAGAGGGCAAAGACGGGCACGGAGGAGAGGAGAGTGAGTCGAATCAAACGTCGTACTTGACATCAAGACTCAAACTTCAGCTCACTTGGCGGTGCAGAAGGCAAAGACGAGCACGGTGGAGAGCGATCGCAGGAAGTTGACAAAGCGGTCCTTGATAAGCTGCCCCGCCTCCGTGGGCATGCTGAACGGCTGGAAGCAGCTGCGGGAGCAGAGGGAGAAGGCAGGGAGAGTAGAGGGGAGGAGGGGGAGGTTTTGGAGGGCTCAGGGAATTCAGATGTATGAGCCAACTCGGTCCTTGATGAGCTGTAGGAACAGAGGGTGGGTATGAAGACACAGCATGAGGAGACAAGTAAGGCCACGCACCCATAAGCACGAGCACGCAGCCCCAGAGAATGATTCAACGCATGATCTGTCAACTTATCCACGAAGCATGAGGGCATGAGGGCATAGGTCAGGTCACTCACCCACAAAGCACGAGCACGCAGCCCCAGAGGATGAGCGGGCGCACATACGACACCATCACGTGGCGAGACCGCGATTCCTCCCAATTTGCGTCGCTCTTTTTAATCACCTTCCTGCACAGCCGCACCAGCGGCCCCAGCAGCCAGATGGCCCCCGCTATGATCACCAGCGCGGGCAGCACGGGGGAGAGAGGGTGGTGCAGCCAGTCTAGAGGCACCTTGCCTGCCGCCATGGCCTTTCTGAGAAGCTTCGTGAAGATCTCGGACAAGGGAGGCATATGGTCGAAAGGATTTGGAAAGGGGAATTTCAGTAAGAAGGGAATGGCCCCTGCTGCTGCCCCTGCTGCCCCTGCTGCTGCTGCTGCCCCTGCTGCTGCTGCTGCTGCCCCTGCTGCTGCTGCTGCTGCTGCTGTCCCTGCAGCCCCTGCAGCTCCTGTCCCTCCTGCTGCTGTCCCTGCTGCTGCCCCTGCTGCTGCACCTCCAGCCCCTGCGCCAGCAGCAGCAGAGGCACGCACTAGAGTGCGCAATCCTCGCCTGCTCCTACCCACACGAAAGCCTAACGAACCACCAACGGGCCCTCGCCGCTGGCCGAACAGAGATCTCCGATATAAACACGTTTGATTGAACGGAGTAGGATGCAGCGAGTGCGCACGGGGGAATGTAGAAGAAATTGCTGCGCAAGCAGCAGATGCGATAGAATTCGGAGCAATCAATATTGGTTTCGTTGAAAATTCGCGTGCACGAAAAATTGCTGGTAACGTAAGTGGGGGTAAATTTGCGGGTGAGCTCCGTGCTACTGGTAACCAGACTCCATCCACACCCCATCTTCTGAGACCATGCGTGCATCCTGTCCGTCCACTCGCCCTCCAATCAACAGCTTCTTGTCCACCTGTTTTCGAATCGACGGCTCTCCGTCCACCTGAATTCGTAGCTACGGCTTCTCGTCCACTTGCTTCGGAATCTAAGCCTTCCCCCCACCATGCTCTCCAATCTAGGGTTTCAACAAACGGCTCCCTGACGGTTGCTCGACGGCTTCTGCTGCTCCGTCTCTTGAGAACGATAACGCGGGATGACGAATTTGAAAACCCGGAGATTCTGATCGGACGGTGCGCATGAACAACGAATGATCTGACGGCGTGGATTGGCCTGGAGCGCGGGATTCCGTGTAGTGCTCTCTTTCTGTGATTCACACCAGAGGATGACCTGGGGGATCTTGATGCAGCAGCAGCAGCAGCAACAGCAGCAGATGTGGAGTCGGTTCCAGAGCATGTTGCTTGTAACGATGCTGCCTTTAAAGCGGCTGTGAGAGTGATGGCGAGGACGGCTATGAACGAAGAGGCCGCAGAATGGATCAACGAAGCTGCTGCCGTCGCTGATGCTGCCGCTGCAGCCGCTGTCGCTGCTGCTGCTCCGTTGCTCTGACCGGCGGGTCCCGCGTGTGCCTGTCGCAACGGTGAGACAGTCACACCGTGAAAACCAACTCGGCTCGCTTGCTGCTTGTACCTCGGCGACCAAGATGCGTTGCTAAGGCGTCCTGCCACGCAAGCCGGCCGTCTATATGCGCTAAGAGACGACGTTTCGCTAAGCGTGCGAGGCCACGGCCTTCCATGAGGAGCGCTCGGGGGTTTCGAAACGGATGTGCTTGTAACGGACGATGAATGTAGAACGTGAGGAATGTGCTTGTACGAGGAGGCTAACAGGCATGCCATGGGAAACGGCAACGCCAACGAGCGAGAGGGAGATCACGGCAAGTAACGACGCGAGTCAAGCAGGCACGACACAAACAGCCTGCTGACGTGCATAATCGTTCATGGCGGGCATAAGGGCTGCACTACCCACAACTGCATTTAATGCGACCTTGGATAGAAAGGATAACCAAAAAGAGACGAAAGAATATATATCCTAGAGATCGCCAGGGAACCAGATGCGCGATCGGCGGGTCTGGCGGCTCGTGCTTCCGAAGAAAATTCGAAGCAAAATCAAGGCGGAGGAGGTGAGTGACAGATGGATCTCAGCATCAGCGCGGAGCAGTATCCCCGAGTGCGGTGAAATTTTGTAGTGGTTGGTTAGTCAGTCCGCCACGAGTCATGACTGACTGACGAGACTGACTTGCTGTGTGTGTGCGCCCTTGGGATTGGTTGAGATGGCTTCCCCCTCCTTGCGAATGAATGGACGAAGTGGTGCTGGCCCGAAGAAAGCAATGAAAAATCGGCGAAGTCTGCGAATGTTAGATTGAATTGTTACGGCTACAACGATTCAATCAATAAGATGAGTACAACTTCCACAGCTTTGAGGAATGACGAATGCATGTTGGCAGCTGTGAATTATAGTGCTTTCAAACCCTAAAATATCATGAGCATAATTCATATTGACAAGCATGGCTACAATGAAAGGGGGAAGCCTGTGCAAACTGATTTAAACCACCGGCAAATTTCGGCTCCGTACCCTCAAGTCTCTCAGTAGCCCCAATTGTGGTTGCGAATCTCGTCGTCAAACTTCTCCTTCAGCTTTGGATTCTTAGCCAGATACTCATCCACAGTCATGGTCTTCAGTGCATCCTGTGGAGTCGCAATTGGTACATACAGGTTTCATGACAGGAGTACAAGACAAGCATGGCACAAAGCATTGACACCTCACGTCTCAGGGCTAAAAAGGATAAGTCAAAAGGGGCATGAGAAATGTGCAGCATGCGCTCGCACCTTCTGTGCTCTGATCTTCTCGATCTCGGCTTTAAGACGGGCTGCCTCACGCTTCGATGCCTCTTCCTCCTCAGCTGCCTTGGCCACCTGTAACACTCACCACAGTTGCACACACACAGATGCATGCACATGCTCACACACGTATGCACACTCAAATCACAAACCAACATACTCCCCCCAACCCCCATTCCCCCTTCCTCCCCAAACACACCATACGTCATGCAGGAGATGTGAGTCAGAGCATGAAGTGACACAAAATGCAAGTGAGCGATGGGATTAAAGCATAGACACAGGAACGACCCTTGAGGCACCTCAAAACATGTGAGTCAGAGCATTAAGTACCACAAGACTTATGGGAGAGAAATCACCACGGCATACACAAAAGGGTGGGGATGGGCTGTGGAGGGGATGCAGTAGCAGACTGAGGAGCAGGGTGGGGCAGGGATGGGCATGCAAAAGCCGAGTGCGGAGTGGTGGTGGGCGGGGAGGGGGGCGAACGGGAGGGTGAAGGGCGTGCAACGGCGGGGTGCGGGGGAGCGAGGTGACTTTTGAGTCGACTCAAAAGTCATGGCAGGGTGCGGGGGAGCGACTTTTGAGTCGACTCAAAAGTCACGGCAGGGTGCCGGGGAGCATAGCATGGGTTGGGGTACTCACGAGCTGCTGATGCTCCTTCTCAAACTCGGGGGTTAGCGTGTCCACATAGTCCGGGATCTCAATGCCTGCTCGCCTCAACCCCACATCCCCCAGACACACACAAAGAGAAGACAAGAACGTGGGTGAGAAAAATGGGGCGAGAGAGGGAGAGCAAGAAACAGTTTGTTCAGTGAATGGGAATACCCTACCAGAGATCAGTCACCCCCCCACATTCTCGCATTCTCATCCACCTCCGTACCATCCCCTTGTCTACACTAATCCCACACACTACGAAAGGCCAAGCAAGAGACTCACTCTTGTAGGACTGCTCGAACATGTCAACAATCTTGGGGTTGAGCTTCGAGCGGTACAGCGCCCAGTCAATCTCCACCACCTTCTGCTCGCTCACATGCAAAGAGGTGTGAGAGGGGTGACAGGAGTGACAGGGGTGTGAGAGGGGTGACATGAAAGAGGTGTGGGAAACCCAGGAATGAGGAGGCTTATTGAGAGCAGAGAATTGACTCAGTAGCGCCCAGTCGATCTACACCACCTTCTGCTCGCGTGAAACGAGTGATAACATGGCGGAAAAACCGGGACGCGGGGAATGAGAAGGATTAGTGGGAGTTGAGTAAATAGACCCTTCGTACCGGTACAGCGCCCAGTCGATCACCACTTTCTCCTGCGCGCATGGAAGGCAGCACTACAGGGAATGGGAACCGGGAAGCGGGAACCCGGAACCGGGAATGAGGAGGAAAATGAGCACGATGCGAGGGGTGGAACCGTTCCATCCGTCTGGTCAAAACAAGGAGGATCAGAGGGGTACTGACTGCAAGTTCGTTGGTCATTCGAGTCACAACGACCCCCTCCGAGAGATATACGACGCTGACGACGGGTTACCCGCAGTATACAGATACTAGGGTTACGTGCAAAAAAGCATCAGCAAATTGCATGCGGCGACAGTGTCGCATGAAGCCACAGCGTCGCATGAAGCCACAGAGTCGCATGAAGCCACAGCGTCGCATGAAGCCACAGAGTCGCATGAAGCCACAGAGTCGCAGACAAAAAAACCGAGATCCGACGGGTCTTGGTGATCCTAGTGCCGCTAATCGCCTGAGCGACCGTAGCCACCTAACGACACGGTTTTCGAGACTGAGTCACGGCGATATACGAGTCTTGCGGCTTCATGATGCGCGAACAAGAGAATGGAACTTTAGGGCATACTTGCCTGCTCGTACGGCGAAGATCCTTCGTGATCGGAAAATAATTCGGTTGAGCTTTATATTGAGCGTGTGCGACACCTCGTGGTGTGCGACACCTCGTCTGAGATGCCTTGCCGTGCACGTGCTTCAGAAGCGACACTAAATCTTTCTATCAGCGGCTGTGTAACCCTGAACTCGACATTCGCACACTACACCAGGTAACCGGACCTCGTTAAATTTCGTGTTGAGCGTGTGCGACACCTCATCGTGCGCGCGCTTGAGCGCCGCCATCTCTCGCTTTCCCTCCTCGCTCACCACCACGCGACTCAGCTTCTCCCAGTCGATCGCCTTGAACGCCCGCTGCACCGCCGCCTTGCCGCTCATCCTGGCGCTTCGGAAAGAGCGAGAGATTTAAGGATCGGGATCGGCGCACGTGAGCGCAGACGGGTGGCAATTAGCGCGCGTGAGTGGCGGAAGATTGAAGGGAGTGGAAGGAGGTGGAATGGCGCGAGGCGGAGGAGAGCGCAGAGAGGTGATAGCGGAAGGAGGAGTATGGCTGCGACCCAGGGACTGGAATATGTTTAGGTCTGCGACCCAGGGACTGGAATATGTTCAGGTCTGAGCTGAGGATAGCAAGGTTGGTGTGGTGGGGAGCTTCATTATAGCAGAACTACAATTATGTTTTAGTCAAATCAAGATTCAACTGTTCTCGACTTATGATCAAGGTAGTCTGTCAGTCCATACCGCGTCAGATTTCCGTCCAGCTTGAAATGAGGCGCAGAGGACGCAAGGGTCAGGCGACCATTTCGCAGAAATTGAATTATTGATCGTCGCAGATGCTCGCCGACATGTTGAAATAGCACCTCGTGATTGGATGGAAATGGTCATTCATCGCCTCGGGCCAATAATGCGAATTTCGTCGCTCGGCACAGCACGGCTCCAGCGGGAATAATTCAGACATTGCTGGCCCTCACAACCCGCGGTCCGTACAGGATCCATGCAGAGCGGTGAGGGATAATTTACACTCATTTGTCGTGGTGCAGAGCGGTTTCTGTGAGGTGCTCCAGCGCACCTCTCAAATCTGGCTGCTTCGCCTCTCTACGCCTATAAAGGGGTTGGGTTGGATCATCACTCGACCAACCTTTCTCGCCTGGTTCTTTCCTCTGAAGCGTCTCTGCAACTCGCCTGTCTATCCCACTCCTTTACTGGTGTGCTACTTTCCTACTATCCTCCTTTTTTAGCTCTGCCTAGAATTCCAAGACTTCATCGAGGTCTTGACCAGATTTAAATCGCACCGGCCAAGCAGAGGATATGGAGCGCCGCGCTTCGTCCCTTTTCGCCATCGTGCTAGCGGCCGCGGTGGTTCTCCTCTGCGCCTCGGCGCGTGTGGATGCTCTATCGATTGCCCGCATTGGAGGCAAATACACTGAAGTCAAAGGCGCCGCGAGCAACAAGGACATCCGGTCACTGGCGCAGTGGGCCGTCAGCGAAATAAACAAGCAAGAGGTCAGGCAGTATCCACAATACATCATCCCTTCGCGAAACTTCGCTTGCATTTGACCTGCCGATGAAACCCGTCGCTGATCGTGATTCGCCATGTTACTGATTCTCCAAGAGTTCGTCGCCAAGGGGATAAAATTTAATAGCTATTACTGTAATAGATACGCTAAAAGCACTTACACATCCGCAGTCATAACTGGTCAAGCGGAAATAGTGCGGCGAATCTTGTCCACCACCACCACCGCCGCCACCACAGCCTCCTGCTCACGCGGCTTTCCCCGTCTACTCTTTCTTTCCCTCTTCCCTCTTCTCCCCCCCCGCTCCCTCCCCTCACACCCTCCTTCCGCCGCTCCCCGCCTTCCCACCACGCAGGGAACACAGTACAGCTTCGTGTCGGTAGTGTCGGCTCAGACAGAGCTCGAGGTTCCCAGCAGCTATCGCATCAAGATCAAGGCCACCGACCTCTCCGCCCTGGCCTCTAAGAAAGCCTACACGCTCGGAGGTGGCGGTGCCACCGATGCGGGCGGCGCGTTCAAGAAAATCAAGTCGATGTTGCGAGGCGACAAGACGACGATGCCGACGACCAAGACGATGACGCCCAAAGGGAATGGTCCTGTGAGCGCGCTGATCACGCTGCTCGTGCATGCGGTGGATGGGACGGCTTTGGGCCAGCCGAACGAGCTGAAGAATTTCACGAAGCTTTAGTGATCGAAGCCGCGGCGGGTGGAGGCTTTCGGAATAAAGGCAGCTGCGGCGTGTTGAGGTGCGGTTGGACGTGTGCCGACGAGCGCGCTTTGCGCGCCCTTGCTGAATTTCGTTGTAGGGTGATCATGCACTTGAAGTTCCCTTGAAGGTGCGCTCGACTCAATATTGGAGACGTGCGCTTCTTCCGACCTAACGAGTTACTGCTGGTGAGAAGAACAATAATAAACTGGTAGACATTGCACGAGTGGCTAGTAACGTTCCTCCCTGTACCATTTAGTTAGTCTTCTCATGTAACATACGGCCGAATGGGGTACATGAGTCTTTGTCCTTGCATCAGGATTTTGGAGTTAGGCACCAGCAGATTCTTGCTTCAGCCACAGGAAACCAAGTAAAGCAGAGCTACCACGACAGGGAAGCCCCAAACTGACTAACGTCAAGCGACACAGAGAGTTGGGGGGGTCTCCACACATGAAGACTTCGTGGTTGAGATTGGCAAACAGCATGCACTGGTCGTTCGTGGTGCAGCCACAACATAGCCACCACACCACATTCTCCATCTCACGCTTCAAGGCTTCAGGAGTCACAGCAGTGTACACAGGGAGCGTACACAGGGAGCTCAACTGACTCGTTTGAAGGGACATACAGCAGCAGTACCCAGTGCGGGTTTTGATTGATACAGGACAGAGTTCATTCTTTCAATAGCTGTAGCAGCAGCACACCCACCCACGATCATGTCATGCTGCACATACAGTAGTGCAACATGAGCAGGGCCACCCCACAATACAACCTCAACTCGAAACACAAGAGACTAAGCAGATGGCAGCTGTTGCTCAAACAGCGCGCAGCACATCACTTCTGCCTTCCTCCCATTCTCAATTCCTTTAACTCCCCAATCCTCACTCACTTCCCAATCAGGCCCTCCTCTTCTCTAGGCCACTCCAATCCCCACTCGCATTTACACTTGAATATACAGGAACGGGTGGTTAGGCTAAACCAACACCACCTGAGCCTATGCAGCATAACTCTCTCTCTCCGGCCTCCCCTGCAGCCAGGACATCCCCTTGTACCAGCAATTCTCCTGAAACTGCCTCAAAGCCTTATGAAATACTTGCAGTGAACCACCAGCCTGCCACCACACCAGTAGCCAGCAAGAGTTCTAGATAGTACAAAGCGGGTGGTTGGGGGAGGGGGTTGGGAGGAAAGCGGGGGAGGGGTGGGGAATGGTAGAAGATCAGCAAGGCATGCATCGATGGTAGAAGATCAGCAAGGCATGCATCGATGGTAGAAGATCAGCAAGGCATGCATCGATGGTAGAAGATCAGCAAGGCATGCATCGATGGTAGAAGATCAGCAAGGCATGCATCGATGGTAGAAGATCAGCAAGGCATGCATCGATGGTGGAAGATCAGCAAGGCATGCATCGATGGTAGAAGATCAGCAAGGCATGCATCGATGGTGGAAGATCAGCAAGGCATGCATCGATGGTAGAAGATCAGCAAGGCATGCATCGATGGTAGAAGATCAGCAAGGCATGCATCGATGGTGGAAGATCAGCAAGGCATGCATCGATGGCAAGGCCAGGCCGAGGCAAGGCACGGTACAGCCTGTTAGCGGGTTTATGCTTTGCATGAAGCAAAGCAGCGCTCTTTTCTCTTTCCCGGCGTGCGTGAGAGCATGCTTCTGCTGGCGATCATTGAGGATTCTCACAAAATTCTCTCTTCTGTACACACCAAGCATGTTGCTAAGTGCTTGGTGTGTGCTGCTGCAGGCGCAGGAGAGAGGGGTGAATGCCTTGGCACTTCACTACTCCCTGTCAAAGCCACCTCTGCATGCTTCTAACATACAACCATGCACAAAAGTCCTGCCTGTCGCATGACCAGAAGTCCTGCCTGTCGCATGACCAGAGCTCCCATGCTTATGCCCTTCACCTCTTTTCAGCAACTCTCCCACTGCCTGCGCTGCTCTCAATATCACACATCGGCCCTCACCTGTCACCACCGCTTTCCACCGCGTCATCTCTTCAGCGCCCCTCCAGCAGCCTCCGCTGCCCTCTGCCGCATCATCTCCTGCACGGCCTTGCGCCGCCTCGACTCCATCTGCTGTGCTGACCGCCGGAAATGCTCCTTGAGATCCCTGCGGGTGGAGGAGAGAATAGGGGCACATGGAAAGGCGCACAGAGAAAGGGCATAAAGTAACAGCAGAGGATAAGTCAGTTCAAAGGCGGTACCGTGCGCCGCCCCCCTCGACTCCATCTGCTGCGCTGACCGCTGGAAATGCTCCTTGAGGTCCCTGTGGGTGGGGAAAAGAGAATAGGGGCACACAGAGAACAGTGGCAAAGGGAAACGACACATAGAGACACGGCACATAGAGACACGGCACATAGAGACACGGCACACAGAGACACGGCACACAGAGACACGGCACATAGAGACACGGCACACAGAGACACGGCACATAGAGACACGGCACATAGAGACACGGCACATAGAGACACGGCACATAGAGACACGGCACATAGAGACACGGCACACAGAGACACGGCACACCGCAAGGCAGGCAGAGGGCAGGGCAGAGGATAAGGCAGTTGAAGGGCAGGCGATACTCTCCAGCGGTATCACCACCATTTGCACGTGACTTGCGTGAAGGAAGGTACAGCAGCTGATTCTTGCCTGTGGTGGGCCACACAGGTTGGAACCTTGCTCCTGAACCGTTCCCAACCACTCTCATCAGGACTCACTTGCAGCGCGGCACTTTGCAGAGGCTGTCTTTGCAGGAGCGCGCGTGCAGGTGCAGCAGCCCCCATGAACCTAGAGAAATTATCACCACTAGCCCCCTTCAACCGCTGCCACCCTCACTCACTTGCAGCGCGGCACTTTGCAGAGGCTGTCCTTGCAGGAGCGCGCGTGCAGGTGCAGCAGCCCCCACATGCGCTTGCAGTGCTGGCAGCCGCCTGCTGAGCGCACGGCACAGATGGTGCCGTGGCGGAACAGCATCTTCACCATGCTGCACTTGGGGTATGTGCACACCGTGCCGGGCTGGGGGCGGCAGGACGCTGCGTGGGCGAGCAGTTCCAGCATCTTGCGCACCTGCAGAAGTGAGAGAAGGGGGAAAAGAGAGGCAAACGGAGGAGTAAGAGGAGGAGCGGCGAGAAAAGAGCAGAGCATCGTGACTATGCTGCACATGGGTTGCTTTCACAACGAGCTGGGAAGCAGGCAACAGAATGCCGTGGCCCTATCCCAGCCCCACCCAGCGATCCCTGCCAGCCTGTCCCCCAATCCCCCTCATCTCCTTGCCACCTGTTTCCTTCATACACACACACACACACACCACGAATGCACTTTCCCTGTCCCCCAATCCCCCTCATCTCCTTGCCACCTGTTTCCTTCATACACACACACACACACACACCACGAATGCACTTTCCCTGTCCCCCAATCCCCCTCATCTCCTTGCCACCTGTTTCCTTCATACACACACACACACACCACGAATGCACTTTCCCTGTCCCCCAATCCCCCTCATCTCCTTGCCACCTGTTTCCTTCATACACACACACACACACCACGAATGCACTTTCCCTGTCCCCCACCCCCCTCACCTCTTTAATCCACTGCTGCCGCCCCTCTTGGCTCGGATGCGGATGCCTACACGTGTTCTTACATGCCGCACACACGCATAGCCCCATACATGTGTTCTTACATGCCGCACACACGCATAGCCCCATACATGTGTTCTTACATGTGTTCTTACATGCCCCACACACGCATAGCCCCATACATGTGTTCTTGCATGCCGCACACACGCATAGCCCCATACATGTGTTCTTGCATGCCGCACACACGCATAGCCCCATACATGTGTTCTTACATGTGTTCTTACATGCCGCACACACGCATAGCCCCATACATGTGTTCTTACATGTGTTCTTGCATGCCGCACACACGCATAGCCCCATACAATGCCCCCTGCCCCTTGCTCCCCTCACCTCCTTGATGCGTTGCTGCCGCCCCTCCTGGCTCTGCGCGTTCCGATCCGGCTGGCTTGCGTGCGACACCAGCGGGTGCGGGTGCCCGCACGTGTCCTTGCACTGAGCGCACACGTCATAGTCGGGGCACTGCTCGCACCGCCACCCCTGCCGGTTCTCGATATCCCGCTGGCACGCGTTGCAGGTGACGACAAAGGCCGGGGCGGTGGGGTTGTGGAGGTGGTAGAGCACCATGAGGGAGGAGTGCTTGGCGCGGCGTAGCGTGTCGTACTGGTAGTGGTTGCCCTGGCACAGAGAGAGGAACGCCTGCCTCGTATCGAAGAACTCGGACTCCACCACCTCGTCGGGATCCTTCGTTTCTGCGGGGACCGGTGGGTCGATGGGGCGCTGTGGGAGGGGGGAAACGGGGGGAGGGGAGGGTGTGCGGGGGGAGCAGGGAGGGGCGCAAGGTGGGGAAGGGGGAAGGGGGAGCAGAGGGGAAAAGAAGGAGGGTTGTGCATGTGGTAGAGCACCATGAGGGACGAGTGCTTGGCGCGGCGCAGTGTGTCGTACTGGTAGTGGTTGCCCTGGCACAGAGAGAGGAACGCCTGCCTCGTATCGAAGAACTCGGACTCCACCACCTCGTCGGGATCCTTCGTTTCTGCGGGGACCGGTGGGTCGATGGGGCGCTGTGGGAGGGGGGAAACGGGGGGAGGGGAGGGTGTGCGGGGGGAGCAGGGAGGGGCGCAAGGTGGGGAAGGGGGAAGGGGGAGCAGAGGGGAAAAGAAGGAGGGTTGTGCATGTGGTAGAGCACCATGAGGGACGAGTGCTTGGCGCGGCGCAGTGTGTCGTACTGGTAGTGGTTGCCCTGGCACAGAGAGAGGAACGCCTGCCTCGTATCGAAGAACTCGGACTCCACCACCTCGTCGGGATCCTTCGTTTCTGCGGGGACCGGTGGGTCGATGGGGCGCTGTGGGGGGGGGAACGGGGGGAGGGGAGGGTGTGCGGGGGGAGCAGGGAGGGGCGCAAGGTGGGGAAGGGGGAAGGGGGAGCAGAGGGGGAAAGAAGGGGGGTTATGCAGGTGGTAGAGCACCATGAGGGAGGAGTGCTTGGCGCGGCGCAGCGTGTCGTACTGGTAGTGGTTGCCCTGGCACAGAGAGAGGAACGCTTGCCTTGTATCGAAGAACTCGGACTCGACCTCGGAGGGAGGGGAAGGGGTAAGCAGGGGGGAGGGGGTGCAAGTAGTGGCGTGAAGAGGTGCATGGCAATGGCAGAGCGAGAAACGATTCAAACAACAGCTTGAGGAAGGCCTGCTGTGTGTCAAGTCAAGCACTCACGGGTGTGAGTTGGTGTGTGTCAAGTCAAGCACTCACGGGTGTGAGTTGGTGTGTGTCAAGTCAAGCACTCACGGGTGTGAGTTGGTGGGCCTCTCTGAGCAGCACAGGGTGGCGATCCGCGGGGCTGCGCCGCTCCTCCTGCGTGAAACACCTGCGCTTGAAACGGGCGTCAGGATTGAACGGGGAGGAGGAGGAATGGACAGGAGGGATGGGCAGGAGGAATGGGGGGGAGGAACTTAGGTGAGGAATGGGGGCGATGGTGGGAACATTGTGGCAGGGAGGGAGGTGGAAGCAGCAAGGAGGAAAGCAGATGCATGAGGGAGCAAGACCACAGAGGGAGCATGATCATGGGAAGACAGCAACGAGGGCTGTTGGGGAGCGCAAAAAGACCGGGGAAGTACGAGAAGGTGGGGCTGAAGGGGAGCGGAGGGTTGAGGGGGAGGGGAGTGGAGGAGAGAATAGGGTTGAAGGGGAGCGGAGGGCAGCAGGAGGGCTCACGAGTCGCAGATGTTGAAGTGCTTGCATTGCGGCTGTAGGCACACCCATCTGTTGCCGGTGATGATAAAGTTCTTGCAGTGCGAGCAGCAGTAGTGCATGTGCACCATTATGAAATCCTCCTTCATCTGCAATATCGTGCTGCCCAGCTGGGGGTGGGGTGAGAGGGAGCGGGCAAAGAGGGGGGATAAGCCACATGTGAGTGGGGTAAGTGGGATGGAGGCAGTGCGAGCAGCAGTAGTGCATGTGTACCATTATGAAATCCTCCTACATCTGTAGAATCGTGCTGCCCAGCTGCAGAGGGGTGAGGACGCAAGAGGGGGCACGGAAAGAGGGCAATAACCCGTGTGAGTGCGTGGAGGCAGGCGGTGCGAGCAGCAGTAGTACATCTGTACCGTTATGAAATCCTCCATCTGCGAAGTGGTGCTGCCCAGCTGGGTGTGCGGCGAGGAACATTGAGGAGGATGGAGGGAGAAGGAGGAAGCAAGGAAAGAGGAAGAGGGTGATACACCATCCATGTGAGCGGGTGCAGGCAGTGCGACTAGTGTCCTGTCCAGGTGTTTCTGAGAATTCTCAAAAACACCCTTCAGCATCATGGGTGCAGGCAGCGAGAATAGTGTCCTGTCCAGGTCCTCCTCCATGTAGAGCGCCGCTCTCCCTTACTCACCTTAAGCAGACCCACCCACCCCCCACATCAATCCTCTCCACCATCTCACCTCTCTCCTCTCCCCTCCCACCACCCTCCTTTCTCACCTTGCTCATCAGTTGCTTATCCAGCGACGCAGGAGTCCCCAAGTCCTCATCCCGCCCCCCTCCACCGCCCCGCTTGCTGGACGCTTTGCTCTTCTTGGCCTTCTTTGGCCCCTTTCCTCCGGCCTTCTCCTCCTCGCGCTCCTCCAGCAGCTTCTGCAACTCGTCCTCCATGGCGCCCGGCCAGTAGTCCCCATCGAAGTACGGCAGGCGGGCCGCGGAGGGCAGCGCGCGGCACTCCCCGATCTGCACGAAGAAGGTGTCGTAGAGGTTGCTCACCTCCACCACGATGTTCTCTGCGGTTGCCTTGCGCAGCATAGTGAGGTACCTTGTAAAGGGGATGGATGGGAGGGAGGGAAATGAGGGACAGAGCCATTTCAGTTTCAACCGTGCATTTTCAAAGTCAGAATCACCGAATGGAGACACGACTGATGAGGGTCGACCACACCAAGAGGTACTCACCAGCACTGAATTGCTCAGTGCACCACTCACACACCTGATTCAACAACATGGCATGGCCACATGTTTCAAAGCAAGCAACATACCATTCGCGCAGCTTGACGGGTTGCGGCGTCTTCTGGATCTCGGGGTGGCAGTAAAGGATGTAATCCTCTCCCTTGAGCGGCGGGCACGCCCAGATGTAGCAACTCGTGAAGCCCCGCATCTTGGAATACTCAAGGTACCCGATCTGGTGAGCAGGGAGGGAGGGTTGGGGTTGGCGTGTGAGGGGGTTGGTGTGAAAGGGTTGGCACAAGTGCAAAGAAGGCCAAGGGAGGCAATACAAGGAAGCTGTCCTCTCCCTTGAGCGGCGGGCATGCCCAGATGTAACAGCTCGTGAAGCCCCGCATCTTGGAATACTCAAGGTACCCGATCTGGTGAGCACGTATAGGGTTGAAACGGGAAGGAAAAATGGGGGGAAGAAAGGACAAAGGGAGACGATATGGGACCTCTGAGCCTTCTATATTTCCCTAATTGAACGCAGGTAGTGCACTGGCAAGGTCACTCACCAGTATTTCGTGGTACACAAAGGTGCGCAGGGCCTCCCCGCTGACTGTGTGGACGTCCGGGCGGAAGTACTTGATGGAGTCGAGGTAGGAGAGGTAGATGCGGCGGTGGTTGGCTTGAATCAGGAGATTCGACCCGCACCTAGCATAGAAGCACACTCACCAGCACCTAGAGGCAAGCCCACTCACCAGAATCTCGTGGTACACGAATGTTCTCAGGGCCTCCCCGTTTACTGTGCGGACGTCCGGGCGGAAGTATTTAATCGAGTCGAGGTAGGAGAGGTAGATGCGGCGATGGTTGGGCGGCAGGCAGTCGGCACCAAACTCCTGCACGTACATGGCGTACAGACACACCTCCACGCCCTCTATGCGCTGAAACAGCAGCACCACCTGGTGGGTTGGGGGGAAGGCGAGTGAGCAGAATGAGTAAGGAGATGAAATGGAGTCGAGGGATGGGGGGAGCAAAAAGATGGGCCAGTGGGTGAGGGGGAGGGAGATACGGGGTGGGGAAACCAACTGAAGAAAAGAAGCACTGTCCGCTGCTTATGTCCTGCTCAGCTTTGCACCATCACACAGATATTGCCTTACATTAGACTTGTTAGTGTGGCTCACTCAAATCACTCCCGTGCCAGCCACCTACTCCCAGCCTGTCCCCCTTACCTTGGACTTGTAAGGGAATTCCTTGGGGTACTCCCCCTCGGGGAACATGTTGAGGAAGCGTGGCTTCGTCTCCATCTTCTTGTCCACTGATGACACCACTCGAATCACCAGCTCCTCTGCCCCTTCCACCTGCACAGGCAAACGATGACACGCAAGGCATTAGCCAATTGACTCATGCACTGCCTTAAGGGTCTCCATCCTCTTGTCCACCGATGACACCACTCGCATCACCAACTCCGCCACCCCATCCACCAGCACACCCACACAGGGAACACCATAAAGCAGAGCTCATAACCAGGTGACTCCCTTGAGCTGCATAAAGTCTCTCTCTCTCTACCCGCCCTCTAGCCCAGTGACGAAGCCATTCAAACCACCATTACCCCCCCGGTCAACGGCAGAATGAAAGCCAGCAAGGACGGAAAAAACTTTGAAAGCTCACCTCATCCGGTCTCTTTCGCTGCTGCCTGGCCCTCTCCTCCCTCTCCTGCGCCAGTCTATTCGCCAGCCGCCCCTCTAGATGATCCGAGAGGCGCGAGCGCGGCAGGTCTCTGGCGCCGAGCACGGTGGAGGCCGGGAGGGGGACGCGCTGGCCTCGCTCCATCTGCTCGCAGCAGCACAGCGGACACGTGTACTCTGCTTCCCCCTCGTTGCGCCGCCCGTTGAACAGCGCACACACCTGGTGCACCCACCGGTCGCACGTGTCACATTGTACCCACTGGTGAGGTGAGGGTGGAGCGAGGGGGGAGGGGGCAGGGGAGAGAGGCCAGGGGAGGGGCAGGGGAGAGAGGCCAGGGGAGGGGCAGGAGAAGGAAGAGAAAGGGGTAGTGTGAGGGGCGATGGCCACCGTTGAAGACCGCGAGATCAAACGGAGAACACCAAATGGGAGGACCAGGGAGAAAGAAATAGAAATGCACAAGGAATGCACAAGGAATGCGCATACCGCTTCCTCTGTCTCCTCATCATTGATCCTCTTGGTCAGACTAGCCTTGGGAATCGGCCGGAGCCCCTCCAGCGTGATCGCATCCCCTCGGAAGTCCCCATAGCACCGGTTGCACACGCACTGCCGCTGGTCGCCCGTGCCCGGCGTGGCATAATACGCCTTGTTCCTCTGGATCCTGCGCCCACACGCCGTGCAGTAGATGGGCGGCGGATCAAAGAAGAGTTTCTCCACGGAGCATAGCCGGCAGTCGGAGTCACGCGGCTGCTGTTGCTGCAGCTGCTGTGCCGCCTGCAGCTTCTCCTGCTTCTGCTTGCTCTGCCCCACCCACTGCCTCAGACTCCGCACGTGCAGCCGGATCATCTCTGGGGTGAAGAGCTCGGTCAGCGACGTGCCTACCCCCTTGCTCTTCATGTTTTTGTTGTTCGCTGCTGCTGCCGCCGCCGCTGCTGCCGCTGCTGCTGCTGCTGCTGCGGCTGCTGCTGTGGTGGTGACAGCTCCTGGCCCTCCTGCAAGGACAAGCGCCTTGCTATCTTCTGTCCGAGGCTCTGCCTTCACACTCGCCACGCCACCACCAGCACCACCCGCGCCAGACATACCTGCCCCAGTCCTACCCTCCGCCTTCACCTGCCCTGCCCCTGCCCCTGCTGAACCTACCCCTCCCTCTGCCTTCACTGCAGCACTACCCGCAGCAGCAGCAGCGCCTTTAGCCTGTGCGCCTGCTCTCCCTGAAAGAGCCCCGTTGGCACTTCCCTGCATCTTGCTGCCAGCAGCCTTGCCAGCCTTGGCACCAACAGTTCTTTCTGGCTTCTCCTTCTCGCCACCACCAGCAGCACCAGCAGCAGCACCACCAGCAGCACCAGCACTACCCGCTCCTCCTCCTCCTCCTCCTGCTGCAGCAGCAGCGCCAGCCTCTGCTTTCACGCCTGAGCTTCGCTTTGGCCCACCACCTGTAGCCTTTAGACCCCCTACCCCGCCTTCCAGCTTCGCCCGTTTCAGCGGCTGTGCCCCTGCCCCCTTCTCCCTCTCCTTCTCCCGCCCTGGCTCTGCCACCCCGCCCTCCCCACGCCTAGCTCCCTCGTTCGGCCGTTTCTGCCCTGTAATGGCCGGCCCAGCACCACCCGTAGCACCAGCTGGACCTGAAGCCGCTGCTGCTGTTGCTGCTCTAGCAGCACTGGCTGCGGCAGCAGCAGCAGCACTGGCTGCGGCAGCAGCACCAGCTTGTGTTGGCCTCTCCACAGTCCCTGCAGCCCCTGCAGCCCCTGCAGCAGGACCTACCGGCGTGCCTGAGAGAGGAACGGCAGCAGGAGAAACACCAGGAGCCGAAGCTCCGTTGACAGGTCCCCGTCCCCCCTTGGCTGCGCCTGTGTCCTCAGGTGCAGATGCGGGCTTGGCTGTACCGGTGGTGGTGACCACAGGCACAGCAGTGGAGTGGTCTGACTGCCCGCCTGCAGCAGCTGCAGCAATGGAAGCATCGCCATTCACTGCAACCGCTCCATCCGCCACAGGCACTGACGTGACTTGACCATCAGTGGCACCAGCAGCGGCCTCTGCCTCTTTCCCGTCCTGCCGCTCATTCCCAGCACCAGCTGCTGCTGCAGCAGCAGCAGCGGTGGCATCAGCAGCAGCAGCCTCGGCAGGAGCAGCCGCTGCAGCCGCAGCTGCAGCAGCAGCGGCAGCCGCCGCTGCAGCAGCAGCAGCCGCTGCATTCGCTCTCGCTGCCAGCATCTGCTGCTGAAACGCACGCCGCACAGGCCCACACACGGGGCACTTGGGATCCCGACAAATCTGGTGGTGATGCAGAAGCTTTCTGGAGGGGACGCAGCGGGGGAAAGCGCACTCAGGGTCCTTGCAGCGAGAGCAGTGGGCCCAGAGCTCTCGAAACACGCGGCAGTGCGCGCCCATGTTGCAGGAGCCGTTGGCAGCGGTGCAGCGGGATGCATGGCGCAGCGTGTGCAGCCACTTCTGCTGCCGCTGGTACTGCATGGCCCGCTGGGGGTCGATAGCGCCGCCTCCTGCTGCTATATCCCCCGCAGCTCCCGTCCCTCCTCCCGCTTCCACCACTGCCCCTGCCCCAGCTCCTGCTGCCGCTCCTGCTCCTGCCCCTGCCCCCGCTCCTGCCCCTGCAGTGGCTTTGGCAGACGGTTCAGTACTAGCCGGCACACCATTCTGTACTGAACCTGTTGCTCCAGAACCGGGTGTTGAGCCGGACCGCTGCTGCTGCTGCTGCATTTGTTGTGAGCTCACAGGTCCTTTTCCCCCCTGCATCCGCTGTGGAAATCCCGCGTTCCCTTTAACCTGCGGGTGCTGCTGCGGCTGCTGACGTGACTGATGCTGCTGCGCCATCACGCCGCCTGCACCACCCACGCCAGCAGCACCGGCACCAGACCTGCCCACAGAAGCACCGTCGAACGCAGCCCCACCCGCCCCAACCGCCCCCCCTGCTGCCCCAGCCCCACTAGAAGCGTCCTCGCGAGCAGCAGACGCAGTGAAGCCCCCAGCGTCCATCACCGGAGGGCCGCCAGGCGTGGGGATCATGAGCGACGCGCCACCTGCCCGCGCTGCCTGCTCCGCTGCCCCTCCCGCCCCTGATGCCGGGCCTGAAGGGGCTGAAGGGCCTGAAGGCAGGTACCCTGGCGTTGCTGTGAGACAGAAAGAAGGGAGAAGCACAGGCAGGGGGGAATACGCAGAGCGAGGGGAACGCGTGGGGAGGGAAGATCACAGGGAGAGAGGGCAGGGAGAGAGGGCAGGGAGAGAGGAAACCGCGAAAACGGGAGGGAAACGCAGGGGAGGGGGTTTGAAGAGGGAGCGGGGGGATACGCAAGACCGGTGATGGGAATACACAGAGAGGGTGGAAACACGCAGAAACGGGTGGGATACGCAGGCAAGGGAGGGAGGGAAGGGACGGTAAAGTACGTGAGGCAGAAGTAAAAGACTGACATGAGGCTTGAAAACTTCTCAAAGAGAAGGCGATGAGCACAAGTGCATTAACAGGGGAACAGGCTGAGATATTCACCATGAGATTCCGCTGGTGGAAGTTGCTGCTGCTGGTACACCTGGTGTGCTTGTTGCTGCAGTTGCTGCTGCTGCTGCTGCTGCTGCTGCTGCTGCTGCTGCTGCTGCTGCTGCTGCTGCTGCTGCTGCTGCTGCTGCTGCTGCTGCTGCTGCTGCTGCTGGGGCAATCCCTGGTAAGCTTGCTGTTTCCGCTGCTGTCCCTGCTGCCTCTGCCCCTGCTGTTGCTGTAGTTGCGGTTGCCTTTGCTGCTGCTGCTGCCCGTACTGCCCCCCCTGCTGTTGCCATTGCTGCTGCCTCTGACCCTGTTGCCCTTCCTGCAGCATTGCCTGCTGCTGCAGCTTCTGCTGCTCAACTTGCATTTGCTGCTCCGCCTGTCGCTGCTCCACATACCCCTGATTGTTCTCACCAGAGCCAGCCATACCAGCACGTTGCCCCATCCCTCTGCCCGTCCCTACCCCGACACCAACCCCCACACCTCCCTGCACTCCTGATCCTGACCCACCCGGAGCAACTCCACTTCCCTCTCTCCCTCCTCTCGCCGCAGCTTGACCGGAGCCCATAGAAGCCCCCAACGCAGCACCCGCGCTGGCAGCCGCACCGTCAGCAGCAGCCACGCTTGCACCCGGACCCGCCACCAACCCTGCTGCGGGCATGCTGTCCGAACCAGAGGCCCAGGTTTGGGATCTCGAAGCATCGGAAGGTGATAGCCCTGGAGTGGGAATCATGGCAGGGCCTGATGCATCGGCTAAGGTCGGAGCAGACGCCGGGGCGGGGTTAGAAGTCAGACGATTGTTGGGGGCGGAGGGAGATTGAAATGTTGGTTGTTGTTGTTGTTGTTGTTGGTTGGGTAGCCGGCGTTGAAAATGCCCACCTTGCTGCAATGGCTCCTGCTGCTGCAAGTGTTGCTGTTGCTGCTGCTGCAGCTGTTGCAATTGTTGTTGTTGCTGCTGCTGCTGTTGTTGCTGCACCGGCCGATTCTGCGTAAATTGTTGCTGCTGTTGCATCGAATGCTGCTGTTGTTGATGCTGCTGTTGCTGTTGTTGCTGTTGTTGCTGTTGTTGCTGCTGTTGCTGCTGTTGCTGCTGCTGCTGTTGCTGCTGCTGTGGCAGCGGCTGCAGCGCGGAAAGAGGCTGTGATTGCGGTTGAGACATGAATCCGGGTTGGCCAACTCCTGATATCATGTGAGTCAAGGAGAGAGCAAGCGAGAAGTAGTAGTAAATGAGAGAGTGAGAGATAACAAAGAGAAAGGTAGAGAAGGAAAGAGGGGTGAGGGAGAACGACAGCAAATGCAAATACATTGCAAACTATGACAAAATAAGTCACAGATGGGCGTACCACTTGACATCTGCTGCTGAAGTGGTTGACCTGCTCGCTGCTGCATTTGTTGCTGCTGTTGCTGTTGATGTTGCTGCAGCTGACGTTGTTGCGGTTGTTGCTGCTGTTGCTGGTGTTGCTGTTGCAGTTGTTGTTGTTGCTGCGGCTGCTGCTGCTGCTGCTGCTGCTGCTGCTGCTGCTGCGGCTGCTGCTGTTGTTGTTGCTGCTGCTGTTGTTGCTGTTGCTGCTGCTGCTGTTGCTGTTGCTGCTGCTGCTGTTGCTGTTGCTGCTGCTGTTGTTGTTGCTGCTGCTGTTGTTGTTGTTGCTGCTGCTGCTGCTGCTGCTGGTAGACAAGAGCCTAGCAGCAAGCTGCAGTCGTCGCTCCAGAGTGCTGAAATCGCCATACTCCTCCTGCACCACAACAACAACCACCATCTCCAACAAGCCAAAGAACACAGCACACAGCAGAGCACAGGAAAGCATATGCACGAGAAACAAAGAGAAGTAACAAGCAGAAAAAGGAAATCAACCGGAAGAAGAACAATAGGTGTGACGAAATTGCCGCCACTTTACAAACAAACGGACTGACGGAGGACAGCAGCGACGGTAGCAATCAGAACAGCTAGCGAGTGAGGAGCCTCGAAGCCTCACCCTCGAATTCGCCGTGCGGTAAAGCACTTCCTCCAGCTTGCGGACGAAATCCGTCAGCTTCTCCCGATTGTACTGCGACGTCGCTTGCGGATTCCTCGTCTGAAATAGTTGCATCCTGCAGACGGTAAATGGGACAGGAAACAAAGTGAACAGGGAGGTAAAAATCGGAATCGAGCATCGCATGCGATTGTTTACGACGACACGTAAACGCCACGGAAACGCCACGTGTCGGTTCGAGACGGAGAGGAAGCGCGAAGCTTACGTCCTCGCGAAGACGCTGTGTCGCAACTGCGTGTCCTGGTCTGGTTTCCGCCATTGCGTCGCCGAGTTTCCCGCCGACCGCTGCATGGGAGCAGCGGTCTGCGCCTGCATTTTCCCGGCGACTAAGTAGCCAGATACCGTACCCTAACAAACCTTAGCGCTCTTCAAGCCCTATGAAACTAAAATAGGATCATAAAACACACCACAGGCAAAGTATAAGCTTTCCGTAAAAAAGCGGGTTACATGGCCTCCTTCGGCAACGAGACGTTTTTTCCCAAGTTAGTATCAAAGTAGTAGTTTTACGTAACCCGATACGGCCTTGAAGTAACGATCTTAAGGCCAGGAGCCTTCAATATTCCTTTCCATTTTTCCATTTTTCACGGCAGAGCAGCCATGGCTGCCGATAGCTTGAAAGCAGAGCAACAAAGCTGTTCCAGGCAGCAGAGGCGAAGTGTGCTGCTCCGCAGAACGCTGGGGTGGGGAGCGGTGAGAGGCGTTGAGCAGAAGATACTCCCGAGAAAACAGATCCACCGAAGCTGATGTCGCCGTTTCACGAAAGGGTTACGGCGGCTAACGAATGTCGGTCACGAAGCCCTGGTGCTGGTTCTAAAAGTGTTACCCGTGCCTCTGCTGTTCCAAGTCCTCTCAGGCTATACATATCAATACATATCAATCTGTTACACTGGTTGTTGATCATCGCGGCTGAGAGTTTGTGCTCAATTTCTCAGAATGAAAATAATCAGAATACCGTCTCTAACCAATTAAGTGAAAACAAGCAACATCCGAAGCATAATGCGGAGCTGTACAAATGTGTTTTTTATAAGGGCTGCTTGCGACTGAAGGGTAGCATGACGTCTGTTTGGTGACTGGTTTGACAGCTGCATATAATGTAATGGGCCATCATGGAGTGCGTGTTTTGAATTCAGAACTCTAGACCCACCCACTGCCAGAGTAAAAATGCCGTGTTGAATCTTGAGGCCAGGACGCACGGATCTGGGTTACTAGGCAGGCAGCTGGACTGAAGTGCTGTTTTCTCTATGGCCGAGGCAGGCTGGTTAGTTGGAGTGTTCATTGACTGGTTGGCTGCTTTGCTACTTGGCTGCTTGTCCGATTGGCTGATTGATTGATGGCCGAGGCATCTACCATTTCTGTACTGCAGTTCGTTCACCATCTGTGACAACCCTGCTTCCTGTCAGTCCCTGCCATCAACACTTATGTGTTAGGGGTTTGCCTGTCTCCTCGTGACTTGGTGGTGGTAGCTTGTTCTGCATGTGCATGAATGCTGCATGCAGCGCATGCTTCAGTGCCCTGCGTTTCCACCTTTTCACCACTCCACTGCGTGGCTGCCTGGCACGGCACAGCACCTGCTTGGGTGTTTGTGCCCAGGCACCTTCAAGGCTGCCCTGCCCACCCCACCCACATATTCCACAACATGCAGGCCCATCCCAGACCAGCACAACACAACACACTTACGCAAACCTAAGCACACCTAAGCAAACCTTGGCACACCTAAGGACAGATAAGCACAGCAAAGCACAGCAGTGGTCCATGTTAAGCTCTTGGTTGTTGACCACCAGCAAGTGACAGCCCACATGTCCTCCAAGCGGCACTAGCAAGCGGAAGCCCACATGTCCTCTAAGCGGCACCAGCAAGCGGCAGCCCACGCCACATGTCCTCCACCTCGCCCTGCACTTCACCATAGAAGACAAAAGCTACTTACGAGGAGAAGCTGCCATCTCCCATCTCCCATATTCCATCTCCCATCTCCAATCTCCTGTGTCCCATCCCCTATCTCCCATCTCCCACTTTCCATCTCCCATCTCCCACTTTCCATCTCCAATCTCCAATCTCTCATCTCCCAGTTTCCATCGCACATCTTCCATAACCCATCTCACATCTCTCATCGCCCACTTTCTATCACCCATCTCCCATCTCTAATCTCCCTCTTTCATCTCCCATCTCCTACCTCCCATCTCCCACCTTCCATGTCTCATCTCCCATCTCGAAACTATCTCCCATCTCTTACCTTCAATCTCCCACCTCCCATCTCAAATCTACCATCTTCTACTTTCCATCTCCCATCTCTCATCTCTGATCTCCTATCTCCCATCTTCCATCTCCCATCTCCCATCTTCCACCTCCCATCTTCCATCTCACATCTACCATCTCCCACTTTCCATCTCCCATATCCCATCTCCCATCTCCCATATCACATCTCCCATCTCCCCATATCATCCCCCATCTCCCATTTTCCATCTCCCATCTCCCATCTCCCACTTCCCATCTCCCATCTCTTCTCTCCCTCTTTTCATCTCCCATCTCATATCTCCCATCTCCCACCTTCCATCTTCCATCTCCCATCTCAAACCTATCTCCCACCTCTTATCTTCAATCTCCCACCTCCCATCTCAAATCTTCCATCTCCCATCTCTTGTCTCCCATCTCCCTCTCTCCATCTCCCATCTCTTATCTTCCATCTCCCATCTCCCATCTCATATCTCCCATCTTCCATCTCCCATCTCTCATCGCCTAACTTCCATCTCCCATTTCCCATATCCCATCTCTCATCTCCCATCTCCTATCTCCCATCTTCCATCTCCCATCTCCCATCTCCCATATACCATCGCTCATTTTCCATCTTCCATCTCTCACCTTCTTTCCACATTCTTCTCCCTTCTATTGCATGCTCCTCGTAAGATGCTCGTTTTTCAATATTCCTCACTTTTTCAGCATTTCTCTTTGGCATTCGCACTCTTCACTACTGTCCCGTCCTCTCTGCAACGCCTTCTGTCCTTCACAGGTCAACGGAAGGCAACAGGAGTAACAGTAGCGATGTTTAGAGGGTCCGCTTAGTAGCCGCGGCAGTAGAGGCGGACGTTCCTAATTAACTGCTAGTCCATGAGAGTGGTGGTAGCTGAACTAAGGTGAAGGGATGGTGAGGCCTGGTAAGGTACCGTTTATGTGAGGTAAAGATGGTGAGGCATGGTAACGTTTGGTAAGGTAAGGTATTCCCACCTCAACCAGGACAAAAGAATCACCCAAAAAAGGAAGCAAGGATGCCAAGCTAGATGCCGGAAGTTATACCCAAGCAGGGAGACGGACACACATATGTGACCAGAAAGAGACCCACCCAACCATGTGCACCAACAAAGGAGACATCCAGAAAAGTTGCAGATCATCCCTTCAACTGCCGCTGGTGTCAATGACAGTGCTGCTTCAGCAGCCCAGCATCTTACAGTCCTCCTAAGCTAACTGGGCACACCGCTAGACAGCTGGATACCTGACACCCACCCACGGCACCGGCAAGTTGCAGGCTGCGGCATCTGTTTTCCAATCGTGTTTGGTTCAGTGGCTCACGAATGGTATCTGGTTTGGCATATTTTAGTGGTCCAGATGAAGTGAAGGTAAGGTCCAGATGTACTATCTTTGCATATATTGCATGGTCTACATGTCTTGCATTTACCTTATTTTGTTCAACAGAATTCTTATTGCTGACTAGTGTGATAACTGTTATACGCGATTCACTTTCTCTTAGGGAGAATCAAGCTCCATTGCTTAGCGCCTCGGATTTACCGCCAATATTCGTCGCGGTTGTGTCTGACACCAGCCTTCCCTCCCTCCCGGCCGACCGTGCCTTCGCAATTCAAGGACCTTGACCCTCCCTTGTTGCCATGCTAGCCACAATCTTCTGGGGATAGCTCTGTTTCTTCCTCTTACCAAACTCTCTTCGTTGAGTCCCACTGTCGCCATACCTATCGATAGTCCACCTGTCGATGTCTGCCTGAAGCGACGCCAGTTGGAAAATGCAATTTGCATTCTTCTTTTACCTGTGAAGAGTTAGGCGTCGCGAATCGTCTATGATTGATTTAATCCATTTTCCGAATACCGGTTGCAGTCCAACGACGGAGATACGGTCTTATTACGTAATTCTGAGAAGCGGGGGGGTTAACGTCATAAGTACGCGGTTCTAAGGCGATAGGTGGCTTCACAACCTACGTACGCGCTGGTTCTAAGTCGCAGGATGGAACACGACCTTAATACACGGTTCTAAGTCTCATAGTCGACTACTACACAGTCTCACGACATAAGACAAAGTCGGAACCTTTAGGATACGGTCCTAGACCACCATAGCAAACCTTTTCGTCGATGCCGTCCTACCATGCTGCTGGTCACTTCCTTCTGTGCATCAGGCCTTTCATCCAGCCGTCCCTTTCGCCGTTTTCGCCTGGCGGTCATCGGCTTTCGCTGCCGTTTGCCAAGTTCTGGCCTTTGCCGAGTGTCGCTGCAGTGAACTCGCTGCGGTCGATTTTCGTTGCCGGACGCCAAGTTCGCTCCTGTCGTTCGGCATATTTCGCTTCCATCCGCCATGTTCCGCTACCGTTTGTTGACTGTCGGTTCCGTTCGCCGAGACTTTGCGGAGTTTCTAGGCGTTCGTCGACTTTCGCTGATGCAGCGCGGATTTGAAACCCCAGCAGCGCGGATTCTAAACCCCAGCAGCGCGGATTCGAAAGGGTGCGTGTGCTTGGAAAGTAATTGGGGGGTCGAATATTCTAGCCTAGAGGTCGCCGCACGACAAGTCTTAGAATCTTTTTTTTTTTTTTTTTTTGTTTCTTCCGAGTCCGTTTCCTCTGCTTCTAACGCCCTCTCCTCTGTGCCTGTTCCTGTGCTGTTGCGAGGACAAATGCGGATTGCGCGGAGAAATGCAGAAAGCGCGGAGAAACGCGGAATGCTCGGAGAACAAGGAGGGTCGGACAAACCACATCAGAACAGCAGCAGCAGCAGCAGCAGCAAGGAGGAATACAGGGGGGAGAAAGAGGGAGGCGGAAGAGGGACTGTGATACTGTGCAGTACGGTAAGTTCTTGACTTAATCTATTGGGGGAGGTTCGAACAGTCTAAGTCGCCGCGCAGCAAGTCTTACAATCAATTTTGTTTACTTTCGAGACCGTTTCCTCTGCTGTTTCTGACGCTCTCTCCTCTGTGCTTGTTCTTGTGCTGTGTGCGCTACTATGGTTGTTCCGAGGCCCATGGACGCCCCGACACTCCTGCCTGCCAAAGCGTGGCCGTGGTGGTGCGTCACTTCCAAGGAGGTCAGGCGTCTCAGAATCTGCCGCACGGACGCCTCAACACTCCTGCTGAGCCATCACAGGAACAGGCTCATCATAGCAGCATGGTCAGTCATAGGGCGGGTCTACTGGGGCGGCAGGGCAGTCTAGGTCGCCGCGCAGCAAGTCTTAGAATCAATTATTGTTTCTTGCGAGTCCGTTCTCTTTGACGCTTCTAACGCACTCTCCTCTGTGCTGGTTCCTGTGCTGTGTTGTGTTGGCCGCTCTACTCCATTGAGGCCCATGCACGACTCAACACCCCTGCCTGGTGGTTCGCCCAGCGAGGGGGTCTGCGAGTGATCATGTGGAGAATGGCATCACGTTCATGTAGCACAGCCAGTATTTAATAGTACTGGTAAGAAAGGTCCTAGGTTCGAATCCCGCAAGCCCAAGCCCAAGCCCAAGCCCAAGCCCTAAGCCCTCGCCCTCGCCCTCGCCCTCGCCCTCGCCCTCCCCACTAGCGTCCCCTCTCTGCGTCGCCTTCTATCCTTCACATGTCAACGGAAGGCAGCAGGAACAATGTCAACGGAAGGCAGCAGGAACAGCAGCAGGAGTAATAGTCCTCAGTGGTGATGTTTAGAGGGTTTGCTTATTAGGCGCGGGAGTAGAGGCGTACATTCCTAACTAACTGCTAGTCCATGAGACACCGGACATGGTAGGTGAACTAAGGTGAAGGGATGGTGGCAGGTGAACTCAGGTGAAGGGATGGTGGTAGGTGAACTAAGGCGAACGTGAAGGGGGGCGAACGTGAAGGGGGGAGAACGTGAAGGGGGGCGAACGTGAAGGGGGGCGAACGTGAAGGGGGGCGAACGTGAAGGGGGGCGAACGTGAAGGGGGCGGAACGTGAAGGGGGGCGAACGTGAAGGGGGGCGAACGTGAAGGGGGGCGGACGTGAAGGGGGGCGAACCTGAAGGGGGGCGAACGTGAAGGGGGGCGAACGTGAAGGGGGGCGAACGTGAAGGGGGGCGAACGTGAAGGGGGCGAACGGCGAACGTGAATGGGGGCGAACGTGAATGGGGGCGAACGTGAATGGGGGCGAACGTGAATGGGGGCGAACGTGAATGGGGGCGAACGTGAATGGGGGCGAACGTGAATGGGGGCGAACGTGAATGGGGGCGATCGTGAAGGGGGGCGATCGTGAAGGGGGGCGATCGTGAAGGGGGGCGATCGCGAAGGGGGGCGAACGCGAAGGGGGGCGAACGCGAAGGCGGGCGAACGCGAAGGCGGGCGAACGCGAAGGCGGGCGAACGCGAAGGCGGGCGAACGCGAAGGCGGGCGAACGCGAAGGCGGGCGAACGCGAAGGCGGGCGAACGCGAAGGCGGGCGAACGCGAAGGCGGGCGAACGCGAAGGCGGGCGAACGCGAAGGCGGGCGAACGCGAAGGCGGGCGAACGCGAAGGCGGGCGAACGCGAAGGCGGGCGAACGCGAAGGCGGGCGAACGCGAAGGCGGGCGAACGCGAAGGCGGGCGAACGCGAAGGCGGGCGAACGCGAAGGCGGGCGAACGCGAAGGCGGGCGAACGCGAAGGCGGGCGAACGCGAAGGCGGGCGAACGCGAATCGGGGCGAACGCGAATCGGGGCGAACGCGAATCGGGGCGAACGCGAATCGGGGCGAACGCGAATCGGGGCGAACGCGAACGGGGGCGAACGCGAACGGGGGCGAACGCGAACGGGGGCGAACGCGAACGGGGGCGAACGCGAACGGGGGCGAACGCGAACGGGGGCGAACGCGAACGGGGGCGAACGCGAACGGGGGCGAACGCGAACGGGGGCGAACGCGAACGGGGGCGAACGCGAACGGGGGCGAACGCGAACGGGGGCGAACGCGAACGGGGGCGAACGCGAACGGGGGCGAACGCGAACGGGGGCGAACGCGAACGGGGGCGAACGCGAACGGGGGCGAACGCGAACGGGGGCGAACGCGAACGGGGGCGAACGCGAACGGGGGCGAACGCGAACGGGGGCGAACGCGAACGGGGGCGAACGCGAACGGGGGCGAACGCGAACGGGGGCGAACGCGAACGGGGCCGAACGCGAACGGGGCCGAACGCGAACGGGGGCGAACGCGAACGGGGGCGAACGCGAACGGGGGCGAACGCGAACGGGGGCGAACGCGAACGGGGGCGAACGCGAACGGGGGCGAACGCGAACGGGGGCGAACGCGAACGGGGGCGAACGCGAACGGGGGCGAACGCGAACGGGGGCGAACGCGAACGGGGGCGAACGCGAACGGGGGCGAACGCGAACGGGGGCGAACGCGAACGGGGGCGAACGCGAACGGGGGCGAACGCGAACGGGGGCGAACGCGAACGGGGGCGAACGCGAACGGGGGCGAACGCGAACGGGGGCGAACGCGAACGGGGGCGAACGCGAACGGGGGCGAACGCGAACGGGGGCGAACGCGAACGGGGGCGAACGCGAATGGGGGCGAACTTGAATGGGGGCGATAATAAACGGGGGCGAACGTGAACGGGGGCGAAAAGAGGAAAGAGGAGAGAAAAACTTCAGGGCTGCGCGATTGTGTGAAACACATTCGCTGCACCGTGTTCCTCTCGCTCACCTCCCTTTGTCGTAATCTTCACCAAAGCTTTTTCCTTTGGGCCTAGGAACGGCTCTGGTAGCACCACATCTCCCTCTTTTTGTTGAGGGGGGAGGCGGAGAGGGAATGAGGAGTGGTGCTAGCGAAACTGCTCTGGTACGACATGTGCCATCTCCCTCTCGTGGTGTGGACACAAGTGGGGTTGACGTGTGAAGGGGAAGGGGAAGGTTCGGGGGGGAGGAAGGGAAGGGTGAAGGGGAGGGAGGGATGAGATGAAAAAGGCTTGTGAAACGGCTCTTCTAAGACGTGTGCCATCTCCCTGTTGTGGTGTGTGCAGCACATGCAAGGGAAGGGGTGAAGGAGGAAAGGGGAGAAGGTTGGGGAAGTAGGGGGGAGGTAATGAGGAGTGGTACTTGTGAAACGGCTCTGGCAACACGTGTGCCATCTCCCTCTCCTGGTCACGACACAAGCAAGGTTGACGTGTGAAGGGGAAGGGAAGTGGGAGGGGGAAGTCTTAAGGGGATTGGTGATGATACAGCTCTGGCAGAACAAGGGCAACATTTTCTTCCTCGCCTGGTGTGCACACGTGGGATACAAGGCACCATCCCTGGCACCTCACCCACTCACTCACCATCAGCTTCGCCTGCTTCCTCTCAGCAGCAGATGTTGCCTTTGCCTTGGCCTCTCCCGCTTCTGCCCACCCTACCCCCTTAGATGATGGTGGGGAAAGGGGTAGGGACAAAAACACACTCACCATCAGCTTCGCCTGCTTCCTCTCAACTGCTGATGCTGCTTTCGCCTTTGCCTCCCCCGCTGCCGCCTTCCCCTCTTCCAAGAGTTTCTTGCGCGCTGCTAGGATGGGCGCCTAGGGGAGGTGGAAGTGGGGGAGGTAAGGGCGGGTGGGGTTGCAGCATGAGAAACTAGTAAGTAGGGTATGAAGCGCTCTCCTCCGCCGCCTCCTTCCCCTCCTCTAGCAGCTTCTTGCGCACTGCTAGGATGGGCGCCTGGGGGAGAATGTGGGGGGGAGCGGGTGGGCGGGGCGGAAAGTGGGGGGGTTTAGCGGAAGGGCGGATAGGGGGCGCCCTGCCGCCCCCTTCCCCTCCTCCAGCAGTTTCTTGCGCGCTGCTAGGATGGGGGAGGATTTGGGGGAGGAGGGGGAGGGGAGCTAAGATGGGATGGGGGGGGGGGGGGGGGGGGGGGGGGGGGAACGGGGGGAATGCTAGGATGGGCGCTTGGGAAGTGGGGAGGAGGAGGGGCCGGAAATTTTCAAACCCGAAGCCCCGTTCCTCTCCCTCACTCTCCTCCTCTCCCTCACTCCCCTCCTCTCCCTCACTCTCCTCCTCTCCCTCACTCGCTCCTACCCTTTCCTCCTCATCCTCCTCTACAAGTTCCGCAAATCTCTCCTCTTCATCGCCCAACACTTCTCCTCGAAACCCTTCCGAGTGTGATTCCACTAAACCCTGTCCCTTAACCCTTCCCTTGCGCGCAGCGGAAACCCCCTTCCCCCGTTTCCTTGCGTCTCCCCCTTCGAAGACTCTCCCTTGAGCTCCTCGATCGTCTACACCTCGCTCCTCGTTAGTGTCACCTCCGTCTAATAATAACCCTGCTGCTGCAGCCGTTTCCGGTAATATTTTTCTCTTCCCTAGTGTCGTCTCTGCCCCGTTAGACGGGTCTCCGTTTTTGGCCGAGATAACGCCGCGCTTACGAGTTTTGCCCCCTTCTTGCTCATCCTCGCTAGCACTATCGAAGCAGTCTAGAAACGAGGACGACGACGACATTACCTCGCTTCTCACCATGAATCATTCCCATCCCTCATGAATCATCGCCAGGGGCATTTTTTCAAGGGTAAAATACCCTGATTGCCCTTTAAATTTTCCATTTTTTTATGATTACCCTGATTTTGAAAGGGTGGGCGATTCTGTACCCTTTCTTCAAAAGTGTAGAGTTTCTTCTACCCTGTCAAAATCAGTGTGTGCTGGTTTTAACCCTTACGTGTCAGAGTACCCTCGCCTCTCCCAGCCCCCCTCTCCCCAATTCCCTAGCACCTTCAGCACAATCCTACTCATTTCCCTTACTTCTCCCAACCGTCGAGCCCCATTAACCCCCATCCCTTGCCACTCCCCGCTCAACACCCCCCGTTTCCCTCACATCTCACAGCCCCTCCCCACAATTCCCTTTCCACTCCCGGCCCCAACTCCCCCATTTCCGTTACAAATCAGGGTGGTAAAAAAATTACCCTGATTTTGACAGGGTGGAAGAAAAAATACCCTGACAGGCAGGGTGACGCCATCAAGGCACCCTGATTCCCAAGAGTGCCCCAAAACCAAAAATAGGCCCTGATCATCGCTTCTTCCCCACTATGAATCCTCCCACTATGAATCATCCCATCATGAATCATCCCACCATGAATCATCCCATCATCCCTTCATGAAGCATCCCATCATGCATCATCCCATCGTGAATCATCCCATCATGCATCATCCCATCATGCATGGATGGTGAGGCCTGATAAGGTACCGGCAATGTGAGGTATAAAGATGCTGAGGCATGGTAAGGTATGGTACGGCAAGGTACACTCACCTCAACCAGGACAAAAGAATCACCCAAGAAAGGAAGCAAGCATGCCTAGCTAGATGCCGGCAGATATGCCCAAGCAGGGAGATGGACACACACATGTGACCAAAAAGAGACCCACCCAACCATATGCACCAACAAAGGAGAAAGTTGCAGATCCTAGGCGTTGCTTTCTGCAGCCCAGCATCTTACAGTCCTTAGCTAACTGGGCACACCACTTGACATCTGAATGCCTGACACCCACCCACCTCACTTAATGAGCAAGTTGCAGGCTGCGCAATCTGGTTTCCAATCATTTTCGGTCCAGTGGCTCACGAATGGTATATTGTTTAGTTTAATTTAGTTGTCTAAACGAAGTGAAGTTAAGGTCCTGATGTACTATCTTTGTATATATTGCATGGTCTACATGTCTAGCTCTTACCCTATTTTGTTCATCAAAATTCCCATTGCTGATTATTGTCATAGCCATGTAATACGCGATTCAATTCCTCTTACAGAGAATCAGGCTCCATTGCTTCGCGCCTCGGATTTACCGCCGATTTTCGTCGCGGTTGTCAGAGGTGTCGTCTCTGACACCAGCCTTCCCTCCCTCCCAGCCGACATTGCCTTCCCAATTCAAGCACAACTTGTTCCTTCCTACCGACTTGCCATGCCAGCCACATTCTTTCAGAGATGGCTCTGTTTCTTCCTCAACCAGACTTCCCTTAGCTGAGTCCCATTGTCGACAGACCTATCGATAGTCCGCCTGTCGATGATAGAGATTAATCCGCCTGGAGCGCCGGCATTTGGATAATACGCTATCCATTCTTCTTTAGCATATGAAGAGATAGGCGTCGCGACTCGTCATGACTGATCCATTTTCCGGATACCGATTGCGACCCAACGACGGAAATACAATCTTATTACGTAGTTCTGACGAGCAGGGAGGTTAACGACTTTAGTACGCGGTTCTAAGACGAAGGATGGATTCACATACGCGCTGGTTCTATATCGCAGGATGAATCACGACCTTGATACACGGTTCTAAGTTGCAGAATAGGCTAGCGTTCTCCAGAATCCGTTCTCAGGACATTCGATGAAGTCATAACCTTCTCTATTACCATAGCTATCGTACCACGCGGTCGATTTTCGTTGCTGGTCGCCAAGTTCGCTCCTGTCGTTGGCCATATTTTGCTGCCATTCGCCATGTTCCGCTACTGTTTGCCGACTATCGGCGCCGTTCGCCGAGTGTCGCAGCCTTTCGAAGCGCTGATACCGTTCGCCGAGTGTCGCTGCCTTTCGCAGCGCTGCGACCGTTCGTCGAGTGTCGCTGCCTTTCAAAGAGCTGCTACCGTTCGCCGAGTGTCGCAGCCTTTCGCAGCGCTGCTACCGTTCGCCGAGTGTCGCAGCCTTTCACAGCGCTGCTACTGGTCGCCGAGTGTCGCAGCCTTTAGCAGCGCTGCTACCGGTCGCCGAGGGTCGCAGCCATTCGCAGCGCTGCTCCGTTCGCCGAGTGTTCGCGGAGTTTCTCCTGGCGTTCGCCGACTTTCGCTGATGTGCGCCGAGTTTCTCTTCCGTTTCCTACGTCGCGCCGGTATCTCCGTCTTTCGCTACCGTTCGCGAGCTTTGCTTCACGACGAAGCGCAGAGCATTGCGACAGAGCGGTCGACCTGAGAGCAGCTGTGTGTGTGCGAGCAGTGACGCAGGTCTACTCCAGTAGCAGCGGGTAAACGCGGATTGCGAGGGCAAACGGGTGATATTGGCAGCAGCGCGGATTCGGAGCAGCGCGGATTCGAAAGGGTGCGTGTGCGTGGAAAGCAATTGGGGGGTCGAGAAGTCTAGGTCGCCGCGCGGCAAGTCGTAGAATCAAATTTTGTTTCTTCCGAGTCCGTTTCCTCTGCTGCTTTTGACACTCTCTACTCTGTGCTTGTTCCTGTGCTGTGTATTGCGAGGAGTAACGCGAATTGCGCGGAGAACGAGGAGGGTCAGACGAACGACATCAGAGCAGCACCAGCAGCAGCAACAAGGATACAGGGGGGAGAAAGCGGGAGGCGGAAGAGGGACTGTGTTACAGTGCAGTACGGTAAGCTCTTGATTAGATCTATTGGGGTAGGTCCAACAGTCTAGGTCGCAGCGCGGCAAGTCTGAAAATCAAGTTTTATTTCTTCCGAGTACCTTTCCTCTGCTGCTTCTGACGCTCTTTCCTCTGCGCTTGTTCCTGTGCTGTTGCGCGGAGAAAACGCGGATTGCGTGGAGAAATGCGGAGTAACGGTTGCACGGAGAAACGCGGATTGAGCCAACAGTGGGTGGTATCAGCTGTGTCGCTGTGCAGCACGGTAAGTTCTTGAACGAATCTGCCTGGGGGGTCGAACAGTCTACGTCGCCGCGCGGCAGGTCTTAGAATCAATCTTTCTTTCTTGCAAGTCCGTTTCCTCTGTGCGTGCTCCTGTGCTGTGTTCGCTGCTGTGGTTGAGGTGACTGAGGCCCATGCACGCCGCATGGCGTGGCAGGAAGGTGCTCTGGCAGCAGCAATCCGCCTGCTGACACGCCTTCTGAGCTGTCTTGGGAACTGGCTCACCATCGCAGTCTGGTAAGCTGTTGGGGCGGATGAATGTAGGGGGGTAAAGCAGTCTAGGTCGCCATGCGGCAAGTCTTAGTATCCTGTTTTGCTTCTCCCGTGTCCGCTTCCTCTGATGCTTCTGACGCTCGCGCATCTGTGCTTGTGCCTGTGTTGTGTGTGTTCTGGTTTCGGTACCTGTTTCCCTGAGGCCCATCCATGCATCAACAGTCCTGCCTGCCAAGGGTGGTGCGTCCCTGGGAGGGGCTTTGCCAGTGAGGATCCGCCTTTCCAGCCGTCTCGAGAACTGCCTCACCACTGCAGATGTTGTTGGGAACGGCAAGTAGTTGGGCGGATTTCCCAGGGGGGGCAGAACAGTCTAGGTCGCCGCGCGGCAAGTCATAGAATCGGGTTTTAGCTTCTTTCGAGTCCGCTTTCTCTGCTGCTTCTGACGCTCTCTTCCCTCTGCTTGTTGCTGTCATGTGATGTGATGTGATGTGATGTGATGTGATGTGATGTGATGTGATGTGATGTGATGTGATGTGATGTGTTGACTGACGCCCATGCCTCAGGAGGGGCTCATGCCGGAGGCAACAGTCCCAGGAGGGGCTCTGCTAGTAAAAGAGGACTCGCCCTTTGTGACGTGTCGGGATTAGAACCACCATGGCCCCATGGTAAGCCGTTGGCCGGGTCTATTGGGGGGGACAGAACCGTCTGGGTCGCCGTGCAGCAAGCCGTAGATGTATAATTATTTCTTCTCGGTGCGTTTCCGTTGCTGATTCTCACGTACGCTCTTGTGTTCTTGTTCCTGTTTGCGTGTTCTTCTGCTTCTGTTGTGTTCTCTGCGATGGTGCCGGTTCCTAATTGACTGAGACAGTGTGTCCCTGATTGACTGAGCCAGTGCTTTTGACTCGACTCAATACCACTACGGGATTGATGGGTGGAGGCAGGGGAGGGATGGCAAGGACACAGGGTGGTAAGCAGCAGGAAAAGCTGCAGTAGAAGAAGCAGTAGGGGGGAGGGGAGGGAGGAGAAGAGGGGGAGGAGGGACTGTGCCACCGTGCAGTATGGGAAGTTGCTCGCCGGATTTATTGGGGGGCCAGAGCGGTCTAGGTCGCTGTGCGGCACGCCATAGAATCAAGTTTTGATTCTCCTGAGTCCGTTTCCATTGCTGCTGCTGCTGACGCCCACTCTCTTCTGTGCTTGTCTCTGTGCTGTGTTGGCGGCTCTCTGTGTTGGGTGTCTCCCTGTCTTACGCCCAGGGACGCGCTGACGTGTGTTCCAGGAAGGTGCGGTGCGAGTGAGGAGTGGGGATCCGCTTTCTGAGGCATCACGAAATTTGGCTCACTCAGGCAGAACGGTGAGTGGCTGGGCGGGCCTCTTGGGGGGGAAGAACAGTCTAGGTCGCCGTGCGGCAAGTCTTAGAATCAGATATGGGTTTCCCAGAGTCTGTTTCCATCGCTGCTTCTGACGAACTCTCCTCTGTGCTTGTTGTTGTGCTGTATTGGCTGCTCCCTGACTGCTTGAGATCTCCCTGACTGAGACCCACGGACGCGCTGCCAGTGCGTCCCAGGAAGGTGCTGTGTGAGTGAGGACCGAGGGACCACCACCTGAGCCGTCTCAGACAGTGGCTCATCACGGCAGTATTTTAGTAAGTCGTTAGGTGGGTCTATTGGGGAGCGGACCAATCTAGGTCGCCGTGCGGCAAGTCTTAGAATCGGATTTTGCTTCCTCCGAATTTATTTTTCTGCTGCTTCTGACACTCGCTTCATGTTCTTGTTGATGTGATGTGTTGACTGAGGCCCATGCAAGGGACAACAGTCCTGCCTGCCAACAGGTGGTATGCCCCAGGGAGGGGCTCTGCGAGTGAGTGGGGGGACCAGCCCTTTCTGACGTCTCACGAGTTGCACCACCAGGCAATCTGGTAAGTCGTTGGCCGGGTCTATCGGGGGGTCAGAGCAGTCTAGGTCGCCGTGCGGCAGGTCGTAGGCCTGAATTTGATTTCTTCTCAGTCCGTTTCCGCTGCTGATTCTCACGCACTTTCCTCTGTGCTTGTTCTTGTGTGCTTTTTCCTCTGTGCTTGTTCTTGTGTGCTTTTTCCTCTGTGCTTGTTCTTGTGTGCTTTTTCCTCTGTGCTTGTTCTTGTGTGCTTTTTCCTCTGTGCTTGTTCTTGTGTGCTTTTTCCTCTGTGCTTGTTCTTGTGTGCTTTTTCCTCTGTGCTTGTTCTTGTGTGCTTTTTCCTCTGTGCTTGTTCTTGTGTGCTTTTTCCTCTGTGCTTGTTCTTGTGTGCTTTTTCCTCTGTGCTTGTTCTTGTGTGCTTTTTCCTCTGTGCTTGTTCTTGTGTGCTTTTTCCTCTGTGCTTGTTCTTGTGTGCTTTTTCCTCTGTGCTTGTTCTTGTGTGCTTTTTCCTCTGTGCTTGTTCTTGTGTGCTTTTTCCTCTGTGCTTGTTCTTGTGTGCTTTTTCCTCTGTGCTTGTTCTTGTGTGCTTTTTCCTCTGTGCTTGTTCTTGTGTGCTTTTTCCTCTGTGCTTGTTCTTGTGTGCTTTTTCCTCTGTGCTTGTTCTTGTGTGCTTTTTCCTCTGTGCTTGTTCTTGTGTGCTTTTTCCTCTGTGCTTGTTCTTGTGTGCTTTTTCCTCTGTGCTTGTTCTTGTGTGCTTTTTCCTCTGTGCTTGTTCTTGTGTGCTTTTTCCTCTGTGCTTGTTCTTGTGTGCTTTTTCCTCTGTGCTTGTTCTTGTGTGCTTTTTCCTCTGTGCTTGTTCTTGTGTGCTTTTTCCTCTGTGCTTGTTCTTCTGCTTCTGTTGTGATCTCTGCTCTGGTTCGGTCCCTCCTTGACTGAGGCGCATAGACATGACTAGGGGATCTACGGGTGGAGGCAGGGGAGGGATCAGCAGCGGGAATGCAGGCGCTACAAGGCAGAATACTGGTTCGCTGTGTCACTTTGTGGTGTGGTAAGTCGTTTTCCGAATTTATCTGGGGGGCCACAGAAGATAGGTCGCCGTGCGGCAAGTCTTAGACTCGAGTTTTGTTTCTTCCGAGTCCGTTTCCTCTGCTGCTGCTGACTCACTCTCTTCTGTGCTTTTCCCCGTGCTATGCTTGCTGCTCTGGGTCCGGGTGTCTCTATGACTTGAACCCAGGAACGCTCTGAAGTGCGTTTGTAGGAACTTGCAGGGCGAGTGAGGAGTGAGAATCCACCTTCTGAGGGCGCCACGGAATTCGGCTCACCACGGCAGAACAGTGAGTGGCTGGGCGGGTGTATTGGGGGGGTAAGGCAGTCTAGGTCGCCATGCGGCAAGTCTTAGAATCAATTCCTGTTCCTTCCGAGTCCGTTTCCTCTGCTGCTCCTGACGCACTCTCCACTGTGCTCGTTTCTGCGCCGTGTTCGCTGCTGTGGTTCCGGTGGTGCCTCCTGCACTGAGGCCCATGCATGCACTGTGTGCTGCCAAAGGTTGGTGCTTCTCAGAGTGGTGCTGTGCATCGGAGGATCCGTGCTTCTCAGGGTTGGCTCTTCAGGAGAGGAGCGGTGCGAGAGAGGAGTCTTTTCAGAAACTGTGTCACCGTGACAGCATGGTAAGAGATTCAGTCGGTCTATTGGGAGGGGTAAGAGGAGTTTAGGTCGCCGTGCGGCAAGTCTTAGAACTGGTTTTGTTTCTTCCGAGTCTGCTTCCACTGCTGCTGCTGCTGACAAGCTCTCCTCTGTGCGTGTTGCTGTGTTGCATTGGCTGCTCTGAATTGGGGATCTCCCTGACTGAGATCGAGGGATGTGCTGACAGACAGTGCGTCACAGGAAGGTGCTGTGCTAGGGAGGAGTGGGGGTCTGCCTTCTGAGCCGTCTCAGAAGCTGCCTCACCATGGCATTATGGTAAATGGCTGGATGGGTCTATCAGGTGGGTAAAGCAGTCTAGGTCGCCGTGCGGCAAGTCTTGAAATCGCTGATTCTTTCAAGTCCGGTTCCTCTGCTGCTTTTGACGCACTCTCTCTGTGCTTGCTCCCGTGCTTGCTCTGGTACGAGGATTCCCCTGACTGAGACACGTGGATGTGCTGGTGTGCGTCCCAGGAAGGTGCGGTTTGAGGAGTGGGTATCCTCCGTCTGAGGCGCCACAGAATTTGGCTCACAAAAGCAGAATGGTAAGCAGCTGACGGGTTTATTGGGGGCAGTAAAGCAGTCTAGGTCGCTGCACGGCAAGTCTTGAAATTGCTGTTACTCCTGGGTCTGTTTCTGGTGATGCTTCTGACACATTCTCCTATGTGCTTGTTCGTCTGCTGTGTTTGCTCCTGTGGTTTCGATGCCTCTTTAACTGTAGCGCATGGACACTTCAACTGTGTTGCCAACTTGCCAAGGGTGGTGTGTTGCAAAGAGGTGCATGAGACTGGATATATTTGCACATCACATCTGACTTGTATGTCTCTGCTGCTACCGACGCCCGCTGCTTCTCTGCTACTTCCATTATCTGGGAAGCAAAAAGAAGAAGAAAAAAAGAAAACGCTTGCTCTGACGCGTACGCATTAGGTTATGAGGCAACCTGGCAATTTCACTCATGGGGCGGGTTATGTTGACAGACTTGCAAGGAGGACCTTGATGATATGTTGCTTGTCTGAGGAGGCAACAGCTTCACTACCAGTACGTTTGCACATGACAACGCCAGCCGGCTGTCCCGCTTCTCTTAGTCCACCTGAGCAGCCATGAGGTCTACGACGCGGCATGCCTGCCTGCCTGCTGCTTACAGAAGTGCCCGACGCTACTCTTGATATTTGCGTGCTTCAAATTTGTTGAGACGCCTAAAAAAGCGTCTCAATGCAACATCGAGTGTGACAGATGCTCAGGCCCCCTGAGCAGCCATGAGGTCGACGACCCGGCGCGCCTGCTGCTTGTAGAATCGCCCGATGCTGCTCTTGATCTTGGCGCGTGTCGCCTCACTGAGCTCCTTGTGCCATGCGATCGCAACCCGCACATGCAGCACTGACCGCACCTTCTCATCCTGCAACACCCCCTCCTGTAACCCGCCCGCTCCTGCTGCTGTCCCGCCCGTTCCTCTCTCCCCACCTGCTCCTCCTCCGCTGTCCCCTCCTGCCGTCCCGCTTGCTGCTGCTGGCCCTCCGCGTGATGTGAGCTTGAGTGCGCCTGCTGCGGCAGCCAGTGCGGAGGCGACAGCAGCTGCTCCCCTGGCGGCGCTGGCAGCAGCTTCTGAGGTGCTTGAGGAAAGGCCTGTATCTGCTGCGCTGCCCTCACCTGCTGCTGTGCCAGCTGCTGTGCCTGCAGTGCTTGCGGTTGGTCCTGGCAGGGTGAATATTCCCTTGGCTTGGATCTCTTGAAAAATCTCCAACTGACAGGGTTATTCCAGGGGAAGAAAAGGATGAGGGAAGAGGATGCGTGTTCTGAGGAGGTGGGAGTGAGAGGATGAGAGTTGTAAACAGAGCAGGCTCAGCTCTACCTCTCAGCTGAGACTCCTTTCTCCGTGCCGCCTTGTAAGCTACCTGATTGTTTTGCTAGACTAATCGTTCCCTCCCACCTGAAACAATTCTGCTAATCCCCCGGAAAGCTTTCTGTTGTTTTCACCTGAAAGCTGTCGCTGAAGGGCACTCTGTGGAGAGTGAGAACTTGCTCCAAACACGCCCACTGGATGCCGCCCTCCTGGCTGCCGCCCGGGGTGCTGCCTGGGGTGCCGCCCGAAGTGCTGGCTTCCTGAGTCATCTGCTGCACTGCTGTCACGGTTGGGGAGAGGACAGGGACCTTCCCAGGGAAGCAATGGGAGTGGCAGGGAGGGAGGCGTTTTGTTGTTAGAAGATGGATATCGGATCGCTGGCCTGGCGCCTGACCGGCAGCCCACATTGTTTGAGATGCAAACTCAGCGGTACTTGGTTGGTGGAAGGAGAATTCCCATGAGCTTTCGTCATGGGAAACGAGTGGGCCCTGCTCAGTGGCCCACTTATTTTCGAATGGTGCGACACTTGGGAGACTGGTTGGTGGAAGGAGGTTCTCATGGGAGGGGTGGGCGAGACAGTGACAGGCAGGCAGCTGGTGGGGACAGCTGGTGGGGACAGCTGGTGGGGACAGCTGGTGGGGACAGCTGCCTTGGACAGCAGCAGTTCCTTGGTGGGAATGGAAACCAACGCTGGCTGCTGTTGGGGACAAACTGACTCGGGCCCACTGATTACTGCTGACTACTGCCTTAATAGCATTCGTTGACTACTGCCAACGAACGCTGACAACCCAACACTAGCCTTGAGTTTTCAATAGGGGAGAGACTGGTGTGCTGAAGAGGGGCTGACGGGGGGGGCGTTGTGGGGCAAGAGCAGGAAGAAGAGGCGATTCACTTCCCCTCACCTGCCGAGAGAATCGGTACTTGACGCTGCGCTGGTGACGAAGAACGCCGGCCAGTCTGCCTCCCGCCGTCCGGCCGTCCGGCTGCCCGACCCCATCCCCCACACCCACAGACACAGCCTCCCAGTCGCTAATCTCCGCCCCCATCTGCCCCGCCTTCTCCATCATGGCAGCAGTGGCTGCTGGGTCGTCAAACGACGCCAGGAACTGCCGTACTGTAATGGGTACCCCCACCAGCTGCTCATCTATCACCTCCCGTGTCTCCATCCCCATAAACGCCCCCCCTCCATCCTCCACTGCTATCGACTCTCTTCTCGAATCGGTCACCTCCTGACCTGCTCCCGGACTGCCTCTCGCCCCCCAAAAATCGCCTCTGCTGCTGGATACTCCAACTCCTGCTGCTGCCCCAGCTCCCCCGTCCCTCCCCGCACTCTTACCCTCGCCTCTCTCCCCGCCACCGTCACTTGCATCTCCCTCCTCCTTGGCTCGAGCGAGCTGCTGGTCGGTGGGGAGGTTGCGGTTGCGCCACAAGGCAAGGACCAGGCGGAAGGCCACACCTGGCCGGACAAACGACTGAAATCGGATCTTCAGCCGCCCCTGGGAGTCCACGCCGTGCGCTGCCGCCCGAGTTTCTGCCGTACCCTTGTCCTTTTTGACGAAGACAGTGATCGCGGGGTTGAGCATGCGCTTGAAGGTCGTCATGGACGATTTCTGGGCGGCAGCAGTGGCAGGGAGTTTCTGGGTGGCGGAGGCCGTCTGGTTCTTGGTTGTTTGCAACCTTGTCAATGAGGGCGGGGTTGTTTGCGACTTGGCGTCTTTTTGAGAAGAGAGGGAGAGAGAAGCCGGGTCGAAGAGAGACGGCACGCTGTCGTCAATCTCATCTATGTCTTCCCAGAGGAGGGTGAATTTGATGCACGTGCCGAAGACAGAGGAGTAGAAGGCGAGGAGGCGCGGGGAGAGGAAGAGTCGGCCCTGGGAGAGCAGCCCTTTCTTGAGGATGCAGGAGAAGTCGTTTATGAGGCACTCGCTCTCTGGCAGGTCGAACAGCCGCTGGAAGGCTAAGTTCTTCTGCGCTGAAAACTCCCGCACACCACCCTGGTGGGGTGAGGGGGAGGGGGAAGAAGGAGGTTAAAAGAGTTGAGTGGAAGGCATATATGGCTCGACCTGCCTTGTTGTGCACAACAAGGCAGGTTGAGCATTCTTCTGCGCTGAAAACTCCCGCACACAACCCTGATGAGGTGGGGTGAAGGATGGGCAAGGCAAAGGGGAGGGGGGGGCGCTTGGAGGTAGTTGAGTTCATGTCGGCATACTAAGTGGTGATTCGTTAAACAGGGTTGATTCGTAAGGAGAGAGACAGCAGCAGAAGGACAGCTGCCTCACCCTAACCCCTGCTTCCCTTTTGAGAAATCTCAAAAGTGATCCTCTTGAGCCCACCTTGCCGCCCTTCCCCCACTTCCCTCACCTCGCCGCCTACCCCCCACTTCCCTCATCTCGCCGCCTACCCCCCACTTCCCTCACCTTTCCGCCTCTCCTCGCTTCCCTCACCTTGCTGCCCACTTTCTTGCTGATCTTCTGAAGCACCAGAGGTGCCACATCCTCAGAGGTATTGGTCAGAAGCACCCGAATATGGATCCGGGCAGCTTGAACGTTCGCCCGCCTGCCCTCCAGGGGCACCCAGAGGTCCGCGAGGTCCTGCGCCGACTGGCGGAGGAAGTTTATTTCTGCCCGGCCGAGCAGGGAAGGCTCCGAGAAGGGTCCATCGTAGTTGAAAAGCTCGATTTCGAGGATGGAAGGCGCGTCCTCCATGGCATCGAATTCAAGCACCTCTGGTTGGTCAGGGGGTTGGCGGGAAGGGTTGGGACGAAGGGATGGGAAACCAGAAAGGTGTTGTGGAAAGTTCTCACAAGTGCATCGATCTCGAGGATGGAAGGAACGTCCTCCATGGCTTCGAATTCAAGCACCTATGATGGAGGGTGGGGGGAGGATGAGGGGAGGGTGGGGGGGGGGGAGGTGAAAGAACTGTTCCACTTGGGCATGTTGGTCTGCAGCTCAGCTTCACAGAGCTGCCTTGGAGACGACTCAAAGCCCACCCATCTGCTCTCCACTCAGACCTCCCCTGCTCTCAGCGTTCCACTTGGGAATGTTAGACCATAGCTTCACAGAACTGGTGCAGGTCGCCACCAGCAACACTGTCAGCAACCACCCCTCCCCCCACCTGTTGCTCTCACCATTCCACTTGGGCACGTTGGTCTGCAGCTTCACAGAGCTACTTTTGAGACATCTCAAAGCCCATCCACCTGCTCAAAGCCACTCACACCAGCCCTGCACGCACCGTTCCACTTGGGCATGTTGGTCTGCAGCTTCACAGAGCTACTTTTGAGACATCTCAAAGCCCATCCACCTGCTCAAAGCCACTCACACCAGCCCTGCACGCACCGTTCCACTTGGGCATGTTGGTCTGCAGCTTCACAGAGCTACTTTTGAGACATCTCAAAGCCCATCCACCTGCTCAAAGCCACTCACACCAGCCCTGCACGCACCGTTCCACTTGGGCATGTTGGTCTGCAGCTTCACAGAGCTGGTGCGAGTCTTGCCGCTGCAAGTGAAGACCACAAAGGGGTCCGCCTTCACCACCACACCCGAATCCCCTATGTTCTCCCCCTCCACCAGTGACACCGTCAGTAGCCACCCCTCCCCCACTGCCTTCTTCCCGTGGTCGCCCTCTGCTCAGTGAAAGGTATTGCCGAATGGGGAAACGAGGGAGATTGAAAGAGACAATTTGATTGGTTCACGAGGGAAACAAGCGCATTGACAGAGCCTTCTTCCATGGCTGGATGCTCTCCCCCTCCACCAGTGACACCGTCAGCAGCCACCCCTCCCCCACCGCCTTCTTTCCGTGGTCGCCCTCTGCTTATTGAGAGGCATGGCAGCAGGGGGAAACGGACACGAGGAGGGAGAGGGAGAAGAGGAGGGAGAGGGAGAAGAGGAGGGAGAGGGAGAAGAGGAGGGAGACTGAGACACGCGCGTTTGAGAAGCCTGCTTTGATAGCTTCATGCTGTTCTCCGTTCCACCAGCAACACTGTCAGCAGCCACGCCTGCCACACAGCCCTCTTCCCTCGCTAACCCACCACTCACTCTTGATGTATTTCGACACAATGATGCCTCGTGCCATTGCCACCACATGGTTGGTAGAGATCAGAATCACGGCACACCATAGCAGCTCCAACAGGCTATCTGGTAGGTCCAATAGCGGCAGCACCACCCCCGCCCCGCCTCGTGCCACCAGCACCAGGTGTGTCGGCAGCAGCACCACTGCGAGGAAAAAGACAAAGAGCGCAAGCGGGCCTGCCGCCCGGAGTGCAGCCTCGGCGATTGCCGTTTCCGAGGGGTGGAGGTGGGGGGGGACGCCCAGGAGGGAGAGGAGGCGGGCGAGTGGGGAGGAGGGAGGAGGGGAGGTTGAGGGCTGGGAGAGTGAGGTGGAGGGTGTGGTGGAGACGAAGGGAGGGACGTGCTTTGTGAGTACCTGAGGGAGTGTTGGCGGGGGGAGTGGGGAGAGGGGTTAGATAAAAATGCAGCACGAATGGCAGACGGGAGAGATGCAGAATGTGGGGTTTCCCGAAGCAGGGAGGACTTGTGCAGGGGAGAAGAAATTGTGAAAGTTTGAACCGGGGAAGGCGTTGGTAAACAAACAATGCTAGCATCTGGGCCTGCATGTGACTGATTGTCAGTGTGAGCCTGTGTATGCGCGTAAGATTGAAAGTGAGAGTGATTGTGAGTGTGAGTGCCGGTACAAGTGCGCACGAGCACAACACACAAACCATGTCACACTCACAGAGAGGAAGGTGGCATAAGTATCCTCTTCACCATGGTAAGCCTCGCAGGAAATTCGCCTAACAAAACGCGACAAGGTTTGAGGCACCTTATTACTCACCGAGAGGAACGTGGCGTAGGTGTCCTTGAGGCCGGTGCGCATGCCATTTTCAATCATGCCCTTCATCATGGTGCTCTGCAGGAAATGCGGCTCATACGACACTCTCAACCGACTTTTCAACCCATCACCCGCCCCCCCTGCTGCTGACTCTCTCCCATCACCGGCGGCTGCAGAAGCCGGGACCCTACTGCTGCTACTGCTGCTGCTCTGCTCGCCTGTGGGCCCGCCTTCTCCTGCTACAACTCCTCCTCCTGCGCCCATGCTCTCCTCTGTCAGCGGAGTGATGCAGAACTGAACGTGTGTTTCGAATGTGCTTCCATATGGCACGTCAGGGGTTTTTGCCATCGCAGCGACTAGGAAGCCCCCTGCGTCTGCGCGCACACACACCATCTCCTCTGTTGCCTGCACTGACTTCACCAGGGAGGACGGCGCGGTCATGTACGATACAGTGCGGTGCACCACGGTGCCTGTGTCTTCCTGCAGTTGCTCTGCCCCTGCGCTGCCTCTCGGAGCAGCAGCAGGAGGCAGGTTGGCGGGAGGCTTAAAGCCCTTGTGTGCTGTGCTGCGATTGAGCCTTGCTCCCATGTGACTGCTGCTGCTGCTGCTGCTGCTGCTCGGCGAAAAACCATGGACCAATGTTGAGTTGTGTGAGCTTGCGAACTGTTGGGGAGGATGGGGGATGTTGGGGAGGATGGGGGATGTTGGGGAGGATGGGGGATGTTGGGGAGGATGGGGGATGTTGGGGAGGATGGGGGATGTTGGGGCGACTGGGGTTTTTGAGTTGACTTCAACGCGTGGGAAGGGTCGTGACAACGGGGAGAGTTGGATAGATGGGGGAGAGATGACATGGGGAGAGATGACATGGGGAGAGATGACATGGGGAGAGATGACATGGGGAGAGATGACATGGGGAGAGATGACATGGGGAGAGATGACATGGGGAGAAATGTGACGACATTGGGGAGAGACATGACAAGGGGTTGAGACGTGGGACACAACCTAAATTGCAAGTCCCTTTGAGTCAGCTCAAAACTCAACACACACCGCTGGCGAACTCCTGGAAGAATGGCGAGTCGGGCTTGAAGATGGCAGCAAAGAGCACGTGGGGGGCGGCATCAAAGGCCTGTTCCACCAGCACACCACCACCAGCTAGTTCCCCAGGCATGGGCCCTGCACTCTGCACATCCCTCATATCCTGCTCCCACCACACATCCGGCACCTCCACCTCCCCCGCTTCCCCCGTGCCCCCTCCCCCTGGCTCTCCGCTTCCCCCTCCGCTTCCCCCTCCGCTCGCCCCGTCACCCTCCCCCAACGACCCTCTCCGCGACTCCCCCTCCCCCTCCTCCCCATCAGGTGCCACGCGCGCAAGACCACCAGACTTGGCGCCACGCACGGACTGCCCGGCCTTGGCAACGCTGCTCTCTACGGCGTGCCCGAGGGACCTGATGGCTGATGCTGCGGACAGCTTGGAGGCGTGCAGGCGCTGCTTCAGATGCTGCAGCTGCTGCGGATTGGGCTTTAAGGACTCGGAGAGAGACTGGAGGATCTGGTGCCGAGCTTTAACAGCGGTGGCTGCTGGTGGTGGTGGTGGTGCTGGTGGTGGTCGTGTTGGTGCTGCTGCAGTGCCATCCCCGCCCTCCTCCTTCTCTGTACCTTGAAGGTCGGCGGATGTGTCGCCTTCCCGTTCCCCTTCCCTCCTCTTCCCTTCCCCTTTACCTTCCCCTTCCTCCCCCCCTTCCCCTTTCTCCCCCCCTTCCCCTTTCTCCTCCCCTTCCTCTTTCCTTTCCACCTCCCCTTCACCTTCTCCCTTCCCTTCCCCCGCACCCTTCTCCCGTCCCTCTTCCCCCCCTCCGCCCCACGCTTCCCCCTCGTCCGCTTCCCTGCACGGGGAGAGAGAAGCAGGTGTGACTGTATCGGGGGGGCCTGTATGGCGGCGTAACGCGGGCTTGAGGGGAAGAGAAAAGGCGGGGGCGGACGCGGAAGGGGCGGAAGAGGGAGATGCAGAAGGGGGAGAGGTGGAAAGGGGAGAGGCGGAAAGGGGAGGGGCGGAAAGGGGAGAGGCGGAAAGGGGAGGGGCGGAAGAAGGCTTAGGAAAGGCGAAGCTTACAGTGGTGATGAGGGTGGGGGAAGGCGCGGCGAGGGGGGAAGTAGACGGGGCAGCGGAAGGGGCGTGGGGAGGTGTGGGCGGAAGGAGGGGGCTGGATGGCAGGGTGGAGGGGGAGGCGGATTCCGCCACTAACGACGAAATGCCCCACAGGCTGGCGGAAATCAAAATGTCCCCTGTAACCGTCGCGCGCGGTCGCGCGAGCCTGTTTTGTAGCGGGAACCACGTCGCCTGCAGCTCGTAGCCGTCGCACGCCATCACCTGCCGCACGGGCAGCACAAGCTGCCCGAGAAATTCCTCCCCCAGGAAGACGCTCTTGTCCCACACCGTTACCAGAAGTTCTTCTTTTTCCATGTCCCTGACCGAAAAAAGAAACTCTTCCTGCCACGTCGGATCGTTTTCCTTAGCTACACTCTTGCTGCGCGCCTTCGAGGCGCCCATCTGGAGCCGCACGAACGCGTCTCTCGCGCCGCCATTGTCCTTGGGCGGCAGGCCGCGCGCCTCGAGAAGCTGAATCTGAAGCTTGACGCCCATGGGTCGAGATCGCTACACCAGGACAAGGCAAGCGCGACATGCGGAGACCTCAGCAACGCATCGGATGGTTCGGGTTCGCCGTTGGTTGGCCAATCGAGGCGGCGGGGCTTTGCTGAGAAACCGCAAAGCGCAGGGCGAGTGAGGCCGGCAGGAAGGATCTTTTGAGGCGGATAAGATGGTATACAGAAACGCTCAACGCAGACGTAGAGCGGATGTTATTTTTGAGGCGCCTCAAAACGAGGCAGATAAGATGGTATACAGAAACGCTCAATGCTCAGACGTAGAGCGGGCGTGCGGTTCTCGTTCGCTATCGGTTCGTCACTCAGCGAGGGCGGCGGAACCTGACTGCGGAACTGCGCGATGTAGAATCAATCGTTCAACGCTCAGACGCAGAGCAGACATGCGAAGGCTAGTAGAGGGGGGATGAGGGTGGGTGGTGGAATGCTGGCGTTCCGAGCAGCCTTCGTAAGCAACGAGAACCTGGTCGAAGGCGGCAGCAACAGCATCGTCGTTAAATACAGCAGATGAATACGCCGGTTAGGAGGACATGGTGGAAAGAGTGCACTGCGCCGCCATTTGCGGGAGGCTGAGACGAATTTCAATCGACATGACAAGCTCTGCCAAGTCACTTCCCTTGCCCTTCTCGGGCCCACAAAATTCGTTTTGTGGCCGAAAACCTCGCGACGTACTGTGGGGTGCGATAAGATGCGGTGAGGCGGGGTGAGAAATGAATTGGAATGGTTCGCCGGTGAGGGGTTGCTGGAGAGGTGTAGGCTGCGCAGCCCAGGTGGCGGAGTGGTGTTTGTGACGGAAAGATTGGCGCCTGCGCGTAGAGGGAGAGATTGGCGCAAAGCTTGTGTGGGGCACAGGAGGGGTAAAGGGGAACGGGAAGGGCGCTGTTGTACGCGTTGTGCTTGTTTTGTCGTTCGTGGTTTCAAACAGGAAGGGAGTATACTACTTATACCACTCGAACAGGTATGGGCCCAAATATGTATGGATGAAAGTAATTTAAGCATGCAATAAATACACAAAAATGGTATTCCTCTTAACCTTGCCTACGATGCAGCTTGGAGTTAGAAAAAGGACAATTAATTACTTGTCACACCTGCAGAATTGGGAAGGGAGGGAGGTTAACGCCTGCTTCACTTCAACAACCCTATGCTTCACTTTTTACATTCTTGTTGGTCCAGTCAGCTATCAAATCCCGAACCACGAGGTTCGGCATGAGGTGCTTGTGAGGCATTGGCTCGTTGGTTATGGGGGATAGGTCGGCTCGCTCCAGCCACATCTGAATGGCTGCTTTCTCGTAAGTGTACCCGTCTGCTGCTAACACTGGCTCCACCATTATTTTCTGCATGGACAGGACAAGTGTAGCAGGAAAAAAAATGGGGGTTGTTATGGCGATGAGCTGGACACATAGCACAAGCAAGGGTGGTGAAACGTGGCCATGCCTCATACCCACCTCAAAACCGTGCTTCACATCTATCGCCATAACTGCACTCCCTAAACTCTTCTCCTAGCACTCAACCTGCACTTCTTCTACCACCCAACCTGCACACTCAAAACCCCTTGCTTTCAGACTCTTCCCACCCACCTTGTTAATCGGGCACAGCAACTGCTTGGGCACGTCCTTGCTCCCTCCCGACCGCCCGCTCTCCTTCCTAGCAGCTTCCTCTGCCTCTGCTGCCTCATCCCTGGCCCGAGCCAGCAGCGGCATCACCTCACTCTCCAAATCCGGCCGTTTCTTCCTCCGCATCTCACTGCACCGCACTGCCATCCTTGCCACTTCCATGGCCAGCCCTATCGGCCACTCGCCTGCTTTCTCGTCCAGAAGCTTCTTGAAAGCTTCCTCATCCTCCTCATCCACTGCCTCCTCTAACTCCTCATAAGTCGTCGGCTTGCGCCCCGTCAGAATATCAAACAAAATAATCCCGAGCGCGTACACGTCGGATTTCGGCCCGTAGTCCCCCGTTCGCTGAAACTCCGGGTCGACATAAGCCAGAGTCCCCACAGGCACCGAATCATGTGCGTGCGTGTGTACCTGCGACCCCGTCCCCGGCATCAGCTTTGCCAGGCCCACATCTCCAAGCTTCGCCACGAGGTTCTTATCCAGGAGAATGTTGGCGGGCTTTAAGTCGCGGTGCACGATGGGGATGGGGCGCGCGTGGAGAATGAGGAGCGCAGAGGCGACTTCAGCAGCGATGCGGAGGCGGGCGAACCAGGGGAGGGGCAGCGAGTTGTTGGCGCAGAGCAGGCGCTCCTCGAGGGTGCCACTCGCCATGAACTCGTAGACTATGCAGTGGTGGGAGGGACAGCAGCCGAGCAGCATCACCACGTGCGGGTGCTGAATCTGGCTTAGTACCTCCACCTGAGGGAGTGTGGATGGGGGATAGATGGGGAAGGGGATGATTGGTAATGTGCGGTGGGATGGACAGCACCCCAGCAACATCACAACGTGCAGGTGCTGAATCTGGCTTAGTACCTCCACCTGAGGGACAGGAGCGAGCAGGAGAGACGGGTGGCAGGAGGTAGGTTGGGATGAGGGAGGAAGGGGCTTTTGTAAGTTTTGGGAAGGAATGTGGCTTACAATGCTGCAGGTTAGAGCAGCACCCTTAGATTCACCCAGACCTTCCCAGACCTCATGACTTATTCACTGTACCACCCCCTTCCCCCTCTCCCTCCCCCATTCCCCTCTCTATCGCACCTCCTGCTGAAACTCGTTGGTCGCCTTGACCACGTCTGTGGCTTTAAGAACCTTCACGGCCACGCGTGTGTGGTGCAGCCGCCCCCCAAACACCGTGCCAAACGCGCCCTCGCCCAGCCGGTTCTTCGGGTTGAAGTTGTCTGTTGCGGCCTGTGAGTGGGGTGACGAGGGAAAGAAGAGCAAGAAGGTGTGATTGAAAAGACTCTCAGTAGCTGTGCCCGAGAAACTGCCTACAAACGCACACTCCCTCGCCCAGCCGGTTCTTCGGGTTGAAGTTGTGAGTTGCGGCCTGCAATGGGGGAGCAACAACAACTGTGCTTGACGAGCTGCCTGCATATGATAACTCCACCCGCAGAACTTCGAAACAGATGAACCCTAAACCCGAAACCCTGAACTTCGAAGCAGATGAACCCTAAACCCTAAGCCCTGAACTTCGAAGCAGATGAAATCAGAATCATCCGTTTGCCTTCAACACACCCACTCGCCCTTAGAGTTGACTCACGTGGTACTGCCCTGCCCTCGACCAATCACATGCTGTTTGATGAGGCGTCTCGAACGTTGATCTCATTTATCCTCCAATCACCCCACCCGCCTTGAGAGTCAAGTCAACCCACCTGGATCTCTTCATACGCAGTACTTTGAGACGTCTCAAATCACCCCACCCGCCCTTACAGTCAACCCACCTGGATCTCTTCATAGCTGTACACGCGGTACTGCCCTCGACCAATCACATGCTTCACAAGCCCAGCTTTTCCCCCCTTCCCTTCTCCTCCCCCTCCTTCCTCCTTCGCATTTCGCTTCCCTTGCCCATCCTGATCTCGCTCCTCCACAATCTCACCCGCACTCTCACTGCTGCCACCATCCCTGCTGCCGTTGCCACTGCCACTGCCACTACCCCTGCTGCCGCTGCCACTGCTGCCACTGCCACTGCCACTACCCCTGCTGCCGCTGCCACTGCTGCCACTGCCACTGCCACTACCCCTGCTGCCGCTGCCACTGCTGCCACTGCCACTGCCACTACCCCTGCTGCCGCTGCCGCTGCCGCTGCCACCATTGCTGTCGCCACCGTCCCTGCCCCTGCCATTATATCCACGCGCATCCTCCATAGAACTCCCCATGAGACTAAGCCCTAGGTCAAGCTCGCACCCGTCCCCCTCCGCTTCCTCCTGGACCTCTCCCAACTCCCCCCCACCTCTCTCTCTTTTATTATTCCACTCCTCCTGCTCCTTATCATGCTTATCACCCCGCCCCATGCTCTCTCCAGGGCTAAGCAAGTCAATCTGGAGCTCTGACATAGAAAGAGACAAATCCACGTCATCATCACGCTGCTCCCCGCCCTCTGCGCCGCCCGATCCCTTGTCCATACCCAACAGGCTGCCGCCCAATAGATCAACCTGGAGATCACTGGCAGAACCCTCAAACCCTCCTGTGAAGGAAAGGTTGCTATTTTGGGAAAGCTTTTTGGTTAGGGCACGGCTGTTGGCAGAGGCTGGTCGGCTGTTGGCAGAGGCTGGACGGCTGTTGGCAGAGGCTGGACGGCTGTTGGCAGAGGCTGGACGGCTGTTGGCAGAGGCTGGACGGCTGTTGGCAGAGGCTGGACGGCTGTTTGAGCCTGGGCGGTTGAGAGAGCGAGGGGATAGGGAGCTAAGGTCAAAGGTGGAGGAGGACCCATCTGTATACCCCACCACACCACTCCCAGCCGCACTCAAAATATCAATCTGCAGCTCGTCATACTCCCCCCCTTCTTCTTCCTCCTCCTCTTCGTCCTCCTCCTCTTCGTCCTCCTCCTCTTCGTCCTCCTCCTCTTCCTCCTCTACCTCCTCTACCTCTCCGCTCTCATGCCCCTCATCCTCATCCCTCCCATTCCCTGTCTCTGCAGAACTTAAACCCTCTCTGGCCCCTTGCTCAAATCTGGGGTGTGGGTTGCCTCCTCTATAAACTAGCCTCTGTGCAGCTGCTCCTGCCGCCGCCGCCACCGCCGCAGCTGCAACAGCAGCAGGTGATGCCTCCGCTGCCTCTGCATCACCACCTCTGCTGCCTCTGCTGCCACACACTGATAACCCTGACTGCCCCCTTCGCCGTCCTGACCCTGCTCCGCCTACTCCCCTCTCACCTGCATCTTCCTGTTTCGTTCTGCCCGCTGCCCGGGCCAAAGCTGCTTCCACCGAAGCCAACTTAATCCGGGCAGCTTCAAATTCTTTCTGCGACTGTGCCAGCTCGTAGCTGTACTGTGACTGCCCGCCTCCCTCTCCCTCGCCTCCTCCTCTTGCCGCTCCACCCTCTCCTACCTGCCCTGCTCCCTCCTCTCCTCTCCCTCCCCACGGGCTCGCGTCAGCAGGTACCTCCCCCCGCCCTGCCTGGGCGTGCACACGCATTTGGTGAAGCCGCCTCTCTGCGTGCAGCCGGGCTGTTTCCGCCTCCTTAGCCTGCAGCCGCATCTGCTCTATCTCCATCGCTGCCGCGCTCTGATGTGCATAGGAGGAGAGAAGGGGGGGGGGCGGGGAGGTGGGAGAAAGGATGTAGAGTAGAGGGAGGAGGGTCTTTGAGTCGCTTCTCTGCGTGCGGCCTTGCTGTTTCCGCCTCCTTAGCCTGTATCCGCATCTTCTCTATTTCCATCGCTGCTGTGCTCTGATCTGCACAGGATGAGGGGAGGCTGACAGTAAGTGGGATGGGTTTAGAGAGAGAAGGGACGAGGAGGGAGGAGGCAAATAGAAGGAGGAGGGCAGTAGAGAGAGGAGGGAATTAGATGAAGGAGGGACGCAGAGAGGAGGGAAGTAGAAGGAGGAGGGACATAAAGGGAGGAGGAAAGCTGAGAAAACAAGCTACTGAGGGCTGGCACACACATGTACTCGACAAAATACGCTTCACAGGTGCAATAATAGGCACAAAACAATCGTCCTTATGCACAAAGGGTCGTACCTTCCGCCCCGCCCCTCGAGAAACGTCTCCAACGCCACATGCAGCCGCAGCCATGGCAGTAAAGTCAACACCAGCACCACCAGCACCGCCGCTCCTCTCTCTTGTGTGCCTGCCAACAGTGCTGCGACTCGCCTTTAGCTTTCTCCCCGCAGCAGGAGAGGCACCAGTGCTCCCATACTCCACTCCCTCGTACCCCCCTCCCTCATATCGTCCTCTGGAGGGCTTAAACGAAGGGGAGAGGCGTGGGAGCGGCCCAGAGCTACTAGTGAGGCTGTCTCTAGCGAGTACAGACGTCAAGCCGTCCATACCACTGCGAGAACGAGGCGGAGTGAGGAACTGCCCAAGCCGATTGGCGTTGGCAGCGTTAGTGTCGTTGGGATTGGCAGTGGTGGCAGGAACAGCGATCGGAATGTCGCTCGCACTGTGACTGTATCCGTAGCCGTCAAACCCAGCGCTGCCTTCCAGTATTCCTTGGGACTCGTCCAATGGAAGGCCTGACGTTGAGAGAGCAAGCTGGTCGCGGCTGCTCTTGCGTGACTTGGACTTGGATCGGGACTTTCTCTTCTCACCCTCCTGTTGCTGCTCTACCCCTTGCTGCTGCTGCTGTTGCTGCTGCTGCTGCTGTTGCTGCTGCTGAAGCTGCAGCTGCTGCTGCAGGAGCAGCAGCTGCTGGTGCGGGTCCCCACCTGGGCTGCTGCCAAAGAGAGGAATTTCCTCTGACCTGCTGTTGCTGCCACTGCCACTGCCGCTGCCTATCTTCATGTTGTTGGCAATGCTGTTGCTGTTGCTGTTGCTGCTGCTGCGCGCCGGGGGGTGGGCGGCGGGTACTGGACTCTTGTTCCTCCGGCTGCTCTTCCCTGGCTTGCCTGCCACGTGCCAGGCATGTGTGGGACGCGTGGTGAGGAAGGTGGCGTGTGTGGGACACAAAGGGCGTGAGAAAGCATGGGTTATTCAAGGAAAGGGGTATACATAGTAACAATTTGCATGAAAACAATACCTTAGACCACATTTCAACTTGTTACCAACACCTGCCCGCCTGCACTCACCGCATGACACCTGCACACACCGCATGCCACCTGCACACACCGCATGCCACCTGGACTCACCAGCTGTCATCTGTGCGGCCAGCAGTTGCTCCAACACTTCAGGAGGTAGCCTCAGCGCCGCCAGCTCAGCAGCCGGCGTGTCCAATCGCAGGCCGGCAGCCAGCAGCTGATCCACCGACAAGGGCCCTCCAGCCTCAAACTGCCCCGGAGACATGCCTAGCAGGGCCCCCGTTCCGTCTGCAAACCCCCCTCCCCCTCCCCCTCCGCCTCCGCCTCCGCCTCCTCCTGCTTCCTCCGCAGCTGCAGCTTCAAGAGCAACAGCATCAAGGGCAGCAGGGGAGCCGGTGATCTGCCCGTCCGCCTCGTGGCTGAGCAGCAGCTTGCCCGCCTGAATGACATACACTGACATGTGTGGCGGCTTGTTGCGGATGAAATACGCCCCCGTGCCAAACGAGTCACTGTGCCTGATGGGGAAGGGGGGTGAGAGGGAGGGAGTGAGAGGGTGGAGGGAGGGAGGGGCGGGAGAGGAGGGAGAGAGGGGTTGGAGGGAGGGAAGGGCGAGTGGAAGGGCAGCAGGGGAGCCGGTGATCTGCCCGTCTGCTTCGTGAGTGACCAGCAGCTTGCCCGCCTGAATGACGTAGACACAGGCTGCGCTGCGCGCCGATGAAGCGCATGGACGCCTCCAGCACGATTCCTCTTCAAATTGGCTTTTCAGACGTTTCAGTAAGAGGCGCAGAACACTCGTGATCGCGCAAAGGCGTGTTATGCGGCGCACATGAAGAGCCACAGGCTGGTCGTGTTGTGAGGCGTGTCAGGGACTCACAGGCTGGGCTGCGCGCCGATGACGAGCATGGACGCCTGCAGGCGCGTGGCCTCCTCCAGAATAGCTTTTGAGACGACTCAGTAAGGGGCACAGACTCATACAACATGCATGACGGCGCACAGGCGTGTCCTGAGGCGTGAGTCAAGACTCACAGGCTGGGCTGCGCGCCGATGACGAGCATGGACGCCTGCAGGCGCGTGGCCTCCTCCAGAATGCCCCTCACGCGCCAGTTGCTGCGCCCCACCTTCAGCTCCACGCGCGCCTGCACCTGGGGGGCGGAAGGGTATGGGAAGAAGGCGAGTGTGGGTGTGAGGGAAAGAGGGTGGGGTGTGGGGGGGAGGGAGCAAGATGTTTGCGAAGGGTGACACAATGTGCTCACATCGTCACTGCCTCACCTTGGTGCGTGCGGCCGCCTTGAGTGAGATCACCTTGGGTGCAGCAGCATGACATTCGTGACCAGGTTCCCTCACCACACCATCCTTAGAGCCTCACCTTGGGATCCACGGCGGCCTTGAGCTGCAGCATCATGGGCTTCACCACGTCCCGCTACCTCACTTGCGAGTTTGAGTCAACTCAAATGTCACCGTGGCATCTAGAGAGCCTCACCTTGGGATCCACGGCGGTCTTGAGCTGCAGCATCATGGGCTTCACCACGTCCCGCAGGTACGCCACGAATGCAGCAGTCGTCGCCTCGCTCTGGTAGATCTCCCCACCCGCCCCCCCGCTGCCGTACGCGCCTGCGAGAGTTACCGGTGATGGAACACGGTGGGGAGATGGGACATTGAGGACTCAAAGGTCCGCACACGGGGCTGTCTTCGCCTCGCTCTGGTAGACCTCCCCGCCTGCCCCCGCGCTGCCGTAGGCGCCTGCAGGGACAACCGGGGACGGGCCGGGAAGAAAGAGGGACATTTTGAGACTCGTTCATGCGAACGGAAAGAAAGAGGGACATTTTGAGACTCGTTCATGCGAACGGCAAGAAAGAGCGGCATTCTGGCAGGCCCGCCCCGCAGGTACGGCAGGAGCTGGTCTTGTTACATATTCTCGATTATTTTTTTATATTTTTTTTCCGTAAACAAAAGACTTTGGCATGACGGGGCCTGGCAGACTGTGCGAGGGGTACACGACGTTACCTCAAGAGAGCAAATTACCAGAGGAGGAATAGTTTTGACATGAAAAGAACAAGTACACAAGGAAAACTATCCCACGATGAAGGACTACGCGACACGGAATCTTCGGAATGATGCCGGGGTGAACAATTACCCTGTCGTGTCGTCACCGCATTCAACGGTTTTGAGAATTCTCAAAAGCGGGGGAGAACAATTACCCTGTCGTGTCGTCACCGCATTCAACGGTTTTGAGAATTCTCAAAAGCGGGGGAGAACAATTACCCTGTCGTGTCGTCACCGCATTCAACGGCTTTGAGAATTCTCAAAAGCGGGGGAGAACAATTACCCTGTCGTGTCGTCACCGCATTCAACGGTTTTGAGAATTCTCAAAAGCGGGGGAGAACAATTACCCTGTCGTGTCGTCACCGCATTCAACGGCTTTGAGAATTCTCAAAAGCGGGGGAGAACAATTACCCTGTCGTGTCGTCACCGCATTCAACGGCTTTGAGAATTCTCAAAAGCGGGGGAGAACAACTACCCTGTCGTGTCGTCACCGCATTCAACGGTGAACACGGTTGCTCTCTGCTACGGCTATGCCTTTCGGTCACCTTACTGTACCGTACCATGCCTATCATTGTGCTTCCCATACCGAGCCTCCCATACCGTGCTTCCCATTCCAAGCCTCCCACACCGAGCCTCCCATAACGAGTCTACCACACCGAGCCTACCACACCGAGCCTACCATACCGAGTCTGCCACACCGAGCCTACCACACCGAGCCTACCATACCGAGCATACCTGGAGCAGGAAGCCTAGAGACGATGTGGAGGAGGATAAGAATGTCATCGGCGCGCTTCATCTTCTTCCGAACCGCCCATTTTATGGCATCGCGGCTCGACGGGTCCTTGCTAACGGCGACGACTATCCGTTCTGGGCCCCCGCTGAAGGGAGCCATCATGAACCCCGAACAACCTTCCAAGTCTTATATCTTAAAACCTTCGAAATTGTCGCGCTCGCTACCTCTCGCTACCACTCACTTCCTCTCAGCTCCTCTCGATTCGTCTCGCTTCCTCTAACGTCTTCTTGCAATGCGGGAATGTTAGAGCTTTTGAGTTTGTCTGCTGGATTAAGAATGGCGCGGTTCTTCTTAGATTATCACTCAAAGGAATCATCATTAGCCTCGCATCTAACCGCTTGTGGTGAAACTCGCATGTATCTCAAGAAAAGTGGGTAGCTGATCATATCGTGTCAAGTCTATACAACGCAGCCATTGCGCGATTTGTTGATCGGGAGATGAATCTCGTTCCTAAAGAAAAAAATCGCATGCGCAATGACTCTGGTGATGGAGTAAGGGAATTCCGTGGTCATGCTTCGTGCTGACGTGGGCTGCAAGACGCGCCAAGGTCAGTGGATCCTTATCCAGACCACAGGGTGCACTACTGTATCCTCATGCGCTGCGCATGTGGGTAAAATTCAAAGCTAAGGAACACTGCGGCCTTGCTGCTGCAGTGGTTACTGCCGCGTGTGGGTCTACAAGCTAAAGACCACTGCAGGTTTAGTAACCTAAGGAGGACTTCGAAGCCGGGTCCGCCGGAAGAAAAGGGATCCCAAAAGATACACGGACGTAGCAAGCAGGATTTGCGCGAGCCGCCTTTTACTGCCTTTCCTATGCGGCTGATTGGTCCTCCGTCTTGCTGAGAGACGTCGTGAAATCTCAAGAGAAAACGGATGGGTGTCGGGCTGCCAGCGTCTTCAACTTGCCTTCGGGGACCAATGTCTGCACCTGTGTGTCTGCTCTGCTGCTTGGCTCTCCTTTCCAGCCACGGAAACGAAGGCTTGGCTTGCTTCCTTTCTGCCTGCCTGCCTGCCCTTCCTGCCTGCCCTTCACGTCCGCCAATCCAGCCTCTGCTGCCCGAAGTGCAGCAGTCACGCACGGAGACATGGTTTGCCAATCTGCCTCGTCACTCTCGAGGGTTGATTTGTCAGCGGAATCAACAAATTATGCACGCCCAAGAAAATTTTGTTGATTTGCCATGCGCAGCGTTCGTCAGCCGCGTAAACAGTACAGCTGATCTAGCATTTATGTTTGTTAAAAAAGAGTTAGGGCGAAGCAGGAATCGCGTCAAAATCGGGCAACATGCAATGATTGCTTCTGGTAACGTCAGAAAATGCAGTGTCGAGAGCCAACCATTCCGATTTCGATTTGCGTAATCCGGAATCGCATCTATTCTCGACTGTTTGTGCTAATTTTAAACGAATCTTGGGAAGCCTGTAATTTTACGATAACAAAATTCTAAGCCGCGTAAAGTGTACACACCTGCCCAATAACATGGCATGCACTTGAATAGTGTTCCTAGACTGAGTGGCATGCACCTGAAAATGGCCGAACTGAAATCGATGCTGCCATTGTACTGCTGGTTCCGCTGCCCACCAGAATGGAAAACCTTTTCCAACCGGGACCGAGTTTGTCATAATCTGTACAAGCTGCTTTCGATTTGCATTCTCGGCGTTGGATGTGGGCATTCGTACAGCCAGAGTTGTCGTGTCGTGAGCCGGAATTTGTGTGTTTTCCCTGCCCGTGATCTGTGAGAAAAGTCATGAAAATCGGAGACGCACGGATGGCAATGCTGCCCTCTCTCACAAATGTTGCCGCGGTACAGTATTTGCTGTAGGGAATCTAGCCGTTGATATGAGCGAACTGTCAACCAAAATCCCACACCCCACACTCGTTGCAAGCAACCCATCGTTCCCCGTTAAGAATTATTCCAGACGGGTAAGGATTAGAACAAACATGACGAAGGGACACCTATACATTATCTGCCAACATAAGACGTACCAAGGTTAGCCAGAATTTTCTCCTAGAACATGCACCCGAAAGCTACTGTCAGCAGGTTCCATTTTTCCCCGGCTCCATTCCTGTCACATTCGTTCTTCTCCACATCCATCCAACGCTTCCATCACCAAAGTATCATTCTTCCTAACACATACCAGCCATCATCCTCTCCATCATAATCACAGCCTCCTTTTGTGCTCTCATCAGCACCGGCATAACCACTTCCCCAAGATCAGGCCTCTTTTTCCTCTTCATCTCACTGCACCGCACAGCAATCCTCGCAACCTCCATTGCCAGCCCGACAGGCCACTTCCCTGCCTTGCCATCCAGCAGCTTCCCCAACGCCTCCTCATCCCCTTCATCCACAGCATCCTCTATTTTCTCATACCGAGCCGGCTGCCGCCCCGTCAGCAAGTCAAACAGGATAATCCCGAGGGCATACACGTCCGATTTCGGGCTGAAATCGCCCGTCCGCTGGTACTCCGGGTCGACATAAGCAACGGTCCCAATCGGCATAGACGTGTGCGCATGAGTGACATTAAAGCCCTGGTCCGAGCCCCCCCTCCCCGGCATCTGCCTCGCAACCCCCACATCGGCCAGCTTCGCTACAAGCCTCTCGTCTAAAAGCACATTCGCCGGTTTCAAGTCCAAATGAATAATGGGTTTTGGCTGCGAGTGTAATGCGAGGAGGGCCGAGGCGATTTCAGCGGCGATGCGGAGGCGGGCGAACCAGGGGAGGGGCGGCGAGTTGTTGGCGCAGAGCAGGCGCTCCTCGAGAGTTCCGTTTGCCATGAACTCGTACACTATGCAGTGGTGGGATGGACAGCAGCCCAGCAGGGACAGCACATGCGGGTGGTGAAGTTGGCTCAGTAGCTCGACCTGATTGATGGGGGGTAGAGGGCGGGGTGGGGGTAGAGAGTGAGTTGGAAATGCAGCGATGGGAAGGGAAGGGATTGGGAAGGCACCTCAGCACGGACAAGACATGTGGGTGTTGGTTGTGACTCAGTAGCTCGACCTCAGGGATTGGGAGTAGAGGGAGAGATGGAGTAGAGCGAGAGATGGAGTAGAGCGAGAGATGGAGTAGAGCGAGAGATGGAGTAGAGCGAGAGATGGAGTAGAGCGAGAGATGGAGTAGAGCGAGAGATGGAGTAGAGCGAGAGATGGAGTAGAGCGAGAGATGGAGTAGAGCGAGAGATGGAGTAGAGCGAGAGATGGAGTAGAGCGAGAGATGGAGTAGAGCGAGAGATGGAGTAGAGCGAGAGATGGAGTAGAGCGAGAGATGGAGTAGAGCGAGAGATGGAGTAGAGCGAGAGATGGAGTAGAGCGAGAGATGGAGTAGAGCGAGAGATGGAGTAGAGCGAGAGATGGAGTAGAGCGAGAGATGGAGTAGAGCGAGAGATGGAGTAGAGCGAGAGATGGAGTAGAGCGAGAGATGGAGTAGAGCGAGAGATGGAGTAGAGCGAGAGATGGAGTAGAGCGAGAGATGGAGTAGAGCGAGAGATGGAGTAGAGCGAGAGATGGAGTAGAGCGAGAGATGGAGTAGAGCGAGAGATGGAGCAGAGCGAGAGATGGAGCAGAGCGAGAGATGGAGCAGAGCGAGAGATGGAGCAGAGCGAGAGATGGAGTAGAGCGAGAGATGGAGTAGAGCGAGAGATGGAGTAGAGCGAGAGATGGAGTAGAGCGAGAGATGGAGCAGAGCGAGAGATGGAGCAGAGCGAGAGATGGAGCAGAGCGAGAGATGGAGCAGAGCGAGAGATGGAGCAGAGCGAGAGATGGAGCAGAGCGAGAGATGGAGCAGAGCGAGAGATGGAGCAGAGCGAGAGATGGAGCAGAGCGAGAGATGGAGCAGAGCGAGAGATGGAGCAGAGCGAGAGATGGAGCAGAGCGAGAGATGGAGCAGAGCGAGAGATGGAGCAGAGCGAGAGATGGAGCAGAGCGAGAGATGGAGCAGAGCGAGAGATGGAGCAGAGCGAGAGATGGAGTAGAGCGAGAGATGGAGTAGAGCGAGAGATGGAGTAGAGCGAGAGATGGAGTAGAGCGAGAGATGGAGTAGAGCGAGAGATGGAGTAGAGCGAGAGATGGAGTAGAGCGAGAGATGGAGTAGAGCGAGAGATGGAGTAGAGCGAGAGATGGAGTAGAGCGAGAGATGGAGTAGAGCGAGAGATGGAGTAGAGCGAGAGATGGAGTAGAGCGAGAGATGGAGTAGAGCGAGAGATGGAGTAGAGCGAGAGATGGAGTAGAGCGAGAGATGGAGTAGAGCGAGAGATGGAGTAGAGCGAGAGATGGAGTAGAGCGAGAGATGGAGTAGAGCGAGAGATGGAGTAGAGCGAGAGATGGAGTAGAGCGAGAGATGGAGTAGAGCGAGAGATGGAGCAGAGCGAGAGATGGAGCAGAGCGAGAGATGGAGCAGAGCGAGAGATGGAGCAGAGCGAGAGATGGAGCAGAGCGAGAGATGGAGCAGAGCGAGAGATGGAGCAGAGCGAGAGATGGAGCAGAGCGAGAGATGGAGCAGAGCGAGAGATGGAGCAGAGCGAGAGATGGAGCAGAGCGAGAGATGGAGCAGAGCGAGAGATGGAGCAGAGCGAGAGATGGAGTAGAGCGAGAGATGGAGTAGAGCGAGAGATGGAGTAGAGCGAGAGATGGAGTAGAGCGAGAGATGGAGTAGAGCGAGAGATGGAGTAGAGCGAGAGATGGAGTAGAGCGAGAGATGGAGTAGAGCGAGAGATGGAGTAGAGCGAGAGATGGAGTAGAGCGAGAGATGGAGTAGAGCGAGAGATGGAGTAGAGCGAGAGATGGAGTAGAGCGAGAGATGGAGTAGAGCGAGAGATGGAGTAGAGCGAGAGATGGAGTAGAGCGAGAGATGGAGTAGAGCGAGAGATGGAGTAGAGCGAGAGATGGAGTAGAGCGAGAGATGGAGTAGAGCGAGAGATGGAGTAGAGCGAGAGATGGAGTAGAGCGAGAGATGGAGTAGAGCGAGAGATGGAGTAGAGCGAGAGATGGAGTAGAGCGAGAGATGGAGTAGAGCGAGAGATGGAGTAGAGCGAGAGATGGAGTAGAGCGAGAGATGGAGTAGAGCGAGAGATGGAGTAGAGCGAGAGATGGAGTAGAGCGAGAGATGGAGTAGAGCGAGAGATGGAGTAGAGCGAGAGATGGAGTAGAGCGAGAGATGGAGTAGAGCGAGAGATGGAGTAGAGCGAGAGATGGAGTAGAGCGAGAGATGGAGTAGAGCGAGAGATGGAGTAGAGCGAGAGATGGAGTAGAGCGAGAGATGGAGTAGAGCGAGAGATGGAGCAGAGCGAGAGATGGAGCAGAGCGAGAGATGGAGCAGAGCGAGAGATGGAGCAGAGCGAGAGATGGAGCAGAGCGAGAGATGGAGCAGAGCGAGAGATGGAGCAGAGCGAGAGATGGAGCAGAGCGAGAGATGGAGCAGAGCGAGAGATGGAGCAGAGCGAGAGATGGAGCAGAGCGAGAGATGGAGCAGAGCGAGAGATGGAGCAGAGCGAGAGATGGAGCAGAGCGAGAGATGGAGCAGAGCGAGAGATGGAGCAGAGCGAGAGATGGAGCAGAGCGAGAGATGGAGCAGAGCGAGAGATGGAGCAGAGCGAGAGATGGAGCAGAGCGAGAGATGGAGCAGAGCGAGAGATGGAGCAGAGCGAGAGATGGAGCAGAGCGAGAGATGGAGCAGAGCGAGAGATGGAGCAGAGCGAGAGATGGAGCAGAGCGAGAGATGGAGCAGAGCGAGAGATGGAGCAGAGCGAGAGATGGAGCAGAGCGAGAGATGGAGCAGAGCGAGAGATGGAGCAGAGCGAGAGATGGAGCAGAGCGAGAGATGGAGCAGAGCGAGAGATGGAGCAGAGCGAGAGATGGAGCAGAGCGAGAGATGGAGCAGAGCGAGAGATGGAGCAGAGCGAGAGATGGAGCAGAGCGAGAGATGGAGCAGAGCGAGAGATGGAGCAGAGCGAGAGATGGAGCAGAGCGAGAGATGGAGCAGAGCGAGAGATGGAGCAGAGCGAGAGATGGAGCAGAGCGAGAGATGGAGCAGAGCGAGAGATGGAGCAGAGCGAGAGATGGAGCAGAGCGAGAGATGGAGCAGAGCGAGAGATGGAGCAGAGCGAGAGATGGAGCAGAGCGAGAGATGGAGCAGAGCGAGAGATGGAGCAGAGCGAGAGATGGAGCAGAGCGAGAGATGGAGCAGAGCGAGAGATGGAGCAGAGCGAGAGATGGAGCAGAGCGAGAGATGGAGCAGAGCGAGAGATGGAGCAGAGCGAGAGATGGAGCAGAGCGAGAGATGGAGCAGAGCGAGAGATGGAGCAGAGCGAGAGATGGAGCAGAGCGAGAGATGGAGCAGAGCGAGAGATGGAGCAGAGCGAGAGATGGAGCAGAGCGAGAGATGGAGCAGAGCGAGAGATGGAGCAGAGCGAGAGATGGAGCAGAGCGAGAGATGGAGCAGAGCGAGAGATGGAGCAGAGCGAGAGATGGAGCAGAGCGAGAGATGGAGCAGAGCGAGAGATGGAGCAGAGCGAGAGATGGAGCAGAGCGAGAGATGGAGCAGAGCGAGAGATGGAGCAGAGCGAGAGATGGAGCAGAGCGAGAGATGGAGCAGAGCGAGAGATGGAGCAGAGCGAGAGATGGAGCAGAGCGAGAGATGGAGCAGAGCGAGAGATGGAGCAGAGCGAGAGATGGAGCAGAGCGAGAGATGGAGCAGAGCGAGAGATGGAGCAGAGCGAGAGATGGAGCAGAGCGAGAGATGGAGCAGAGCGAGAGATGGAGCAGAGCGAGAGATGGAGCAGAGCGAGAGATGGAGCAGAGCGAGAGATGGAGCAGAGCGAGAGATGGAGCAGAGCGAGAGATGGAGCAGAGCGAGAGATGGAGCAGAGCGAGAGATGGAGCAGAGCGAGAGATGGAGCAGAGCGAGAGATGGAGCAGAGCGAGAGATGGAGCAGAGCGAGAGATGGAGCAGAGCGAGAGATGGAGCAGAGCGAGAGATGGAGCAGAGCGAGAGATGGAGCAGAGCGAGAGATGGAGCAGAGCGAGAGATGGAGCAGAGCGAGAGATGGAGCAGAGCGAGAGATGGAGCAGAGCGAGAGATGGAGCAGAGCGAGAGATGGAGCAGAGCGAGAGATGGAGCAGAGCGAGAGATGGAGCAGAGCGAGAGATGGAGCAGAGCGAGAGATGGAGCAGAGCGAGAGATGGAGCAGAGCGAGAGATGGAGCAGAGCGAGAGATGGAGCAGAGCGAGAGATGGAGCAGAGCGAGAGATGGAGCAGAGCGAGAGATGGAGCAGAGCGAGAGATGGAGCAGAGCGAGAGATGGAGCAGAGCGAGAGATGGAGCAGAGCGAGAGATGGAGCAGAGCGAGAGATGGAGCAGAGCGAGAGATGGAGCAGAGCGAGAGATGGAGCAGAGCGAGAGATGGAGCAGAGCGAGAGATGGAGCAGAGCGAGAGATGGAGCAGAGCGAGAGATGGAGCAGAGCGAGAGATGGAGCAGAGCGAGAGATGGAGCAGAGCGAGAGATGGAGCAGAGCGAGAGATGGAGCAGAGCGAGAGATGGAGCAGAGCGAGAGATGGAGCAGAGCGAGAGATGGAGCAGAGCGAGAGATGGAGCAGAGCGAGAGATGGAGCAGAGCGAGAGATGGAGCAGAGCGAGAGATGGAGCAGAGCGAGAGATGGAGCAGAGCGAGAGATGGAGCAGAGCGAGAGATGGAGCAGAGCGAGAGATGGAGCAGAGCGAGAGATGGAGCAGAGCGAGAGATGGAGCAGAGCGAGAGATGGAGCAGAGCGAGAGATGGAGCAGAGCGAGAGATGGAGCAGAGCGAGAGATGGAGCAGAGCGAGAGATGGAGCAGAGCGAGAGATGGAGCAGAGCGAGAGATGGAGCAGAGCGAGAGATGGAGCAGAGCGAGAGATGGAGCAGAGCGAGAGATGGAGCAGAGCGAGAGATGGAGCAGAGCGAGAGATGGAGCAGAGCGAGAGATGGAGCAGAGCGAGAGATGGAGCAGAGCGAGAGATGGAGCAGAGCGAGAGATGGAGCAGAGCGAGAGATGGAGCAGAGCGAGAGATGGAGCAGAGCGAGAGATGGAGCAGAGCGAGAGATGGAGCAGAGCGAGAGATGGAGCAGAGCGAGAGATGGAGCAGAGCGAGAGATGGAGCAGAGCGAGAGATGGAGCAGAGCGAGAGATGGAGCAGAGCGAGAGATGGAGCAGAGCGAGAGATGGAGCAGAGCGAGAGATGGAGCAGAGCGAGAGATGGAGCAGAGCGAGAGATGGAGCAGAGCGAGAGATGGAGCAGAGCGAGAGATGGAGCAGAGCGAGAGATGGAGCAGAGCGAGAGATGGAGCAGAGCGAGAGATGGAGCAGAGCGAGAGATGGAGCAGAGCGAGAGATGGAGCAGAGCGAGAGATGGAGCAGAGCGAGAGATGGAGCAGAGCGAGAGATGGAGCAGAGCGAGAGATGGAGCAGAGCGAGAGATGGAGCAGAGCGAGAGATGGAGCAGAGCGAGAGATGGAGCAGAGCGAGAGATGGAGCAGAGCGAGAGATGGAGCAGAGCGAGAGATGGAGCAGAGCGAGAGATGGAGCAGAGCGAGAGATGGAGCAGAGCGAGAGATGGAGCAGAGCGAGAGATGGAGCAGAGCGAGAGATGGAGCAGAGCGAGAGATGGAGCAGAGCGAGAGATGGAGCAGAGCGAGAGATGGAGCAGAGCGAGAGATGGAGCAGAGCGAGAGATGGAGCAGAGCGAGAGATGGAGCAGAGCGAGAGATGGAGTAGAGCGAGAGATGGAGTAGAGCGAGAGATGGAGTAGAGCGAGAGATGGAGTAGAGCGAGAGATGGAGTAGAGCGAGAGATGGAGTAGAGCGAGAGATGGAGTAGAGGAGAGAGATGGAGTAGAGCGAGAGATGGAGTAGAGCGAGAGATGGAGTAGAGCGAGAGATGGAGTAGAGCGAGAGATGGAGTAGAGCGAGAGATGGAGTAGAGCGAGAGATGGAGTAGAGCGAGAGATGGAGTAGAGCGAGAGATGGAGTAGAGCGAGAGATGGAGTAGAGCGAGAGATGGAGTAGAGCGAGAGATGGAGTAGAGCGAGAGATGGAGTAGAGCGAGAGATGGAGTAGAGCGAGAGATGGAGTAGAGAGCGGAGATGGCGTAGAGCGAGAGATGGAGTAGAGCGAGAGATGGAGTAGAGCGAGAGATGGAGTAGAGCGAGAGATGGAGTAGAGCGAGAGATGGAGTAGAGCGAGAGATGGAGTAGAGCGAGAGATGGAGTAGAGCGAGAGATGGAGTAGAGCGAGAGATGGAGTAGAGCGAGAGATGGAGTAGAGCGAGAGATGGAGTAGAGCGAGAGATGGAGTAGAGCGAGAGATGGAGTAGAGCGAGAGATGGAGTAGAGCGAGAGATGGAGTAGAGCGAGAGATGGAGTAGAGCGAGAGATGGAGTAGAGCGAGAGATGGAGTAGAGCGAGAGATGGAGTAGAGCGAGAGATGGAGTAGAGCGAGAGATGGAGTAGAGCGAGAGATGGAGTAGAGCGAGAGATGGAGTAGAGCGAGAGATGGAGTAGAGCGAGAGATGGAGTAGAGCGAGAGATGGAGTAGAGCGAGAGATGGAGTAGAGCGAGAGATGGCGTAGAGAGTGAATTGGTAATGTAGTGGTGGGAGGAACAGCACCCCAGCAGCGACAGCACATGTGGGTGGTGAATTTGACTCAGTAGCTCGACCTGAGCGTGTGGCGGCAGGAAACAGGTATTGAGGGGAGTAAGACGTGCGTTTAGAGAAAGACAGGGGCATCAAATGAAACTTAGCGATGGGGGCAGGAGAAATGGAATGCAACAGCAAATATGAACGTGACTGTTTCTTAGCAGACCAGAAACTTCTCAAAATTGTTCTTTCATGACCTACCTTTCATGACCTACCTTTCATGACCTACCTTTCATGACCTACCTTTCATGACCTATCTCTCACCTCTCGCTGGAACTCCTTGGCTGCCGGGTGGCGTCTTCCGTCTTGATCACCTTCACAGCCACCTTGCTGCCGCCCAGCAGCCCAGAAAAGACAGTGCCGCAACCGCCCTCCCCCAGCAGCAGCTGGGGACTGAAGTTGTCCGTCGCTCTCTGGTGTGCGTGAGAGAGGGGAGTGGAGAGGCGAGAGAGGAGTGGCAAGGAGAGAGGGAGTGGAGAGGTGAGAGGGGAGTGGAGAGGAGAGTGGGGAGAGAGGAGAGCGTATAGCAAACATAAGAGCAACGCACACAACAGCAAGAGCACAGCACACCGTCTCTGCCCTCCCCAGCAGCAGCTGGGGACTGAAGTTGTCCGTTGCTCTCCGGTGTGCGAGGGAGGGGGGAACGAAGGCCAGGGAAGAGGAAGGGAGAGCGGAGAGGTATGGATTTCCACATCAGAGTAGACAGCAGCAGAAGAGAAGACTCTTCTCAGGCGACTTGACTTTTGAGTCGACTCAAAAGTCAACTGAGCGGAGAGGGTATGGATTTCCACATTAGAGTAGACACCAGCAGAAGAGAAGACGCCACCGACACTTCTCAGGCGCCTCAAAACACAACCATACCTGGATTTCCGAGAATTCTAAAAAACCAACTTGTATTTCTTAGAATTCTCGAAGACTCTTCTCTGGCGCCTCAAAGCACAACCATACCTGGATTTCCTCAAACGAGTAAACACAGCAGTACAGTGCGAAGGTGGCTCGAAGCTCAGTCACCGCACCTGAATCTCCTCATAAGAGTACACACGGCAGTAGACCCCACTCCATGCTTCCAGCGTCCCTCCCGCTGCTGCCACCCCAGCCACAGAAGACGCAGCTGCCACCATGCCTGCTTCCTTCCCTCCACCCCCAAGAGTCCCACTGCCGCTGCCGCTGCCTGTGCCAGTGCCGGTGCCGGTGCCGGTGCCGGTGCCAGTGCCGGTGCCTGTGCCGGTGGCGGTGCCGGTGCCGGTGCCGCTGCCAGTGCCGCTGCCTGTGCCTGTGCCGGTGGCGGTGCCGGGGGCAGGGATGGGGGAGCTGGAGGGCTCGCCCCCGCTGCCCGCCCCGCTGCCCGCCCTGCTGCTCGCAGTGCTCCCACTCCCCATGGTGAACGTGCTCCCCGTGCTGCTTCCAAGGCTGAACCCCCCACTGCCCCCATTAACAGCACTGCTGCCGCCGCTAGCACCACTGCTGCTGCCGCTAGCACCACTGCTGCCGTGCTGTTGTGACCTGGCAACGGCGTGAACCACCGAGGCAGAGTCATGCGCGTCGCTCCAAGCACTGCTGCCGCCCACGACCTTGTCCCCACCTGCCCGACCCCCTCCTTCACCTCCCCACACTCCTCCCATCCCTCCTCCTCCCCCCCCCATACTGACTCCCTCCATAAGAGCAGCGAGCTTGGTTGCTGCCTGAAGCTGCTGCTGGTGGTGCTGCAACAGCCGCTGCTGCTGCTGCTCCCGCAGCTGCTGCAACTCCTGCTCAACCCCCCCCTCCGCCGCTTTAACTCTGCCCCTCGCCTCCTGCCCATCCCCCCTGCCCCTCTCCTCCTCTGAAGCAGCAGCAGCAGCGGCAGCATCTGCTGCAGTCAGCGCCTCAGCTGCAACCTCCTTGCTGCTGCTCCCATCTGAAACCACGGAACGATCGGAGAGAGAACGCACGAAACTTCCCTTGCCAAAACTACCACTGCCACTCCCACTCACACTGGCTTTCCCACCGCCTTCACTGTCCTGTGCCATCTGCACCACATCCATCCGGCTCTCACCGCTCCGGCTCTCGCTGTTTCTTCGGCTGTCCCCAGGGGAGGACCCAGCAGAGGGGACGGAAGGGGAAGAGGCGCCAGGGAGGGGACTGCTGCTCATGGAGAGAGCAGGGGAGCGGTCGGGGGGGGTGGCGTCGCCTTGCTTGGTCAGCAGCACCTTGTCCTTGGCAACTACTATCACGGAGAGCGTGGGTGGGCGGTTCTTCACACAGTAGGCGCTCGTGCTGCCTGATAGCTTGCCGCGCCTGGAGGGCGAGGGGGGGGGATTGCAGGGGGAGGGGGGAAGGGGGAAGGGCAGGGTGGGGGGGAGGGGTGGAGAGGAAGGGAGAAGACGAGGGGAGAGGGTTGCTAGTGAGGGAGAGGGTTGCTAGTGAGGGAGAGGGTTGCTAGTGAGGGAGAGGGTTGCTAGTGAGGGAGAGGGTTGCTAGTGAGGGAGAGGGTTGCTAGTGAGGGAGAGGGTTGCTAGTGAGGGAGAGGGTTGCTAGTGAGGGAGAGGGTTGCTAGTGAGGGAGAGGGTTGCTAGTGAGGGAGAGGGTTGCTAGTGAGGGAGAGGGTTGCTAGTGAGGGAGAGGGTTGCTAGTGAGGGAGAGGGTTGCTAGTGAGGGAGAGGGTTGCTAGTGAGGGAGAGGGTTGCTAGTGAGGGAGAGGGTTGCTAGTGAGGGAGAGGGTTGCTAGTGAGGGAGAGGGTTGCTAGTGAGGGAGAGGGTTGCTAGTGAGGGAGAGGGTTGCTAGTGAGGGAGAGGGTTGCTAGTGAGGGAGAGGGTTGCTAGTGAGGGAGAGGGTTGCTAGTGAGGGAGAGGGTTGCTAGTGAGGGAGAGGGTTGCTAGTGAGGGAGAGGGTTGCTAGTGAGGGAGAGGGTTGCTAGTGAGGGAGAGGGTTGCTAGTGAGGGAGAGGGTTGCTAGTGAGGGAGAGGGTTGCTAGTGAGGGAGAGGGTTGCTAGTGAGGGAGAGGGTTGCTAGTGAGGGAGAGGGTTGCTAGTGAGGGAGAGGGTTGCTAGTGAGGGAGAGGGTTGCTAGTGAGGGAGAGGGTTGCTAGTGAGGGAGAGGGTTGCTAGTGAGGGAGAGGGTTGCTAGTGAGGGAGAGCGTGGGTGGGCGGTTCTTGAGACAGTAGGCGCTCGTGCTGCCTGATAGCTTGCCGCGCCTGGGAAAGGGGGGAGGGAGGGAGGGAGGGGGCAGAGAGGGAGGGGAGGGGGATGGATGGATGGATGGGAGATAGTAGGGGAGCAGAAGGCGCGTGAGCTGTCAAGAGAGGACAGGTGGGCTGCGGAGCAGAAGGCGCGTGGTGAAGAGTCCGCACGCGTTAGTGTCGAGCACGAGTCTCTTTATAAGATGCCTCAATAAATGTCAGACTGATTACACAGCATTATAAGAGCCGAGCCGACTGCTTGCATGGTGAAGAGCCCGCGCGTTTTGGCGCCAAGCACGAGGCACGTGGCGTGCAACGTTTTGAGTCGACTCAACACGTGGCGTGGCGTGCAACACCTCAGTGCCTAATTACATGGTGGACATTCGCGGCCCTTGGTGCTGAGCACGAGGCACGTGGTGTGCAACGTTTTGAGTCGACTACAAACGTGGCGTGCAACACCTCAGTGCCTCCCCCCCCCAGGATCTTCGCGGCTGAAGACGCCTCGTTTATCGCTCACCTCTTGCGTCTCACAACAGCCTCCTTACATGGTGAACATTCCGCGGCCCTTGGTGCCGAGCACGAGGCACGTGGCCTGCAGTACCTTTCCCACCCCCCCATGATTCCCCCATCGTGAGACGATTCATTACCATCTCGTATGCGTCTCACAGTAGCCTCCTTACGTGGTGAAGACCCCGCGGCCCTTGGTGCCGATCACGAGGCGCATTGCCTGCAGCTTTACGATCGCAATCATGATCTCCTCATAGTCACAATCATGATCTCCTCATAGTCACAATCATGATCCCCTCATAGTCACAATCATGATCCCCTCATAGTCACACCTAAACACCCCTGTAGCTAAATACCCCTCACATGGTGAACATTCCGCGGCCCTTAGTGCCCAGCACGAGGCACGTGGCCTGCAGCTTCTTCGCCTCCTCCATGACCCCCGCGTCTCTTCACACGACTCATTATCTTGAGTCGCCTCAGTAAAAGACAGGCTGCTTACATAGTGAACATCCCGCGCGACTTGGTGCCGAGCACGAGGCACGTGGCCTGCAGCTTCTTCGCCTCCTCCATGACCCCCGCGTCTCTTGACACGACTCATTATCTTGAGTCGCCTCAGTAAAAGACAGGCTGCTTACATGGTGAACATCCCGCGCGACTTGGTGCCCAGCACGAGGCACGTGGCCTGCAGCTTCTTCGCCTCCTCCACGATCCCCGCGTCTCTTGACACGACTCATTATCTTGAGTCGCCTCAGTAAAAGACAGGCTGCTTACATGGTGAACATCCCGCGCGACTTGGTGCCCAGCACGAGGCACGTGGCCTGCAGCATCTTCGCCTCCTCCACGATCCCCGCATCTTGAGATCCCTCAATACCCCTTACATGGTGTGAAGCGCCCATGAGCCCCTAACATCACCTCACGTCTACCCCTCACATGGTGAACATCCCGCGGCCCTTAGTGCCGAGCACGAGGCACGTCGCTTGCAGCTTCTTCGCCTCCTCCATGATCCCCGCGTCCCGCGAGTCGTTGCGCCCCACGCGCAGCTCCAGGCGCACCTGAGGGGGGCGAGAGGAGGATGGGGATGGCGGAAATGGCGATGGCGGAAATGGGGATGGCGGAGGCGGACGCGGAATCGAGGAGCAGTGAGCTCAGCCATTGATGCTTGGAAACTGGCTCCGTTCTGATCTTAGCTTTGAGTTGTTTCAGAAGTCAGCGCAATGAGTCTAGTCTGTCTCACCTTGGCGTCAATAGAGGCTTTGAGCTGCGAGAGCATGGGCATGATGGCGGTGCGCACGTGCTGCACGATCGCCGTCTTCGACACAGAGCTCTGCGCCACTTCGTACCCAGACCTGCCACAAAGTTTGCAGTCAAATTAGATATGTATATATATATATATATATATTCAAGTCTACGTCAGAAAGTGTATACTCTTGTGAAACGCTTTGAGCACCTGCCAAAAATGCGTACACGTGCGAACGGATGAGATCCGACTCGGATCCGGTCGCGGTTGCGCCCTGACAACCGAAGCAAACCCGGAGCGCAAGACACAACGAAGCTCGATTCCTTGTAAAAGATTCGGTATGTTCCCTGCTATATAACAATGCAGGTATCATCTCACAGTCACTGTCAAGTCCAACCCGGCTTGTACAGATCGCCACACTGCAATAGGCGCCTGACTATTGAGGCGTCTCGAAAACCGCTTTTACACATGGCCACCGCCAGACGCGGTTGCCTCAAACGCCAGTTCAGTGAGCGCCGAGAGTCTCACCTGCCAGGCACTCCCTACCGCCGGACGCGTTCCAGTAACGTTGTTGCTCCTCCGGCGGTACTAGGAAGTGCCCGGCGATCCAACTCTCCTCCTTAACGGGGTATGTTATCCGTCGCACAGTCCGTCTCACAAGACGCGTCTTGCGTCGCATCATTGATCGCCCCACGAAACGCGTCTTACACATCGCACAGCCCGTCTCACTAGACGCGTCTTACCCGGCGCTTTAGTGACGATGTGAAGCAGGACGAGCAGGTCGTCGGGATGCGAGATCTTATTGGCAACGGCCCATCGCAGGGAATCCTTGCTACACGCGTCGTTGCTCACAGGCACCAGCACCCGCTCGTGGCCGTCACCCTCCCACGACATTCTCTAAGCTCAACAGCTGATCTGCGACTCGCTAATGGCTGACCACTAACAAGGCAATGCCTCGCTTGAAACGCTTACCTCCTGTCATTCTTATTTTAAGAAGTTCCTACTTTAAAAGCTATTGGTTCGCTCGGAAGATGACGTCGTTCAGGCACGGAAAGGAGGACAGTGAAACGACAGAATATAAGAACTCCGTGCATTCCAAACTGGCGACAAATGGAAAATGAGCCCAAGCGCTGCCTTAGATCCAGATGATGCTAGCGCGGGTGTTCCCTCGAAGCAGATAAGAAAGGCGGCGGAGTAAAGGATAGATATGAAGCTCTTGTTGCAGCAGTGACCGATTGTGGATGCAAGAAACTGTGCAACTCACCACGATGCACCAGGTTGAGGTGATGTTTGTACGATTCCAAAATTACCCTCCCAACTAACAACTAACTCCTCTTTTTGCGAAATCATTTGATGACTCTAGTTGTAATGGGAAAGCGCTTATGGGCATTCTACCAACCAGAATATCTAGAATGCAGCATTCTGTAACTAGAGTGCAACATTCTGTAACAACTTCACGCTTATGCAGAATGAATCCTAAAAGCTAGTGTTTAGAGGAGTGTGAGACACACTGCTGAATTGCGATGGGACTCGGATGCTGGCTTGTGCGGAACACGCATACGAACCCTCGCGCTGCTGAAAGTTATCTTCAAACGCGTGAAACCCTTCCCTCGAATTACACTTTGCCTGACCAAGCAGTGAATTTCCAAAACTTCTCGGGTGGGAAACAAGCTTGGTGAAGGAAGGGCACTCAACAAAATGCTTGTACCCCAATGAACTCGAGTTTAGCTTTCTGGCTGACTCCTGATTGGAGGGTTATCCTCCATCAGAATCACTGCATTCGGCAAGCCTAGGTCCAGTGGGCTGCTTGCCACCGCACTGTGGGTGGGAGAGGGACTGAGGGCGGCGGGCGGGGCAAAGCTTGCCACAAGGCGCGGAGCGGAGCCATCAAATTGCTGCGGAGGCGGTCCATCCATCACAAACAGAACCGATCCCTTCGGCAATGTCCGCCCGCGCCTTGTGCACAAATATCCTAAGCTCGGCGCTCTGTGTCAAGCTGTTTGGCTGCTTCCCCCAAGTGGGCACTGGGCAAGACAAGCCAACAAGGGGAGGAGGGAAGGGGGTTTGGAGTGGGGAGGCTGCCACAGTACACCTGATGCCCATTTCAGTCTTGTTCCTTATCTTTCTTTGTGCTCTTCTTTCGATCATGCGCTCGCTACGGGGAGAATGGGACTGTATCTGGGTAGCCTGGCGTGTCTTGTCTGGGAAACTCGAATAACTTATTCGAGGTCAAGAATATCTTAGTTTTGTCGTGGGCTAGTAACGCGCGGGCCGTTGGCAGTGAATGTCGACCACTGGGCGTATGGAGTGGCAGGAGGAATGTTCAGAATGGGCGGTCGAGTGAGCATTAGGGTGTAGTTTGGTTGTTCGCCCAAGCGGCCTTGCCAGGGGGGTTTTTATGCGGGCCGTCACAAAACATTCCAGAGTTATCAAGAGCAGTCACATGTTCCGCCAAATCTATCACGGACAGTCACAAAATCTGCCAAATCTATCACGAACCATCACACGGGTATCACCCGCCGTCACTCAAAGGCACTAATTTCTATCACGGGTAGTCACACTCGAAACTTTGCTATCACAGATGAACCCTCTCATCATTTCGTTGACCCGCCCTGAAATACTGTGAAGACTTAGGGACTAAATTTCGGATTGCTGTCTTTTGTTCTGTATACGCGACCATTTTGGGTGCAAAGATACATGGTTACGTTCGAATCGACGTAACACACTTTTGTTTAAAAAATATGAAATAATTCGAACGCATTTATATATATATATATATCTCTTGTTAGAGTTCACAATACATTGGATCTGCCTAAATGTTTATCAACGCACAATTTATATTTCGTCATACAGCGGATATAGTATACAGAATGAGAACGATCTCACCGTAATACTGTAACACTAGCCTTCAAGTAAATACTATAGACATATAATAATCTCATGTCAGCCTATCTCCTCGGAATTTAAATACAGAGGCATTGTATCACAAGGGTTTAGGAAACCATGTTGCACAAACCATGCTATGTACTGCAAATTTTACATCTAGTCAAGCATTGCCGATGTGTTTAATTTGTGAACTCTAGCAATATATATATATGCGTTCGAATTCTTTCATAATTTTTTTTGAAACCAAAGTGTGTTACATCAATTCGAACGTAACCACTTCTCTTTGCATCCAAAATGGTCGCGTATACAGGACAAAAGCCAGCAATCCGAAATTTAGTCCCTAAATCTTCACAGTATTTCAGGGCGGGTCAAGAAATGATGAGAGGGCTCATCTGTGATAGCAAAGTTTCGAGTGTGACTACCCGTGATAGAAATTAGTGCCTTTGAGTGACGGCGGGTGATACCCGTGTGATGGTTCGTGATAGATTTGGCAGATTTTGTGACTGTCCGTGATAGATTTGGCGGAACATGTGACTGCTCGTGATAACTCCGAAATGTTTTGTGACGGCCCGTATAAAAACCCTTGCCAGGTTCGTCCCGGAGGGGTGCCTGGTTTGGCTGCCCAACCTCGTTCTAGCTGGGTGCGGGAAACTAAATCCAGCCAATGAGAAGGCCGACTCCCAATATCTCGTTACAATCTCTCCTCAAGATTCCCTTATTCTTTGTACCCTTTACAGTAAATCTCTCATACACGCATACGAAACTGCCACTTGGAAAGTAGCAAAATGACGCGGGCTGACGCAGAATCTGGATTTGTATCCATCTTGGCCACGCAAGCTGCAGGCCTCAGATGTGGACTGTTGTGGTGTCTAGTGCGGTTGATTCGCTCCACGAGTTAGGTTTTTTACCGCTCTTGATCACGAATGAACTTACTGAACCGCGCAATCAGGCGTAAGAAACGTGCTGCGGGAGCTGGAGGGTAGCACAAATGTTGCGCATTTTAGATCTCGTGCGTTCTACATTTGCTGCTTTTCCAGCGCTCATCCATTCTATGAGCTCCCTTTCACAGCGCCTTTCCTTCTAACATAACACACCAAGCAGCGAAGTGCCGCGCCATCAGCAGCTTCGTACTATCTCCGCCCGTTCTTCCGTCTTCCGTCCATTCTCTTTTCGAGTTCCGCGTCACTTGCCGGCACAAGCCAGTCGCGAAGTCGCGGGGTGCGGGATGGCGTCGGAGGACGAGTCATCGTCAGCCTTCGTGTCGGAGTCCGAGGAGGAAAAGGGTAGGTTCCGGCGTCCTGCGCGCAGACGCAACACTAGAATTAAAAGCCGTATTTCTCTTTTTTCTCAATGGATAAATAATTGTTTCTGTAAGGTTTTTATGCTCGCTTCTGGCGGCAGAGGTTTCTCAGGCTCATTCTTACTATGGCTTGCCAATTGCCTCAAAACCCCCGCCTGTTTCTCGCTGAAATACCTTCAGAGCCGCAGACCGTGGCGCGTTCTTAGTCCGCTATGTTCTCAGCCCCCTTCTCTTCCCCCTCTTGTTTTTTTAATCCAGTCTGCTAAAAATTGTTTCGCCAGCCTGTTATCCCCTCAGTGTTCCCCCCCATCGTCGCCCCTCTCCCTTCCGTTCCTTCTCATCCTCAACCTCCCCATGGCTCCTCCCCCTATGGCGGCCTGGTGTGTTTTGAATCGACTCAAAACTCACCTCAACCTCCCCATGGCTCCTCCCCCCATGGCGGCCGCTCCCAGCAGTGCTGGTGGCGAAGGACGGCGCGGCAGCAGGAGAGGTGATCGAGGAAGCTTCCGAGGCGGAGGCGACGGAAACGGCGGAGGAGGATACCGAAGCGGAGGAGACGGCGGAGGAGGATAACGACGAGGACGACGACGATGAGAAGGACGAGGAGGGCGGTGCGGCGGAGGCGGAGGTGGAGGCGGAGGAGGAGGTGGTGATGCTGCTGTGCGTGCTGAGTCTCGACGACGGCGACGTGCTGCGGAAGCGCAAGATCTGGCGCCGCATCGCCGTTCCCGCCGACTTCTCGCTGCTGGAACTGCACGTCGCGCTGCAGGTGAGCGAGAAATTGGCGCGCCGCAGGTGAGCGAACAGTCACGAACAAGAATAGAGGAGAAGAGAAGCGAAGAGGAACGGAGCAGCGATTGGGAGAACGAGATTGTAACTTGGGAATCTTTCTTGCGAATTATTGGGAGCGACGACTCGCGTGTCAGCGATTTTGTTTGCGTTCTAACTTTTTTTTTTTTTTTTTTCTCGCTTCAACACCAAAAATCAGCTCGTGGCCGTGTGTCACACGGATACAATAGCAGTCTGACGAAACTTCATAACGAGATACCTCCTAATGATTATTGCCATGGAGCCTAATATTAGGCTCCTAACGAAACTTGTGGTACATGCGTTGCGTCGCCGCGATTTGGTTCGGCCCAGCCAGCCTGTGGCCCCGCCTGTTCCACAACACTGCTTCTCCACCATTTACCCATGCACCCGTTTTGCCATTCCATTCCCCGTACCCTCCACTCCACCCTCCCTCCTCCCTTATCCCTCGCATCATAGAACGCATTCGACTGGGAGTCCACGCATCTCCTCGACGACTTCACCCAACCGCACGCGTCACTCACCTTATTGCTGTTCTATGATCCCCCGGCCCCCTTCCTCCCCCGTACCCCCTCTCTCCCGCCTCCGCCCATCTTCCCCGCCATCACAGAACGCGTTCGACTGGGAGGACACGCATCTCCACGACTTTACCCAGCCGCGCCGCCACGCGTGGCGCCGCCTGCTCGACCCCGCCGCCGCTCTGGCTGACGAAATCACTGATTCCGATGCCGAAACCGACGCTGCTACAACCAAGCCCAAGCCCGCTACAGCCGCCGCTGCTACAGCCAGCATTGTCGCCCCTGCTACATCCGAGGCTGTGCTCCCGCCACTGCCAGACACGCAGTACCGGGGGTTCGGCCGGACGGATCTTTCGGCTGTAGCGGAGCTGCTACAGCTGGACCTGGACTCTCTGCCGCCCGGGTTCACGCGCACGTTCAAGACTGTAACGGGCGCCAAGGAGGAGGCGGCGGACGATTTGATTCTGACGCCGGCCAGTTTGGATCTGGGCGGCAGCGCGGAGGTGGTATTTGTGGAGCATGCTGACGTGGCAGCAGCGGCGGGAGAAGGGAAGGAGGTGGCGTTGCTGGCGGGACCTGGCGAGGTGAGGGGGAAGATGTGGAGGGGGGAGTGTGGGAGAGGAGGTGGGGAGGGTGGAGTGTGGGGGTGGGGGGAGTGTAAGGGAGAGGGGCAGAGGAGTTTGGAAATGTAGGGTGTGGTGGATGTTTGGGGGAAAAGAAATGTGGAGGAGGAGAGGGTCCTCTGTGCACCGCCTCCCACCCACTCCCACCCCCCTTTGCTCCCCCTTCCTGTTCCCCTCTCCTTGCTCTTCCGCTTCCTGTTCCCCTCTCCTTGCTCTTCCCCTTCCTGCTCCCCCCCTCCCCGCTGCTCCCCCCGTTGCTGCTTTCCCCCCGTGTCCCCCCCTCCACTGCTCCCCCTCCCATGCTCCCCCGTCTCCCCGCTTCCTGCTCCCCCCCCTTCTTGCTCCCTCTCCTGTACTTCCCTTCTCCCTCACTCCCCTCCCTCTCTTCCCCCACCCCCCATCAGATGGTGGACGAGAGGGCCGTAGAGGTGGGAGTCGTCTTTTCCAAGGCTGACACTCAATCCCCCATCAGATGGTGTTTTGTACTCCCCCCCCTACCTCTCCCTCCCCCCATCCACTCGCGCCCCCAAAAAATTCCCACCCTTCAGGTATTGGACGAGAGGGCGTTTGAGGTGGGGGCTGTGTTTTCAAAGACCGACCCGCTGCTGGTGTACCAGTACGACTTCGGGATGAGCTACGAGGTGCACCTCATTTTCGAGGGTAAATTCCCCGCCACCGAGGGGGTGAATTACCCTACGTGCCTGGCGGGCGCGGGGGCGAGTCCAGCAGAGGACGGCAACGATATGGACGATGAGGGCGCGCTGCTTCCCTCTTACGACTACACTGACTTTGCTGTGCTTGATGTGAGTACTGGCATGTTGATGGATGTGGGTCATTGGGCTGGGATTGATTTCGTTGTTTAGTCCAGCAGAGGACGGCAACGACATGGATGGTGAGGGCGCGCTGCTGCCTTGCCTTGGTGTGACCACGAATTTCACTGTTGTTGATGTGAGTCACTGCGCGGAGCTTGTATGAGTAAGGGCGTGGGTGCGAGGGAGGACGATGGGGGAGGGGAAGGACGGCAACGACATGCATGATGAGGGCGCGCTTCTGCCTTGGTGTATTTTTGAGACGTCTCAAAAATACACTTTTTACACGTTTTGAGACGTCTCAAAAATACTTTTTTTTACACGTTTTGAGACGTCTCAAAAATACACTTTTTTACACGTTTTGAGAGGTCTCAAAAATACCCTTTTTACATGAGGGCGCGGTTCTGCCTTGGTGTGACTACACCAACTTTGCCGTTCTAGGTGTGATTTGGGGTGCTGTTGAGTGGTGTGCAGGCTGGCTATGGTGGATGTGAGTTCACAATGGCAGCACGGTCAAGCCACCCTTTCCCCTTGCCTTGCTCCTTCCTTGTTGCTCCTCTCCCCCGCCGCTCGCCCCATCAGGTGTTGGCTAACTTTGAGAAGACCTTTGAGGACTCGTGGCCCGTGGGCCCAGGCTCGGAAGACAGCATCGACGCTCCCCGATGCTACATGTGCAGGTACGTGCACACCACCTGTGCGTGCAAGGTTTCTGCTGCAGAACCTGTATGTGCAGGTATGGCCATACCGGGACCCGGATGCATGTTTTGAACAAAATGGTTTGGGACTTCCTCCAGATTTAAACCGTTTGCCCTAATGTCACCCACGCTCCAATATCGAAAACTCCTCCTACCCACCATCCACTCCTCTCCCTGGCACTACCACGTGAAGAGAGGGTTTTTTTGAGACGTCTCAAAAATACCCTCTCTTCACGTGGCTAAACTCCTCCTACCCACCCTCCACTCCTCTCCCTGGCACTACCCCGTTTTCGCTCTTCCACTATCCCATCCCCTCAGGCTGTCCACTCCCCCTCCCCTGCCTGCACCCTTTCCACCTTCTCTCCCTTCCCAACGATGTCACCCACAACCCTCACCCACTCCCCCCACCTTGGTCACCCTCTCCCCCACCTACGTCACCCACTCCCCCACCTACGTCACCCACTCCCCCACCTACGTCACCCACTCCCCCCACCCACACTATCCCAGGTACAACCGCGAGTGTGGGCGGCGCAGGGAGTGCACGGGCAAGTGCTGTGGCTACTGCCTCACCCCTCTGCACCTGCTGGCCGGCTCCATCCCGCTGCCTTTCTTCCCCGTACCTTTTCACCCTCGCGTCCCTTCCTACCCTATCTGCCATCTCCTCTCCCCCACCCTCCACCCCACTAACCCACTTAACTTCCCATACCTTCACTATCCCAGGTACAACCGGGAGTGTGGGCGGCGCAGGGAGTGCACGGGCAAGTGCTGCGGCTACTGCCTCAAAACCCCGCTGCACCTGCTGGCCGGCTCCATCCCCCTGCGCGACGCTGACGCCGCGTATGAGAGCGCAGCACAGAAGCTGCTGCAGCAGCAGAGCAACGCCGCTGAGAGCGCTGAGGCTTAGAGTTTTAAAGGGTGGGTGGGTGGGCAGGGCAGGACTAGGGGTGGTGGTGGTGAGCATGGGCAGGGCGGGTGGGCAAAAGGTGTGGCACAGGTTATGAACAAACCATTCTTTGATACGTATGATGCTGAGCTGATGCTAAATGAGTAGGCGGTGTACAGTAGAAACTGGGAGGGGGTAAGACAGGCATGTGGGTGCTGGCAGGACAAAGCCCACGGTGAAAATAGTCATACTGTAGATTGACCAAGGTACAGCAGCATTGGTGAACTGAACATGTAACAGGTCAAAAATATGTTTTTTCATATGGTATGGCAGAAGTTCCAGACGCTAAATGGGGAAGGCAATGGCAATGCGTGGTGAGGGTGTTAATGAGATTGTCCTGGGTTTTTTCCTGCATTGCACCAAGACTGAAGACACCAAACTGTAGGCCCAGCGACACCTGAAGCAGCTGATAGCCGTTCACCTTTTAGTAAAAAAAAAAAAAAGACAAAGCAGTGCTCCCAGTCGTCTTTTCATCCCACCCCACCTTATTTCATCCTGGTTTTGTCCTCCGGATAAGCCCTGTACCCCTCTTGCTTCCACTCCCTGGGCTTGCGACGCCATTCTAGGAACAGCGATCGTCTGAAATCCCTGATCGTCTAAATTTTGGTACCAACTTTAATTTACCAGGGAAAGAGCTTCTGGAAACTCGGGACATAAATTCAAAGAAGGCTCAGAAGCAGCAGTTGCGGCACAATTGAAGGAGCACGCACAGTGCAGTGCCCGCAGCAGTCTTCTTGCTCCATAATCCATCCCGACTCGTCCTCCTTGTAAGACCTACAATCCTCCTCCTTGTACGGTAAACCCCAAACCCTGTGCCCCTTCCTGCTTCAGCTTCCTCAGGTGTTCCTTTAAAACTCGCGTCTCATATTTACGAGCATTTAACACTTGGTTGGAAGCTCGCGTCAGTGATTGGTTTCGACAGAGACGCGACCCCAGCTAGTCACAAATTTTGTGATTCGTCAACCAGTCACGGTTAAATCAAGTGTAAATCCAACCAACTGTAAAACGGAGAAAATATGAGACGCCCTCTTTAAGAGCTCAAATCAAATGTGTGCACAACGCAGTGCCGCCAGCACTTTTCATGTTCCACCCCAGCTCTCCATCCTTGTAAACCCTGTACCCCTCCTCTGTACCCCTTCTCCTTGTAAACCCAGCAGTACCCCTTCTCCTTGTAAACCCAGCAGTACCCCTTCTCCTTGTAAACCCAGCAGTACCCCTTCTCCTTGTAAACCCAGCAGTACCCCTTCTCCTTGTAAACCCTGTACCCCTCCATGTAGACCCTGTACCCCTTCCTTCTTCAGTTTTCTCAGGTGTTTCTAGAAGCGCTTCAAACCAAACACCTCAAACCAAGCGACTCAATCCTAGCGCCTCAAACCGGCCTCAAAAGCAGCAGTCGCAGTCGAAGGGGCACAGCGCTGTGCCGCCGGCACTCTTCTTATTCCACCCCAACTCCTCCTCCATGTAAACCCTATACCCCTCCTCCGTCCGCTTCCTCGGCTTACTCTCTGCGTCCACGCCACTTCCGCTGGTTTTTTCTTTCTTCTTCCCCTTTTTCACCGCGGGAAGTTTGTTGCCGCCCTGGTCTTTCGCGCCTCCTTTGCCGTTTTTTCCTTGCTGCCCGCTGCCCGCAGCCGCTTGATTCTTGCTCTGCTTTGCCTGGTTGAAAATCGCGTCTATGTCGTCGCGGGCCGCTCGCTTTCGCTTGTCGCCAGGCGGCGACGGCTGCGACTCCGTTGCCGGAGTCGCATCGAGGGTCGCCGAGTTAGGGTCCGCTGTCGCCACGTCTGCGACCGCTGCGACTTCAGCAGCGAAACCCGCACTTGCGACGTCATCGTCACGTGCTGTAGCCAGCGTCGCTGGATGCTCGGTTAAGTTCGGTTCACCCCGGTTGGGTGCAGTTCCCGCCTTCTTCTTCGCCCTGCCTACCTTCGAGGAAGTTACGGGCGCCATGGCTGCACGGCCGCTTCTAAGCTTCCCCGAGCTTCCCATTCTTCCCACTAGCACGGCTCGCGTACATACGCTTTAAGAGCTGCCTCGTAAAACTGCGACGCGGTCGCGGTACAGTGGACCCGTTGGGATGTGGCCGGAAATCAGCGGGGGAAACGGGAGAGCATTAGGACTCAGCAACACTCCTGGCCCATTGGCATGTACTCAGCTGTGAAAAATGGATTTAGGGCGTGTAACTTTTTCCGATTCAGTCAAATGTCCGGACGGAGACCCCAAACCGTCCGAACGGTGCTCCGTCCGGACAGTTGGGGATGTGGTTCGGACGATGAAGCGTCCGTACCCCTATTATGACACTTTTTTGCAGTTGCGAAATTTTTTTTGAGCGAGAGTGTAACGCGCATAACCTACCTCGTCAGCACATCGCTCAGTTCGCAAGCATGCATTTGCGACTCGGTAATGTTTAGTGGGTTCGGAAACATGCCAGACTGTAACGAGTTCGTTTTTTTGTAGTGCTGTGAGTCTGTGTGCCCGTTCGGACGATTGTGGAACTTTTGTGTTGCCTTTCCATACCAATCTGGTTCTGGCGAGCGGGAAACCGAGTCGCCAAAACTGATGAAAATTGTGCCTCGCGCACCAATGACGTTGCAGGAGTTCCGGACGGTCCGAAATGCTGTCCGGACGACGTCAGGGGCATAGAACGGACGATGGACAAGCAGGAAAGTGTCAGAATTCGTACGGACGATCGCGACGTTGCGAGGGGTCTCGCGAATTTAATAACGAATCCAAACGAAAATTGTAACCCTACAAAAGTCCGGACGGTTCCTCCGTCCGGACGATGAAAAGTGAAAAAGTTACACGCCGCGCGTGTGATCTTTTTTTAACTTCCCAAAGTTCGAACTTTAGAAAGGTTCTACACGGTAAAATACAGTTGAAAGATTTTTTGCCACGGTGCAAAGCGGTTTGAGTTCGAGCTTAGACAAAAATTCGAAGATCACACGCGCCCTTAGGGCGCGTGTGATCCGTGAAATTCGTGAAAGTTTACATTTTTTGGGCGAGTTGTGCGAAGTGAACATAAGTCGAATCAATCTCGACTTCCTTTGTATCGGGGTTCGCACATCTGGACCACAACACTGCAGAAAAGCACACACACATACAAGGTCGAGTGCGCGTATTCGAACTTGTAAAATCGCACCGAGCCGCATTTCTACAACGTAGGTTACCCGGTTCAGACGTCTTGACAGTGCGCCACGCGGCCGACGTGCGCCTCGGTTTCGGATAGCCTAGACCTCCAGCTCACCTTCAACACTGGGGTACAAATATCAGAGGTTGCCCACCTGGAGCTCTCGTCATTCCCCAAACATGACGATTCTCGCCACGTGGCCTCTATTCAGTACACGAAGGCTGTGGTGAGTTCGTTGTGCCACTGTTGCTACTCGTGAGTCGCTCGCACATTTCGCCCGATGACTGAACGTGCGGGAAATCACACACGTGAATGTGAACATGCCGAAGCACGTTCACAACTAAAACTCGAGTCTTGTTCAAGTTTGCAGTTCGCATGTTGCCAAACCCAAAGTTGACGAATTTTCGCTAATAGCTCCATGCGATATTGGCGAAACGGGTAACCACCCAAAGTTCGCACTTTATTTTGAACTTCAAAACCGACCTCACACGCCCTTAGTTGCCCTCTCGGAAGAAGGCGAGGAATGTTGGGCGAAAGGAAGTGGTTTTGCCTGAAAAATTTGTGAATGTCGATAAGGAGCAGGTGACGAGCTTGCAACGAGGATGAATTCTGCACGGGGCGAAACTTTATAGATCGTTTGCGGGTATCCAGTTACACGATCGATCACTTACTGTTTAAAATCAAAGAAAAAACTACATCACCTACATGGCAGACAACTTCAGGCTCTAGCTGCCTCATTTCTCATGTGCTGCATTGAGAAGCATTTTTCCACAAACATCTATCCCTGCTCCAGCCCAATCCCTTCTGCGACCCTTCCCTAGCAAAGAGCAGCAGGCGAAGAGCATATTTTTTCACTATCAACGTTCCCACCTCACTTTATGGCCTCGTTCACTCCCTTCTTTTCTTCCCTGCCCACTAAGGTCACCTGGTGGGCAACATCCGTGACCTTGAATTTGATCAATGCTCTCTCCAGCAGACCAAAACCTGCTCCAGATCTGCGCCAGACGTGCCCCCGCCTGTCCAGGACCTGCCTCCTGTTTATGCCTCATTACACACCCGTCCTCGCGGAACCATTCCTCTCTCTCTCCCCACGTGAGCAACACATTTAGGAACTCCCATCATCAATACCCTCCTCCATCCTCCAACGCCCAACCCTCATACATGCTCACATCAAGCCCTCCTCTCTTATTTCTCACATCACTACCCTCCTCTCCCCCCCTCTCGCACATCAATACCCCCTCGCCTCTGTGACTGTCGCCCCCCATAACCTCTCTCTTCCCGGACATACCCATCCCTGTCCCTCTCCCTATACGACACATCCCTGTCCCGATACGATCCATCTCTCTCCCTCCCATAATCTCTCCCATCACTCTCCCTATAGTCCCTCCCTCCACCATCCCTCCCATACTCCCACCCCCCTGCACCGCTCTCCCTCTCCCTCCCATACTCCCTCCCATACTCCCTTCCATGCTCCCTATCCCGGCTCGCATACTCACTCCTACCTCCCCCGCCCCCATAATCATCCTCTGAAAACCCTCTGTTCCGCGCCCCCCTTCCTGCTGATTCACTCGTAGGGCTCCGGCTCGCGCCTCCCCTCCCTCCTGGTCTAGCACTCCTACCCCCCCCATCATCATCATACATATCATACTGTCCCTTTGCTGCTGGTCTTCTCTCCTCATCCAACCCGCCTCTCCCGTCTGCCCTCTGCTGCCCCGGGCCCTGCTGCTGCTGGGACAACACGCCATCCCCCTGCTGCTGCAGACCAGGTATTGGTGGGGACACGGCAGCAGCAGTTGTGGAAGCACCAGCAGCGGCACCACCAGCAGCAGCAGCAGCAGTAGCAGCACCGGTACTAGCAGCAGGACTAGCAGCCGCTGCAGAGGAGGCGGCGGGATCATCAGGGTCTTCTTGGGAGAAGGAGCGGCGGTGACGGCTGGGCGAGTCTGTAGGGGACGCTGCTGGGCTGGCTGCTGCTGCGAGCTCCTCTATTGCCTCCACACACTTGTGCTCGTACCACCAGTCCTCCTGCAACAGACTGCGAGGGTACAGACAAAAGAAGGGTAGAGAACAGTAAAGATGTGTGACGGCAAGGTGGGGTAGTGTTGCTGCGAACAAGTGAGACAACTGCTGCTGCGAGCTCCTCTATTGCCTCCACACACTTGTGCTCGTACCACCAGTCCTGCTGTAGGAGACTGCATAGGATATCGGATAAGAGAGTGATGTGAGCAAGTGAGACCACTGCTGTTGTTGCTGCGAGCTCCTCTATAGCCTCCACACACTTGCACTCGTACCACCAGGGAGACTGCACGGGACAGAGGGGCAAAGAGGAAGGGGAAACGGGTGATGGGGGGCACGGGCAAGGGGGGGGAACGGAGGCACCTAATGACCTGCCCAAAGATGCACAATTACATCAACAGGAAGAGCACAGGGCACCTGCTGTTCAGACCACCCTCACCTGTTGGGGTCGCCTCCAGTCTGATCAGTGAAGAGGACGATGGCCTTGGTGGCGCTGTCCTCTGCCACCTTGCGCATGGCCCGGGACGAGTACTTGCCCGCCTTGGCCACCTGCATCACGAAATACATGTCAAACACCAGCTGGAGTGGGGAGGGGGGGGAAGGAGGGTGGGGTTGGGAGGTGGGGAGAGAGGTGGAGTGGGGTAAGGGGACAGAATAGAGAGAGTGAGCGCTTGGGTTCAGACGTGCGCATGGCCCACATGGCCCACATGGCCTGCATGGCCCACATGGCCTGCATGGCCCACATGGCCTGCATGGCCCACATGGCCCGCATGCCCCGCATGGCCTGCATGGCCTGCATGGCCCGCATGGCCCGCATGGCCAGCATGGCCCGCATGGCCTGCATGGCCCGCATGGCCTGCATGGCCTGCATGGCCTGCATGTCCCGCATGGCCTGCATGGCCTGCATGGCCCGCATGGCCCGCATGGCCCGGGAGGAGTACTTGCTCGCTTTGGCCACCTGCATCATGAAATACATGTCAAACACCAGCTGGTGGGGAGGGGGAGGGGGGAGGGGGGGGGGGGGGGGGGGGGGGAAGGCTCATGATGAGCCGCTCTGCTGGGAAGCCACCTCCCCTACTGACTCGCTTATCATCCCATTTCCTTTCAGCCACACACACAAAAACACAGAAAGGCGCACCTGCTGCAGTCCGGTGGGGCCGAGGGCATACTCGGCGTTCTCGAGCTCGTCCCAAAACAGAGCTGTACACCATGAGGCCCATCACGAGCCACTCGGTGAGGCAGGCACCTCCCTTGCTGACTCTACTATCATCCCCTTCCCTCGCCATTCCCCCGTGCACATACAAGAGCGCACCTGCTGCAGTCCGGTGGGGCCGAGGGCGTACTCAGCATTCTCGAGCTCATCCCACAACAGAGCTGTAGACCATGAGATGAGGCCCAACATGAGCCACTCGGTGAGGCGAGGCAGGCACGTCCCTCCCATACAGCTTTGCCCTCATGCAAACACACCTGCTGAAAGCCCACACAAACACACCTGCTGCAAGCCTGTAGGCCCCAGAGCGTATTCAGCGTTTTCGAGCTCGTCCCAGAAGGAGCTGTAGACCATGAGGCCCATCATGAGCCACTCGGCCAGGCGCATGAGCAGCAGCGTGACCACGCGGTCGCGCCCTCCCAGCACGTATGTGGCGGTGGAGAGGATGGAGTGCAACGCCATGTAGAGCGCCTGGGGGGATGGACCATGGGAGGATGGAACAAAGAAAGGTGCGTGTTAGGTAGGGGGTGAACAGAACACATTGTGGCAGCACGAGGCAGCATGCAGCAGCGTCACCATGCAATCACGCCCTTCCATCGCATCGCATCGCATCCCATCCCATCCCATCCCATCCCATCCCATCCCATCCCGTCCCGTCCCATCCCATCCCATCCCATCCCATCCCATCCCATCCCATCCCATCCCATCCCATCCCATCCCATCCCATCCCATCCCATCCCATCCCATCGCATCGCATCGCAGAACATTTGTGGCGGATGAGTTGGGAGGATGAAGTGCAGTGCAAAGCCATGATGAGCGCCGAAAGTGAGGTGTGCGGTTTAAGCAACGTCCTGGATGACTAATGCTGACGTGGACAGAGCAGATGCTGACCTGGAAGGGCGGCGACGGTAGGGGTTCGAGGGCTCACTGAGTGGATCGCATCTTGGCGTCCATGTGCAGGTACTGGTGCGAGGTGAGGAAGGGTTGGCAAATGCTGACCTGACTAACACTCACTGGCCTGGACACCAGATGCTGACCTGAAAAGGCGGCGAGGGGAGGGGCTTCAGCGCCCACTGGGTGGGGCGCATCTTGGCGTCCATGTGCAGGTACTGGTGCGCGGTGAGGATGGGCTGGCCGTCGTGGCCGTACATGAACTCGGCCACCAGGCACGAGCACAGCACGTCCCTCAGCTTGTCCACCGCCTTCTGCAGCCGCCTCCGCCACTCCTTGTGCTCCGCCGCGTTGCTGTGAGAGTGCGAGACAGGGGGCAGGGGGAGGAGAGGTGGGAGAGGGAATTGGGGGTGGTTGGGGATGGGATTGAGGGCCCCACCCACCAATTTTCGAGCACAGCACGTCCCTCAGCTTGTCCACCGCCTTCTATAGCCGCCTCCGCCACTCCTTGTGCTCCGCTGCGTTGCTGCCCGGGGGGGAAGGGGAGGGGAGGGAGGAAAAAGCAAGGGGATCGAAGGATACAACGCGGAGGTGGAGAGGAGGAAAACAGGGGGATGGAATCCACGAGGATTTCGAAAGAGTGTTCAGAGAAACGATTTGGAGGGAGAATAGGGAGTGAGGATACAGAGAGAGTGGAAGAAGCGAGCGTACCGTCCTCCAGCAGACAGCCTCCTGTCAGGATCCGCCCCGCCCTGCTTCCTCCCCCCTCGCCCCCCTCCCCCTCCCCCACCACCTTCCTCTCCAGCAGCCAGCGTGAGCCTCTGAGCCAGCCTGGGCAGCAGATCATCCGCCAGAGCCGACGCATTCCCCAGCAGCGCCAGCTGCTGCTGCTCGTCCTCTGCCGTCCTCACACTCCCGTCTTGCCACGGCTCCTCCCCGTTCTCCTTCTCCCCACCCTTGCCCCCGCCCTTGTCCTTCCCTCCTTCCCCTGCCCCGTTCCCCCCGTCCTCGTCGTCGTCATCCTCGTCGGAGGGCGAGGGGAGGGCTTTCTGCAGCAGGGCCACGTAGGACTCGAAGAGAGACGCCAGGCGGTCGAGAATGCGCCCAAACAGCTGCAGGCTGATGACTGGGAGAATATCTTCCACTAGATCCTGACGGGTGGCGTGGAGGGATGGGGGAAATGGCGGGGAGGGGTGAGGAGGAATGAGAAGGGGAATGAGAGGGGAGAGAGGTTGGGAGCAGATGCTCGATCCGTGGAGAGGAGGAAGGGAGCCGACGCTCGGTCCGTGGAGAGGAGGAAGGGTGATGATATGATGGGAAGAGAGAGGCCAGGCGGTTACCCCCCCATTCACCTCATTCACCCTCCCCACCCCCAACCACTCACCACGAGCAGCAGGTAAAACCGCTGGCCGCTGCTGGACAGCCGCAGGTGCATGAGCCCCGGGCCGAGCGTCTGCTGCAGCGCTCGCACCCTGCCCGTGGCAGCAGCGCCGTGGGGCAGCGGCTGCAGAACCCAGTCGTCGACAGCGACCATGGTGGCGACAGAGTCCTCTATGCGGATGATGTTGAACTCGAGCGCCTCCTCCACACTGGGCCGCACGAGCTTTGAAAGAACAGGTGATAGGGTCAAACCCTGCTCTTCCAGTAACCTGTAGGGGAGTGGGGTGGAGGGCGAGGGGCAACACAGGGACAGAACTTTTAAAGTGTGGCTGCACCCCACCCACCTGCCACACACCTGCACTGCCCCACCACCCACCCACCTGCAGTGGTCCAGAGCAATGCGCACGCATTGAGTAGCAGCGTGCAGCCCCCCAGCAGCAGCAGCAGCAGCAGCAGCAGACGCTTGAGCAGCGAGACACAGACTCTGTCTCCCTCTGCGCCCACAGCAGCAGATCCCAAGCACCCACCCAATAGCACTGCAACACCCCACACCCACCACGCACCTGGACTGCCCCAACACCCCTCCCACCTGCTATGGCCCAGCACCCACCCACCTGCAGTGACCCACCTGCCACCCACCTGCAGTGACCCAGGGCGATGCGGACACACTCAGCGGCAGCGTGCAGGCCGCCAGCAGCAGCAGCGGAGGAGAGCACGTGGCGCTTGAGCAGCGACACACAGAACTCCGTCTCCCTCTGCGCCCACAGCAGCAGATCCGCCGCACACGCTGGGTCCGACGCGAATATGCGCGCTGAGTCCGTGGCTGCCTGGGATATGGCCGAGAACACCAGCTGCGGGTGTGGAGGGGAGGGGAGGGAACGAGGTGAGAAAACGGATACAAGGCCTCTCAAAATGGTGTGGGCTGTCACTGCCTGGGGAGAAAAGTGGGGGGAGAAATGGGGAAAGGGGAAAGGGGATGAGGGAGAGACACGTTAAGCCACCCACCCGTGACCATTCCAGGACCTTCACTCCCTTATCCCTCCCCACGCCTTCCCCTCCCTCACGGCCTCCCCCTCCCAACGCTCCCCGTCCCCTCACACACACTCACCTGCGCCAGGGCAGCAGTGTACGCCCCGCCAAAGCTCGTCCCGCGGGGGCGCAGCAGGCGGGATCCGCTCCTGATGCGCTCCCCGTACGCACCCAGCAGCAGCTGGTGCGCGCGCTCGGTCTCCCCCAGGCGGTACAGCGCGCCCACGGCCTGGCGCAGCTCCTGTCCGCGCACAGCCGCCTGCTGCGCCGTCTCCTCCAGCTGCGCCATCAGCCACGCGCGCCTCTCCGCGATCGCCGCCGCCAGCGCGTTCGCCGCGTCCGCGCTCAGTATCTCCTCGTCCTCCCCGCCCGCTCCGCCCCCGCCCCCTTTCCCCCCGCCTCCGCCCCCGCCCGCCCCGTCCCCTGCTGTCGCCAGCGCCAGCTGCACAATCTGCTGCCCCTGCTCCAGCAACTCTATAGCGCGGTCGACCTTCCGCTCCGCTATAAGAATATCCAGTATATCCGGGAGCGCCTCCGCGTATTTCTCAATCTCGGTGGGCTCGGGAACCTCGACGCTCCACAGCCGCTCGTCCTCCTCCTCGTCCTGCTGCGGGGTGGCTAACGAGGCCGCGTGAGACGAGGACGAAGCTCCGGCGAACGTGGACGAAGTACCAGCAGTGATAACCGACGAGGTAGTCGACGCAGGAGTCGACCCCCCACCCCCACCCCCACCACCAGAAGCGCTATTACTATTATCATTATTCATGCTATCCGCGGCTAGGGAATGGATGAGAGCGGTCTGCACGGAGAGGAGGTTCTTCATCTGCTGCAGCTCCACCTCGAGCTCCGCGATCTCCTTGGACGTGCCGATGAAGGCGGTGTAGTTGGCAAACACGCTCTTGCGCATCTCGTCCGCTGATACCCGCCGGTAGTCCGCCAAATCCCCCACCAGCAGCCGCACGCCCTGCAGGGCGTAAGGGGGAGGGAGTATGGGGGGGAGCGGGGAGGGGAATAAGGGGGGTTTCCGATGAAGGCGGTGTAGTTGGCGAACACGCTCTTGCGCATCTCGTCCGCTGACACCCGCCGGTAGTCCGCCAAATCCCCCACCAGTAGCCGCACGCCCTGCGGGGGGAGGGAGCGGGGGGTGAGGGGGGAAAGCGGGGGGAGCACGAGGGGATGCGGGGAGATGAACAAGGTGGGAATAAGCGCAGGAGGGGAAGGGGGGAAGGGGGGAAGGGGGGAAGGGGGGAAGGGGAAGAGGGGGAAGGGAAAGAGGAGCTGAAGTGTATGCCACGTACCCGCTCGTCCATGATCTGCATCTGGTCGTCCACATACTTCTCCGCGTCGAACTTGTCGTGCGAGAAATTCATCTTGCCGCCTCACTCGCTGCCACGCCGAGTGCCCGCGGAATGGGAGAGCCTCGGAAAAAGCTGGGAGGAGACGCGCTTCACTATGTGGAGCTTTACAACGGGTGGTGATCAGCCAAGGAAACCCTAACCGTGGGTAGCACCGGACCCAGAGGCGGAACGCGAAGGGCTACACGTGTATCCTGCGGTAAAACGTCTTAATGTCTTGCGGTAAATTAACCCTAATGTTAGCGCTGGTGCTAATTGCCGGCCAAATGTCGGAAAACTGAGCACTGGTATTATAGAGATTGAACATTAATATACGAAATCATAGAACTCGAATTTGCTAGAAAAAGATACAGGCTTTCGTACGTAGATAACCAGGTCGCTGCCATTGTGGCATCGAGTTACAAGTCTGGATGACGATAACGAGTTGAGGCGTAGAGGCGCCGACGCCACTGCGGCAACGCCATGGTAGCTACCGAGAGATTAGCGACGCGAGGAATGTGAAGCTGAGAAGTAAAGCTCCGGCATAATGAGTGATAATCAGTCTCTCGACACGTTACGGACCAGTAGCCATTCGTCACCAGCGGAACCAAGGTCCTCCCTCGTAAACGCCTCAGTTAAACATGAACGCTGACGAAGCGATTTAATTGACAATTTCACGAGACGTCCTCCCTATAACCGGAAATAACCACTATTCGGAACGCATCGGGGTGAAATGGCATCTAGCAGACTGCTAACTAATCAAATTGCCATCACATGTAGGTCTGGTGCTTCTTTTTGTGCTTGGCCCAGCCGGCCAGCACCAACCTTGAGCACTACGGTCCGAGCCAGAAAATGGTGCTCCCTCGGCCAGACCACCCGCAGCCCTGCACCTCCAAGGGCATGTGGGCTGTAGTGTAGACCACGGGGCGAACCTATTCTGGCTAGAGACCTTTGTAAAAACAATCACGAGGAAGTGATTAACGAGACAATTTTCGCGTTGACTTCGGCCACCGAAGCGTTGACATTGACCTGAAAGCCCACTACAATCCCCACATGCATTTTCGAAGCAGCGATGTTGGCATGTTTACATGGAAAACAAATTTACATTTATGCAAGCCCAACAAGCTCATTACAAACCAGGGCTCCTCCAGCACCTTGATCAGGCTTCAACGCTAGCAGAAGAACTATGGCGATTTGAACCCTGGTGGTACGTTGATGTGCTAGTTCAGAGTAGCCCGTTTGTTTTTCTGCTGGGTGGAGCTGCTGCGCGGTCGGACTGTGGGGAACTTGAACTTGAGTAAAATGGACTGTTGGGGCAGGATGTGTTTTGCCTGGTGGTATTGGGCGGTGTGTATCTTCATTCCGTCCGTCTCTTTGCTAGCTAGGGTGTATCCAATTGTTTGGCTGAACTTCCCTGCTATCTTTGTTGGGTTAGGTGATTCTTTCGCCTTTGTTTGGTTCGGGTGCATACACCTTACCATGCCTTACCATACCTCAGTTACTGACCATACCGTGCCTTTACCTTAGGGCGCGTGTGATCAAAGTTCGAACTTCCCAAAGTTCGAACTTTTAGAAAGGTTCTACACGGTAGGATACAATTGAGCGATGTCTCTCCACGATGCAAAGCGGTTTGAGTTCGAACTTTGACAAAAATCCTTGGATCACACGCGCCCTTACATCACCTTGCATCATTCATATGCACTGGCATATCACCCAGCTACGTATTCATCACTGCTACTGCTGTTTTTACGGTACTAATGCTGCTATGTGTACATCACTGATTTTGCTATTCCTGTTGTTGTGCTGTTCCCGGTGCCTTCTGTTGACCTGTGAAGGGCAGAAGGCGATGCAGGCAGGATGGGAAATTCATGAGAGACAAATACCACAAGGGGGGAGCAAAGTAAAAGAGGAGGAGAAGACTCTAGCTTTCGAAATTGCAAGGGGCAAGAGATACTACAAGGGAGAAGCATGCAGAAACCAGCTGAAACGAGACCCAGACGAGAAGAGAGGAGCATGCAAAGTGCTGGAGGAGCTGAGAGGGCCACCGTACTTGTGCAAGTGACTAAGTGTCAGAGGGAGTAGTCTGAAAGGACCAAGTCACCTGGAAGAAAGGGTAACCACCAAACAGGGGGAACCAGAAGAGAAGGAGGGCGCAAAGAGGGAATAAGGTGATCTATGTGTGCGGATTTTAAGTTGGGCTGCACAAGTGCGGTTTGAAGGCAGCGAGGCACAAGGACTCAGTCAAACATAGCATGGCAAGCATGGGAGGGTGGGTGCAGAACGGGGGAAAACACTCACCTCGTTTGAAAATATGGATTCGAGCCGCAGCAAGCGTAGGGTCTCCTCGAAATTCTTGACTAACAACTAGGAGTACTTAGAGTGGGAAAAAAGGTAGAATCAGGACTTGGTAAGTCCAACTTCAGTAAAGAACGTAGGCGTACGCGTTTCGGCCGTGAGGCCTTTTTCTTGCGCATGGGTGGGTGGGTGCAGAACGGGGGAAAACACTCACCTCGTTTGTTTCCAAGCAATCCTCCCTACTGTCCTTGCCTGCTTCCCCCTTTCCCTCCTTCCATTCTCCCCTCATTCCCTCAATTCATCCTTTCCTCCTCCCCTCATTCCCTCCTTCACTTCTCCCCTCCTCCCTTCCTATCCTGTAGTGCCACTGCATGCCCATTGATGGTGTTACTAACACCACGCCTGTTGCACGGCGCAAGGGAAAAGGGGAGAGCGTTGAGAGGGGCACAATCTCAGATGCTTGAGAAAGCCAAGAGCAATGCCAAGAGCAATGGCAGAAGCAATGTGAGAAGCAATGGCATCAACCAGAAGAAGCAGTGGAAACCAACTTGGATGAAGCGAAATCGAGTTCTAAGACTTGCCGCACGGCGACCTATATGCCCCTTCATCCCAGAAAGACCCGCCCAACCACTTACCATGCGGAAATTGTGAGCCATGCTCTGAGAAGGCTCAGAATGCGGATGCCAACACGGACAGCACCTCTTTGAGAAGCATTACCCCTTGGCAGGACTGTTGACGCATCCATGGGGCTCAGTGGGGAAGGCATAGGAACCACAGCAGCGAACGCAGCACAGAAACAACGAGCACAAAGGAGAGTGTGTCAGAAGCGGCAGAGAAAGTTGACTTGAAAGAAAAAATACTCGATTCTAAGACTTGCCGCGCGGCGACCTAGACTGCTCTGGCCCCCCTATAATCCGCCCAAATTTCTTACCATGCTGCTATGGCAAGCCAGTGTCTGGGACGGCTCAGAAGGCGGATCCTCTCTCCTCGCCCACACAACATCTGTCTGGGACTTACTGTCAACGTGTCCCTGGGTCTCAGTCAGGGAGACCACCGAACCAGAGCAGTGAATGCAACACAGCAACACGCACAGAGGAGAGGTCGTCAGCACCAGCAGTGGAAGCAGACTCAGAAAAAAAAAAAAAAAATCAGTTCAAAGACTTGCCTTGTGGCGACCTAGACTCCTCTTACCCCTCCCAATAGTCCGACTGAATCACTTTCCATGCTGCCACAGTGAGGCAGTTGCTGAGACGACTCCTCACTCGCACCGCTCCTCACTGAAGCGCCAACCGTGAGAAGCACGGATCCTCACTCAAACAGCACCGCTCTGAGAAGCAAAAGCCTTGGCAGGACTCAGTGTATGATCCTCAGTGCAGGAAGCACCACCAGAGCCACAGCAGCAAACACAGCGCAGCAAACACAGCCTCAGTGTATGATCCTCAGTGCAGGAAGCACCACCAGAGCACAGTGGAGAGTGCGTCAGGAGCAGCAGAGGAAACCGACTCGGAACGAACAGGAATTGATTCTAAGACTTGCCGCACGGCGACCTAGACTGCCTTACCCCCCCAATACACCCGCCCAGCCACTCACTGTTCTGCCGGGGTGAGCCGAATTCTGTGGCGCCCTCAGAAGGTGCATCCTCACTCCTCACTCACACCACACCTTCCTGAGACACATGGAGAGCAGAGCACCCCACCAGAGCAGTGAACAGAGCACGGGTACAAGCACAGAAGAGAGTGCGTCAGCAGCAGCAGTGGAAACAGACTCGAAAGGAACAAAACTCGATTCTATGACTTGCTGCATGGCGACATAGACTTCTTTGACCCTCCAGATCAATCCGGCAAACAACTTACCATACCGCAAAGTGACACAGCGAAACAGTATACTGCCTTGTAGCGCCTGCATTCCCGCTGCTGATCCCTCCCCTGCCTCCTCCCGTCGATCCTGTAGTTGTGTCCATGCGCCTCAGTCAAGGGGGGACCGAACCAGAGTAGAACACGACCGAAGCAGAAGAACAAGCACAGGGGAAAAAGCACACAAGAATAAGCACAGAAGAGAGTGCGTGAGAATCATCAGTGGAAACGGACTGAGAAGAAATCATTTCAGGTCTACGACTTGCCGCACGGCGACCTAGACTGCTCTGACCCCCCAATAGACCCGGCCAACGACTTACCACATTGCCATGGTGTTCAAATCCCCAAGAGAGAAACGGCGGATCCTCCCTCACTCTCGCAGAGACCCTCCATGGGACGAACCACCCCTTGCGCAGGCAGGGCTGTTGTCTCGTGCATGGGCCTCAGTCAACACATCACAGCAACACGCACAGGGGGGCGAGCGTCAGAATCATCAGAGAAAGCAGACCCAGAAGAGGACAAACGTGATTCTATGACTTGCTGCGCGGCGGCTTAGAATGATCTGCCCCCCCTCATAGATCCGTCCAACACCATACCATAATGGGGCGGTGAGCCAGTTTCAGAGGCGGCTCAGAAAGCGGATCCTCACTCGCAAAGCCCGGGACGAACCACCCCTTGGCAGGCAGAACTGTTGTTTCGTCCTTGGGTAGATTCTGAGACGGGATGCACCTCCTTGGGGCAGGATGGCTACTGGCAGAGCAGCTCCTTGGGACGGGATGCACCAGCACGCCTTGGCAGACAGGACGGTTGGGTTTGGGACATACCTGGGCCTCAGTCAAGGAGGCATCCGAACCAGAGCAGCAAACAATGCGGGAACAAGCACAGATGCACGAGCGTCAGAAGCAGCATAGAAAGTGGACTCGGGATAAGCAAAACCGGATTCTGAGACTTGCCGCGCGGCGACCTAGACTGCTCTGCCCCCCCGTTAGTTCCGCCCACCAACGTACCATACTGCGGTGGTGAGCCTGTTTCTGAGACGGCTCAGAAGGCGGATCCTCCCTCGCAGAGCCCTGGCCTGGGACGAACGACCCCTTGGCAGACAGAACTGTTGTCTCGGCCTTGAGCAGATTCTGAGACGCCTTCGCAGTCTGTGACACCACCTTGGGACGTGATGCACCACCACGCCTTGGCAGGCAGGAGTGTTGGGGCGTGCATGGGCCTCAGTCAAGGAGGCACCCGAATCAGAGCAGCAAACACAGCACAACAAAGGATAAAGCACAGAGGAGAGAGCGTCAGAAGCAGCAGAGCAAGTGGACTCGGAGGAAGCAAAACCTGATTCTATGACTTGCCGCTCGGCGACCTAGACTGCTCTCCCCCCCCACCCGATAGACCCACTTAACGACTTACCATATTGTCATGGTGGTCAGATCGCGGGATGTCACTGACATCATGTCAGCAGTGGCGGATCCTCACTCACTCGCAGAGCCCCTCCCCGGGCGAACCACCCTTGGCAGGCACGGCTGTTGCCCCGCCCAGAGGGCATATCCTGTGTCGCCTCTGCAGTCGGGTCGTTACTGGCAGAGCCCCTCCCTGGGACGGGATGCACCAGCACGCCTTGGCAGAGCCCCTCCTTGGGACTCGTCCTTGGCGTGCATGGGCCTCAGTCGTGGAGGCACCCGAACCACAGCACAGGAAAAAGCACAGAAGAGAGTGTGTCAGAAGCAGCAGAGGAAACGGACTCGGAAGAAACAAAAGGCGATCTAAGACTTGCCGCACGGCGACCTAGACTGCTCGACCCCCCCAGTAGATTCGGTCAAGAGCTTACCATAGCAGAGTAACACCGTCCCTCTTCCGCCTCCCGCAATCCGTTCCTCCGCGCAATCCCCATTTCCCCGCGCAATCCGCGTTTCTCAGCGCAATCCGCGTTTCTCCTCGCAACAGCACAGGAACAAGCACAGGGGAGAGAGCGTCAGAAGCAGCAGAGGAAACGGACTCGAGAGAAACAAATAAATTACTCTAAGACTTGCCACGTTGAGACTTAGCCTGCTCGACCCCCCCAGTAGATTAGGTCAAGAGCATACCATACTGCAGAGTAGAACCGTCCCTCTTCCGCCTCCCGCAATCCGCGTTCCTCCGCGCGATCCCCATTTCTCCGCGCAATCCCCATTTCCCCGCACAATCCGCGTTTCTTCGCGCAATCCGCGTTTCTCATCGCAACAGCACGGGAACAAGCACAGGGGAAAGAGCGTCAGAAGCAGCAGAAGAAACGGACTCGAAAGAAACAAATATTTTTTTCTAAGACTTGCCGCGCGGCGACCTAGACTGTTCGACCCCCCCAGTAGATTCGGTCAAGAGCTTACCATAGCAGAGTAACACAGTCCCTCTTCCGCCTCCCGCAATCCAACGCGGCGTTACTCCGCGCAATCCCCATTTCTCCGCGCAATCCCCATTTCCCCGCGCAATCTGCGCTTCTCCTCGCAATCCGGGTTTCTCCTCGTAATCCGCGTTTACCCGCTGCTGCTGGGGTCAGCCCGCGTCGAAGCTGTCTCACACACAGCTGCTCTCATGTCGATCCCTCTGTTGCAATGCTCTGCGTTCCGCAGTATTGCTGAATCCTTCACGCTTCTCAAGTCAATCCCGAACGATAGCGAAACTCGGCGATCCCAGGTCGAACGGAAGAGAAACTCGGCGAACTGCATGAAACTCCGCGAACACTCTTCGAGAGGCATTAATACTTGGCAAACGACAGCAGCTCTGCGAAAGGCTGCCGGCGCTCGGCGAACGGCACCGGAAGTCGGACAACGACGGCGAAACTTGGCAACCGCTACCTAAGGTCCATCCAGCATCTTTGAACAGTGTACTACCGTCGTTACTCATCCTGCATCTTCGAACAGTGCACTACGGTCGTTACTCTATCCTGCCTCTTCGAACCGCGTCTCAGAGTCTTCTAGTAAGGTTGCTACCCTATCCTCCGCTGTAGAACTGCTAATTGTATCCGAAGGATGGCTCCGACTTAGAACCAGGAAAACCGAGTCGCGACTTAAACTGGTTTTTACTAGTAGAAGAGTCAGTTGTCTCACATAAGGCGGATTCGGAAAGAAGCATCTTTTACTGAGAAAACTGCGAGCTGGCGTCGTTTCAGTCGGAATAATCTCTAGCAGCCAAAGAGGAGTTCAGGAGTCTAGACAACTGATCGCTGGGCAGACAATGGGACAAAGCTGAGAGAGCTGGGTAAGAGGGAGTGTTGCTGAGAGAACTGACAGATGGGACTAAGCTGAGAGCCGACAATGGGACTAAGCTGAGAGCCGACAATGGGACTAAGCTGAGAGCCGACAATGGGACTAAGCTGAGAGAGCCGACGATGGGACTAAGCTGAAAGAGCCGATAATGGGACTAAGCTGAGAGAGCCGACAATGGGACTAAGCTGAGAGAGCCGACAATGGGACTAAGCTGAGAGAGCTGGGTAAGGGTAGGAGGTTGGAAAAAGTGGGCTGTGGAGGGAGGGGTCCAATTTTAGTTCGTGTCCGTAGGGATGACATGTCAACAAGGGCGTGTCAACCCGAAGCGCTTTCGAGCTAGAGTGTCAAACACTGTAGCTGTAGTGTCAAGTCGAAGCGCATGTGCGAACATCAGCGACGCAATTTCATTGGTTGGAGAACCTGTCATTTGTAGACCTCATAGGCAGTGAACGTATCGAAAGAAAGATGATTGGAGAAGGTGTTTGCTGATTGGGCAGTACCTGGTCGTGGGATATGCAGCTGCGACAATCTTCTCTCGTTTGTAGGTTTCAATGATGTGCCAAAACAGAAAGTGCCCGACGATTTGTATTGGCTGGCAACCTGCAAATTCTTGACACTCTGCCAACAATGTTGGCTGAGTGTCAAAATGCCAAATTGACACTGCCCATTTGACATGTCATCCCTACGGACACGACCTTAGTGTTAGCGGCGGCGCGGCACCTCTGACAACCTCGATGGAAATTGGCGGCAGAATCGAGGCGCAAAGTGGTGGAACCCGGTAAAAGAACTGCAACTTCACAGCTGATCCCATACATTAATTTTCTTATAGATAATCTAACAGAAACTATAATTTAGCTGCTATATTATTTATGATATATGTGAGATATTATATGCAAATTTCATTGTTTAAAATATTTCCCTAAGCTTGCAAACCCGCATGCATACATGTGCTTTTGGAATCAAGGAATGCTAAGAGATACTGCATGAAGAATTCTTTCGGCTGAACATTTGTGCTGTTTCTAGATGCTCTGGCAGGGGTTGCTTGTTTGTGTCGTACTATTATATCGTTAGGAGTAGCTGCAACACCATTTTTTGTTTCAAAATCCTACCATAATCACTTCACCTTTCTAATTCTCGCAACCAATACTACAAATCCACAATCCATGACACAAATGCGGCATCAACCCACATCTACACAATGTCACATCACAGCCGCAACCTTTTCCCCTTGGCTTCCTGTCGCGCATGCAAATCGAGATTCTTCAAAAGAGCCCGAGCCAGCAGCCTGACCATTGGAGGGCACGTAGCGGCAGCAGCAGTGGCACGAATGGTACGTGAAGCGCCGGCCTCGGAGAGAAGATTGATGTGGTGGGTGGTGTGGCGGGCGTGCGGCATGGTGAGTTGCAGGAGGGCAAAGGCAGCACAGGCGCGCAGAGAGGGGGAGGGGCTTCGTAGCATGACGACGAAACGAGCAATCTCGGCCGCACTGAGGGGAGGGGGAATCGGAAAGGTAGGGGCAATGGGTGAGAAGGGGAAAGGAAGATGACGAAGAAAGGTAGAAAATATTGAGAAGCGACGAGCTCACAAGATATGTTGATGAACCAAGTGAATTCCGCAGCTTGTTGCGTTGCTGCTAGAGGCATTACAGCACGTTCCTACCCATACCACAACACTCTCCCCATACCACAACACTCACCCCATACCACAGCACTCACCTGCACCTCAGCAGCCCCGCCTCCTGAATGCGGCAGTTCTGAGAGAATTCCATGAGGGCAGCATCATCTGCTGCTGCCAGCCGTGCTCCCAGGTGCCGCGTGAACCCCGCTGACATGGGCGGCGGCAGATCTCCTGAACCAGAACCTGAAGCGTTGGATGGCCCAGCAGCAGGGGAGGTGAAAGTGTGGGTGCAAGCAGGAACGTTCCGAGCCGCAGAGCCAGGTGTGGCCGAGCCTGTGGCTCTTCCACCCAGCGCAGCCTCTTCCTCATCAGAATCTGATTCGATCGCTCTTCTCCCGCGTCCCCTCCCTCGCCCTTTCCTTGCTCTTCTGCTTCTGCTTGCTGCTGCTGTTCCAGGCAACCCATCCTCCTCATTTTCCTCTGCCTCTTCTTCCTCCCCCTCCTCATTCCCCAATGCCGAAGCTCTCCTCTTCCTAGACCCTCCCGCCCTCTGCCTGCTCCCTCTGCTCCGAAACTCCCCTTCCTCCTCTTCCTCCTCTATCGCCCTCCTCCTCTCCCTCTCCCTCTCCCTCGCTTGCTCTGCCTCCTCACGCTCGTGCAGGAAGCATCTGAGAAACCACTCAATGACGTGCAGACCAAGCTGCTGCTGCAGCTGCAAGGTTAGAGGGTACTCTAGTTCAGGCGCTACTGCTTCTGCCGCTGCCACCATTTCTGCATCTTTGCTGCAAGACGGAAAATGGACGCAGATGAGGAAGGGAGGTGACTTATTGAGTAAACTGGTAAAGGAGCCACAACCGGTTTTGGGGGCACGCTAGTTCAGGCGCTACTGCTTCTGCTGCTGTAATAATCTCTGCATCTTTGCTGCAAGACGGTGAGAATGAAGCAGGGTAGGGAGGGAAGTGAATTAAGGAAGCCATGAAGGAGCCATGAAGGAGCCTCAAACAGTAGTGCTGCCAAGCAGGGATGGGGAGGGATGAGAGGGATGATAATATGGGCATGCAAGGAGGAAAGCTCTCCAGCCATAGAAGAGAAGACTTATGAGTCGACTCAGAAAACACATGCCAAGCCGCATGGTTTGAGATGCATGGTTTGAGATGCATGGTTTGAGCTGCATGGTTTGAGCTGCATGGTTTGAGCTGCATGGTTTGAGCTGCATGGTTAGAGATGCATGGTTTGAGCTGCATGGTTTGAGATGCATGGTTTGAGATGCATGGTTTGAGCTGCATGGTTTGAGCTGCATGGTTTGAGATGCATGGTTTGAGGTGCATGGTTTGAGGTGCATGGTTTGAGCTGCATGGTTTGAGATGCATGGTTTGAGCTGCATGGTTTGAGGTGCATGGTTTGAGATGCATGGTTTGAGATGCATGGTTTGAGATGCATGGTTTGAGTTGCATGGTTTGAGCTGCATGGTTTGAGCTGCATGGTTTGAGATGCATGGTTTGAGGTGCATGGTTTGAGGTGCATGGTTTGAGGTGCATGGTTTGAGATGCATGGTTTGAGCTGCATGGTTTGAGATGCATGGTTTGAGCTGCATGGTTTGAGCTGCATGGTTTGAGCTGCATGATTTGAGCTGCATGGTTTGAGCTGCATGGTTTGAGATGCATGGTTTGAGCTGCATGGTTTGAGCTGCATGGTTTGAGATGCATGGTTTGAGGTGCATGGTTTGAGGTGCATGGTTTGAGGTGCATGGTTTGAGATGCATGGTTTGAGGTGCATGGTTTGAGGTGCATGGTTTGAGATGCATGGTTTGAGATGCATGGTTTGAGATGCATGGTTTGAGATGCATGGTTTGAGCTGCATGGTTTGAGCTGCATGGTTTGAGATGCATGGTTTGAGCTGCATGGTTTGAGATGCATGGTTTGAGCTGCATGGTTTGAGATGCATGGTTTGAGCTGCATGGTTTGAGATGCACGGTTTGAGGTGCATGGTTTGAGCTGCATGGTTTGAGGTGTATGGTTTGAGATGCATGGTTTGAGCTGCATGGTTTGAGGTGCATGGTTTGAGGTGCATGGTTTGAGGTGCATGGTTTGAGCTGCATGGTTTGAGCTGCATGGTTTGAGCCCATCAGAACCTACCTGCCATCGCACATGTATGCTAGAGCAAGAGACGCCATAAATCCAGCCATGGGAGACGCTTTCCAACGAGCACCGTCGGCAGGAGAACGAGCAGCAGCGGCAATAGCAGCAGCATCGGCATCGGCAAGAGCAGCACGGATAGCAGCGGTAGTCGCAGCAGCACCAGCACCGGCGGCAGTGGCAGCAGCAACAGCGTGAAGGGCAGCCTCTGCTGCTGGATCAGCAGCAGCGAAGTTGCGATTGTTGGGTAAAACAGGATGGAGAGGGAGCGTGCGGGCAGGAGGAGGAGGGGGGGACTGCGGCAGCAGCTCATGCCAGGCAAAGCCACCAACAGTAGCAACAGCAGCACTGGCGCGACCAGCAGCAGAACCACCAGCAGCACGGCCACCAGCAGCACCAGGAGCACGAGAAGGGTTTGTAGAGGATGGGGAAGTGTGGGCAGTGGTGGTGGTTCTAGGAGTGGATGTTGAGGAAGGGGAGTAGGAGCAGGAGGGGGAGGTGGGTTCAGAGGAGAAGTGGGAGAGGGCAGAGGGCGGCAGGGAGGCAGCAATGATTGCGCCCATGACGGGCACGCCACTGTTCACGAGAATGCGGGCGGCGTTGCTTGGATTGAAGGCTAGGTTCCAAAGCGCGCCAGTGGCAGTCTCTTGGACCTCCTGCAAGGAGAGCAGGGAATGATGTGAAGGATGGGAAGTATGAGGGGAGTGTGAAAGGATCGGACCAGATGGGGAGTTTATGAAGGGATAAAAGGTGGGAGGGAACAAAGGCGTTGGAAAACAGAGGCGTGGAGAAAACACCCACAAGAAAATTCTGCATGGCAATCATCCATGATTCCACACGATCCCTGCATGCGTCCCCATGCTGCACTCACCCCATGCTACCTCCTCATCCCCATGCTGCACTCACCCCATGCTACCTCGTCATCCCCATGCTGCACTCACCCCATGCTACCTCCGCATCCCCATGCTGCACTCACCCCATGCTACCTCCTCATCCCCATGCTGCACTCACCCCATGCTACCTCCTCATCCCCATGCTGCACTCACCCCATGCTACCTCGTCATCCCCATGCTGCACTCACCCCATGCTACCTCCTCATCCCCATGCTGCACTCACCCCATGCTACCCCCTCATTCACTACCCCCTCAACCCCCTCACCCCACTCTACCTCCTCAACCCCACTACCCCCTAACCCCATGCTGCACACCAGCACCTGCTTGCGCGACTGTGCAAGGCTCAGGAGAGTCTCCACACCACCCACCCGACCAATGGCCTCACTGCATGACCCCATGCTTCCCCCTCAATCACTACCCCCTCAACCCCCTCACCCACTACCCCCTGACCCCATGCTGCACGCCACGCACCTGCTTGCGCGACTGTGCAAGGCTCAGCAGAGTCTCCACTCCACCCGCCCGACCAATGGCCTCACTGCACGCGGCCACGGAGGGAAAACAGCCAAGGGGAGAATCCCAGCACAGGAATCACAGGGGCTGCGGGGCTCATAAGAGGGCTTAGGGCCCCAAGCGGGGCCATGCCAGCTTTTGAGTCGACTCAAGAGGGGCCATGCCATGCTACATTGGGGCCATGCCATGCTACATTGGGGCCATGAAACTGCAACGGAAGGGATCAAGAAGGGAAACAAGCTGTTGGCCTTGGAGACAGGGAGGCCCCATAGGCTGTCGGCGGCTCGCTCCTGGGTGTCCTCTGCTGCACCGGGCAGACAGACACGACTCCTGGGCCAGCATTGCCTCACCACAGCACAGCACCCACCCGGATCATTCACATGTACTGTGTGTTTGATAGCACCCGTGTAGCAACCGTGTTTGATCCACAACATACGTGTAGCAACCAGCAGGAACACACCTGTTGGCTTCGGAAACACAGAGCCCCCATAAGGCGCCCGGCGCCCGCTGCTCGCACCTGAGTGTCCTCTGCTACGCCGGGCGAACCAACGCCTGCACCCCCCCATGCTAGAGCCGGCACAGGGCTCCCAGTACTGTACTGTGGGCACAAGACACCCAAGACGCACCTGTTGGCTTCAGAAACGCTGAGTCCCCACAAAGCACCGGCGGCTCGCTCCTGCGTGTCCTCTGCTGCACCGGGGAGGCACGACTCCTGGGCCAAGCGAACCAACGCCTCCACTCCCCCTGCTGCTGCGATCGCCTCCCTGTTGCGTTCGTCGAATGATAGATTCCACAGTGCTCCTGCTCCCTCTTGTCTGCACCCGTGGGGGAGACGTGTGGGCAAGGGGAAAAAGAGCGAGAGTGGTGGAAAGGGATGACACTCTGAGCTTCATGCTCTAGCTGCTGCTGCTTCAATCACATCCCTGTTACCGTCCTCGAATGATAGATTCCACAGTGCTCCTGCTCCCTCTTGCCTGTGGCGTGAAGGGGAGGGGAAGGGGGAGAGGAGAGCCAAACAAGGCAACGGTTGAGAGTATGGAGTTGCTGCTCCTGCTATGGCCTCCCTGTTGCCATCGTCAAATGATAGATTCCACAGTGCTCCTGCTTTTTGCCTGTGCCGCGCAGCGTTAAAGGGGAAAGGGGGAGATTAAGGCAAGACGGGATGATCTATGATTGCTGCTTCATCTGCCACTGCCTCACATCACACCTCATGCTCTCGCCATTGTCACAACCAGCAACTGCTCTCCTTACAGTCACACCCCACCCACCGAATGCTCGTTCCTCAGTCACACCCACCAAAGGCTCATTTTACAGTCACAACCACTTGATCCCCTCTTCACAGTCACACTTGCAATCATGCCCATCTTAAGCTTCCATGTGGCAAGCGCAGCAGTGCCACCAGCATGGGGATGACAGAAGGTTCTGCGGTTGCACTTACCTTGCAGCCCACGGCCACTTACCTTGCAAGGTTCTGCCACGACAGCAGCAGAGTTGCGGTTGCAGTCGCCGTGGGCTGCAAGGTTGATGCTCTCATTACTGTCACACCCACCGTATGCTCTCCTTACAATCACACCCCACCCACCTTAAGCTTTTGTTTGGTGACTGTAAAGCTGCCAGCACAGGGACGGCAGAGTTGCAGTTGCAGTCACTGTGTGCTGAGAGGTTAGCAAGGGCCCTTGCATTGCGGCCTGCTCGAGCACGAGGTCACACCCACCGTATGCTCTCACGACTGTCACACCCACCGTATGCTCTCACTACTGTCACACCCACCGTATGCTCTCACTACTGTCACACCCACCGTATGCTCTCATTACTGTCACACCCCACCAACCTTAAGCTATCGTTCGGTGACTGTAACAAAGCAACCAGGGCCGGGATGGCAGACGGCTCAGCCCCGACAGCAGCGGGGTTGCGGTTACAGTCACCATGGGCAGCGAGGTTAGAGAGGGCCCTGGCAGCCTGCTCAAGCACGAGGTCACACCCACCTGATCCTCTCCCTAGTGTCACACCCACCTGATCCTCTCCCTACTGTCACACCCACCTGATCCTCTCCCTACTGTCACACCCACTTTAAGCTTTCATTTGGTGACTGCAGCAGTCCCACCAGCGCGGGGATGGCAGACGGCTCTGCTCCAACAGCAGCGGAGTTGCGGTTGCAGTCGCCATGGGCTGCGAGGTTGGCGAGGGCCCTGGCAGCCTGCTCGAGCACGAGGTCGTGGCGGCACCCCACCAGCACGCGCACCAGCGCCGCCACCCCTCCCCGCTCCACTATGGCCGCGCTGCACCCGTCGTCCACTGCTAGGTTGGCCAATGCACCTGTCACCCGCTCCTGTCCACAGGTAAAAGGGGGGAAGAGCGGGGAAGGTGGGGGAGAAGGGGGGGCAGGAGGGTGGGGGGGAGTAGAGGGATTGAAGCGGAGAAAGGGAGACGTCAGAACCCCACCAGCACACGCACCAGCTCCGTCACCCCTCCCCGCTCCACTATGGCCGCGCTGCACCCGTCGTCCACAGCTAAAATCGCCAGGGCGCCCGTCACCCGCTCCTGATAGGGGAGAACGGGGGAAAAGGAGGGGAGGAGGAAGTAGCGACTGAAGGCCAATTTGCCACTACGGCCGCGCTGCACCCGTCGTCCACTGCTAGGTTTGCCAGGGCGCCCATCACCCGCTCCTGATAGGGGAGGATGGAGGGTGGAATATGTGGGGTGAACGAGGATAGGGCACTATGGCCCTGCCTCAACCATATTGTTCAGTGACAGCATGTCCACTCAGGGAGGTAAGAAAGAGGGGGATGGGGGGAAAGGGATGGGGGGGAAAGGGATGGGGGGGAAAGGGATGGGGGGGAAAGGGATGGGGGGGAAAGGGATGGGGGGGAAAGGGATGGGGGGGAAAGGGATGGGGGGGGAAAGGGATGGGGGGGGAAAGGGATGGGGGGGAAAGGGATGGGGGGCGGAGGGAGAGCAACGAGGGGGAGCGAAAGGGTAGGTTTGGAAAAGTAATGGCTAATGATGAAACGAGATAAGGGGCTAATGACGAAACGAGATAAGGGGCTAATGACGAAACGAGATAAGGGGCTAATGACGAAACGAGATAAGGGGCTAATGACGAAACGAGATAAGGGGCTAATGACGAAACGAGATAAGGGGCCAAAAATCCCTCATACCCTAACTGCCACATGTAAGGCTAATGTAAGCTTACATGTGGCAGTTAGGCTAATGACGAAACGAGATAAGGGGCCAAAAATCCGGCTCTGCCGGTTAGAGAATGCATCAAGTTATGGAGGGAGAGGAAGGGTTACGACGGCAGAAGAGAGTAAACGATGATACGTGCATGTCAATAGAGGCGAAGAAGAAGAGAGAGAGAGGAGGAGAGATGAGGAAGAGAGGAGGAAAGGAGGAGCAGAGGCGAGGAGGAGGGGGAAAGGAGGAGCAGAGGCGAGGAGGAAAGGAGGCTCAGTGGAGTGAAGGAGAGGAGGGAGGGAGGACTCCATTCCTCTCTCCTTGGAGTGGAGTGGAGGAGAGGAGGGAGGGAGGGAGGACTCACGAGGTGTGTTTTGAGTCGACTCAAAACACACCTGGAGGGAGGGAGGACTCACGAGGACACATTCGCCTTGGAGGCCGAGAGCCGGAGGAGGAGTGGTGGCCATAAGGTCTACCAACGTGGCTATGCCCCCCGCTCGCCTGATGTATGTCTGAGAGGAGTGGGAGAGGGGAGGAAGGGGAGGGGGATGCGAGGGACGAGGAAAGAGCGTTCTGTTTCTTTATCTAAGGAGAGATTGGGAGGGGGTGGAAAAGGGAAGAGGGGGGTGGAAAAAGGAGGGGAACGAAAGAAGGGAAAGGAGGGGGGAAGGGGTTAAAGAGAAGTGCATTGGAGTGAGCGTGGGAGTAGTGTTTTTCTTTCGAGTAAAGTCACAAATCGTGGCAATAACCCACCTTGTACTCGTCAGCCACTGATATGTTCCAGATCGCCCCTGCAGCACTCCCACGCCCCCCATTCACGGTGAATGATTCACCACCACCTCCCAGTCGAGTGCATACCCAAAAGTCAATTCAAATGACCCACCTTGTATTCGTCAGCCACTGATAGGTTCCAGAGCGCCCCTGCAGCAGCTTCAGCTATGAAGCCGTTGGAGTGAGCGAGGAGGGATAGCAGCACTCCCACTCCCCCCACCCTCACCACCTCCCTTGCCACATCCACACTCACTGACAGATTCGCCAGGGCCTGACGGGTGGGGGCGGTGCGGGAGGAAAGGGCAGGGTGGAGTGCAGTGGTTGGATGGGGAGGAGACAAGGTTTCTGGATGATGTCAGGTTGCCCTTGACAGCTCCCCCAACCCTCACCACCTCCCTTACCACATCCACACTCACTGACAGATTCGCCAGGGCCTGAGGGGTGGGATGAGGGGGAAGGGGTAGGGCAAACGGGGAATGGAAAGGGCGTTTGAAAACCGTAAGCTTGGTCTTGACTTGACACCTTCCCCCCACTCACCACCTCCCATGCCTCATCCACACTCACTGAAAAGCGGAAGAAAAGAGGGGATGGCAGGGGAAAGGGTGGCAAGGGAAAGGCAGAGGGGATGGAGTGAAAGCAGTTGAATGGAAGGGTATTTGGAAACTGTCAGCTTGTTTTTTTCTGCCTTAACTGCCACAGATGTGATATTCCCCACTCGCATACCTTGGTTGCCTCGAACCGTGGCCCCTCAGGCCCTTGTCGGCCTGCCGTGTGAACCAGCGCCTCCACTCCGCCCCCTCGCACAAACATACAGACGCACTCACACCACAAACCAGCACCACCACATACCCCAACAGCAACATACAAGCCCTCGCCCTCGCATACCTTTGTTGCTTCAAACCGTGGCCCCTCAGGCCCGTGCCGGCCTGCCATGTGAACCAGCACCTCCACTCCGCCCCCTCGCACAAACATACAGACGCACTCACACCACAAACCAGCCCACCACATTCCCCAACAGCAACATACAAGCCCTCGCCCTCGCATACCTTTGTTGCTTCAAACCGTGGCTCCTCAGGCCCGTGCCGGCCTGCCATGTGAACCAGCACCTCCACTCCGCCCCCTCGCACAAACATACAGACGCACTCACACCACAAACCAGCACCACCACATACCCCAACAGCAACATACAAGCCCTCGCCCTCGCATACCTTTGTTGCTTCAAACCGTGGCTCCTCAGGCCCGTGCCGGCCTGCCATGTGAACCAGCACCTCCACTCCGCCCCCCCGCACAAATGCACTCATACCACAAAACCCCACTATCTCATACCCTAACTGCCACATGTAAGCCCTCGCCCTCGCCCTCGCCCTCGCCCTCGCCCTCGCCCGCATACCTTTGTTGCTTCAAACCGTGGCCCCTCCGGTCCGTGCCGACCTGCCATGTGAACCAGCACCTCCACTCCTCCCCCCCGCACAAACGCACTCACCCGCCCACTGCTCCCCGCCTCCCCCACTACCCCGCCCACCCATCACCATATCCCACCCGTCACCCTGTCGCCCTCCCCTCCCTCCTCCCCCCTCCCCCCTCTCCTCCTCCACCCACACCTCCCCCTCCTCTCAACTCCCCTGCCCCCATCCCACCGCCTCCCCCCATCCTCCCTCCTGCTCCTCTCCCTCCCTGCCCCACTCCCACCTCTCCCTCCTCCTCCCCACCTCCTCCTCCACCCCCTCCAACTCCTCCTCTTCAAATCCGGCCCCAATAGAGTCAGCGACCGCAAACACCCCCACCGTCGCTGCTGCTCTCTCTCGCACCTCCTGCTGCCGGCTCTGCAGCAGCAGCAGCACGGCCGGAGTGCCCTGGCTCACCCAGAAATCCTCCCTCGCCTCCCACCTTCTCCACTATCACTCCTCCTCCGCCTCCTCCTGCTTCTCCCTCCTCCTCCTCCTCCTCCTCCTCCTTCTCCTCCTCCTCCTCCTCCTCCTCCTCCTCCTCCTCCTCCCTCCTCCCTCCTCCTCCTCCTCCTCCTCCTCCTCCTCCTCCTCCTCCCCTCCTCCTCCTCCTCCTCCTCCTCCTCCTCCTCCCCTCTCTCCCACCCTCCCTGCCCCATCCCCTCGCCTTCCTCCTCCCGCCCCTCCTCCCCCCACAACACCTCCCAATCCCCCTCTTCCCCTTCCCCCTCCCCCCCACCCCCCTTCCCACCCCATAGGCTCCAACCGCTCCGCCAACGAATGCAGAGCTCGCACCAGAATCAGCTCCGTCCAATCAGAGAGCTCCACGCAGGCACTCCGGGGCCCACCGCCGCCCAGAGCTCTGGTAATGTGGAGCACGAGAGCTCTCACCTGGCTCTCCTCCGATGCAGCAGCGCTCTCTTCTGAAACAGCAGCGCCCTCCGCGGATGGGGCTGGGAACATGGGCGTGTGAGTGGTTTCCTCCTCCCTCGCTGCCGTGCTTGCTGCTGCTGCTGCTGCAGTTGCTGCTGCTGTTGCTGCTGCTGCTGCTGCTGCTGCTGCTCTTCCTGCTCCCCTTCCTGCTGCTCGTGCTGCTGCGGCTGCTCCTCCTGCTGCTGGTGGTGCTACTTGTGGCGCTGCCTCTTCATCTGCTGCTCCTCTTCCTCCTCCAACTCCTCTTCCCCGTCCTCCTCCTCCTCGACCTCCACCTCTTCGACCTCCAGAGGCAGCAGTTGTAGCAGCAGCAGCAGCAGCGGTGCCGGCTGTAGCAGCGGCGGCTGTGGCGGCAGCAGCTGTAGCAGACCTGGTTTGGCGTCCCGAGGGAGTCTGACGTGTGGCTGTTGCCGGTGTTGCTGGTGTTGCTGCTGGTACTTCTGGTGCTGCTGCTGCTGGTGTTGCAGCTGCTGCTACTGGTGTGCCGACAGGTGGCACTGTATATGATGCTCCTGCAGTAGGAGTGTCCAACGTTGCTGCCGCTGGTCTCTTAGGCTGGTAAAAACTCCAGAGGCAGGAGGGGTCGCTGCAGGAAAGGGCAAGCGCGAGGAGAGCCAGACGAAGATCGCCGTACCTGAACAGCAAAAGACAAGGCTTGCTAGGCATTTTGATGGCCTCGCGAAAGGTTTCCAGCACGGGACAGCTGAAAGCAGCAACCATTAGGACGGAAGGGGATGCTAGAATAAGGTTGACAGCTTCGGGAGAGATGTCCGAACGTGACACGTCCAAGGCTCGCAGGTTCGGCAGCTGAGCCACGTCCGAAGCTGCCCGACGCCAGGACACGTCCGGAGCTGCCCGATGCGAGGACACGTCCGAGCCTGAAAGCGACAGGTACCGGACCTGTTGCAGAAGCGCCAAGCCTCCCCGATCCTCAAACCTGAGACAATTAACGAGCGAGAGATTGTATAGCCGCGGACAGTGCCGTGCCAGGGCTGCAAGGCACGCCTGATCAACCCTCCTTAACCCATTTAAATGGAGATCCTCTAAACGCGGACAGGATTCTGCCAGCACGCAGATTGCGTCAGGGGAGAGCCTCTCGCAATTGGAGAGCGACAGCTGGCGCAGGCGCGCGTGGCGGCCGAGGATAAGCCCGAGGGACGCGTCAGAAAGATCGGCGCAGGATTCGGCAAAGAGGTGCTGGAGGGAGGAGCCTGGGGGAGAGGCTTGGGCCGAGCCTGATGACGAGCCTCGGGCAGAGCCTCGGAAAGAGGTCCAAGGAAAGGTCCTAGAAGAGCCCTCACAACCTCGCATGCTGGCAGCCGTTGTGCCGGTTCCACGCGTGCCCCTGAATGGGCTTCCTGTGCCGGTGCTACTGTTGTTGCTGCCACTGCCACCGCCCCTATCAGGTCCAGTAGCGCCAGCAGAAGCAGCACCACCAGCAGCAGCAGCAGCAGCACTACCCGCGCTAGCACCAGAACCCAACCCAGCCGCAGCAGCAGCAGCAGAAGAAGGAGGAGGAGCCGCAGCGCTAGCGGAAGCGCCACCAGCAGAAGCCCCGGCCCCTACCCCAGCACGAGCACCCCCGGAAGAACCTTCCAAAACCACTCCACATCTATCAAAGCTCCCAAACCCAGCCGCAAGCCTGGCCACCGCTCGGAGCGACTCCGCCCCCTTCACATGCACGCGGGTGAGCGCCCCTGCGCACCTCACAGCCAGGGAATCCGCAGCGGCGGCGGAGAGAGGCGGGGTAGCAGCGGAGATCTAGGGTGGTCCAGAGGGAGGGCGCGAAGGAGAGGTGACACCAGGAGGAGCAGACGCAGGATGCCCGGGCGAGGTCTCTGATTGCCAGGAGAGAGAAGATCCGCAGGGTGATTTCGGCTGGGAGGGAGGTCCAGTCAGGGGGGTGCGCTCGTGCTGGGTGCTGCTGCTGCTGCTGTGCTGCTGGTTCGTTCAGTGTGGAGGGTGGTGCTTCTGTGGTGGGGTGCTGCTGGCTAGTACTGGCCTGTTGTTGCTCTTTCTCCTTCTCCTTCTCCTTCTCCTTCTCCTTCCGCTGCTGCTTCTGCTTCTGCTTCTGCTTCTGCTGCTGCTGCTGCTGCTGCTGCTGCTGCTTCGGCCCTGCCTGCTCCTGCTCCTTCCCAACCTCGCCTTCTTCCTCCTTCCGCTCCTCCTCTTGCTGACCCTGCCGCTGCTGCTGCTCCGTCCGCCCCTTATCCCGCTGCTGTCGCCGCCGCTGCTGCTGCTGCTGCTGCTGCTGTTGCTGCTCCCCTTCCTCCTCTTCCCCTTCCTCCTCTTCCCCTTCCTCCTCTTCCCCCTCCCCACCCTCCCCTTCATCGTCCACCAATTCTAACACCTCCTCACACCTCTCCACCAGCTTAATATCCTCCCCACCATTCTCCAGTAACCCTACCTGCTCACGCATTCCCAGCAGACCTACCTTCTCAACCATTCCATCCACTCCCTCTTCTTCACTCCCCTCCTCTCCTCCTCTTTCTCTTTCCGTCATATCCAATGACCAAAACAAGGCGTCTCCCCCGCCTTCTCCGCCTGCCGCCTCAGCAATCGCCGCTGCTTCCGCCTCTGTCTCCGCCACTACTGCGTCTAGGCGCGCGGAAATCGCGCTCACCCCGCGCGCGCGACCTGCACGCCCTCCGCCAGCGCTTGCGCCGGCGCCGGCGGAAGAGCCGTTTTTCTGCCGAGCTAGCGCGGACAAGGCGTGTGCTTCCGCGGAAAAGACGGGATCTTCCGCCTGCGAGCGCGGAACCTCTGCGGCGGAGGAACTGGGCGCGGATTCGGGGGGAAGAGCGCGGATGCAGAAGAGGACGCGGAGGAGGGACCGGGAGGCGGAGCTTCCGCGGAGACTTCGAGCAAGGGGGGAAGCGCGAGTGAGTTCCGCGTTCTTGTGCGATCAGCGGTGGTGTCGGCATCAGCTAACGCGGGATGCGGAAGGGCAACATCGGAAGAAGTCCCAGAGCCAGTCGCAGGCGTCGCAGCAGGGGTCGCAGAAGGAGTCGCATCGGGATTCGCAGGAGACGGAGCGAGGGTCGCAGAAGGATTCGCACCACCAGCGGCAGTCGCAGGCACGAGCCTAACGGACCCGCCTGGCGTGTCCGCGGAAGTTAAACGACGCCTTATCGTCCCTCGCGATCGGCCTCTCTGGCTGACAAGTGTCACCTCCTCATTGGTTGTCGCTGCAGCGGTGCCTGAGATTTCCACGTCAGCCGTAGTGCTGGGACCTCCCGTGCGTCGCCTCGTTCGTCTCGTCATGTCGCAGTCGCTATCACCTTCGCGAAAGCGCCTTGTGAAACAACGAAACTGAAGCGAAGGTCGCTAAGGTCCGGTTCAGGCAGGTGAAAAGAACCACGGTGAGGATTTGAAGAAACTCATGCTATCATTGCCGGACCAGTCTCTCGGCACGAAAGGCCGAGCACACTGACAACCTCCTTCCACTAACACGCCTGCAATAACGGTTGCTGAATGCGACGCCGAATGCGAGCTAGGACGTCGCTGCGCTTATGGAGACGTCTCCACGTCAGAACGGAATGCGCAGAAGCATCTGTGGATCAGCAGAAGCACCTAAAACAAGTTGCCCTGGTGTTGGCCGTCTGTAAAACTGATGAGGTGAGGAACTAGGCTTTGCTGGCTGGGATGCCACAGGAGGAAGCATGAGGGTGCATTCCTGGCTCGTGTCAAACTTTCTGAGGCTCATGGGGACAAATCAAAAATCGTGGTACAGTCCGAAGTACGTGTAAGATGTATCAACTATATGCAATTCTTTGCCAATAGATAAATGCTGGTATGTTCACACCACAAATGAAATTAAAGAAGACATTAGCTAATTACAGGTCGGGATTAATTTAAATAACACAACCGAATTCCAGGTTCATCAGTCCCTTCAACGAGCTGATGGTAGCTTTTCTAACTTGATGTATTATCAACATAAAAAAAAAGGCTAGCTTCACAGCATTATCACCGATCTGGTGTAGGGAAGTAGTTTTTGTTTGGTTTTTTCATGTAAATATCTTAAAAGTACCTAACAAGCCATGAAATGTGCCTATATTTCATAGAGATGTGATTTCCTAAACTGTGTTTCTATATATTCTTACGAGGTGGCAACCTGCAATCTCAATTCCAATGTATGAAACATTACACAGACAGGATGAGTAACAAGTTCGCACACGTTTTCGCGACACCCCTAGTATGAAACGGGCACAGTATTCGCTCTTGTTGGCGAACAAAACCTGCTTACGTGGACACGAGCTATCCTTATCTTTGGAATGGGAGCCCAGAATCATCCGTAACTCGATTTCGGACGCTATTCGTCCGTTGGATGCGATCCACATGTCGAATCGAGGGGTCCCAAAATCGCTGGCAATTTGCCTCCAGAACCAAACATCGAGCACAGGCACCTAGTGACTCGGGGAACCACATAGAGACCACCTTGGATCTTCCTCGGAAATTCAGCAGCTCTCCTCAATTCGCCGATCTCACACATCTCAGCGCAATCTCTGGTTGTCATTCACCTGAAGCAATGGCTGCCGCTGCTTCCATGGCTACCAGCGTTGCCCTGAAGAGCCTCAGCTCTTCCTTCTCCGGCGCGGCCGTCGCTGCTCCCCAGAAGGCTGTGGCCGCCAAGGCCGGTGCCTTCACCTGCCGTGCCCAGAAGTCCGAGGAGGAGGTTGTTGTGTCCCGCAGGAACGCTGTGACCCTCCTCGCTGGCGCCGCTGCTGCCCTCACCCTGAAGGCTGCCCCCGCTCAGGCTGCCTATGGCGAGGCTGGTACGTCTTGTAGCTCCTTATACTCGCCAACGTTCACGCTGAGTGAAAGCGTGTGGTACATGCATGCGTTTTGCTCATGTCCCTGAGGGATGCTCATGTGGCTTAGGAGATCTGCATTAGGCTTAGAACGTTCTCTCTGCTGTACGCTATCCCTCCTTCCTTGGCAGCCAACGTCTTCGGCAAGGGCCCCGGCAACACCGACTACATTCCCTACAAGGGCGACGGTTTCTCCCTTAACCTCCCCTCCAAGTGGAACCCCAGCAAGGAGGTCGGCGAGTTCGCCAACATCGTCCTGAGATATGAGGACAACTTCGATGCCCTCGCTAACGTGGTCGTCATTGCTGAGCCCACCAGCAAGGGCTCCATCAGCGACTTCGGTTCCCCCGAGGAGTTCCTTGAGAAGGTAAAAAATTACAGTGCACCCTGAGGTATTATGCCAATCTGGTTGTACGGCACCTACTGTCATAGATGACGGTCTGACGTCTGTTTTTTGTGTTGTGCAGTACAAGTACCTCCTCGGTGTCCAGGTCTTCGCTGGTGAGACCGCTTCTGAGGGTGGCTTCGAGAAGAACGCCGCTGTCACCGCCTCCGTGCTGGAGTCCTCGTCCGAGAAGGTTAACGGCAAGACCTACTATAAGCTGAACGTTCTCACTCGTACCGCTGACGGTGGTGAGGGTGGCAGGCACCAGCTGTTCACCGCTGCCGTGTCCAACGGCACGCTTTACATCTGCAAGGCTTCCTCCGGTGACAAGAGGTGGTTCAAGGGTGCCAAGAAGTTCGTTGAGGGTACCGTCGGCTCCTTCGCTGTTGCTTAAATTGTGATATACATGTCAATTTTGCGATAAAAAAGTAATTCAGTCATTTGCACATATTTCACCGATTTGGTAACTACTTCGTAACCGTGCACGCTTAAATGAGCTATGTACTCACAAGTTCCACGAACATTACAGCAATCAACATCAAGAAAAGTCTCTAGGACCTGCAGCAGTTACCGAAAAGACTTGGAACATTATAGAAGCAATGTGTGAATACATCATGTGACAGGCTCATAGGGAGACAATGCAGCGGGCGGAGTGCCATACGATGGAGTTGGCGCTGGTGCTGGTGAAGTTGACACTGCAGGGACTGGAGCCGGAGCTGGGCTTGGTGCAGTAACTGGACTAGGTGCAGGAGCTGGACTTGGAACAGGAGCAGCGGCAGGAGCAGTCAATGGCCCCGTTGCGTTAACATGAAGCCTGAACTGCAAATATGAGTTACCCGCTAAACCTAAAAGGCCAGAACCAGCCTGAACCGCTTGAAGCACGTCCCTGCACACAAATAGCCATGGGAAAAGATTTTACACAGATAAAAGCGTACAGTGCATAAAGTACAGCCATGCATTTGATAACACACCTAATTCGGACAATAGGGTCTGAGTCCGCCATCAGCAGAAGGGACGTGTTCTGCATAACAATCATGAGGAGCAAAGTGAGCAGAGAATCAGGTATAGCAAACATTGTAGGTGCAGCAAATTAATTGCACTTGCACGTACAGTTCCAGAAATCTGACCAGCGACATCCGTGATTTGATTGCTGGGGATGTCCACGTTGACATTAGTCAGGTCCACATCTTCTCCGAAATATTTCCCCGTAACTCGCCCAAACAAAAGTGAGGCGTTTTGAGGAGTGAAGGTGAAGTTTCCTTCAGGGCTTGTTGTGAAATTCCCACCTGCTCAAAGCATTCTGCATGTTACTTCACTTGGAGGAGCTGCGCGCTGGAAATGTCAGCACAGCAGTAGGAATTTACCGCCTACCAGATACGGTGAGGTTGACATCTGTTGCGGTGAAGTTTGCAAGGGGAACAGCGACGCCAGGGCCTATGAGAGCGATTTGGAGCTGAGGGGGTATGGTTGTAAAACTACTGCGAAACCACGTCCACTCAACCTGCAGGCATGCCACGCAGAATCATGACACGCTGCAACGAATCCGAAAGAAGGGATAAACCGCGAAAATGTTAAGCACGACTGTACCTGCTGGGTCGATGGTGAGAGGGCGAGTTTGAGCGCGATTGGTCCTTTGAGCAGAAAGGAGGGAGGGCCCACAACTAGTCGAAGGCCAGATGCGCCTCCGGATTCCCAAGACGAATTCGAGGCCTCAGGAACAGCCTGGCGTCCGTGAAACGGGAAACAGAAATGGCATGCTTTTTCATACATTCGTTGGACGACTGGAAGCCAAATCGTTTTGCAACAGATGTCTTTACCTGCAGCACGGTGCCCTGAGCCCCTTGTCCATTTGCAGAGTCTACAAGAAGCGTGAAAATGAGAACTACAAGGGAGAGACAAGCAAGTAGTTTTACGAGCAAGACATTTTTCCCAACAGAGACTAGTGAAGCGGAGCAGATACACCAACTGGGGGGTGCCATATTGGGATTCTCGGTGGTGCTGGAAGGATGACGGCGAGCGAGGGCTGGGCGAACAAATTAACGGGTACAATGCACTTCAGCGGCTATATGGGCGTTCCAAGTGCTGAATCTGACCAACCTCAAGAGTTCATCTTGGAGAGCTGACGGCCAGCCGTCAACATCTGGTTATGACTAACCAGGCGATAGGGCTTCGCACTCGTTGGGACGCATGAAAATTTGCGCAGCGAGGGTGCGACACGTAGAGGCTGAAACAGCTGGAGGCAAGCTGGAAAATGAGATTCCTGGTAGGAAAATGCGCCACAGAAAATGAACCTAGAAAAAATCACTGAACTACATATACGCAAACATGATTATGACTTTTCCACACAAATGCCCCTCAGCATAATTTACTCAATTGAACACATTGCCTCTTGTTAAGCAGCATGTTGCTGACTCTCACGTGCACCTTGGATATGCTGGCCAGCAATTTGTCCATAAGGATGATGCTGGTTGTGATGAGCGAGCAAATGTTGCTGCATCAGCCGCTGCTGTCTCTGCTGTTGCTGCTGCCGCTGAGCAGTCGCAAGCAACATAGCACAAACCAACTTGTGCCCAGCCTTCCAATCCAACGCCTGGCACGCCCTGCTGCAATACTTGGCCTCTCCGCACGCGGAGCAGCACCTAAATTCCTGCCGCCGTGTCTCCGACCGACCGCAGCGGGAATTCGAGCACAGCCGAAGACCTTCAGGAAGACCATAGATCCCACGCCAATCTACGAGGAACTTATGCACCACAGCGTGCCAGGAGAACGGGGGAAGGGTCACTGTGGGGAGGCAGCAGCAGCGATAGCCAACACCATACACTGCACAGGAGGGCAGCACAGCCGTGGAATTCACTGCATCTGGACCTGCAGGCTGTGCATGGCCTGTAGGGTGCGTCAGGTTTGCCGGGTTCATCTGCTGCTGCTGCTGCACCTGCTGCAGCTGTGCCTGCTGCTGGTAAACCAGAGTGGCTCTGTTATGGCGCAGCAGGTGCTCTGCATTCTGGCCTTGAACCTGCAGTGTGACCATGGCATGCTGCATTCTGAGCGACTGGACAGAGCCGGCACCATCCGGTGTTGTTTCAGTCACAGCAACAGAAGGGCTCGCCTGGTCTGCAGGGACCTGGGGCCTTGCTTCCACATGTGGAGTTGATTCTGTCCCTGCGGCTGCTGGTGCTTCTGGTAATGCTACTGCTGCGTTTCCTGCTGAGGTTGCTGCTGCTGCAGCTGATGGTGCTGCTAGTCCTGCGGGCGCTGCTGCTGCTGGTGCTGCCATGGCAGCCCCTGTTTCTCTTGCCAAAACCGTAGCAATGGGCACGGCAGTGACTGCTGAGGCCCGGAGCATTTCAGCAGCCTCGGCGGGGGACACCAGAGCGCCGTAGGCTCGGCGAGCCCGAGCCAAGCCGCGCAGGGCTTGGAGTTCCAAACGAAGCCGAGAGGTTCGGTGGGGAATCACGGGAGCTACAGACAACTGTTGGGAATCACGGGAATCACGGGAGAAGACAAATTGTTGGGTGGGTTGACTCTGAGAGGTAACAACTGGGAAGGGTTGATGTTCAGGGGGCTGAATTTGGGAAGGTTGATCTGGTAAGGTTTGAACTGGAGCGGGCTGAGTTGGGAAGGGGGAGGGCTGAACTGGGAAGGGGGAGGGTTGAACCGGGAAGGGCTGGGCTGGGGAAGATGAAATACCCTGTTGATGCCGGGGTTGGTAGTGATTATGTTGTAACTGACCCCCGTACAGTACTACAGGATGCTGCTGCCTAGAACCGAGGTCATTGATAAAGCGGATTGTCCCAGAGCCTGTTGCTGCTTCCCCTCGCCTGCTCCTTCCATTTTCTGCTTCGGAACGAACGTGCCTGGTAAACTGGCTTTGCGGAGAAACTACCACCGCTGCTGCTGCTTCGGAATTCTCCGTTCCCCATGCCATTCTCACAGTTCCCGTGGCTTCACTCGTTCCAGACGCTACTCTTGCCACTGCTCCCCCTGCGACCGGCCCCCATGAGATTGACCCTCCTGCGATCCCCCCCCCTGCAACTGCTTCTGTTGCCTCTGGTCGCCAAGGCGCGGGTGCAGCAGCAACTGCATCAGCAGGCAGGGAGACTGTACCAACTGTTAGGTCTGTAGCCACTCTGTCGGATGTAGGAGCAGGCGGGGAGATAGTAAGGTCAGTAGCCACTCTGCTGGCTGTAGCAGCTGTCGCCGCGGCTGCAAAGGCTCCAGCAACTGCAGCCGTTGTAGCAGCAGTAGCAGCTGTAACGGCAGTAGCAGCAGTAACGGCTGTGGCGCCTGTAGCAGCCGTAGCGGCTGTTGCGGAAGTGGCGGCAGCAACTGTAGCGGCCTCTCTCGTGTTAGCCTCGAGCAGCAGCCGCCGCCCCTCCGCCACGTTCCGCGGAACCCCATAACCGTCCTGCAGGCAGTGCCCTAGCTCCCGAAGCGCCTCTACGTGGCCCTGCGCCGCGGCCTTGGCGCACAGCAGCACGCCCGCGAGCAGGTCGCGGTCGAGGCGCGTGCCGCTGCTGCCGTTGAAGTGGATCACGGAGAGCGAGTGCAGCGCGTGCGCGTGCCCGCCGAGCGCGGCGCGCGCGAGCAGCGTCGCGCCGCCGCGACGGTCTTCGAGACAGTAGAATTGGATCTGCGGGGGACAAAGAGCGGGGGTGGGAGTGGGGAGAGGGCGGAGGAAAAGAGGGGGGAGTGTTGAAAGAGGAGTGGGGGGTGAGTGGGTGTGTATGAGCGCGCGCAACGCGCATGTCGCGCGAGCGCAAGTGCGAGTGGCTGGCAAGCTTCGTGCGGGCAGGCAGCTGCAAAGCGCCGCCGCCGCAACAGCCGCGGACGGCTCGGCCGAGGTGCGATGCGGGCAGACATAAGTCCATTGGGTGTTGTATTCTCTAATCCTCGCCACCCCATCCGTTCATTTTATTCTCGTAAGGTGTCACTTGAGAATTCTCCTCACAGGTGAGCGACGAGCGCGCGACAAGCTTAGCGAACGAAAACGACGACGACGGACTGAACGGCGAGCGCGCGACGATGGGGACTGACCATGCCGAGCGAGTAACACGCGTCGAGGTTGCCCGCCGAGGCGCACCGTTTGAGGAACCGATGCGCGCCGTCCGACCAGGACGGCGCCGACACCGCCATGGCCGCGGGCGACGCGCGTCGCAGCACGTGCGGCTCGGCGCCTAGCGCGCACACGCGGCGACACGTCAGCCACACGTTGATCAGGTCGGCGGGGGAGCGCGCTCGAGCCGCGAGATGCTGGAGAATGCACCCGACGAGCTCGTCCTGGGGGAACGGACACGCGGGGGGAAGGCGGGGAACAGGGGGAAAAATCAATTCACATGTCGATGCGCGTAAGGCGTGGCGGTCGACGCGCGAACGCGTTGGCGCGGCGTGGAATTGCCACGAGGAGACGAGCGGGGGAAGCGTGATTATTCTTTCCCTCGCGCAGCTTCGGCGCAGTTCTGGCAGTCCGTGCTTTCCATTGGACTGTGGCATTTGAGTTGACGATGGGACTTTTCGCCAGAACAGCGAGCGTGGTGGCGCGGAGGGGAAAAGGCTTGCAAAGCGGCACTCCTGCTTTTGAAGTTACGACGCGACGGAGGGAACTCTCCGCGACCCCCCGCAGAACGCGGCACGAGGGGAATCGAGGCGGAGGAGGCGGGGGGAGCAGCGCGACGCGGGTAGACAGGGCGATGCGGTTGCGTGACGCGGGTGGGGAGGGCGATGCGGTTGTGCGACGCGGTTGGAGGCCGATGTGGCAGCGCAATGCGTAAGTTGGCAACAAAAGAATTCGGGTGAACTGTTGTGTTCGTGATCTTTTGCTTACGGGTAAGTCGTCGAAACGAGACGCATCCGAGGACGCCATTCGCCTTCTCTTCGCCGCGTCGCTACTGATGCAGAGAGCCGCCGAATCGCATGATGTAGCCATTGCCAACTTTCGACCAGAGAACGGGTGAATGTGAAACGTTATGCCGTCGGACTCGCTACGATACCCTCCACAGCGTGTCCTCATTGGTGTAGCAATTCACCAGGCCGAGTCTTGACGAGAGCACAACGGTTAGTAGCGTCAGCGTTTTATCATGGAAGGGAAAGAGGTACTTCTAACGCTAGAGAAAGGGCTCGCTCTATGCTTCCGGCTGGCAACTGTGGGCTAATTCAACGAGCTGCAAACTAGAGGAAGGAAGACAAGATAATCGTTTCAACTTTGTAGAAAATGCTGCTGAACATGGCTGCCTTCTAGGTTGAAGCGAATGCGGTGGGAGGGGAAGGGATGCTGTCGAGGGTTTGAAATGCGGTACAGGAATTTTTTTCTCATGTTCAATAACGATTGAACAAGACTTCAGAGGATTCAAGAACGGTACCAACAAACATGGGCTCAGATATATGGATATGAATTGAATTGGTGGGGCTGGTTGGACCTGCCCTTTGACACCGCCCCCGCTCAAAAGTTAGTGAAAGAACAGTTCGAACTGTACCGAAGCACTAGTCTTTTGAAGCGACACCAAACAGCGAATACATTTTTAGCCAGGACCGAGTCGAGCCCCGGGCAGCAGGGAAAGAAGCCAAGCCGACACAACCAAGTACACACGATGTCCGTTTGACTAACCCAAGGTTGCCTTGTGAAGGGGGCGCTTAAGTGATTCATGCATTTCGTGGAGGTTTCGTCAATTCGCGTCGGGCAAAAAGGGCTTATAGCAAAATTTTGTAACTCACCGTTGACTGTTTGTAGCAAAATTCTGTGGTTCGTATTGGTTGACGTGCTTGTAACGTGGGTGCAACTGCCCGGGAAAAAACCTTCGTGTGCAAGGTTTCTGGAACGTGCGAGGCAATTTCGCGTGCAGGGGTTGGGCATCTTGTGTACACGTACAGTCCGTGTATTGTCGGTTTTTGTCCCACCATTTTTGGTAGCGTCCCCCGCTCACCAACAAAAGAAGCCGCGGGTTGGGTTCGTTGTCATGGCTGGAGATACGACGAAGCCTGTACATAATGCAATGAGAATACAAATCCACACTCACCTTTGAATAATGAGGGCACGTCCGAGAGAGTGCAAGTGCCAGGATATACCAGTTTCTTGAGGAACGAAATGAGATGAAACTAGGGCACCGAAAACACACAAACCTCACGCTTTAGCAGAGTGTTGAGGGGTAACCAGCTCAATGAAGCCTTTGGACGTTGGCATACAAACAATTTGATTAAAAGATGCAAAGCGACAAATTAGGTTGTCGAAGCTCCGAACCAATCGCGTAGCGCGTGAGTGCAACTCTTGTCGGAACATGATCCAGCACTAGAACTAGACTTGCATCACATCATTACGAAGCGGTTACAAAACGATGGCCGTCCTGACATGACGATTGCTTCGAACAATGAAATGTGTCAGAAACTTCGGAGCATTAAATGCTTGCCCTACTTCTGTGAGACTCTTTATAGGATTACAGTTTGAACTGCTAGACAAGGTTTGCACTTCAAACTGACAATCTTACATGCCGAGCAGTCCGTGTGTCTAGGCCTTCTTCCTTACTTCTGATAATGTATATTAAAATCTTGAGATTCGTCAGATGTATCCTGTGGTATTGATTCCAAATATGTGATAAATAAAAGACCCATTCATAAGCATTTTCTATAAGCTTGTAATTATTCTTGCCTGTACTCTCTCTCGACGGAAGGAACAAATAGTGTATATTCGCGTCTTTTGGTAACAAAAATATCACAGCTACACATGTTATCACAAAAAGTTGTTACAATGGATCAGTGAAAATGTGAAGAGATGAGTAAATTAAATAGGTTCTTAGCAGGTATAGTATCCAGAAGGTACAAGCAAGGACGAATGAGAACAACGGAATTTCTCCAAACGATACACGGTTTCACCCTGTGGGACACCACCAGCGCAGTGATTGCGCTTCCTGCAGAGCCTGCGGAATGTATCATGAAGGAAACTCCCAGCAATCATCCTCCCGCGTCCCCCGGAATTTCAAGCTGCGCGTCCGCACTTCCCCCGCTCCTTCCCCGCACGCGGAACAAGCTGGCTGGCGAACTCCGCCGGAAAAAGAATCCGTTCCGCCTGCTTTGCTCTTCCTCTGAAAGTCTTGCTTCCCTCCTCCTAACTCTCCTTTCTGCCGCTTCTCTCTCAGCCCCTTAGCTCTACTCGTTCCTTAGTCAACTATCCAACATGGTAGGCACGCTTCCGTTCTTAATGGCTGTTGTGTCTGCAAAATGTTCCTCGCCCTGTATCAAGAGTTGCGATTCGTTACGGAGCCTGATGTTAGGGTTTCTAGGGCAGGCGGGTTTCTGGTTTTCCAAATCCGCGGCCGTCAATCTGCTCGAATGCGTCTGACATTTCCGCGGGATCCGTCGCACGAGCCGAGTCGACTCAAAAGTTTTATCACTCCAGAGAATAGGACGAGTAAACAAGTGTCTAACCCCCCTCTCGATGTGTGTCCTCCCTATTGCTGATTCGTGTCGCGCCGTCGCGAGTCCAGGCGGACACGGAGGAGGTGCAGCCGAAGAAGCGCACGTTCAAGAAGTTCACCTTCCGAGGCATCGACCTCGATGCGCTGCTCGACATGGGCAACGAGGAGCTCGTCAACCTTTTCACCGCGCGCGCTCGCAGAAGGTATGCTTCGCGAGTTGTTCCGGTAACCCTATTTCGCTCGCATACTGCTCGTTAACCGTTAGAAGCTAGAGTTTGTGTTGGCGGCGCCGATTTCGACACTAAGCTGGAGTTCTAGGCACGGTGTTTTCACTCTGCCATTTTGGCAAGTACCCCATACAGTTGTCTCGAGCTCTCGTATGCTGACGTCTGCTAGATTTGGTTTGTCGATACGGTGGACAGTTCGCTGATAGAGCCCGCGAGGCGGTTTTTACGACTTGGATTTGGGAAACGAGACAGCTCAGATAAGGGGGTTAGGAATCGGTAAAGCAACGAGGAGTGTTTTTTGCCGGGTCAAGCGCAGCAGTGCGAGCGCGTAGAAGAGGGAGTATAGGCACATGTATCCCGTAGCAGGAGCTGAAGAAATTGCGGCCGACGGCGGGCTAAGGACGGGGATAGCGGGCGAAGGCTGGCGAATGCGAGCGAAATCTTGCGAAGGCGAGCGGTTGTGTACATATAGAGAGAGAAACTGCAAGGCAGGCGCATCTGCAAGCCGGGCGGCGAGGAACAGAGGAATAGAGGAGCTGGGGGAATCGGGGGCCTCGATTAGCCACTAGCGGAGCAGGAATAAGAGGGCCGGTTTGCAGGTTGTTTGAATTGCAGAGATGGTAGGAAAGTAGAGGCTGTCGCAGATGTATCCAAAGGGAGTGTTGTAATATTTCCTTTCGTCGTTTGGAGTTGGTGCCAGAGGAAGAGTCGGATCTGAGACGAATTGGATGCTTGATCGCAACAGGAGGACACGATGGGGTAGTGCGGCGAGCCTAGCATGTTTTGCTTTTGGCATTGCAGTGGATTTCCTGATCGAGTTGCGCTAATCCAAGTATTCTGTTCTTCGTCCGCGCTTCTGTTCTCCAGCATCCCCCACCAAACCCCTCTCCCCTCTCCCCCCACACCCAACTCCCCCCCTCCCCTTCCGCTCCCCCGTTTCCCTTCACCCTCGCAAGTGTTCCCCATTCCTCATGTCAATTTTATCATAGTGCGTCGTTGATTCTCCCGTTCTTGCTCCTCATCCTCCTCTCCTTCTCCCCCCAACTTCCCCCTCCCTCCCCACTTCCTTCCATTCCCCCCCTTTCCACGTTGCGCCCCTTGTCCCCGCCGTTCCCCCTCCCCTTCCCCCCACTCCGCCCATTCTCCCCCGGCGCAGGTTCCGCCGCGGTCTCAAGAGGAAGCCGCTCGCCCTGATGAAGAAGCTTCGCAAGGCGGTGGGTGCTCTTGAGTAGGCGGGAGTAGGGGTGCCTTAGGACAGTGCGGGTGGCGGGGTTGTGGGTGGGGAGTGGTGGGAGTGCAATTGCGGGGAGGGGGGGGGGGGGGGGGGGGGGGGGGGGGAAGGGGATTGGTGGGAATGGAGAGGTGAGGGATGGTGGGTGGTGAGACGTGGGGAGTGGAGTGATGGGAGGTGGGAGTGGTGGGAGGTGGGACGTGGGGTTCGTGGTGAGTGGGATGATGGGAGGAGAAGGGAGGTGGGACGTGGGGCGTGGAGTGAGGGGTAGTAGCAGGAAAACTGGAAAGCGCGTGACAGGAAACGGCTTAGTAGTTGAAGAAAGAAATTGAGGCGGGAAACCCCGTTGAGAGGTTGGGGGGTGGAGGAAAGGGGGTTGGCAATGCAAGAAGGCGAGAGTTATAAGGCGAGAGTTATAAGGCGAGAGTTATAAGGCGAGAGTTGTAAGGCTCATGGTCTCTAAAAAGCGCACCTTGTTTCCATCTGGCCATTACCTGCCTCAACCACTCGCACTTCCCCACCCTACCCCCCCCTATCTTCTCCCTCCCCCCACTTCTCCCCCACTCCCCCCTCCAAACACCCCCTTCTTCCCCCGTCCCGACTCTCTTATTCTCGTTTCGTGCCTACACGCTCGCAGAAGCGCGAGGCTGAGGAGGGTGAGAAGCCCGAGGCGGTGCGCACGCACCTGCGCGACATGATCATTGTGCCTGAGATGATCGGCAGCGTCATTGGCGTGTACAACGGGCGCGTGTTCAACCAGATCGAAATCAAGGTGCGTACGCTGGAGGGTGATTGCTAGTGTGCGCTGGGAACGGGTATGCATGGCGAACAAGGTGCCAATGTGACGTTTGGGTCGACTTGAGATGATTGGCAGCGTCTTTGGCGCGTACAATGGGTGCGTCTTCAACCAGATCGAGATAAGGTGCGGCGGGAAGAAGGGAATGCGAGGTGGTAGGGTGGGGAATGTGACGTGTGGCGCGGAGACTCTGGGAAGAATGTGAAGAGGGTGGTTGTTTCATTGCCCCAAGGACTAGCTGTCCCATGTTTCTTTTGCATTCGTCTCCTCAAAATTACTTTTCTGAAGTTTCCGAAACAAGTTTTCTGTTCTGTCTTCCTGCTTCATGGTGACACTCGTGGGCAGCCTGAGATGATTGGGCACTATCTGGCGGAGTTCTCCCTGAGCTACAAGCCTGTGAAGCACGGTCGGCCCGGTATTGGTGCCACTCACTCCTCCCGCTTCATTCCCCTCAAGTAAACCCGCCTATGGGAAGGTGCACTGCCATTGTGTGCTACTGCCACCTCTTCAGCTGTCTTAATTGCTGCCACCTTGGCTTCGCTAGCTTGTTGCCTGGAGCTGCTTTTGTGCTCCGTCCATGTATAATTGTGAAATGTGAAGCAGTGCAGTAGTAGCAGCAATGGAAAGAGTTCGTCATTCATCTTGATTCAAGTGGAAATGTTTGGTGGAGGGTATGGATTAGTCTTCACGCTGTTCATACCAGGGAAATTGTGGTACCGAAGAAGTAGATGAGGTGCATCCTTTGTTCTGTTGCGACATATTTCACATTCACGCTACACGGAGTTACAACGGTCTTCGCGAAGAGATTACACGGATGCCCACTGCTTTCAGGACCGGCCATTTTCAGGTGCATGCAACTTAGTCGAGGCGCGCTATTCAGGTGCATGCTAACCCGTCGTTTTTCTCCCTCTGTTACCACTGTTTGTACACGACCGCCACTAAAAATACTGTTACGTCAGGGGAACACAAGCAGCACACGCAACACACGCAACACACGAAATAGGCCTGACAGGGAATCCCGAAAAGAAAAAAGAAAAATACACCTTATAGAAAGCCTGGACATTGTTCGGGAGGGATCAACCCTAAACACGGGAACGTTCATGGTGTTTAGGGTTGATGTCACGTAAGGCAGTGGAAAAAAAAAACTAGGCACCTGGACTAATTTTCCGGAAGAGATCAACCCTAAACACGGAACTGCCCTCGTGTTTAGGGTTGATTCCTCCCGAGTTGCATGCGTTTCCAATTGGGTTCTATATTTTTCTTGCCCGTTTTTAGCCAGGTGTATTGCGATATGTGCTGACCTTGTTCGCAGTAAGGCTGCGATTGGTGTGGTTGGACGACGAGTTCGTGCGAGAGCTGCGCCAGTTGGTGTCAGTCGGATTGTAGCATCCCCTGACAGAACAGTAATTTTCGTGGCGGGGGTGTACATACAGTAACAACAGAGGGAGAAAAACGACGGGATAGCATGCACCTGAATAGCGCGCCTAGACTAAGTTGCATGCACCTGAAAATGGCCGGCCTGAGTTCGAGCGTCAGGCCTGACATGCGATACGAGCCAGACACTTGTCCCTCTTCCAGCCCGTACGTATCCTACCTTCAGGATGTGCTGAGCGGATTCAACTGTGCGGCACGCGTGCGCGACATTCCCCGCCGCCGTAGCCACACTTCCGCTTGGCGTCAGGCAGGGCGCGGGGTCGTTCTGGATGGAGTTGGGCAAAGTTTCCCGGCGATTCTACTGACCTTTCCGGGCAGCATTGCTTGCAACGCGGAAGGCCCATATGAGACTGCAGTGACAATCCGCTCGTTCTAAACGTTCGCTTTATGATGCAAATTCCCTAACGTTTACAACCGAGCTGAGAAACACTGGCTCAGATAGCCCAAGCACTGGACCCGACCGGCACAGAAATAATCTCAAGTTCGTCCGGGCACGCGCAGTTACTGTATCCCTTGAGTTCTCCGTGCCCAGCCGAGCTTTGGTTGGATTATGGGGATTGCGGCGCTGTTCTGTAGGCGTTATTGCCTCCGCATGAAATGTACGGGACCTGTCCTTCGGAGTAGCTTCTCGCCGCACAGAGGCTACGTTCTGCAGGCGCATTAGCCCGCATCAATGTACATTGCAATTTTTTTTCAGCATTCCAGGAGCCTTCTTTGATAACCAGCCCGAAGGTTATCAAGGCTCGCAATAAGCTCTTGGTTGCCAAGGCAAACCATGCCCGAATGCCTGCAGAACGGTATTTTTGGCGACCACAAATTAAAATGTCGCCGCGTTCCGCGAAATTCATCGTCCTAGCAATCTTTTTTTTTTCCTTGATACGCGCATGATGCAACGCTGAGAAGACGCTTGAGGCGCGCATCAGCTCGAATTTGAGCCAATTTTTTTAATTTTCCGTCGGGCAGCCCAGTTCATGCCCTTGGGGAAGGTGTCAGGTACGTGCTTCCCTGCTTCGACAAACCCAATAAATTGAGGTCGAGATTGGGAATGTCTAAATTTCAAATCTCCATTTTCCGATGTCCCAAACCTCAATTTCATTTTTCTGAGCCTCTATTTTACAATTTCAAATTCCTCATTTCCGAACCTCAATTTGTCAATGTGCGGATCAGGCCGAGCCTAGGGCGCATCAGAGCTGATGCGCCCGCAGAGTGCAGCCACAATGTCTCATTGCCCAATTTGCTGGGTGGATGTTGCCATGGAGTCTCGCTCACTTTCGCAATCTCCAAGGCGGTGTTCTGTTGCCGCACCTCTTGATGCGGGGGCGGACAGGACAGCATCGCATCACATGGTCCGACATCAGGCTTCCGCGAATCATCGTACCCCCACATTGGTGCAACACAGCCTCCTGCCACCCTTCATGCAACTGCAGTGATTTGGTTGGCGAAAGTTGTTGTAGTGGCGAAGAGGGCGGCAGGAAGTTTTTTTTTTTTCCCTCAGACCGTGTATCATTCTTTCGCGATGGCAATTGGAAGGTTGCCTGGCCTGAAAGCAAATGGGCCAACCAAGACAACAAAAAAACATTCATCCCTGCCCGGAACCATTTCGTGCGGTCCCTGGATCCCCCCTCTGACTCTGAACTAGGGCCGCACCACCCCCGCACCCATTTTGCCTGGGTGAGGGGGTTTGTGAGTGCTTTACTGATTCATCGTTCTTTTGGGCAAAGGAGGGTTGACATGACTGCACTGCACTCGTTAGGTCCGGGAAGGGGTTCAGTTTCCCGAGCCTAATATCTGGGAATGCGCCCTTGAAATCGAAGCTTGAAGGAATACCGGTAGAATGTCGGAAGAAGCATCAATCTGGTGCTGTCCGGGGGGGGCGCACCAAGTGGTGCGGCAACAGAATGTCAGAGGTCCACCGGTGATCCCCGATGATCCTAGGGAAGGGTTACAGGCACGTTGGCCTGGGGGGTTATGGGCGCACTCACCCGCTACACAAACAAGCCCTTTTATCCCAGTGGTTAGTGGCTGGGATTCTGACATGGTATCAGAGCGAAGGTCTCGGGTTCGAATCCCGGTGTGTGCACCTCGGGCATCCCAGTGCGGGGGGGTGTCAGAGGTCCACTGGTGATCCCCGATGATCCTAGGGAAGGGTTACAGGCACGTTGGCCTGGGGGGTTATGGGCGCACTCACCCGCTACACAAACAAGCCCTTTTATCCCAGTGGTTAGTGGCTGGGATTCTGACACAGAACACCGCCCAAAATTGCTGCCCCACATAACTTGTGCGCTGGCCTATGCTAGGGTGGTATTCTGTTGCCGCACCACTTGATGTGGGGGCAGACAAGACAACACCGCATCACATGGTGCAGCATCGTGCTTCTGTGAATTATCAAACCCCCATGTTGGTGCAACATAGCCTCCTGCCACCCTCCGCGCAACTGCTGTGATTTGGTTGGCGAAAGTTGTTGTAGTGGCGAAGAGGGTGGCAGGAAGTTTTTTATTTTCTTTTCTTTTCAGACCGTGTATCAATCTTTCGCGATGGCAATTGGAAGGTTGCATGGCCTGAAAGCAAATAGGCCAACCAGGACAACGAAAAACATTTGTCCCTGCCCGGAACCATTTGGTGCGGTTCCTGGATCCCCCCTCTGACCCTGAACCAGGGCCGCACCAGTCCCGCACCCATTTTGCCTGGGAGTGGGGGATTGCGAGTGCAGTACTGGTTTACCGTTCTTTTTGGCAATAATGGGCGGACTGCGCTGCACTGCACTCGCTAGGTTTGGGAAGGGGTTCAGTTTCCCGAGCCTGGTAGCAAGGAATACAACCTTGAAAAAGAAGCTCGTAGGATCTTCGGTAGAACCCCGGAAGAAGCATCGTTTTGGTGCTGTGCAGGGGGGGTCCGCACCGAGTGGTGCGGCAACAAAACAGGGCCTAGCTCTCGAGGCCAATTTGGCAGCGCACAAGTTGTGCGGACATTTGCCTGATGATGCACGATCTCGGAACCTTCAACACGTTAAATTTGTGCGCCACCTGAGTGGTGTTCTGCAGGCAGAAGCGTGAAAATTTGGCGCTAACAGGTTTGGCTCAAACGCACTTATCACCAAACCTTGATAGGCAGAAGCCCACTTATCGGGGAAGATTCTGCGGACCCGGTTTCCAGAAATTTGACGCCTACAGAACAGCACCGTGTGGGGGAACGAAAAACAGGATGGAATTCAGGATGCACTGCCTGTGCTCAGTGCTTATTTCCAACCACATTCCTTCGATTCAATGGAGACAGCTTCAAGATTCTCCACAGGTCTAGTTTCCTTCCATTCTCCCACCTCACGTTCATTGCTGTGACATACGTGCTGTAGCTCTCCTGGAGCTGAGGCCATGGCTCCTTTTTCCTGTTCGAAAAATCGTGTGTCTCGATTCGCAGATGAAAATCAACATCAGCGTGCGATTCCTGAACTTATCAGGTCGACTGGCCTAGTGGTGGGTCATAATAGTTTAGGGGCTTCTAGAAAGTGGCAGCCTGATGAGTCTCAGACGGTCTCGATAGCCAGGATTCAACTTCAGGCATTAGGAACTCAAGCAGGGATTTTTGAGAAATCTCAAAAGATCGCTAGAATTCAACTTTAGGTATCAGGAACTCAAGGAGGTGCGCTTTTCAACTTTAGAATTCAACTTTAGAACGTTGCGCTTTTCTGGAATAGTGTCGCCTGTTTTTCCCGTGTTATTCTCTTTTGCAAAATTCGGACCGCTTCTTTATAAAATGCGACTACTTTCCGCCTTCCGCCGTAGCGTTCGCACTAATCGCTCGCGTTATATCAAAATAGGCCGTTCACGTAGTAGCGTATCCACGGCCCCGTTATGCCATCGCCCACAACGACGCTAACACCAAGGGACGTCGCTCCCCGTCCTCTCCCCCCTGCTCCCTCCGGTCGTCGTCGGCTTTTGTTTCGCTTATAAAATCGTTATGCTGTCCCTCGCGACGGTTGCATCAGGCGACGACGCGCCCGGTCCTCTCTCCCCTGCTCCCGGCGGTCGTCGTCGCCTCAAACTCGACAAAGCCGGCCGGCCCGCCGTGCCTTGCGCCGCCTCTTCCGGCCATGGCGGACCCTCCGTTGGCCTTGCTGCTCTTTCCGCCACTAACAGGATTGTCAGCCGCAGGTTTCCCGGCGTGTATGACGGCGCGTCCAGCGGCGGAATTGACTCGGACTTAAGAGGCGAGAAGGGGGAATATCCCTTCAAAAATGGGGAGTACCCGCTTCAGTGGGGGGAATACCCTTTTGCCGTCGTTCCGGACCTCCGCGCAAGCGACCTCGAAAGTTCCGCCGCGGACGCGCTGCTAGATGCGGACCCTGACGACGCTTGCGCCGATGCGGACGATGACGTCAGCATCGACATTCCCGTTGACTTGGACAGACTGTTCCGCAAGTGCGCGGAGCAGCAACAGATGCTGCGCGAGGCGGAAGGCGGAGGGGGAACGGGTGGAAGGGGACTGGGGGGAGATGCCGCCAGGCACCTGTCAACGTTGGCGGAAGCGGGGAAGCATGGGATGACTAAACTATGGGCGGTTTTAGGGACAGGCGGTAAGGCTGCTCTAGGAGCAACAGGAGCGGTGTTCCCGTCTACTGGGTCTCGCGGGAGCGCTGATTCTAGGGATGATTCGCATGGAAGAGCGGAAGACAATAAGGGAGAAGGGCGAGCGGAGGAGCAGGCCTTGAAGGGAGCTGCTACCGCTACTGTTACTGCTACCGCTGCTGCTACTAACGGGTATAAAGCAATGCATTTTCGGAGCAAGTCGGTGGCGGAGGGACGGACAGGGTACAGTGGCCTATTAAGATCCGACACGTCACCAGGGGAAAAGGGCAGCAGCAGCAGCGATGCGAATTCCACGACGAGTAACAGAAACACTAATACGGAGAATAACGCTGATAGTCACACTACTAATAGTTACATTTCCACCAAGTCTGCGGGCCTTTGGAATCGACAATCCCTTTCCTTCCGCCACCAGCGCTCCAAATCTGTCACATCTGCTCCTTTGGATTTCTGCGCCGGGATTGACCCAACGGTCGAGATTGCGTTGCCGAGCAACAGGAGAATCAGCATGACGGTCAAAGGCAGGAAAAGCAGCAGCAGCAGGGTTGAATCAGCAGGAGCACAGGGGATGGTGCAGGGAAGCTTTTTCTCAGCGTCCTCAACAGCAGCAACAGCAGCAACGGCAGCAACACCAGCAGCAGCAGCGGTGGCTGCGGCGGCAGGGGCAGCGACAGAAGCTCTGGATGAGACAGGTCTGAGTTCAGAACTTCTGTCTGTACTCAGATTCGAGCCCAATGCTGCTGCTGCTAGAATGCGCGTTGAGACGGCTAAGGGTGTGTCCCTTTTGTTAGACGCATCATCTGGGCAGATTCTGGCTGCTAGCGAAGCAGCTAATAGGGAAGCTGGAGGGGATGCGGCAGGAGCAAGAGAGGACGGGGCAGGCGGGATGGGGCGAGAAGGACAGAGTCAACAGCGGCCGCAGCAGCAGCAGCAGCAGTTGCTTGTAGGACGATCGGTGTTTGAGTTGACAAACGGCAAGATGACTATGGCGAATTGGCAGGCAGCAGTGGCGGCGCTGCCCCCTGATATAGTCACAGAGAGCGTGATTCTGAGGTTCCGGTTCGTCCCTCTGGGTGGAGCCTCCCCCAGTAGCAGCCGCCGCTGCAGCAGCAGCAGCAGAAGCAGCAGTAGTATCCGAAGCAGCAGCAGTTTCAGCGATGATGGTGCTGGTGGTGGGGAAGGTGCAGGAGGTGCAGGTGGGTCAGGAGGGGTGCTGTGCGGTCGCATTGTGGACCTTAGGTTGAGACGTACTGCTGTGCAGCAGGAGGAGCTGCCGCTGCTGGTGGGGAGCATTTGCGCGTTCAGGAGAGAGAGAGGAGGAGGAGGAGGAGGAGGAGCAGGAGGAGGAGGAGGAGGGAGACAGGGGGAAGGAGAGAGAGGGAGGGCAGGGGAAGAGGGGAGGAGAAGGATGGTAGATGAGGAGTGTGAGGAGAGAGCAGAGAGAGAAGGGATGGGGATGAGGGAGGGGAGGGGAGCGAGGTATGAGAAAGAGTGGGAGGAGAGAGGGATGAAGGATGGGAGGCCAAGGGGACTGGAGAACAGACAGCAGCGGAGGGATTCAGAAGTCAAAGGGGGTTATGGTGCGAGACAGCAGAGGCGAGCGGGCGGAGGTAATAGCGGGAGTGACTGTAGTGAGAGTGATTGCAGTGAGGATGACTGTAGCGAGGGGGGTGGTGAGGAGAGTAAGAGCTGCGAGGAGGGGAGTGTGGGTTACCAGCGGAGCCTGAAGCCAAATGGACGGCGAGATTTGTCCTCTAGCAGGAGCGCCAGGGGCTCAGGTGATGGTGGTTCTGTGAGTGGGGTGAGGGAGAGGGAGAGGTGGAGCGAGGAAGGGAAAGGGGAAGTAAGGAGTGAGAAGGATGAGGCGAGTAGGAAGGGGAGGCGACGAGGGTATAGTACTGGTAGTTTGGTCGAACTGTCAGGGGAGAAGCAGCAAAAGCAGCAACGGCAGGTAATGCAGGGGCGGGTGCAAGAGCAGGATAGGCAACGAAAGCAGGAAATGCGGCGTTTGGATCATTGTGGGTCGGAGACTGGGGTTATGGAGGGAGAACCAGCAGGGACAGATCGAGCGAGAGGGAGAAGGGGAGATGGTAGAGGGATGAGGAGTGATGGGGATGGGGAAGCGGAAGGGAGGGCGTTAGAGGGGAAGGTGTTGAAACGAAGGGTTTCAGGAGAGAGGAATGGGATGAGGCGGATAAAGGATGGGGAGGAGGAGAGAGGAGGGAAGAAGCTGGTGACGCATCTGAACTTGTTACAGGGAAAGGAGGAACAAAGGGCGGAGATGTGTGAGGGGAGGCAGGAGAGGAGGGCAGAGAGGGAAGAACGGGAGGAGAGAGAGGAAATGGAGGAGAGGGATGAGAGGGAGCAGAGGAAGGTGAGGGGAGCGGATAAGATAAGAAGGAGCAAAGAGCAAGGCGATGGGCGATCAAGTTTGTTGAGTGTAGGCAGTGTGCCGCCCTTTCTGCGTAACCTGCGGTCCAAGAGCCTGATTGACTTGCCAGTGTGGCGGCGCAGGGCGGTGGACGGTGATGGCGACGGGGGCTGTATTGATGGTGATACGGATGATGGTGATGATGATGTTGGTGATGATGATGTTGGTGATGATAGTGGTGATGATGATGGTAGTGAGGATGATGATGATGATGAGGAGGAGGAGGAGGAGGAGGAGGAGGAGGAGGAGGAGGAGGAGGAGAGGAGGAGGAGGAGGAGGAGGAGGAGGAGGAGGAGGAGGAGGAGGAGGAGGAGGAGGAGGAGGAGGAGGATGAGGAGGAATGATGATGGTGATGATGCAAGTGACAGTGATAGCAGGGAGGGTACTGCCACTGCTGCCAGTGCTGCCAATGGGGCTATGGGGGCTTTTGACTTTACCCTCTCCCGTGTGACCACCTTTGCTCGCTCCCTCACCGCGTCCTCCTCCTCCCGCCCCCTTCTCAGGCGCCTCAAAACAGAAGCCTCCTATTCCTCCTGCCCGGTTTTGGTGCGTCGCAAAGCTCTAGCTGCCGATTCCTCCCGCCCGCTCAAGATAGCCCTGGGGAAGAATCAAGAGGCATCTGGAAAGCCCATGTTCTTGCCTCGTTCTCTCACCTCCACCTCTTCCTCCTCCATTACTCTCAAGGCAGCTCTTAGGAAGAAACAGAATCTGCCTGAAAGCTCAAGCCCCCATCAGAAAAGAGAAAACCCTGCCTTCTTTCCTCGTTCTCTCACTACCACCTCCACCTCCTCCTCCCGTCCTCTCAAATCAGCCCTCAGGAAGAACCTTGAGACGTTGGGAAACGCAAGCACCCACCAGAGAACAGAGAACTTGGCCTTCCTGCCTCGCTCCCTCACCTCTTCCTCCTCCCGGCCTCTGAAGATCACGTTGGGAAGGAAGGGGAGAGGGCTGGAGATCGGAGTTCGAGTTAGTGCGCTTGTTGGGGGGGGGAGAAGGCGGCGGGGAGGGGGGATGAGGCTCCGGGTGGTGCCGGAAAAAGCAGAAGCGATGGAAAATGTGAGAGTGACAGCAAGAGCAAGTGCAGTGGCAACGGCAGTAGTGGCAGCAGCAGCAGAGGCAGACGCAGCAGAAACTTCGAGGAAGGGGAAGGCCGTGCAGGAGAAGGGGGAGGGCGTGCAGGGGAAGGGAGGGGCAGAGGGGGAGATAATGGAGAAGGGAGGGTGGCAGGAGCAAGGGGGGGAGGACGCGATTGGGCAGGAGCAAGGGGGGGAGGACGCGATTGGGCAGGAGCAAGGGGGGGAGGACGCGATTGGGCAGGAGCAAGGGGGGGAGGACGCGATTGGGCAGGAGCAAGGGGGGGAGGACGCGATTGGGCAGGAGCAAGGGGGGGAGGACGCGATTGGGCAGGAGCAAGAGGGGGAGGACGCGATTGGGCAGGAGCAAGGGGGGGAGGACACGATTGGGCAGGAGAAAGGGGGGGAGGACACGATTGGGCAGGTGACATTAGTACGGCAGGTTTGAGGCAACATGGGGTGGAGCGGAAGGGAGAGGGGGGAAATTCGGGGGCTGTGAGGGCTGTGAGGACTGCGAGATCACCCCACCCCACGGCTGCTGGCTTGAGCCTAAAAGCTGGTACTGTGCGTTCACCACTCCCCACCGCTGCTGCAGGGGATGAGGTTGCACCAAGGAACAGAGGTACCCCTAGGGGCAAGGCAGGGACCCCAAAGGGCAAGGAAGCGACCCCGAAAGGCAAGGCAATGACTCCAAAAGACAAGGCAGGGACGCCAAAAAACAAGGCAGGGACGCCAAAAAACAAGGCAGGGACGCCAAAAGACAAGGCAGGGACGCCAAAAGACAAGGCAGCGACTCCAAAAGACAAGGCAGAGACAGCAGGGGGAAAGGTAACCACAACATTGCAATCCTCTGCTGCACCTGCCACACCTTTTCTCTCCCAACCCACCACTCCTTGCCGCTCCCAACCCACCACACCTTGCCGCTCCCAACCGGCCACTTCTTGTCGCTCCCAACCCACCACACCTTGTGCCTCCCAACCAGCCGAGCCCTGCCGCTCCAAGCAAGCCGGGCCATCTCAGCGCTCCGTTTCCCCACAATCCTCATGTCTTGACGCGCCCTCAGTGCTCCCAGTGCCAAAGCATCGCTCTGTCTCCCCCCAAGCCTCGACTCTAGACGCGCCCCCAGTGCCAAATCGTCGCAGCGTTTCACCCCAGCTCTCTGCATCTAGGGTCTCTGCTTCTCGTTTGCACCCCTCTCCACCCCTCCTCATCTCCTCCCCGTCTCCTCCACCTGCAAGCCGCCTCCCCCCACTGATGGGTCAGAAAGGCCATTCTCGCTCCCGCTCTTTCTCAGCAGGCACGCAACAGAGTTCTTACCAGAATCAGTCAGGCCCTTTCCCGAATCAGCCAAGCCCTGGCCAGATTCAGTCGAGTCCATACCAGAATCAGTTGAGCCCTTACCAGAATCTATTGAGCCCTCACCAGAACCCGTCGAGCCCTTACCAGGATCCGGTAAGCACTTATCAGAATCAGTCGATCCCTTACCAAAATCCGTCAAACGCTTTCCAGAATCAGTTGAGCCCATACTCCAATCAAATGAGCCCCTATTTCAGTCAAGCTGGCCCGTACCAAAACGTAATTAGCCCATTCTCGAATCAATCAAGCCCTCCTTTTAATCAAGTTTGTCCGCATTTGAACCAGCTGAGTGCGTGCCTAACAGAACCTCGTCTCCTCTCCATAGGCCACACAGCAGGTCAACCGAGTGAAGATAGTCAACAGAGTCAGCTAGCCCACCCAAATCAACCAAGTCAGCAGATCCAGCTGACTCATCCAAATCAACCAAGTCAACCAAGTCAACCGAGTCTTTTCAAGCCAGGCACCTTTCAGGCGGCTGATTCCGCAGCGCAACTCATGCCGCCTGTTGGCAAGGGTCCTGCGGTTTCAGGCACGAACCTAAAGAGGTTGGGCGGAACGAGAGGGGGCGGAGCAAAGGGGGAAGGAGCAAAGGGGGAAGGAGCAAAAGGGGGAGGAGCAAGGGGGGTGAGTGGAGGAAAAGGGGGAGGTAGAACGGAGGGAAGAGAACTGCTTGGAGCAGTGGGGGGGAGGGTGGGCGGCGGAAGGGCGGTAAGGTCTAGGAGTAGTGATGAGATTGGGTGTCCAGTCGAAGTGCGTGTTAGGGATCTGGGTTCGAATCCTTGCGCTGGCACTTATTTTGCAGGACGGGAGGGAGGAGTGGGAGGGGGAGTGGGAAACAGAGGAGGAGGAGGAGGAGGAGCTGGAGGAGGAGGAGGAGGAGGAGGAGGAGGAGGAGGAGGAGGAGGAGGAGGAGGAGGAGGAGGAGGAGGAGGAGGAGGAGGAGGAGGAGGAGGAGGAGGAGGAGGAGGGGGAGGAGAAGGTACTAAGGTGAGTGTGAGGCGAGGAAAGGGTTTTCCAGCCAGCCGAAGCCTTGACTGGGATGCTGTCATAAGGAATCAGGAAGACGGGGAGAGGAGGGAGGAGACGGGGAGGAAGGACAAGGGGAGGGAAGGGACGAAAGAGGGGGACAGGGAGGAGGAGAGCAGGCGGAGGAGGAGGGAGAGGCGTTCCCTAGGGGCAGTAGACGTGGAGAGGTGGCTGGCTGGTGCGGTTGATGGCATGGGGGTTGATGGCATGGGGGTTGATGGCATGGGGGTTGATGGCATGCGGGTTGCAGCGCCGCCAGGTTCAAGGGAGGAAGATATGTACCCTCGTTTAGAGCTGATTCCGTATAGCTTTGAATCGCTGCAAAGCTACAGTGGGGGGGGTGCTGAAACGGGAAATGGGTATGAAGGGCAAGGCATGGGCCATGAGGGCATGTATCGGCATGATGGGATGCATTTTGATGGGATTTGTTGGGATGGGATTGTTCCAGGCATGGTTGAGGGATTGGGGTTGGCTGGAAGTATGGGGATGGTGGTTGAAGGTATGGGTGATGGTACAGGAGGGATGGGAGAATCCATGGTGGGGTCGCATGAACATGTGGGGGGAACGGGTGAGGCTTTGTGTTTTGATGGTGGCAGAGGAATGTGGTTACACACAAGCAACCATGTGGAGCAGCAGCAGCAGCAGGAGCAGCAGCAGCAGCAGCAGCAGCAACAGCAGCAACAGCAACAGCAGCAGCAGAGGCAGCAGCAGCAGCAGCAGCAGCAGCAGCAGCAGCAGCAGCAGCAGCAGCAGCAGCAGCAGCAGCAGCAGCAGCAGCAGCAGCAGCAGCAGCAGCAGCAGCAGCAGCAGCAGCAGCAGCAGCAGCAGCAGCAGCAGCAGCAGCAGCAGCAGCAGCAGCAGCAGCAGCAGCAGCAGCAGCAGCAGCAGCAGCAGCAGCAGCAGCAGCAGCAGCAGCAGCAGCAGCAGCAGCAGCAGCAGCAGCAGCAGCAGCAGCAGCAGCAGCAGCAGCAGCAGCAGCAGCAGCAGCAGCAGCAGCAGCAGCAGCAGCAGCAGCAGCAGCAGCAGCAGCAGCAGCAGCAGCAGCAGCAGCAGCAGCAGCAGCAGCAGCAGCAGCAGCAGCAGCAGCAGCAGCAGCAGCAGCAGCAGCAGCAGCAGCAGCAGCAGCAGCAGCAGCAGCAGCAGCAGCAGCAGCAGCAGCAGCAGCAGCAGCAGCAGCAGCAGCAGCAGCAGCAGCAGCAGCAGCAGCAGCAGCAGCAGCAGCAGCAGCAGCAGCAGCAGCAGCTGCCGTCTCCTCATTACCAACCCACACCTTCCACAAATCTCTCTTCTTATTCACCGCACCAAGGGAGGGGACCATTGGGTTTGACGGCATACAGAGCAGCAGCTGATGCGGCCGGTTCAGTAACTCCAGGACCCACCTCCCATGCACCTGTCTCTTTTCCCATCCTCCACACAAGCTACCTCGATCCCCCGTACATGTCTTCACCCCACAACACCGCAGAGCTGCAGCCAACTTGCCAGGGCACGTCATGCCAGAATGAAACATACCATGATGAGCCACCTCTCTACACCGGGAATAACCGTGACACCTCATGCCATGACACTTCAGGCCATCCCAGGTCATGCCACGTGACATCAGGCCATGCCACTTCAGGCCAACCCACGTCATGCCATGACATGGCCTACCTTGCCCTTGTCAGTCCCCCAATGTCAGCAGGTACTGGCAACCGAATTGCACCAACGCACCTTGGGGTTGTTTCCGTCAGTTCAATACCCTCAGGTGAATTATCAGATGGTGGTGTGCAAGCCAGGTCCGCGCAGCAGCACAGGAGGAGGGGCCACCATCAGCGTTCCCGCAGCATTGCACTTGGGACTATTCACAAGATGGCTGTGGCAGAATCTGCACACACTGATGCAGGAGCTTCCGGTTTCATACAGCAATACCATCAACAGCAGCAGGGACAGCTGGAGCAGCCGCAGCAACCCATGTGGGTGTATGGGTTGTCAAACGGTGATGGTGCAGATTTGTATGCATAGATGGGATTGCGCAATCTCTATTTGTTTTGTTGAAGTTTTGAGTGAATGGGGCCAGTGTAAAAGGTGGTACCGTATCAGGTCTTCAGTTCAATTTCTGTCTACGGTAGTTGAAACACCAAGATGATGTTCACTGAACTGTGAAGGAACTCTCCATATGTGCTAACCTGCTAGACCTGTTCCACTGAGGGCGACGGCAGGTTGTACATTTCTCACGCGTTTACAGTTCTTAAATCGTGGTTCAGGACGGTCCAACACGGTGGAAAGCGGTTCTTGACGTTTACCGTTCTGCAACCTGACGCCGCCTCGAGTTTCCTTCCGACATACCTCACTATGGAGTAGAAGTGGAGCTACCAGCCCGGAGTCTTGTTTTGCTTGTTTGTGTGTTGTGGTTGGGTGGTTGGTGGATGGGTGGGTTGGCTTGTGGCTACGAAATCCAGTTATCCCTTCTCTGGCACCATTGGCCAAAATTTCGCGCCAGCCTCCCAGACAGCCCCGAAATAAATATTTTCAGCCGTTCCCCTGAACTTGAACTATTTACAAATTTCGGATTCCCCATATTCGATGGACTTTCGCGTGTTTGTCAGCCCGTGTGACATCCAGATTTTGGGTGCAACCAGACCGGACCACTTGAGGCGTTCAATTGCCAGTCTGGCGCTCCAGAACAAGCCGCGCCGCGTCATGTCCAAGGTTCTCCTCAAGCCTCGATTTCTTCCCTCACATCAAAATTCGAGGGGAACTGTTGCTGGCCACAGGGGTCAGGTCAGGAAGAAGAACCAGTTCACGGACGAGTCACAATTCACCAGTGTCGATTCACGACGACATGACTCACGACGATGAGGTTCGTTCTGCTCCGTCCTCCTCGCTTGCTCAACAATGAAGCTTCAGGAGTGAATGAACGTCTGCTTCCTTCTTAGCCTACGATCTTCTGCCGTGCGTGTAGTCCGCTCAGTCATCGTACGACGCGTTAGAGTAGAGAGTTGAACTGAAGCGCTAACGCGTTAAGCCTAATATGCTGACTCACTGCTTTCTTGTCCGTTGTAGACGATCGTCATTTCAGCGTTTGGACGTCCAGAAAGGTTTACCCTTGATTTAAGTAGCGAGATCTTTATTTTCTTTTATTCTCAAGACACTCCCGTTGCTTGAACATGGGAATTCCGTTGCTGAAAACCCGGTGACAATGTCGCAGGTTTGCGTCGCCGTGCACTCAGATTCCTCCATGGATCTGTACACGTCAGCACACGCTACAGGCCATGGCGTTCCTCACGGCGGCTCTCGCGGTGAGACCCACAGCCAGGGAGGCAGGGTAAGCCGCCGGAATTCTGGTAGAATTTCCGTAGAAAAGAACGATTCTGACGCGTCGCGAGTAAAGGACGTGAGCCGCAGGGCTGTCGACTCCGCAGATAAGGCGATTCGCTTTCGTTCCTTAGTGCGTGATGACGTGGCCAGCGCCAATACGAGCAGCGGGTCGCAGTCCAGCATCGTGATTCACGATGACGTGGCAGACGAAGCCGCGAGTTTCATGGCGCACGACGCGCCGTGGATTGCGGACACGGACGACGACGGCTCCTTGAGAGACTGTAGCGAAGAAACCGTAGAAATTAGACCAGACGGGAGGGCGAATCGGAGCATTCACAGAAACGACGAGGAAACTCACGGCGGGTTGGAAAGCCAAGGCAGCTCGCGCTTCGGAGCGGGAGATAGGAGCGACTCGGAAGTAGGGCTCGGCAGCGCGCGGAAAGAGCCAACGGGTAGGGTTCGCGCTCGTCGTGCTAAAGCCGTTGCCAGCGGGGACTCCGCAGCGGAGGCAGCGCGAGAGAGTTCCTGTGGACACGACTCGATGACCGTTGAGTCAACTCTAACGTCATGCCGGACTGAAGCCATGCGCGAGTCGAGAGCCGTCTCTGCAGCAGAGGCTGCGGAAGGGAGATCCCGCACGCACGCACCGACGGTTGAAGGCTCGGCTCGTCGCAAGTCGTCTCGGTTGTCCGCCTCGCACTCCCGCTCGTCTTCTTCTTCCTCCGCTGCCCTACAGACTCTGCAGGCACAGCAGACAACAGAGGGGGAAATGCAGTCGCAGAAATCGCTGCAGCAAGCCCATGGTCTCATCAGATCCCCTTCTCAAGCGAGCAGCAGCCACAGCAACGGCAACGTCAGAAACCTTGTGCCTGGCTGTAGCAGCAGGAGCAGGATGAGGAACAGCTGTAGCAGCAGGGACGGCAGCGTTGCGAACAGCAGCAGTAGCAGCAGCAGGAGCAGCAGCAGCAGGAGCAGCAGGGACGAGAGAGTCGAGTCCGAGATGCAAAGGCGTGAGCATGCTTCTAGTGGAGTTACTGGAACTACTGCTGCTGCACTAGACGCCTATAGTCTGTTACTGGAGTCGCTCTTAGAGGAGCAGCAGCTGCAGCAGGGGATGGGGCAGCAGGAGGTAGCAGCATTGCTTCTGGACGTGCGAGGTCAAATTAAAGCCGCCACTGCTGCAGCGGTTAGGTGGACCATGGGGGAGGCCATGGGGGATGGAGACGGAAGGGGAGGAGGTGGGGAGGGAACGGGGAGGGGGTGGGAAGGGGAGGGTGGAAAAGATGGTGACCTCGCAATGGCAGACGCTTCGCTAATTGGCCGAAGCATTTACGATTTGAGCGACGGGACGACGATTGTTGATAGTTGGGTGGCGACGGTTTCGTCCTTACTTATGGATGACGAACCTTCAGTGGACAGCGTCGTTTTCCCGCTTCATCTGGTCCCCATGTCTTTAATCTCCTCCACTAACGCCACCGCCTCAACCTTAGAACCCATGCCCACGGCTGCTCCTCTCACTGTTAACTTAGAGTTACGTGTGGTAACAGGGTTACAGGCAGAGGTGAACCATCCACTGCTGGTTTCACCTGGAGGAGTCGCTCAGGTGAAAAGCCAGGTTGAAGGTCAGGTGGCGCCATTTAAGACCACGCTGCTGCTGGGTGTGATGACCCCTGTGGAACAGAGTCACGGAGACTGGAAGGAGAGGAAGGGGAAGGTAAGGGGAGTGAGGGAGGGCAGGGAAGGAGAGAAGGGGAGGGAAGGCAGGGGAAAGGGGAAGGAGAAGGAGGTCAAGGGAGGAGAGGGGAAGGGTGAGTTACAGGGTGAGGAAGGGGAGATGAAGGGGAAGCAGCAGCGCCGACAACAGCTGCTGTCACGCCAGGGATCGGGGCACCTGAGAAACCTCTCGGAAGGTTCCCTGCCTTTGGACTGGGGCAGCAGAGGAAGTGGGGAGGATGGTGTGGGTGCGCAAGGGGGAGAGTTGGATGGGGAGGGTGGAAGGGGAGGAGGAGATTTGTATAATTCTGGTGCTAACTCACCTGGGGTTTGCAATCAGCGTAAGATAGGTGGCACTTACCTGGCCTCCCCCAGTTCCAACCGCCCCCAGATGCTGCCAAAATCGCCGTCTGTGTCAACAGGGCAGAGAGGCGGGAGGGGTAGGAGGAGGCACGGTTCGGAAGGGGAGGTAGGAGTGCTGGATATAGGTCCGGCCCGAACCTGTGGCAAGTCTAGGTTCAGCGGTGAGTCAGCAGCCGCAGCTGTGTCAGCTGGTGCTGCTGCTGGTGCTGCTGGTGGTGCTGCTGGTGCTGCTGGTGCTGGTGCTACTTCCGGGGGTATTGCTGCTGCTGCTGCTGCTGTTGCTGGTGAAGGTGAGGTGGTCAGGACAAAGAGTAGAGGGACGGAGGAGAGAGAGAGGCGCGCTCTTGTGAAGCGGAGATCGAGGTCTGTTGAGGAGGTGCCTCAATGGGAGGCAGCTCTTGAGCATGGGGATGAATCTGCTTATTTTGAGGATGGGGAGAGCAGGCAAAGTTGGGATGGGGAGAGTAGGCGGGGGGGGGAAGGGGAGAGCGGGCGAGAGAGGGAAAGGGTGAGCAGGCGAGGCGGGGATGGTGACAGCAGTGCTCGATCGTCCACCGATGCATGTGACAGGGCAGGGCCGCGAGGTAATGCTTTTGAGAAACCTCAAAGACACCCTGACAGGGCAGAGCTACCAGATAACGTGTCTGAGAAATCTGTCAGACACCCTGATAGGGCCGAGCCACGAGATAACGTTTCTGAGAAATGTCAGAAGCTCCCTGATAGAGCAGAGCCACTAGAGAAACCGCGAGGGCAACGAGCCGCACCAAAGGCAGCAACGTCTGCTGTAGCAGCAGTAGGAAGGGGAGGAGGAGGAGGCAGAGGAGGAGGAGGAGGAGGAGGGGGAGGAGGAGGAGGAGGAGGAGGAGGAGGAGGAGGAGGAGGAGGAGGAGGAGGAGGAGGAGGAGGAGGAGGAGGAGGAGGAGGAGGAGGAGGAGGAGAGGAGGAGGAGGAGGAGGAGGAGGAAGAGGAGGAGGAAGAGGAGGTGGAAGGTCAGGAAGGGGAGGGCAGGTGCAGAGGTGTGCGAGCGACTTAAATTACTCCTCTTACACAACAGGCGCTGATTCCACCAGCCATCACACTTTCCCCAAGTCAGCTTCGACTGATGGGCGGCCGCAGCAGCCCAAAAAGCTGGAGGATGCTTGTAACGCGGATGATTTTTATGGGGAGTCGTATGAAGGGGATGGGTTGGAGAGTGCTTGTAACGCGGATGGTTTTCGTGCTAAAGAATCACATGGTTCAGTGCGGTCGGGCTCGATCCGCAAGGGTGGGGGTGCTGGTGAGTGTGCGGCAGCGCTGGGGAGACAAGAGGCAAAACTCGGGGTAGAAAGTGGCAGAAGCAAAGAGGTGGGGAGATCCGAGTCGCTTCTGAGAAATGCGACAAGCGACTCTGGCTCAGGTAGTCTCGGGGAAGATAGTGGAAGAAGCGGGGAAGAGGGTGGAAGAAGAAGGGCAGTGGGGAAGGAAGTGAGCGGTGTGAGAGGAGGCAGTGAGGGTGTGGGGATGATGGGGGGAGTGGATGGTGCAGGATGGCTTGAGAGTGGGAGGTCCCGGACTTCGACTGTTGGGTCGGAGCGGCAGCAGTGGCATGAGAGCGGGAGGTCCCGGACGTCAACTGCTGGTTCGGAGGGGCAGCAGGTTCGGCAGAGGCGGGTATCTTTCTGGGACAACAGGGAAGCTGAACAAGGGGAGGGGGATGGGGAGGAAGGGGCGAGGAAGGACGAGGAGGGGGAGAAGGAAGTTTGGGGGAGGCGCAGAGGGGGGAGGGAAAGTGGGAGGGAAGGGGGGAGGGAAGAAGGGAGGGAGGAGGAGAAGGGAAGGAGGAAGGGGAGGGGAGGGAGTATGGGGAGCATACACGACCTCCTCCGGTTCTTGCATCTGAGGTCCCACGATGCTGAAGGGAAGGAGGACGGGGAGGGGAGGGAGTATGGGATTTGTCTCAGGTCTCAAGATGCCTCAGAGGCGGGTGGGAGGAAGGAGAGGGATGGGGCGGAGGAGAGAAGGAGTAGGCAGCAACCAGTGGGAACAAGTGAGGGCGGGAGGGGAGGGGGAGGACGGGGAGGAGGACGGGGAGGAGGGCCTTGGATGGGGAGGCAAGCGGCAATGCAGAGGCGGAGAGGGGGGTCGCTTGAGTGCTTCCCTGTTGTTGCGTTTTCCCGCAGCGATCGCCACTCAGGCAGGGGCTCGTCGTTCTTTGTGACGCATGAGAGGGGTTCCCACAGCGACCGTCACGCAGGGAGAGGCTCCTTTTTTGTGACGCATGAGAGGATTTCGCACAGCGATGGTCACTCAGAGAGGGGTTCTGTCTCATGGGAGCCGCATGGGAGGGTTTCTCATGGCGATCGGCACGCAGGGAGAGGGAAGATGGAGCAGGAGGGGGAGGAGGGAGAAGAGGGGGAGGAGGACGAGGACGAGGAGGAGGAGGAGGAGGAGGAGGAGGAGGAGGAGGAGGAGGAGGAGGAGGAGGAGGAGGAGGAGGAGGAGGAGGGAGAGGGGGAAGAAGCGGAGGAGGAGGAGGTGGAGGAGGAGGAGGAGGAGGCAGTAAGAGGGGAGCTACGGAAAGGAGGGAGGAAGGGACAGGGGAATAGTTGTGATACTGCTGCTGCTCCTGCTGCTGCTCCACGTGCGGCTGTGGGTGGTGGTATACCACCTGGTGCTGGCGCAATTGTTAAGAGGCAGGGGCAGAGTGGATGTGGGCCGCAGCAGGTGCAGCAGCAGGTGCAGCAGCAGGTGCAGCAGCAGGTGCAGCAGCAGGTGCAGCAGCAGGTGCAGCAGCAGGTGCAGCAGCAGGTGCAGCAGCAGGTGCAGCAGCAGGTGCAGCAGCAGGTGCAGCAGCAGGTGCAGCAGCAGGTGCAGCAGCAGGTGCAGCAGCAGGTGCAGCAGCAGGTGCAGCAGCAGGTGCAGCAGCAGGTGCAGCAGCAGGTGCAGCAGCAGGTGCAGCAGCAGGTGCACGTGCAGCCAGGAGTTCTGATGCAACAGCTGAACCAGCACGACATGCAGCAGCAGCAGCAGCAGCAGCAGATGCAGCAGCAGCAGCAGCAGCAGCAGCACCAGACGCAGCCGCAACAGCTGCAGCAAAAACCCCTATACTTGCAGGAGCTACAGCGTGAGCATGGAAAGTTTCAAGCAGGTTCCGTTGGGAGGTTTGATCCAGGTGGTTACCAGATGGTTACTGAATCCACCTACCAGAACATCCCCACCTCTTCTGCTTTTATTGATGCCATGCACTCGCTTGCTGCTGCTTCTGCTGCTGCTGGTGTTTGCGATGGTGCTGCAGTGGCTGCTGCTGCCGGCCCTGCTGCTGGTGTTGCGGCCAGTGCTGCTGCTTCTGCTGGCGCTAGTTTTGGAACTGGTGCTGTTTCTTCTGCTACGGGTGCTGGTGCTGCTGCTGGTGCTGCTGCTGTTGCTGCTGCTGCTCCTGCTGCGTCTGGTGCTGCTGCGGCTGCACATCTCACTAGAGGGGTTTTTCCCCGCAGCCACTCAATGGCTGTCGGTGCTGCCGCTGCCCCTGCTTCTGGTGCTGGTTTGACTGCTGCTGCTCCTGCTGCTGCTGCTGCTGCGGCTGCACGCTCCACTAAAGGCGTCTTTCCCCGCAGCCATTCCTTGGCTGTTGGTGGGGGTAAAGGGGGGATGGGCGCAGGGAGTGGTAATGAAAGAGTAGGAAGAGAGGCGGGAGCAAAGGGAGGCGTAGAGAAGGGAGGGGGGGAGAAGGGAGGAGGAGCCGGGGGAAGAGGAGGTAGGGAGGGGACGCGGGCAGGAGGAGGGGCAGGGGGTAGAGGAGAGGTGAGGAGGGTGGGAACAGGAGGGGAGGTGAGGCGAGTGGGTGTACGGGAAGAGAGGGTGAGGCGAGTGGCAGTGCGGGTTGATGAAGATGAAGGGAAGCCACGGCTGTTCAAATCCCAGTCGTTTGCTTTGGGAGGGGGGAAAGCAGGTGACGCTGGTGCTGCTTTGGGAGGAAGCGGGGGGCTTCTTCAGAGGCTTTTCAAGGGACATGGGGTTGGGTCTGGTGAGGATGGGAGGAATGGGGTGAAAGGGAAAGGAGAGGTTGATGTGGTGGGGAAAAGAAACAAGGGATGGATGGGGGCAGGGGAGGAGGAGGGAGAGGGGGAGGAGTATGAGGAGGAGGAGGCAGAGGAGGAGGAAGGTGAGGGGAGAGAGGAAGAAGTGGATTCAGATGAGGAGAGGAGGAGGAGGAGGTTGGAACCCAAAGAGGTGAAGATTGCGCGTATTAAACGCATGCTCGGCCAGGGAGCACCTGCAGCAGGAGCAGAAGGAGCAGCAGGAGCAGCAGGAGCAACGGTGGCAACAGGAGCAGGAGCAGGCGACAAGGACAATCGAGAGTCGCAGGAAGCTACGAATCTGCCTTGGGGGATGCACCAACACCAATCATCAGCTTCAGGCGATCAACAGTATGGGAACTTTCCAGGAAACGTAGCAAGCCAATTGCTCCCCCCTGGGTATCCTGGAAACATAGGAGGCGCATTTTTTGGCCCTATACCTCAGCCTGGGGGGGCAGTGGGTGGTGGTGCTGGTATAGGAGGTGTGTATAGAGGGATGATTGCCCCTTACCAGCAGCAGCAGCAGCAGCAACAACAACAACAACAACAACAACAACAACAACAGCAGCAGCAGCAGCAGCAACAGCAGCAGCAGCAGCAGCAGCAGTGGCAATACCAGCAGTTTCAGCAGTTTCAAGGAAACATGCTCCAAGGCCCCAGCACCAGGTTAGCACCAGGGCTAGCAGGAGGGGATGGTACCACTGCTGGTGGTGCTGGTGATGCTGGTGGTGCTGGTGCTGTAGGAATGGGTGGGATGCGGTTGATATCGAATCCTGGTCAGAGAGAGGGGCAGTGGCAGGGACAGGCGCAAGCACAAGGGAACTTGTCTCTGCAGCAACAGTCAACTGGAATGTGGCAACAGCAGCAGTTACAACAATCACAGCAGCAGCTGCTGCAGCAAAAGCTGCAGCAGCAGCAACAGATGCAGCTGCAACAGTTGCAACAACAACAGCAGCAACAGCAGCAGCAGCAGCAATATAAGCTGCAACAACAGCAACAGCAGCAGCAGATTATGCAGCAGCATATGCAACAGTCAACAGCGAGTAGGCCAGGGTCAGCCGTTTCTCACCCTCTCAGTGACGCCGGCTGGGACCCTCTTGCGACACGTTCCTCCACCACCACATCCCTCCCTCCCTCTTCTAGCAATCTCCCTCCTTCCTCCAGCAATTTCCCGGCCTCTTCTAGCAATTTCCCTCCCTCCTCTAGCAATCTCCCCCCACTACCCAGGGGTTTCACTACAGGTATTTCTGCAGCAGGACCTTTTTCATCTGGCCCCTTGCCTCCCAGCCTCGGATCTGGTAATTTTCAGCCTGGTAACCTGTTACCTGGTTACTGCATTGCCAGCAGAAGCTTTGATTCCGCCACCAACCTGTGTGCCAACAGTGACGGCGCTGCACCAGGTAACAGAAGCATACCTGGTACGAGTGCGGGTGGAGTAGCTGGTACTGCTGGTGCCACAGGCGGCCGGCATCGGCCGTCTCATAGTGCTTTACCAATCGCTGATTGGAGCTCTATGGTTCCTGCTGTGGGCCCTGTGGGGGGAGGTATGGCGGGAAATGGGGCAATGGGAACCATGGTTCCAGGCGCTATGGCCTTTCTGCCACAATATGGCATACCACCTGCTCCCGGGATTGCAGGTTCTGGAACAAGGATTGAGAGAAAGCGCAGCGCATCATGGGGTGGTGGGGCGGCTGCTGATTCGGCACCCGGATTTATGGGCTGATGTGTTTTTAGGACAGCAAAGAGTGATATGGAATATAGCAGCCTGACTATTTCAAACGGACAGTTCTGTAGTAGCAATCGCCAAAATTGCGTCTATGACCGTGTTAGTTTGGAACCAATTGATTGGTAAAGTCTCTTTTATTGTGTATTCACTTGATTAAATTAAGTTTGGGAAGCCAAGTCCAATAGTTGTACATTAGAGTTTTGCATGGCATCTGCAGTCATAACCCATTGATCGAATCGTTATATTTACACTTCTGTGCTTTGTGCATCCCGCTTATACCCAGAAGAGAGGCCCCGTATTGGGAGCTGTTTCGCCAGCATGTTGGCCATCGTCTGCCTGCTTCACAAAACTGGATTTCCACTGTTGCCCGTCAGCTCGGAAATCGCCCGTATTGGCCATCGCTGTGCCATTGTACTGTAGCACAGCACAAGTGCATCATTTTCAGACAGAACTTGCCCCCGTCTCGTCATTTTTGGAGGGCATTCACCACCGCACACCGAACCGCGGATTCAAGAAATTCGGCCTGAACTGTCCCAGAGGAGGAAATTCGCCTTTTGTGATTGGGCAAGCGGAATTGCTCTGGGCTGAGCGAGAGAACCAAGCACCCCCGCCCGCCCCGCAACGACTCTTTTCCCTCGCACACCCATGAACGACAGAAAGCACAACATATGACCGCCTCTGGCCTGCATCTTACAGCACCAACCACCTCCTTTGCTGCCCACTGCTCACCTCCACCTGTTGTAACATTCCCCTCTAGGCCATTGCTCTAGCTTCGCACATGCTCTGCTCACTTCAGGGCAACTAGTCTTATGATTGCACCACCGCACAGCTGTTCCAGTTTTAGTGCTGCTCACGGAGAGCAGTCTGGGGTTTTGAGGAAGGACGGGAAGGACGCGTAGAATGCGTCGCGTTTATGGCGTGTCCGACCCGAAGTGACCATGTCGCTGGATGTCGCTGGATGTCGGTGCATGTCAGCCCTCGGATCGAAGATTCCGACCGTCAGGATTCGCCGACATCCGCAAACGGATGTCGACGTTTCATCAGCTGAAGCATCAGGTTCGCATGTTTCTCGGTCCGTCCGTTGATTGAAAATTACAGACAGATGCAAGGGGGTTGTGGGGTGGCGTTCTATTCTATGCACCCACCCTCCCTCGCACTGGGACAGGATGGACAGGGAATCAAGCCCAATCGGACTGGACACTTCTGTTCTCGAAGGGTGGCTGTCTCTAGCAACACGCCTGATCGAGCTAACTGTGAGCGACACGAGCGCGTCGCCGCGCGATTCTTGACATGAGGCGGTTCATGTCTTTACACTGTGCTGCTGAGCTGCTGACTAAAACGGTACGCTGCCGAGCTGTTGCATAGGAAGCTTCGCTGCTGGAAATGCACGGGAGATTCACGCGGCGATTTCCTCGCCGTATCATACGGCAGACGCCGCATCGGTCGAGTCAATCCCCAGCCACATCCGATCCAGAATGAAACCCTGGAGATGCAAAATATCCATTCTCGCAGCGACGATCGCGTTTTCTAAAAAAAAAAAAAACCACGATGCAACTCGTCTTGCCATCGTACAGTATAGGCTCACCTCGATACGCAACCATACCAAGACGAGCAATGAGATATATATGTCATCGCACCGCACGATAAGGCAGCGTTGCCAAGTCACGTAGGATGATAAGGCGGTTTTTGCCTTCTCACGTCGTTTAGAGCATCGACAACGAGTGGGCCTCATAGGAACGTCGTTTTGACCATCTGTTGGCCATTCTTGAAGATTCTCAAGCGCGAAGCAACGTCGCGAGCGTTTTTTCTACCAACAGTCCTTTCGACCATCAGTGCTTTCAACCTCGTGTTTGCCATTGTCTACAAGCAACGTCGCGAACGCCGTTCGACGCCGGACTGCCCGCCTTTTGGAAAAGTTCCGATTCGGAAAGTCACTGTATGGTGTAGTAGTCGACTTAGTTACGACAATCGCTAGTAGCATCATCGGGAAATGGACGGTCACGATGCGATCTCGCGTGCCGCCACGCTAGGCGACACGTACTATACAGGGACTGACGTATCCGCGGCGGTTTATTTTGGAACAAGCCTTCCCGCCGTACCTCCCGCCGCATCTCCCGTCCCCTGGCGCGAGCGGGATGCGGGCGCGGCGGCGGCGGAGACGGACATGAGATGGGCAGTAGCGCGATTTGCGGCGACTCCTCGTACTCCTACCGCTGCCGCTAGGAACTCTGCTCTCAATTCTCCTACCGCTACTACCACTCCTAGTAGGAAAAATACGGCTATTGTTACCGCCACGGCTCAGGGCGCACGCAGGGGGTCTCCGCGACAGCCAGCGGAAAAACCGGGGCTCCGCGCAGCAGCGGAGAATCCGCGGACGCTTGAGTCGCTTGCGCGGGGATCTCCGCGGCAGGTGGCGGATAAAGTGTCTCCCGCAGCACGGGCGGGTGACCCGCAGCCGCCGTTTGAGTCGCCTGGAAGGCGAGCAACGCGGGATGGGGCGTCGCAGCAATGCGGCGGCGAGGGGAGGAAGGCCGTTGCGAGGAGATCGTTTGATTCGTGTGACGCGCTTAAAAGCCCAGCCCTCGTGGCAGCGGGGGTTTCGTCTCCCCAATCACTGCGCGGCGGGAAAGAGCGGGAGAAGAAGGGGGAGTTGAAGGATAACCTGTTGAAGAAGAAGCAAGGGTTTCTTGAAGGTGCATCGTGTGTAAAGGGAAGTGCGCCGGTGGTAGGTAGCAGCAGCGCGAGGGCCAAGGCGCGGGAGAGAGAGACCAAGGAGTTGACAGATAACCTGTTGAAAGAGTTTTTTGAAGGGGCAGCGAGTGGCATAGAAGGTGCATCTCCCGGTAAGCGAAGGCCGCCCGTGGTAGGTAGCAACGCGAGGGCGAATGGCAGGAGGACTATTGGGTCGCTGGCAGAGCTGCGCCAGCTGGCAATCACTGAGCATGGGCGGCAGACGCCTGGACATGGGCCGCAGCTGACGCAGCACAAGCAGCAATTGACGGAGCACGGGCGGCAATTGACGGAGCACGGGCGGCAATTGACGGAGCACAGGCGGCAGCAGCAGCAGCAGCAGCACCAGTAAGGAGCCGGCGAAGAGGGGTAACAGTGGGCCTTTGCGCGTGTCTCCCTCTGCCCGTTTCCAGCGGAGGCGCAACAGGAGCGTGGGGGATGATGACGTGCCTTTTGAGTTGACCCAACAACAGGTGCAGCAGTCACCTCGCAACGTTTCTCCCTCCGCCCATGCCAACCGCAGGCGGACCAGAAGCACGGGGGATAATGCAGCGAATTTTGACGCTGCGCCTGTGAGTCTACCGAAGAGTCGCCTAGGGAATGCAGCTGCAGCATCGCATGGGATTGACCGGGATGCAGCATGGGCAAGCGACAAGGAGGGCGATAAAACCCGCACTGGTAACCACATAACGTCTCGCGCGTCATCTGTCCTTCCCGCGTCATCTGTCCTTCCCGCGTCATCTGTCCTTCCCTCGGCAGACAAGCGTTTAGCCTCTGGAAGAGTGAAGAGCCTTGGAGCTGCGGTTGGGAGTCCGAGAGTTGCGTCCTTGGGCGCTGAAAGGGAGGCGGAAGCAGAGGGGCCAGATGCAGAGGAAGAGGAAGAGGGGGATAGAGACGAGGACGTATGCAGAAGTGTTCCCAGCAGCAGAGGTTTATCAGACGCTAGTTGCTATGGTGAATCTCCCCGTGCCGCACCCGTCCTGTCCGCTGCTCCACGTCTGGACCAGCCTCAGTGCTTCTCCCCAGAATCAACCCCTCCCGGCCGCCTTGCATCCTCGTTAAAAGCACTCGTCGGCAGGTTGGCGTTTGCACGCACACGTGGGGACGGCAGCAGAGGAGGGGAGAGGAGGGCGGGTGGTAACAGCGGTGGTGGCGGCAGTGGTGGTAGCGGCCGTGGTGGTAGTGGCAGCAGGCCTGGTGGCGGCAGTGGTGGCGGCGGTAGTGGTGGTGACGGCAGCAAAGCTGGTGATTTCACAGATCCACCAACGCCAACACATGAAGTTCAGCGTGGAGATACTCTGAAACAGAGAGGTGGGAGGGCAGGCAGTGTTGCTAGAGCGACCAGCAGAAACTGTGAGGAGGCTTCCTTCTTGGCATTGGGTGATCCCATGCGACGGCCCTCGTTCCAAGGCAAAACTGCAGCAGCAGCGGCAGTGGCAGCAGCTGTGGCGTTGGCGCCAACAGCGCTTGAAGCACCCGCAGGACCCACAGCAGCAGGAACAGCAGACCTAGTGGCTGTGGAGCAACAGCGCGTGAGAGCTTGCAGTGCAGGGAAACATGGTGCAGGCGTATTGGCAGGCGTGGGGGAAGGTGCAGGTGCAGGTGCAGGGGCAGGGGCAGGGGCAGGGGCAGGGGCAGGGGCAGGTGCAGGCGCAGGCGCAGGTGCAGGGGCAGGGGCAGGTGCAGGCGCAGGCGCAGGTGCAGGCGCAGGCGCAGGTGCAGGTGCAGGCGCAGGTGCAGGCGCAGGTGCAGGTGCAGGCGCGGGGCCAAAGGGCTGTGATGCAGCAGGCACGTATGTCCCCCAAATATCGCCAGCCGGGCGGCTCCATGGCCAAGAGATTGCAAACCAGCCGGCGCTTGCCGACCAGAGGGAGCTTGCAGGGCAGCAGGAAAATGCCGGGTGGATTGACACAGCAGGTGGGAGGCACGAGCAAGCCTGGGGAGGCCTGGACCAGATGCAGCAGCACAATGGAGATACGGATCTGTACGAGCAGGTTTACCAGCCAGAGAGTTATCGGCCAGCGGCTTATCAACCGGAGGTTTGTCTGCAGGAGTTTTATCAGGGAGAGGTTTATCGCTCGGACGTGCCAGGGCTGAGCTTTGACTCGCCTCAGAGTCATCTGCATCTCCATGACAACCGGAGTCATGATTTGTACGGAGAGGTTCGTCTGCCCGAGGTGCAAGGGCAGGAAGAGGCATGGGGATCCCCAGCTGCACCAGCAGCAGTGGGAGCAGCACAAGCAGCAGCGACGTCAGCAAGTGAAGTGGCAGCAGCAACCGCAGCAGCTGCAGCAGCAGCAGCAGGAATGGAGGGGGCATTGAAAGTGCAGCGATGGTTGCAATCTGCGGATTTCACTGCCTGGTCTCTGGAGGCAGAGGTAGAGTGGGATCGAAATGGGTGGGAGGGGGTGAGCACATGGGATGGGAGGAGCACGTGGGAGGGGGGGAGTGTGTGTGGAGGGGTTGGTGGGCGCCCTTGGGTGCAGAGTCCCTACCACCACACCCTTTTTGAGTTTCAGGAGGATATATCAGTGTCGGAAGCAGCTGCACTTTGGGGTTACAGTGGGCTGCATTCTGTGGAACCGGCATCTTGCACTGCAACAGTGGGGCACTCAGAGCACTTCTATCGGCATCCTGCGCTTTCACAATGGCGTCCTTTTGAGCAAGGTCCAATGCAAGGGTCTGGTTTCACGCAGCAAATGGAGTTGGATCAGCAACAATTGAAAGGATTTCGGTCACATGCGGCAACGCTGTACAATACACAGGTTTCAAGCGGTTACAATTGCCACCAGGTGCAGTTGCAGTATAGTAACAATGCTCATTCATGCGGCTCACCTGCTCCAGACGAGTGGCACCGTGAACTGTGGTTTTCTCCGAGTGCCCAAGCAATAAGGTATCCCTGAACATGTCTCTATAAACCAGACGATGTCTCTAGCAAATAGCGGGAAAAAAATTATAACAATATCCAAAATCAGTAGTATTAAAACTTGTGAAGTTCCTCGGTGCAAACTTGTATTTTGTAGCTGTAACCTCCGTGTCTGGTTCTCGTCAGTTCGCTTCGCTCGAGTGTTGGGTCGCCCACCAAACCCGCCGCCCTCCCAAATACCCAAACCCTCTAGCATCGAAATCCTAGACCCAGGTGTCTTTATTTCCCAAACCCCAGTATTTCGTACCTCCTTAGCGAGTTGGGCTCGGCTCGTCCGTTTACTGCCGCGCGCCGTCCCACGTCCACGCCAGTCGTCGTTAGCGCCCGCATCGTGCAGTCTGCGGCCTGGCTTGTCCCAATCGCTCCCCTCGAGTCGTGTTACCCTTCGTTTAGGTCTTCCAGGACGCTTTTGAAGGAATCCCTCGCGTTTACGGCTTTGCTCAGGGGCAGCCTTTGCAATAGGGTTACCAGGAGCTGTCGTTACCGAGCGCTTCACACTGTTGTCGGTGCTTTTGCCTGCCTCGCGAAGCTGAATCCTTGCGTTAACTGTCGCGCTTCGTTCACCGTTTAGTGTACCGCCCGTTGTCAGAACCTAGTATCGAGTCGCTCGTCGGCGCTGCGCGATGAGATTAGAAAAGTGCTGGTTCTGCTCGTCGACCGTGTATCCCGGTCACGGCATCTGCTACGTGCGCAATGACGCCAAGGTTAGATGGAATCTTGACCGTTCGGTCGAGGCTCGATTCGACTCAATCCCACGAACTATAACAGCTGGCGGCTTCTGCTCCCATAGCTACACCTAACTCCTCTTTTTTATGGGGTGCGCGGGGGGGAGGGGGGGAGGAGGGGGAACAAGGGCAAGGGGAGGGGTAAGATAAACGAATTTGTCTGAAGTTTTTATTTTTCTCTCTCCTTTCCGTGTGGTTTGCGGGCAGGTGTTTCGGTTCTGCCGGTCCAAGTGCCACCGGAACTTCAAGCTGAAGCGCAACCCGCGCAAAGTGCGATGGACCAAGGCGTATCGCCGCCTGCACGGCAAAGACCTCGCCTCCGTGAGTGTCTTTCTCCTCTCCCATGTTCCCATCCTTCCCCCTTTCTCCCAATCCTTCCATCCGCCTTTCCACTCCTCTCCTAATTCTCCCATCCGCCTTCCCCCCCTTTCCCAATACTCCCATCCGCCTTCCCCCCCTTTCCCAATCCTCCCATCCGCCTTTCCCCCCTTTCCCCAATCCTCCCATCCGCCTTCTTCCTCTCTCCCTTCCTCTCGCAATCCGCGCAAGGCGTACCGCCGCCTGCACGGCGAAGACCTCGCCTCCGTGAGTTCCCGTTCCCGGCAGCCCCTTACCCCCCGCGCCCTGCCCCTTGCCCCTAGCCCGCCGCCCCTTGCCCTTCCTTCCCTCTTGCGCACAAGGGACTGAACTTTTGCGCACCCTGCTTGCCCCAAACCTCACCCCATCAATACACATTTTCCCACACCGCACCCTTCCACCCTCCTTCCCATCGATTTCAGGACACAACCTTTGAGATGGCACAATTGCCCCGAGCGGTATGACTGCAAAGTGGTGGCGACGACGGTCTGCTTGGCCTAAAACCCACCCATCCACACCCTCCCACACCGCACCCTTCCATCCTCCTTACCTCCCCCCACCAGGACACGACCTTTGAGATGGAGCGACGAAGGAACCGGCCCGAGCGGTACGACCGCAACGTGGTGGCGACGACGGTGGCGGCGATGAAGCGGATCGACGAGCTGCGGGTGAAGCGGCAGGCCAAGTTCTGGGAGAAGCGGTGAGTTTTTGTGCTGGGAGGAGTGGTGACCAGTGAGTTCTATGGGGTTACTGGGGGCTAAGAGAAGGGAATGGGCGGTGGCCGGTGGCGGCGATGAAGCGAATCGACGAGCTGCGGGTGAAGCGGCAGGCCAAGTTCTGGGAGAAGCGGTAAGTGGAGGCTATTTTCTGGCTGTTAGGTGACCAGGTGAGTTAATCCGAGATCATGTGTAAGTTGCGAGTGAAATGATTTGACAGGTTTGAGTTCTGGAAAAAGTAGGGGATGAGTGATGAGCGGCGGTGGGCGCAGCAGGCTCGGCACTCTCGACAGTCCAGATCCTCTCCCCTTGACACCCTGCGCCCCTCCCCCTTCTTACCCTCACCGTCCTTGCCCCAAACAGAATGAAGGTGAAAACGAAGGAGGAGCGGCGGCAGGCGCGCCAGGAGCTGGAGTCCGGAATCCACCTGGTGAAGGCCCCAGCTGCCCTCGCAGCCGACCCATCGTTCACTCACTCTGCCTCGTGCTCCCTCCCCGCATCCATTCCCCATTCTTTCCTAACAGAATGAAGGTGAAAACCAAGGAGGAGCGGCGGCAGGCGCGCCAAGAGCTCGAATCCGGAATCCACCTTGTGAAGGCTCCAGCTGCCCTCGCAGCCGACCCGTCCCTCACCCTCCCCAAGCCTGTCTCCACGCTCTCAGCTTCAGTTGCGGAGCAAGCGGCCAAGGAGAAGGCGATTGCAGTGGCCATGGAGGAGGGCGAGGAGGTGGGAGGAGAGAGGGCCGTGGCAGAGGCGAAGGCGGAGAGGGCTGTAGAGAGGAAACTGAAGGGGAAGATGAAGGTGAAGGTGGGACGGGTGAGGGGTGCTGTGATGGATGCGGATATGGAGGGGTGAGCAGGGGGAGCAGAGTGAGGGGAGGGAGGCCGAGGGAAGGGAGTCAAGCGGGTTGCTGGTCTGCTGCTCTCAGAACCCTTGTGAAGTTACTGATTCTGGATCTGTCGTGTACAGTACTTGGTAGTTCCTTTTGAACCTAAGTCATCAAGACGCTGGGGCTTATTATGGATTATACAAAATAATTTTTTATGCTTAATACCATAGAATCACTCTGACTGGAGTACCGTGAATTGTCCTCAGTTTTAGTAGAGAACCATTGGCAGCTCTCACAAGTTTGCCTTGAATTAAACAAAAGTGTACACTAATCACAGTAATCAGACATTCTCACTGTTACCAATAATCAGCTTGGAGTATTCTTCAATCGCAGCAGCTTCTAATGAAACATCCAGATCATACTCAGCATAGGGATCCCCACTCACTCCCTTCCGTATTTCCCCTTCCATCTCCTCATCCCTCTCCCCCTCCTCCTCACTCTCCTCACTCCCTTCCCCTCCCTCAACATCCATCCCCCCTGCTTCTCCACCTCCCTCTGTCCCCTCTCCCCCTGTCCCGTTCCCCCCCTCCCCTTCCCCTCCTTCCGCACTGCCCCCGCCCTCCCCAGTTCCAGCCTCCCCATACTCCCCCTGAAGCAAAGCTGCTGCCGCTGCGTCAACGTCGTTGCTGCTGCCCTCTAGTGCTTGTCGGGCTGTGTGTGGGTGGGAGGGGCGACAGAAAAGGGGGGAAGGGGATGTCAGGCAATGAACGTGGGGGGAAACGATGAGCCCTCCCCAGTTCCAGCCTCCCCATACTCCCCCTGAAGCAAAGCTGCTGCCACTGCGTCAACGTCGTTGCTGCTGCCCTCTAACGCTCGACGCGCTGTGTGGGCCGTTTTGGTGGTGGGGGGGGGGGGGAAGAGGGGAGAGAGGGAGGGGAAAGGGGGTGGCTAGGTGATGGACAGTTCCAGCCTCCCCATACTCCCCCTGAAGCAAAGCTGCTGCCGCTGCTTCAACATCGTTGCTGCTGCCCTCTAGAGCTTGTCGGGCTGGAGTTAGGGAGGAGTGTGTGTGGGTGGTGGGTGGGAGAGGCGAGGGGAGAGAAGGGAGGAGGGATGTGCATGACATGGTATGGCGTGGCATGGATCGGCATGGATCGGCATGGCATGGCATGGCATGGTGGAGGATGAGGGTACCTTGCATGCCATGCCGCGAAGCCCAGATGATGGCTTAGCAGAGAAGCCCAGAGCCACCAGCGCTGCCACTGGGTGGTCCAAACATGCACCACCACCAGCACCACATGTGCTGTCCCTGTGCCTGCTGAACCACCTGCACCACCTCTGATGGGATTCCTTAATTGAGGAGGAGGAGGAAGAGCAAGTACCTTGCTGAGCGGAGAAGCCGAGAGCCACCAGCGCTGCCACCGAGTCATCGGAACACATGTCGGCATCATCACCACCAGCACCTGCCCCTCTACCTGCATTGCCTCTCCCCCGCTTCCTACTGCTGCTGCTGCTGCCGTCGGCTCTCCCCTCCGCCACTGCCACCTGAAAGCACACGGGCCCGAAGAGGTATATGGAGGAGTGTGGAGGTTTGTGGAGCGGACGCGATAGGGCAGGAGGGAGCGGGATAGGGCACGTGGAGTGCCTTTTGAGTTACTCAAAAGTTCCAGAGACGACCAAGATAAGGGAGGGGCGGACGAGATAGGGCAGGAGAGGGCAGGATAGGGCAGGATAGGGCAGGATAGGGCACGTGGTGTCTTTTGAGTCGACTCAAAGGTGTGCATGCGCGTGATGGGCAGATGTAGCGAGGGTGTTTTTGAGACGTCTCAAAAACACCCTCGCTACACGAGGATAGGGCACGTGGTGTCTTTTGAGTAGATCCTATCTCAAAGGTGTGCATGCACGTGATGGGCACGTGGTGTGCATGCACGTGATGGGCACGTGGTGTGCATGCACGTGATGGGCACGTGGTGTGCATGCACGTGATGGGCAGAGAGGGTGGACTTGCCTCGAGAGCAGCGAGGGAGATGAGGTCAAGAAGGGCGTCGAGAGCCCTCTGGTGGTGGTTGAGAGCGGTCGAGAGGGATAGAGAGGGGCTTAAATGGTGGACTTGCCTCGAGAGCAGCGAGGGAGATGGGGTCAAGAAGGGCGTCTAGGGCTTGCTGGTGATGGTTGAGAGCGGTAGAGAGGGATAGAGAGGGGCTTAAAGGGTGAACTTGCCTCAAGAGCAGCAAGGGTGTTGGGGTCAAGGAGGGCGTCTAAGGCCTGCTGGTGATGGTTCTCACTCTGCCGGAGTGCCTCTGCTGCCACCCGCCGCGTGAAGCTGGGATGGTGGGGAGGCACGTAGCGGGATGGAGAGGGGTGGAAAGGGGTAGAGAGAATCAACTAGTCTCGAACGAAAGCAGCAAGGGCGTTTGAGCAAAGGAGGGCGTCAAGGGCCCTCTGGTGATGGTTCTCACTCTGCTTCAGTGCCTCTGCTGCTACTCGCCGCGTGAAGCTGAGATGGTCGGGAGGAGGAGAGGAATGGAGTGAAGAAATGAGATGTGATGGGGGACAGGGGATGGGGTGAAGTGAGAATGTTTCTGTTGGAACATGGAACAAAATACTAGAGTGCACACAGGTCAGCAGGACTCAACTGCACAGATCGTGGTGAGTAAGAACGTACAGAGAGAGACCAGCGTACTGAGATCATGGTGAGTAAGAACGTACAGAGAGAGACCAGCGTACTGAGATCGTGCAGTTGAGTCCTTCAGTTGTTTCAGAACGTTCAGTTGTTGGAATCCTGGAATCCTGGAATTCCAAAATTTAAGCTCTTACAGGATTCCATCCAGCGTACTCGCATGATGCAAGTGATGTCAGCATGACGTCATCTGCTCGCCCACTCACCCGTATGCAGTCAGTTCGTCCAGAAGCTGCATGTCCACCTTCTTGCCACGTGGCGTCCTCCCATAGGCCCTCTGCTCCCTGCAGTTGCCATGCACATGCCATGCACACGCCATGTATGTACACACACCATGCACCCACATGGTTAGATGGTAGGACAATGGACACGTCTAGACTAGACGTGTCCATGCACCTTTTGAGGCGCCTCAAAAGTAGGACAATGGACACATTGACATGCACTATGCGTGGTGAATAATACCCACCGCATTCCTTTCTCAAAGTAATGCGAAACATAACACAGGGCTTTTCTATCCATTCCTGCTTCTTTTGAGGCGCCTCAAAAGTCATAGCGCAGGGTATGGAATAATCCATCCATTCCTGCTTCTGAGACTTCTCAAAAGCGACACGCAGCTGGTCCCCACACTCACATAATTTCCCCCCTCCCTACACGCACCTCTCTATCCGCCTCTGCTTTCTGTCTTCTTCTGCCTTCTCGGCCGCCCGCTGCCGTTGCAAGATGACGAACTCCGCCGCCCGGCTCACGTCGCAGCCCGCCACGCGGAGTGCCCGCCTCGCCTCATTGGCCGAGAAGCCCATGCCTGCAAGGCTGGCCAATGAATCGTCAGAAACCTGCAGCTGAGGTTGGGAGCGAGGTGGGGAGGAAGGAGGAGGGGGATGACGGGGTGATGAAGGGAAGGGGAAAAGGTGAATAGGTCAGTACCCGAGAGGCCCATGCCTGCGAAGCTGGCCAATGAATCGTCTGAAACCTGCAGCTGATATGGCGTGATGGGGGGGTGAGGGGGGGTGAGGAGGGGTGATGGGGGATGAGGGGGGGTGAGGGTGGATGAAGGGGATTGGGGGGTCGTGAGGGGGATAAGATTTGAGAGCGTGAGGGGCTACACAAGCAATACAGAGGTGGATAATAAAATGACAAATGAGAAAAGTGATTGGGCAGAGCTGGATAATAAAATGACAAATGAGAAACATGATTGGGCAGAGCTGGATAATCAAATGACAAACGAGAGAAGTGATTGGGCAGAGCTGAGTGCTGCTTCTTCATTTCAGGTGGGTAGTAACAGCAGAACCAGGGACTGCACTGATAATGCCCTTAAAAATGTCTCAAGGAAAAAAAAAAAAAAAAAAAAAAAAAAAAAAAAAAAAAAAAAAAAAAAAAAAAAAAAAAAAAACTGAAAGCAGTACCTGCTGAAAGAGGGACTGGGCCGACGCTAGCAGCGGGCGGGCTCGCGTCAGGTCTCCACTGTGGTATGCTGCAATGGCGTCTAACAGGTCAAGACGGAGATACCTGTAACGAGTATGGGCAGCGGGAGGTGGGGGAAAGGGAACGTGAAACGCACAGAAGTCGATGAATAGCATGTTCCCGCACAAAATCGGCAAGTTGATGGAGGAGGAGCGTAAGACGGAAAAGGTAAACCCGTATCAAATGAAAAACCCGAAAGAATGGCATGCCAGAAACGACGTGTAAAAAGATGATTTTTGAGACGTCTGAAAAACCCGAAAGAATGGCATGCCAGAAACGACCATTGAGGTCGTTTTTGAGGCACCTCAAAAACGACCTCATGGCATGCCAGAAACGACCCTGTGCTATACATTTCTCGATACTCACGTGGCTAGCTCGGGCCGGAAGTTTCCCTGAAGCATCCTCAACCTTGACATGTCCGCACCGTGTGCCTTGCGCAGTGCAGACCGGGCGGCAGCAAGCCGTCCTTTAGCAGATGCCAGGCTGGCGACGTCTTTTGTCATGTAGTGGCACCATACGATGTCCAATAGGAGCATTGGTATGTTGTCTACAGACTGGACAGATGGAAGGAAGGATAGAGAAGCATGGAGAGACGAGTGAAGGGCTTCTTTTGACAGGTAAGTAAATGGCATGGCAATACTCCTTCTCCCATGTGTTTTTCAAGAATATACTTTGCGCAATGTTATGACAACCACAAGGGTACAAATTGGAGATAAGTAATTTGGAAAGAGTAGCACACAGAAAGTGAACGGGAAGCTGGTCAGAGCGATTTGGTTACCTCAGTGAATTTGGCATCGCAGATGCTGAATGGATTTTTTAGGCGCCTTTAAAACAAACCTTGGTAACAGTGGACCAGTGGTTGGTTGATTACCTCTGTGATCTTGGCATCACAGATGCTGAATGCTTCCTGCAACAAGCACACAGACATAAATAGGTGCATGACGTCATACCAAACCACATGTCAAGGCACACGCTAAGCCACGTGTCGCGGTGAAGTGTTGATCTTGAGGAAGAAAAACTGGATGAGTGTGGGTAGGTGCCTCCACAAGCAATGCACAGGCAGCGAGGCAATCTCAACACCAATTTCTTAACACAATCAAGACACAGCAAGGAGAAATTGCACCTCTGCCATCTCCAGCACAGGGAGGGATTTCTTTAGGCGCCTAAAAAACGGTGCACAGGCGGAAAGACGGAAAGGCAATCTCAACACACCCAAGAGACAGCAGGGAAGAATTGCACCGCACCTCTGCCATCTCCAGCACAGGGCGGGCTTCCACGAAATTGCCTTTGGTGAGGAGAGATCGGCCATGGGAGTGCAGTAGCAGACCTGTCACCAGAGAGCTGTGGGGAGTGGGCATTTGAAGAAAGAAAAAAGATGACGAGAGAAAACGCACACACACACAAAGAGGGCTGTCGTGGGTGGGAGGTGCGATGGCGTTTGTGAGAGAGCGTTCGAGAGCGAGAGGAAACGAGCGAGAACGGTTGGCCTTAGTCAGCAACAGAAACGGCCTTTCTCCTTAAATGGACGCTTGCTGCTCTGGCTTCTCACCACTTATAAGCTGGCGCCATGTCTTGTGTCTGGCCGCCGTGATTCTGATTCTGAGACAAGTAACAGAATGACAGGTAACTGATGTACCAGGTTGTTTTGAGGCGCCTCAAAACAAGGTTGTTATCAGGTGAATCTGCGTCGACTCAACGGTTGTCTCACCGTTTATCGATTGGCGCCATTTCTAGTCTCTGCCCGCTCTGATTCTCCAGCAGCAACTCAGCATCATCGTCATCATCATCCCCACCACCATTGGTATTGCCATCATCACCCCTCACGCCTTGCCCTCCCCTTCTCCCCCTGCCCGCCCTGCCTCTCCGTGCAATGGCAGCTGCTGCAGCCCTGGGGCCAGTCGAAAGGGGGAATGGGAAAGGGAAGGGGGAGGAGGAAGGATGAGGGGGAGGAGGAATAGGGAGGGAGGTACTGGAGTGAAGTTGGGAAGAAGCAAGTAGATTAACAACAACTCATGTATAATTCATTTCTCCTACTTCAGCACGAGTGTAACTCCATCTTTTCAGCTATCATGCCCCGTGTGTGTTTTCAGTCAAATCGAAACACGTCCCAACCCAAAGTCCCACGTCTTCAGCCAACCTTAACTCCTCCCGACCGTACTTCACCCCTCAAGACCCACACTTTCAACCATCCATTCCCCATTGCTCACCTCAGCCGCGCCAACCTATCTTCCGTCTCTTTCCTAGCAGCTTCCTCCTCCACCACTCTCTTCCCCTCCGCTGCAATCTCGCCGCCCAATCGCCTGCCACCACCTGTCACCAGAAGCCGTGATCCTGCCCTCACCCCAACCTCCTCTAAGCTCCTTCCTCGCCCGCCCTTCCGTTTTCCCGGCGCATTTCCCACCCCCTTCCCCTCCCCCTTGTCCCCTTCTTCATTCCCCTCGCTATTCCCCTTTCCAACCCCCGTATTCCCCTCCGCAACTCTCACTTCCGCCCCCGTTGCCGCTTCCCCCGCTCGCCCCCTCTCCCCTTCCGCCTCCCCCTCCGCCTCCGCCTCGTCTTTAAGCGTGCGCCCACCGCAGATAATTTTTAGACTGCGCGCGTCGATCCCAGACAGGCGAGAAAGCTCCGCCCGCAGCTCGCACACGGTCCATTCGGTCAGGGACGGAATTTCGACCTGCCCAGACCAAGAGCCAGCGACCTTAAGAGTGACTGGCATGACCTGCCTAGTACGGACGGCGTGAGCGCTGGGGGCAGCGTGAGTGGGCGGGACGTCGTGAGCGCGGGAGAGGTGGGCAAAACTAAGGGGCAACGCCGGGAAGAGCGTAAATTTGGGAGAGTGTCGGCCTGCGGGAGAAGGGCCTATCGACGAGGAGCGATGTGGAAGGGGAGACGTGAAGCGAGCTGATGCTGGTGTGGGCACCACCTGAATCCAGACGCAGCAGAGAAGGTTGTAGAATTGGCAGTACTAGTTTCCGCATGCGTGTCGTTGCGAGCGATCTTGTTGCTGGCGTGTCCCACAGGTTCGTCCGAATGCGGCTCAATGAGATATTTTACGTTGTACAGCGGTCAAATTGATATTTACTGTGGTTGAGTAAAATATGGACGTGTGGAACAAGAAGTGAAATGTGAAAATTGATTTGGGTAACCATACGGGTACTGTACAGTAAGTCACGCTTACTCTTCCGCGGAGCTGGGTCCGAAAATTTGTGCAACCAGACTGACCTTCGAACGCGTACACATGTGAAATGAATGCTCGTCTGTCAGACAAAATAAAACGAAGCAGAAAAAGTGAGCCAATGCAGACATGTTGCACCATGGCTAGAAACACATAAACAACCATACATGACCGCGCCATCTGTACAAAATTTCCTAGTCTACTTCTCGTCCTGGCAAGGAATCCTGTCGTCATTTATACACACATTGGACAAGCACTTCACCCAAATTATTCCCCTAGGAAAACTGTCAGATTCTCTTAGCTATGGAGATCAGCAACGTCATCAATGAGTTGCCTGATGGTGTCCACTGAAAGCATGCCCTCAATGCGGGTCGCTCGCTTGGCCTTGTCCTTACCCATGAAGACCATGGTTGGAAGCCCGCGGATCTGCAACAAACAGAGGAGAACATCATTGGCAGTTACAAGGAAGCGATGGCAAGGTGGAAACGAGTATGAGATGGAGAGTAAAGGCGCCGTAACCAGCGGTTGGTTAGCGATAAGGACGCCGTACCTCCAGCTGATCTGCAAGGTCATATTCCTGATCCGTGTTCACTTGGACGAACCGCACGCGCCCGTCGTACTCCTCCGCTAACTGCACACCCGTCGCACCCACGTTTCAAAAAGGATGAAAAGGTAAGGAGATACAGGTCAGAGAGCAACCCGTGGCCATTTACTTTGGGCATGAAATAATTAGAACGTAAGCCTCATCCTGTACGAACATGAAGTCATACCCGAAAACAGCCCGAACTGGCAAGTCAACCACCAAGTTTTTTTTTTTTTTTTTTTTTTTTTTTTTTTTTTTTTTTGGCCTTATAACTTGCCTCTTCAAGTTGCTCGGAGAGGATGTCGCACGACCCGCACCAATCAGCGCAGAAGTCAATAACGAGAGGTGTCTCTCGCTCGCCGGTCACCAGGTGATCCAACTCCTCCGTGTTCACGTCGCGCTGGAGATGAAGGGAAGAAGATTGGAGGAAAGACGTTGGCAGGGAAGACGCATTAGAGGTTAGGTGTATTGAAGAAATGACAAGTTGCAAAGCGACGAGGAGTGAGGGCCCACTGCGAAAATAAAGGCCTTTTATTGATGAGCGAGACGAACGGCTTGTGTGAAGAGCCGCATTGCCCAATGACGGACTGCCTAATCGTCGACATACCACGTGACTGCATTGAATGCGGGAGGGCTTGGAAGCTCCAACGGCTAGTTTAAAGCTGCTGGGCGATCGCCGGTTTGTGAGGGGGTGAAAGAGGGCCGATGGTTTTGTTGGCTGCTGAGAACAGGCTAGAAGCCGTTGGCTGAAGCAAGAGCTAGAAGCTATGCGAGTGGGCAAGTACAACGATGATGCCATTATGTTTGAAGACCCGTTCTGTGAGGACAAGCTATAGATAGTACAGCTGAGTGGTGGCTCAGTATTCGGCTGATGGTTTTGATGAACTAATAGGATCTCAATGAGCTTTTCTAGTAGAGTAGGCAACAATCAAAGCTGATCAGTGTGGTAGATGGCGAGCTGGTAGGTTAGAAAAAGAGAGAAAGATAGTAGCTTCGAACATGAAGTTGATGGGTTGAAGTGTTATTCCCTCAATTGTCGCAGTGACGGGGGTTGGGAGGTTTGTAGTGAGTTTCTCTCCGACCCTCGTCTTCCTTTCCCCCAGTGCAGCGGAGGGGTTTGGGTGGCCTGCCCAACGGCAAAATGGCAAGTGGAAGGGGGAGGAGGGAACCACCGAACAGCGCGGAGGCGTTTGTCAAGTGGAGTGGAGTGGGATGGAGTGGGGTAGGGTGAGGGAGCAGTTCTCCGAGTCTCCTCTCCCAAACAAGGGGTCAAGTTCGTGTCGTGTCGTGTGCCCACCGAATCTTCCTCATCCACGAATCACATCGCTGAATTGAGCAAGCCGGACACGTGGAGGAAATTGATCGACAACACAGCACCGGGAGGCCAGCCATGCGGGGGCAGCCACGCAGGAAAGCGAGTTATGCCTCCCGATATACGGGAGATCCCTGGCCCGTGCGCTGGGCAACGGGCAAGCGGCTCTCTCCACAGCGGAAGTTTGCTCCCTCGTGTTATGCAAAACAAACCTCCCCGTTATGAGTCCCCCATTCAAAGCTAGAATCGATTGTACTTCAAAGAAACATTCACTCACTAATGGGGACATACAGAAAATCCTATGTGGATAATACCTTGTGTAAAAAACCGTAAAATTTTTATAAGTGACGTGCAGTCTATGTGGGTATATTCTGCAGATGGGTGATTTAGATAACTGCTGCAAAAGGTTAACTTTCTAAATTTGCACTTGGTAATGATAAAATGAAGCTCAAAGAACAAAATGAAAGTTCCAGGCCTGGTTGGTCTTCACTGATGCTATATTCGCAAAATACATGTGATGAAGTTCATATCATACGGCAAGTCTTGTAATGTACATTCTAATTATGAGTCGGCCTATCAAGCAGTTCCCTGATCCGAAGGGACAATATCGAGGGAATGCTAACAGAAAACTGAGCATACAGCGCGTTTGTTCACTGGTACTCTTGCTCCGTCACGGTGCGAAACCGTGAACATGAAAACCGCTGTGCACCGTTTGGAATCGTCTTACGCCACGACGGGTGAACTGTAAACGAACGTGCTGGACCCGCCCTGTAAACCGACTTTCCAGCTGCTCCAGAGAATTCTCTCTGATTGGGCTTGCCTACTTCAAGCAGAAATCATATCAGATTATTGATCACCCATCCTATCTCTCCTCTTGGACGTCTGTGCTGTTGCATTTTGAAACTTCATTAGCATCGTCCATTGAATGTCAGCATTTTGAGAATACGCCTGTCCTTTTGTCAGAGCCGCCGTTTATGCCTCGTCATTGCTCCAACTTCAGAACTAGAGTTTAAGCCATGAGCGCGTTCAACTCGGGATGGAGTGCCTGGGGCGGTGGCGGCTCGAGCGCGTCGAGGAAACGGCCAGACGGCAGTGGAGCGGGACCGACGGGCCGTCAGTCACGGCCGTCAACTAATCGCGCGACCGTGTTCTTAATCCGGTTCTTAATTGTGGTGATCCTGGCGCAAGCGCTGTACATTGTGAAGCTTAAGGTCTCGCAGCAGCGGCGGCTTATGCTGGAAGAGGAACGAGGCAGTAACGGGGATGGCGGGAATAAGAACTCTCGCAATGATGAAGCTGCAAGTATTGACAGAATTTCTGGGAATGAGGCAGGTTCAGGAACACCGATAGCAACTGAACTCGCTGGTCCGGGAAGTCAAACAGCAATGATAAGCACCCAACCCGATGTTATTACAGTGACTCGCGAAGACACCGATACCGGATCTGTTTCTACCGGGGATGGAAAGCAACCCGTGGAGTTGCCGCGAGCTGACAATGCGGGAGTGACTGTAGGGAGGGGAGTGGAAAGGGAGGGGAGCGAGGAGCAGGGAGCGGATGAGTTGGGACAGGAGAGTGAGATGGAGAGTAAGGACGAGGAGGAGGTTGGGTCCCGCCGAGAAGCAAGTGAACGCGCGGCGGAAGCGGAAGCGGAAGCGGGGGGACGACGGGGAGCGGAAGCGGAACCGGGGGAGGAGGAAGCGGGCGCGCGGGATGGGTCCGGGGAGGCGGATAATACCAGCAGGGGACAGGGTCAGGGGGAGGGGCAGGGGCAAGTGAATGGCGCATTGGCGCAACTACGAGGGGGAGCTTATAAGAGAGAGGCTGAGGGTGCGGAGGGGGGCGGAGTGGAGGGAGCGAGTGGAGCGGGAGCGGGAGGAGAGGGAGAGAGGGGGGGAGAGAGTGAGGGAGGGAGCGAGGGAGAGGGCAAGAGAGAGGGAGAGGGAGGAGGAGAGGGTGGGTGGGAGCCGTTGAGGGGGCCAGCAGAGGGCATGTCGTGCCGGGCGTGGTTGGAGGAGCAAGATGACGTGGCTGTCGGGAGGGATTTTGAGAGGCGACCAGTGCGAGTGGCTTCCAGCGAGGTGAGCGTCTTCCCTTGAAGTATGTATTCGCACAAGGTAAGCGGGCCAGCAGAGGGGACGACATGCCGGGCGTGGTAGGAGGAGCAAGACGAAGTGGGTGTTGGGAGGGATTTTGAGAGGCGACCAGTGCGAGTGGCTTCCAGCGAGGTGAGCGTCTTCCCTTGAAGTATTTATTCTCACAAGGTAAGCGGGCCAGCAGAGGAGATGACATGCCGGGCGTGGTAGGAGGAGCAAGACGAAGTGGGTGTTGGGAGGGATTTTGAGAGGCGGCCGGTCTGGGTAGCGTCCAACGAGGTGTGTTGCGTGTGTGCTTGGTTGTGCGGTGAGTGTCTGAGCATTCTCGTACACTACACGATATCCCCTCCCTCGCTGCTTCCCCCTCATCCCTTCGCCTGCAAGCAGGTGAAGAGGTGGGCGTGCGACGTGCCGTGTGAGTTCGTGGGCGCGGGAGACGACGTGGACGCGAGTCTGTCGTACGCAGTGGTGCCGGGCAGGATGGTGCTGCGCCCTCCACTTCCTCCCCATTCCGCAGCCCCCCACACATCACCCTTCTCCCCACCCCTCTCCCCTCCTTCCCCTACGCCCTCGTTCCTCCTCCGCAGGTCAAACGGTGGGACTGCGATGTGCCGTGTGAGTTTGTGAGCCAGGGAGACGACGTGGACGCCAGTTTGACGTATGCAGTGGCGGGAAAGATGGTGTTGCGGTCAATGGAGGCGCGCTCTTACTACCCCGCAAACGACCCCGCTGTGTCCCGAGGATCTTACAGTGTGAGTGGCATGGCTTGTGTTTGAAGAAGTGTTTTGAGACGTCTCAAAACACTTCTTCAAACACGTGGCATGGCTTGGCCTACAGTGCTCAGCACATGGTATGTGGGGCATGCGTGTGGGGGTGTGGCGGGCAAGATGGTGCTGCGCTCAATGGAGGCGCGCTCTTAATGCCCGCCAACGACCCCGCTGTGTCATGTGACTGCCAACGACCCCGCTGGGATCTTACAGTGGGAGTGAGAGGGAGGCAGGGCAGTATGTGGCATGTGGGGACATGCGTGAGGGGCATGTATGGGCAGGTGTTGTGTCTCACTCGTGTGTCTCTGCATGTTTTCTAGTGACACCACCAAATGGTGATCACACTGCATTGTAAGGCTCAGACGTGCCAGTGCAGTACGGGTCGTGGGAGGAGTATGACATCATGCGGCCTTCAGTGCCATCTAGCCGTCCCCCCAAGACAGCATTCCTCTCTCTCTTTTTTGTCTCTCTGCTCACCGCGCCGCGCACCACAATGCTAATCCCCTCCCATCAGGTGGTGATGACAGTGCATTACGATTCAGACGTGCCAGTGCAGTACGGGTCATGGGAGGAGTATGACATCATGCGTCCTCCAGTGCCCAAGACAGCAGACGCCATTGCCGCTGCGTTCATCAGCAACTGTAACGCCAACAACTTCCGACTCAAGGTGAGGAAAAAGAGGTATGTGTGGGGGTGGGGTTTGTTGGCACGCAAGGTGGGAGGAGGGGAGAGAGAGCTAGGAGGGGGGGAATGAAGTGATTGTGTTGCCGCCAGTGCCCAAGACAGCAGACGCCATTGCTGCTGCATTCATCAGCAACTGTAACTCCAACAACTTCAGGCTCAAGGTGAGGGGAGGGGGATGTGTGGGGGTGGGGGAAAACGGGGGAGCGCAGGGGCGAGTGGGAAGGGAGGAGAGAAGGGGACGGAGGGTGCAAAGGAAACCATGTAGCACCCAGTGCTCAAGACAGCAGATGCCATTGCTGCTGCGTTCATCAGCAACTGTATTGCCAACAACTTCGGACTCAAGGTGCGGGTAGGGGTGTGTGAGGGGAAGGTGGAGGGGCGAGAAGGGGGGAGAACGCAAGGGAAAATGGGGAGGGAAGGAAGAGAGGTAGCGTGCGATTGCAGCTATGTAGCCCTCAGTCCCCAATTCGGCAGTCGCCATCACAACTGCACTTCTCAGCGAATGTGTAGACCTCACATCTCCACCCCACATCTCCACCTCACATCTCCACCCCACATCTCCACCCCACATCTCCACCTCACATCTCCACCTCACATCTCCACCCCACATCTCCACCCCACATCTCCACCCCACATCTCCACCTCACATCTCCACCTCACATCTCCACCCCACATCTCCACCCCACATCTCCACCCCACATCTCCACCTCACATCTCCACCCCACATCTCCACCTCACATCTCCACCCCACATCTCCACCCCACATCTCCACCCCACATCTCCACCCCACATTCCCTCACATTCCCCCATTTTCCTTCTGTGCACTCCTATCATAGCTCATAACCTGTGTAACCGCTCTCCACCACTCTCTACCCCACACAACCGCAGGCAGTGGAGGAGCTGCAGAAGTTCTTTCCCGTGCACTCATACGGTCGCTGCCTCAACAACCGACCCTTCGAGCATGACAAGGTGGGGGCATGATGGGGTGCCAACCAACGCGATGCTGTATGGATGAGCTGAGCATAGTGGTCTTATCACCTGTGATGATAAGGTGTAAAACTAATAGGAAGTGAGCGTGGAAAGCTGTGGGTGAGAGCATGATAAGGAGTGAGAGCATGATAAGGCATGAGAGCATGATAAGGTGTGAGAGCATAATAAGCTGTTGCTTCCCCCTTCCTGGTACAAATCGTTGGACACTTCCAAACCCCCCTTATTCCTGCCGTCCCCGCTTCTCTTCCAGCACACGTCCACCCCTCCCCTATGCGATCTTCCCTCACCCCTCGTTTTTGAGGCGCCTCAAAAACGACCTCAAAACGACCTCGTTTTTGAGGCGCCTCAAAAACGGCTTCTCTTCCAGCACACGTCCACCCCTCCCCTATGCGATCTTCCCTCACCCCTCACCTCCTCCCTCGCCAGCTGGCAGTGCCACAGTGCTACCCCAATCACAATGTCTCGCCTCATCAAACCTCTTTTGAGGCGCCTCAAAAGTCGCCAGCTGGCAGTGCCACAGTGCTACCCCAATCACAATGTCTCGTCTCATCAAACCTCTTTTGAGGCGCCTCAAAAGTCGCCAACAGGCAGTGCCACAGTGCTACCCCAATCACAATGTCTCGTCTCATCAAACCCCAATCCCTAGCCACCCCTTGATTCCTCTTCTCCTACCCTGTTGCCTTACCACCATTTATGCCGTTGATGATGCTGAAGGGTGTTTTTGAGAATTGAAGGGTGTTTTTGAGAATTGAAGGGTGTTTTTAAGAATTGAAGGGTGTTTTTGAGAATTCTCAAAAACACCCTTCCTAGCCACCCCTTGATTCCTCTTCTCCTACCCTGTTGCCTTACCACCATTCATGCAGTTGCCTTACCACCATTCACCAGTCATTCAGCGCTACAAGTTCTCCCTCGCCTTTGAGAACTCCTGTGAACCGGACTACATCACTGAGAAGTTCCGGCAGTCCCAACCTACTTCCCATCCCCACCCGCCACCCCTCCCCACCTCTCCCCACCTCTCCCCACCCCTCCCCACCCCTCCCCACCCCTTCCCACCCCCAGTTGGCAGTGATTCAGCGCTACAAGTTCTCCCTCGCCTTTGAGAACTCCTGTGAACCAGACTACATCACTGAGAAGTTCCGGCAGTCCCAACCTACTTCCCATCCCCACCCGCCACCCCTCCCCACCTCTCCCCACCTCTCCCCACCCCTCCCCACCCCTCCCCACCCCTTCCCACCCCCAGTTGGCAGTGATTCAGCGCTACAAGTTCTCCCTCGCCTTTGAGAACTCCTGTGAACCGGACTACATCACTGAGAAGTTCTGGCAGTCCCAACCTACTTCCCATCCCCACCCGCCACCCCTCTCCCCACCTCTTCCCACCCCTCCCCACCCCTCCCCACCCCTCCCCAACCCTTCCCACCCCCAGTTGGCAGTGATTCAGCGCTACAAGTTCTCCCTCGCCTTTGAGAATTCCTGTGAACCGGACTACATCACTGAGAAGTTCTGGCAGTCCCTGGTCGCCGGATCTGTGCCTGTGATCGTGGGTCCTCCCAACATTGCCGATTTCGTGCCAGACAACAGCTCATACCTCTACATCCAGGTGAGCGCTTCTTCCCGTGTGTGTGAAGACTGGAAGTGATAAGTTAGAGGCATTCTGGCAGTCTACCCTCCACTTTCCGTGCTTTCAATGGCCCCCCCTCTACCCTACACCCTCACCACCCCACAGAGCGAGGAGGACATCCCCAGGGTGGCGCGCCAGATGCAGGCCATAGCGGCTGACGAGGATGCCTACAACCAGATGCTCGAGTGGAAGCGATCTGGGCCGTCGGATCAGTTCGTCGCGAATGTGGATCTGTCGGCTGTGCACTCCTCCTGCCGCCTGTGTGTGCTGCTGGCAGACCGCATCCGCTCACAAGAGATCGCCGCTTCCCGCAAGCCACGGCCCTGCAGGTGAGTCTCATAGGTGTGACACACCGTGACAGAGATGACTCACACACACCGTGACATAGGTGAGTCACGGTGAGTCTCATAGGTGAGTCACGGTGTCTGTGAGTCGTCTCTGTCAGTTGTACACTCCTGCCGCCTCTGTGTGCTTCTAGTCGACCGCATCCGTACACAAGAGATCTCTGCTTCCTGCAAGCCACGGCCATACAGGTTAGTGAAATGTCTCGCTCTCCTCCCTCCCCTTTTCTCCCTTCCATAAAGTCGTCCTCCCTTCCTCAACCTCTGTGTGTTGTCTCCCTTCACCTCTCCTTCCTTCCCCATAGATCCCATGCGTCAGCCTTGGCTGTTGTTCCCCCTTCCCACCACGCCGCCTCCTCTTCCCCATCCCCCCTTCACCCTTGCTCCTCGTGTGCTGTGTCTGACACCTGTATCCCACCCCATGTTGCTTTGCATCTTTTACACTCGTATTAACAGGTGTGAGAGTGTAGACTCGGGCAAAAAGCAGCTGACATACCATCTCTACGTGCGTGAAAGAGGCACATACCGCTACACCTCCGTCTTCCTTACAAGCACCTCACTCTCCCTCCCGGGCCTCCGCCGAGCCATTCGCCGAACCTTCAAAAAGAAGGGTTACAAGCCTGCTTGGGTCGGCAAGAGACCAGCCGTTTTGGCATCAGAAAAGAGGATCGAGGCGCTGCGGATTTTCCACATATATCCAGCGGGGTCAAATCAGAGGGAGGCCATGTTTGGGAGTGCGTGGTTTCAAACCACCGAGCACTTCACCAAGTTTTTGAATGGCCACCCTTGCCCCCGGTTAGAAGTAATCTTCATCTGAATATACGAGTTCTTTTTTACCTTTATGCTGTTTGCGTTGGTTCTGGTGGCTCTCTCCAGCTCATATTCTGTTAAATTAAATTTCACGTTTACATTTTCATTTGAAGGTTCTTGTAGCGGATAAAAGCAGCTGTTTTCGCAATTGATACCCGTGGCATGGTGGCGCCTCATAACGCGTATTTCCACCATGTCTTTCCTTCGGGATTGCCCCACAAAGAAGGCACTGCCAGACAACGACCTTGGCTTTGACCTTGCAAAGCACGAGCCATTGCGAACTCATGTGAGGTCAATTCCAGTGTGCTTTATGATGCGGAGAGAACAATTCACTCCCCTGCCAGGCTCGATTCATGCTCCCGAATCATTGGAACTATTCGCAAGATGCGTCGCTCCGTGCAGCAGCAGCGGTTGCGTGCGTTGACGTTTTGCTCACCGGCGTGTGTGAAGGCGCTCGGACTGCCATCTCTGCTCCTCTTCACTGTCGTCGTGGTCTTTAATCGCCATTTCCAACTCCTCGCGTCGCCTTTCTCGAAGCGTTCTACTTCCAGCCACTTAGCCTCCGTACCTTCACCTGCACTGCAAACGTCACAATTGGTTCCTTCTGGTTTCGCGATTTCTTCCTCTACCGCTTCCTCCTCTCTTTCCGCGAGTAAGAACGAACTAGCAGGCGAGTCTTCCGAGGCTGGTTACCCTACTGACTTTTTGTCCAAAGCTTCGTTGGGTGATGCCTCCGTGCCTGGTGGCGACAATCCCTGGATTCCCGGAAGCTTCTCCCGTTTTCGAGTCAATTCAAGCCAGAAGATTTCGAGAGACTGAAAGAGACGGATACATTATTACCTCGCTATGAGGAGTCCCGTTCAGAGCAGAATGTCGAAGCAGTGCATAGCAACGAAGCAGTGGTTACCAACATTGGGGAGTCAGAGAGTATGAAAAGTTCCTTCGAAACCCTTCAGGGGCAGCCCCAGGAAGGCGGTTCATCAGCAAGAGCAGGCTCAAACGGGCAGTTGAACGGGCCGCGGGAACAGATGTTGAGGGAGCCAGAGTGGGATTCAGAGGGATATGTGTTGGCCAGTACACTCGGGCAGCTGGCACAAGAAGCTTCGATCAACGGCACTGTAGTGATCCTCGTGTGCAGCTATGGTAAGATGCAGTAATGATAAGACGCAGTACTCATGTGATTGTATCGGGTATAAATCCAGGCTACAGTCATGTGATTGTATGAAACGATGGAAATTTTGCTGTCCTTTGAAGCCTTTTCTCCTTACTCAAACTCTCTCGTTTGACCTTGGCTCCGTGCCCCACTCTCCTCTGTTACTCTTCCCCTTTCCTCTCCAAACCCCGCCACTCCCTTTCCTGCTGCTCCCGCCTCGCTCTGTGCAAGGCTATGCGGATTTCTGCTCAACTGTGTGGTGAAGGCGGGCGAGTTGGGGCACGGAGAGCGTATCCTGCACTCTCCCATCCAAACCTGTCTCTTCCGCTCTCCCCCTTTTCGTTCCCCTCCCCCTCGCCCTATCCAAGGCTACGCGGATTTTCTGCTCAACTGGGCGATATACGCGGGCGAGCTGGGGTATGGGCGGAATTTCCTAGTGTTTGCTGAAGACTGGGAGAGCCTCAACCTGCTACTAGCAAGGTTTCCGAGACAGGTGCGGGGCACAGTGGTTACCAGGACAGGTTGGTGAGGCACCGCTGTGTGCCTGTGTCTATGCGGGCAAGCTGGAGTACGGGCGTAATTTCCTAATGTTCGCTGAAGACTGGGGGACCGTCAACCTGCTAGCTACGAGCAAGATTTCCGAGTCAGGTGAAACACTGGTTCTCCGCGCAGGTGGGTGAGGGACCGTTGGTCTTATGCCTTGTGCATGTGGCATTGGATATCTTTTGTTCACCATGGAAGGGCACGGGCATTTGATGGTTTTCCTTTTCTGTCTATCATTCTTTTTCTCCCAACCTGGTTGGGCCATCAGGTGGTGAGATGGCACGTGCCGGAGATAGAGCAGGCGGGGGAGGAGGAGCTCAAGGCAGCAGGGCTGGTGGAGGAGAGTGATGCTGCCAGTGGTGGCCGTGCAGGGATCAGTGCCACTGGCAGGGGTGGTGGGAGTGGTGGAGGTGGGATTGGCAGCAGCAGCAGCAGCAGCAGCAGCAGCAGAGAGGCCTTTTCTTTCCTCACGCTGGGCTTCAAAAAGCTTATGTATCGGAGAGTTGCTTACATCCGCACGCTCCTTAGCATGGGCTTCAACGTCCTGATTTGCGACTCGGATTTCATCTGGGTAAAGGATCCCTTTCCTTACCTCTTTGCAAGGCCAAGCCACTCGGAGCTTTTGAGAAGGTCCATGGCTTCGCGGCTTCAGTTAACCAACACCCTGGGATTGTACAGCAACAAGAGAAAACGATATGCTGTTTCCGACTCAGATCTGCAAGCTTTGCCAGATTCCGGGGCAACTCCTATAGAGTATGATGTGGTGGGAGTGCGGGAGTTTCCGGATACATACAATTTCTATGCAACTTCCACATACCTCATGGATCCTCGACCCGTACAGCTTGACCATGCCAAGCTCTGCGGTGGCTTTGTTCTCTTCCGTAACACGCCGGGAGGAAGGCTAATTCTGGAGTCGCTTATATTGAAGATATATCGGGCGCCAAAAGTCACAGGGCGGGAGAACGACCAGCTTTATCTTGGCATGGCAATTCATGAGTTGTTGAATATCAGCCCGGCTCCGTTAGTAGGGGTTCTCCCGCAAACTCTCTTTCCTCCGGGGTGGCTCTATTTTCCCGAGTCTTCGTCCATGCCTCCGGGTAGGCTAAGAGTGCTCCCTAATCGTGTTGCGGTCGTGACGATCCACAATAATTGGATGTCAGGAAAGGAGAAAAAATTAGCAAGATTCAAAGTATATGGGTTGTGGAGAATTTCAGATACTTGAACGTGATTTGCTATATGTGCGTTCAATGTGCTAATAATATGTCGGGTTTTGTTGATACCTTTCTCGCCTTATTTTCCTAGTCATCGCCCACATAAAGCTAGATAGTTGTCTGGATGAGGTTTTTTATATGTTTGATTGCTTTCAATGTACAGTATAACAACGTTTCTGCAGGGGAAAATATGCCATTTGTAACGATAATGGGACTCGAAAACATTTTTGGTAAAGAAATAACGGGTACGGTCACTGCAAAGGGTGTTTTCACGCGACTGATAAAACGTTTCACGGAATCAGTCACTAGTAACTGGTAAGAAATCACGCGAATGGTCACAGATGAAACTCCCGCCAAAAAATATAACCCAAATGGAACCTGGATTCATTTTCGGACGAATCAACCCTAAACACGTAAATCGCCAGGTGTTCAGGGTTGATCCGTTCCCAAACCGCATCCGATTCCGATTGGGTTTTAGTTTTGTTAGAACTTAGCAGATTGGTTGGGCGCGAGCGGGAAATTTGTAGAGTTTCAAGAAATTTTGGCGGGAGTTACATGTGTGACCATTCGCGTGATATTTTTCCTGTTGTTAATGACTGAATCCGTGACCCCACTTACCAAACCCGTCAGCAAACCCGATACAGTGACCGTATACGTTATTTTTTTACTATTCGTGTTATCCAGTCCCATTTTGGTTACTTGTAACATATTTTCCCTTTTTGCAGTCGCGTCCCTGCGTACACCTGTCATCCACACCCTCAATTACCCTATTCCAAATTCCCGCCAGAAGACCACAGAAACATTAGCTGCCTCGCTTCCTTCTCATTCGTTTCGTCTTCGTATCCTCACCATCACCGTTCAGTCAAGAAGTTGGGCTCGTCACGAGAAGATCGCCACCACAGCCTTCTCGTCTCTCTCTCCCTATCATCAACCCCAGTCGTCCTCAACATAGTCGCTCTCCCATTACTTTCCGATTCGTGGAAGCAGCCCTGCTCGTTCTTAGGGTACACTTTCCAGCCTTTCCGTTTGGTGACCGGCAAGTATCAATCTACTGAGCGTAACCCTCCCGCCGTTCAGTACACCGATTTTTAATCGCCTGGAATTCCCTAAAAGAATCTCGAAGGCCTTTTCGTCAATCGCGTAGGCCAGCTCATCTGCGGAATCCTATCCTCGTATCTTGTGCTCATTTCGCGAAGTTTTTCTTCGTTAAGCGAAATGGCGCGTGGCGACGATTACGATGAAGAGGTAGAGGAGGAGGACGAGGAATACGAGGAGGAGGAGGAGGAGGAGGAGGAGGAGGAAGAGGAAGATTACGAGGAGGAACGCGGGAAGAAGCGAGGGCGCGGATCGCAGTTTATCGACGACGCGGCGGAGGAGGATGAGGACGAGGACGAGGAGGACGAAGCGCCGCGGAAAAAGAAGGGGTCGACGTCCGGACGGTCGATGTTCATCGAAGAGGAGGCGGCGGTGGCAAGTGATGACGAGGAGGAGGAGGAGGAAGAGGAGGACGGTACGTTAATTTTATCATGCGCGTAGAACATTTTATAGGGTTTCAATTCTTTGAGGAAAAAGAAGGGGTCGACGACCGGCCGGGTGATGTTTATGCAGGAGGAAGAAGCGGTCGCGAATGGTGGCGACGAGGAAGAGGAGGAAGAGGAGGGCGGTACGTGGGTTAAATTAGGCGCGCAGAACGTCGTTTAGGGTTTCGATTTTCCGAGGGAGAAGCAGGGGTTGACAGTTGACAGGTTCGGTCGATGTTTCAGTAGGAGAAAGAGGAAGAGGAAAGGGAGGATGGCGGTTTGAGTGCTTCTTATGCAGGGTTAAGGCATTAGGTTCCGCTAAGGGATAGCCGGATCGGCTATGCCTGCTTCTCGCGAGGCAGAGAACTGATAAATTAGGTTTACGCGTAGATGCTTCTTCCACATCGGCTCTCTTTCTGGAAAATGTCGACTAGTGGAGCAGACTAAACTGATGTGCTACTGATGTCATCGCCACGTCCCTTTGAGTCCTTCAAAACGGAAACTCAGGTTGTCGTTTGCTGAGGTTGGGTCCCAAGCAGAGACATGAGTTTATGACTCAAATTCGTGTTCTAACATTTCTTTTTCCGTCCACCTAGGTTTCATCGACCCGGATGCGGACTTGGGAAACGAGTGCCTGTCTGCGCATTTCATCACTCCCATGGCCCTGCCTTTATTCTTGCTTCTGTACCTCCTTCCTATCCCCCCCTAGGCTTTATCGACCGGGACGCGGATCTGGGGGAGGAGTTGGGCAACGAGCGGCCTTCGGCGCACCACCGCACGCTGCTGCGGCGCAACGAGGAGGAGGAGGAGGTGAACGAGGAGGACTACCAGCGGTTCCTGGAGGAGCGGTATGCGCGCAACGAGGTGCCCGAGCTGGGCGAGGGGGAGGCCACGGAGGTCGAGCAGCAGGCGCTGCTGCCATCCGTGCGCGACCCCAAGCTCTGGATGGTCAAGTGCGAGGTACGCCGCGGTGCAGTGCGGTGCACCATCCTCTTGCCTCGCCTCCCTCCGATGCCTGCAGCTGAAGCACACGCGCGAAGCTATGGCGTCGCTGATTTAAAAGTGCATGAATGAACCTGGAGGCACTGGGGCAGCCTGCGCAGATTGAATCATCTTTCCGTTTCCCCATCCCCCCATCCCCTCCCCCCACCTCTCCCCCCGTAGCTGGGGCACGAGCGTGAGGCGGTGATATCCTTACTGCGGAAGTGTGTGAACCTGGAGGCGCTAAGGCAGACGCTGCAGATCAAGTCAGCCCCTTCCCTGTTCCCCATATCCCTCCATCCCCCTTGACAGCTTGGCCACGAGCGAGAGGCGGTGGTATCGCTGATGCAGAAGTGCGTGAACCTTGAGGCATTGGGGCAGTCGCTGCAGATCAAGTCGGCCATAGCCCTGGACAACCTCAAGGGGTGCGTGTACGTGGAGGCGTACAAGGAGGCCTACGTCAAGGAGGCCTGTGCGGGGCTGCGCCTGCTGAGGGCGTGGAAGCCGGCGCTGGTGCCGATAAAGGAGATGGCGGGCGTGCTGACGGTGGAGCAGAAGTCGGTTGACCTGGAGGAGAACAGCTGGGTGCGCGTCAAGATCGGGCTGTACAAGGGCGACCTGGCTCTGGTGAGTGCAGTGCAGAGTGGTTGAATGCGGTCCAGTGTGTTTGCGTGTGGGAGTCTGGGGCAGGGCAGGGCTGACGGTGGAGCAGAAGTCGGTTGACCTGGAGGAGAACAGCTGGGTGCGCGTCAAGATCGGGCTCTACAAGGGCGACCTGGCCTTGGTGAGTGCTTTGGAGTGTGTAGGAACTCCGAATGTGTGGGTGTCTTTGGGTGTGTGTGAGTGTCTTTGATGAGGGCGAATTCGCGCTCATGAGTGTCGCATGCCGCCCATGCTGCCCAATGCCGCCCCATGCCGCCCCATGCCGCCCCATGCCGCCCAATGCCGCCCCATGCCGCCCCATGCCGCCCCATGCTGCTCCTTGCAAGCCCAAGCTGGCACCGTCACCACAGGATACCATCGTGCCACCTCCAATGCCACATAACACGCCCATGCCACCCCGTGCCACTCCATGCCACGTCACATGAGCAGGTGACTGACGTGGACACTGTGAAGCAGAGGGCCACCATCAAGCTCATCCCTCGAATCGACCTTCAGGCCCTTGCTCAGCGCCAGGTGGGTTTCTTTCTTCCTCCAGCCCTGGCCCAGGCCGTCCGTTCATGCCACTCAGACATGCTCAGCAGCAGAATAACTTCGACAAAAACCAGTGAGCTGAACTGAATGTCTAGTAGTGCTGCTCCCACCCAGGTTTCGCCTCCCTGTGCCGTGCCGCTAGTCCGTCCACACCACGATCCCCGTCCCCCAACCCTCTCCCAAACAACCCCTTCCCCCTCTGGGCCCACACCTCCCTTGGTTGTCTTGTTTCCGTTCCACCCCTTCACTAAAGCCACACCCACCCTGTGGAAACAACTTTTGAGGCGAGTCCTCCCTTGGTTGTCTTGTTTCTGTTCCACCCCTTCACTAAAGCCATACCCGCCCTGTGGAAACGACTTTTGAGGCGCCTCAAAAGTCCTCCCTTGGTTGTCTTGTTTCCGTTCCACCCCTTCACTAAAGCCACACCCACCCTGTGGAAACGACTTTTGAGGCGCCTCAAAAGTCCTCCCTTGGTTGTCTTGTTTCTGTTCCACCCCTTCACTAAAGCCATACCCGCCCTGTGGAAACGAACCCACGTGTGTGAGCAGGACGGCAAGCCTGTGGTGAAGCGCAAGGCCCGCCCTGCCCCGCGGTTCTTCAGTGTTGACGAGGCCAAGTGAGTGCACGTGGGAGGGGTGGGCGAGGGCGTGAATGTGTGGGAAAATGAGTGATAGGTTTTGGATACGCGCAAGCCTGGCCTGCCCCACTGTTCTTCAGTGTTGACGAGGCCAAGTGAGTGCACGTGGGAGGGGTGGGCGAGGGTGTGAATGTGTGGGAAAATGAGTGATAGGTTTTGGATACACGCAAGCCTGGCCTGCCCCACTGTTCTTCAGTGTTGACGAGGCCAAGTGAGTGCACGAGGGAGGGGTGGGCGAGGGCGTGAATGTGTGGGAAAATGAGTGATAGGTTTTGGATACGCGCAAGCCTGGCCTGCCCCACTGTTCTTCAGTGTTGACGAGGCCAAGTGAGTGCACGTGGGAGGTGTGGGCGAGGGTGTGAATGTGTGGGAAAATGAGTGATAGGTTTTGGATACACGCAAGCCTGGCCTGCCCCACTGTTCTTCAGTGTTGACGAGGCCAAGTGAGTGCACGTGGGAGGGGTGGGCGAGGGTGTGAATGTGTGGGAAAATGAGTGATAGGTTTTGGATACGCGCAAGCCTGGCCTGCCCCACTGTTCTTCAGTGTCGACGAGGCCAAGTGAGTGCACGTGGGAAGGTGGGCGGGCGCTGGGGGATTGGGAGGGGAGGAGGAGAGGGAGGGAGAGTTGAGCGCAAGGGCCCGCCCCGCCCCGCCCCGCGGTTCTTCAGTGTTAACGAGGCCAAGTGAGTGCACGTGGGAAGGTGGGCAGGCAAGAGGGGGGGGGGGGGCTAAGATAAGATGGGCGTTGGCCCCTTGGGGATAGGGCGCAAGGCCCGGCCTGCCCCACGGTTCTTCAGTGTAGTCGAAGCCAAGTGAGTGCGGGTGGAAGGGTGGGCGGGGGCCAACATATGTGTCTGGGGGAAGATACGAACGAATGAGCGTTGGGGGATATCTAACGGGAGAGAGAGCACATACATCCAATCCATTGAGTGCACACAATTCGTCAATCCATTGGGGGATTCAGGGTTTAGGGTTTCGGGTTCAATTATGCAATTCGTGGGCGGCTATCTCCTCAAAGTGGTCTCCTTCAGATCCCTTGACACCCACGGGATCGTCCCCACCCTGCCTCTCTTCCCCCTCCCCGTGCCCACCATGCCTCTGTTCCCCCTCCCCATGCCCACTCTACTACAGGAACTACGGTCTTAGGCCCATGGTCACCCGCCATCGCACCACAGGAGAGCACATCCAATCCATTGAGGGCATGCAGTTCGTCGACGGCTACCTCCTCAAAGTGGTCTCCATTAAATCCCTTGACACCCGCGGGGTCGTCCCGACTCTCGACGAGCTGCAGCGCTTTCAGCGCGCTGCAGGGGACGGGGAGCGGGGGGAGTATGGCGGCGGAGGGGGGTTGGGGAGCGGCGTGGGGCCGATGGGGATTTCTGCTGAGCAGGCGAATCGGCAGAGGGGGCGGCTGGTGAAGGGGGATGTGGTTGAAGTGGTGGAGGGCGATTTGAAGGGGTTGAAAGGACGGGTTGAGAAGGTGGATGAGGACGAGGTTATCATTCGGCCGCACCATGACGAGCTCAAGGTGAGCGGCTGGGGATGGGAGCATAGAGTGCGGTGCAGTGTGGTTCTCAGTAGTTCTGTGCGGTTCTGTAAGCTTCAGTGTGGTTGAATCAATCAGGCCTAGGGCGTAACTGTGGAGAGAGGGTTGAAATGGCGGGTGGAGAAGGTGGATAAGAACGAGGTTATCATTCAACCGCACCATGACGAGCTCAAGGTGAGCGGCTGGAGAGGATCCAGTGCAGTGCAATGCTGTGCGGCTGCACAGTGTCGTTCACATCGCACACCCATTCTGCCTCTTGTTGCCCATGTTGCATCAACTCTCCCTCCTCACATGATCTGCTGCCGGTGAAGGAGTCACAGCTGCGCAAGTTTTTTCCAGACGGGCGACCACGTGAAGGTGGTCGGTGGTGGGCAGAACAAGTGCTGTCCACAAGAACCTATATCTTGTCAATCCTTTTTCTCAATTCCTCCCGCCTCCCCACCTCCCCACCCCACAGGATCTGCTGCCAGTAAAGGAGTCGCAGCTGCGCAAGTTCTTCCAGACGGGGGACCACGTGAAGGTGGTGGCGGGGCAGAACGATGGGGTCACGGGGATGATCGTGAAGGTGGATGGCCACATCGCCATCGTGCTGTCAGACACTTCCCGAGAACATGTGAGTATGGCTATTAAAGGGTGATCGTGCTGTGATCATTAGGCTGCAAGATGATGCAGAAAGGGGCAGAACGGTGACGGGCATGATCGTGAAGGTGGATGGCCACATCGCCATCGTGCTGTCAGACACTTCCTGAGAACATGTGAGTGTATGTGCTGGTTGTGGGGGGTCGATTCGTGATGGCACAGTGATTGTACGGTGGTTGTAGGGTGATTGCAAGGCGCCAATGTGATGCAGAGGGGTGCAGAGCGATGGGCATGATCGTGAAGGTGGATGGGCACGTCGCCATCGTAGTGTTAGACACGCCTAGGGAGCGCGTGAGTGCGCATGGTGGTTGTGGGCGCCGTATGGCTTTGCTTGTTGCGCCATTAATTCTCGCCTTCTTCTCTTCCCTCCTCCTTTCCCCTCCCCCGCAGGTGCGGGTGTTTACTAGGTGACTTTTGAGTCGCCTCAAAAGGCTTTGCTTGTTGCGCCATTTATTCTCGCCTGCTTCTCTTCCCTCCACCTTCAAATCGTGCATGCGTCCTTCTCTTCCCTCCTTCAAATCGTGCATGTGTCCTTCTCTTCCCTCCTCCTTTCCCCTCTCTCACAGGTGCGGGTGTTCACTCGCGACCTCATGTCAAGCTCAGAGGTGACGGCCGGTCCCTCTCAGATAGGCGACTACGAGCTGCACGACCTGGTGCTGCTTGAGTGAGTATTGGAGAACGGGGAAGAAAAGGGGTGAAGAGTGGGGTGGTGCGATGGGGGTTGGTGGCAGGATCTGTTCATCTGAAGAGGGACCTCATTTCAAGTTCCGAGGTGACGGCTGGTCCTTCTCAGATTGGCGACTATGAGCTGCTTGACCTGGTGCTGCTAGAGTGAGTAGTGATGTTACTATTGAGAATTCTCAAGAGTACCGTGAAACTGGGGGAGAGGGAGATGGTCTGCCTGTGTCTGTAAGGGGACCTCATCTCCAGTCCAGCTCACGACCTGGCACCACTGGATGATCAAAAGGGAGGACCTTTTGCTGTCTATACATGGCGCAGTAGGGCTTTACATGGGAGAATTCTCAAAAATACCCTCTTTACATGACTCAGCAGGGCTGTTGACTTGCCACTTCAAACCCCCTCCGTGCTGCCCCGTCAACCCTCTTCCTGAACCATCCCCTTACCCATCCACCCCCTCCCCTTCCAGCCAAACCACGGCAGGCGTGATAGTGAAAGTGGAAAAAACCGGCTGCGTGGTGCTCAAGGCCACGCCGGAACGCAGCGAGACGGTGGCAGTGAAGCTGAGGGAGATCCGGCACAAGATGAGCAACAAGAACGTGTCGGCACACGATGCAGAGGGCCTGCCGGTGGTGGCCAAGGAAGGACCCTGTGCGCGTGGTGGAGGGCACCTACAGGGACCGGCTCGGAGGGGCTAGCCTTTTATTAAGTCACTTCCTGAACCATCCTTCCTTCCCTCCATCCATCCCCTCCCAGCCAAACCACGGCAGGCGTTATAGTGAAGGTCGAAAAGACCGGCTGCGTGGTCCTCAAAGCGACCCCTGAGCGCAGCGAGACCGTGGCAGTGAAGCTGTGCGAGATCCGGCGCAAGATGAACAACAAGAACGTGTCGGCACACGATGCAGAGGGGCTGCCGATAGTGGCCAAGGACCCCGTGCGCGTGGTGGAGGGTACCTACAGGGACTGGCTCGGAGGGGCTAGCCTTTAAACCCTCTTCCTGAACCATCCTTCTTCCCTCCATCCATCCCCTCCCAGCCAAACCACGGCAGGCGTGATAGTGAAGGTTGAGAAAACTGGTTGCGTTGTCCTCAAGGCCACTCCAGAGCGCAGCGAAACCGTAGCGGTAAAGCTGAGGGAGATCCGGCGCAAGATGAGCAACAAGAACGTGTCGGCACACGATGCAGAGGGCCTGCCAATAGTGGCCAAGGACCCAGTGCGCGTGGTGGAAGGCACCTACAGGGACCGGCGCGGCACGGTGGAGCACATTCACCGCGGGGTGCTGTTTGTGTTCGACCGGCATTATGTGGAGAACGGCGGGTTCTTTTGTGTTCGCGCACGGTCGGTGCGATGCCTGACAGCGAAAGCTGCTGCTGCTACTGGGGTGAGTGGGGATGGTGGGGTTGCGCTGGGTGCTGGGATTGATTGACTTGAAAGGGTCTGCCAGGGGTGGCACAGAAGGGCCTCCCTGTGGTGGCCAAGGACCCAGTGCGCGTGGTGGAGGGCACCTACAGGGACCGGCGCGGCACGGTGGAGCACATTCACCGTGGGGTGCTGTTTGTGTTCGACCGGCATTATGTGGAGAACGGCGGGTTCTTTTGTGTTCGCGCACGGTCGGTGCGATGCCTGACAGCGAAAGCTGCTGCTGCTGCTGCTGGGGTGAGTGGGGATGCTGGGGCTGGGCTGGGTGCGGGGCTTGGCTGGGTGCTGGGCTGGGTGCGGGGTTGATTGACTCGAGAGGGGCTGCTGGACGGTAGGCACTTACCGCGACCAGCGTGTTTTGAGACGTCTCAAAACACTTCTTCATTTCATACACGTGGCTACTCGAGAGGGCCTTCTGGAAGGCACTTACCGCGACCGGCGCGGCACGGTGGAGCACATTCATCGCGGGGTACTGTTTGTGTTTGACTGCCGTCATGCCCGGACTGCGGGGTACTGTTTGAAAATAAGCCCGGACTGCCATTATGCCTGGGCTTCTTCTGCGTCCAGGCGCAGTCTGTGCGATGCCAGACCGTTGAAGGCAAAGCTACTGCCTTCCTTCCTTCTCTACATTGCCGCATCCCCCCTTATCTCAGCGCAATTCAGCTGGTGGAGGTGGAGGGGGGGCGATGGCTCCGTTCGACCGGAGGTTTGGAGGAGTGATGCAGTCGCCGTCGCGCTTCCTGCAGAAATATGGTCAACTCATCCCCTTCCTTCTCTGCATTGCCTCAACCCTCCTTTATCGCAGCGCAATTCAGCTGGTGGAGGTGGAGGGGGGGCGATGGCTCCGTTCGACCGGAGGTTTGGAGGAGTGATGCGGTCGCCGTCGCGCTTCCTGCAGAAATATGGTCAATTCATCCCCTTCCTTCTCTGCATTGCCTCAACCCCCCTTTATCGCAGCGCAATTCAGCTGGTGGAGGTGGAGGGGGGGCGATGGCTCCGTTCGACCGGAGGTTTGGAGGAGTGATGCAGTCGCCCTCGCGCTTCCTGCAGAAATATGGTCAACTCATCCCCTTCCTTCTCTGCATTGCCTCAACCCCCCTTTATCGCAGCGCAATTCAGCTGGTGGAGGTGGAGGGGGGGCGATGGCTCCGTTCGACCGGAGGTTTGGAGGAGTGATGCAGTCGCCCTCGCGCTTCCTGCAGAAATATGGTCAACTCATCCCCTTCCTTCTCTGCATTGCCTCAACCCCCCTTTATCGCAGCGCAATTCATCTGGTGGAGGTGGAGGGGGGGCGATGGCTCCGTTCGACCGGAGGTTTGGAGGAGTGATGCAGTCGCCCTCGCGCTTCCTGCAGAAATATGGTCAACTCATCCCCTTCCTTCTCTGCATTGCCTCAACCCCCCTTTATCGCAGCGCAATTCAGCTGGTGGAGGTGGAGGGGGGGCGATGGCTCCGTTCGACCGGAGGTTTGGAGGAGTGATGCAGTCGCCCTCGCGCTTCCTGCAGAAATATGGTCAACTCATCCCCTTCCTTCTCTGCATTGCCTCAACCCCCCTTTATCGCAGCGCAATTCAGCTGGTGGAGGTGGAGGGGGGGCGATGGCTCCGTTCGACCGGAGGTTTGGAGGAGTGATGCAGTCGCCCTCGCGCTTCCTGCAGAAATATGGTCAACTCATCCCCTTCCTTCTCTGCATTGCCTCAACCCCCCTTTATCGCAGCGCAATTCAGCTGGTGGAGGTGGAGGGGGGGCTATGGCTCCCTTCGACCGGAGGTTTGGAGGAGTGATGCAGTCGCCGTCGCGCTTCCTGCAGTCACCAAGAAACTTTCCCGGCAGCCCCAGCAGACAAGGCGGTAGAGGAGGCGCTCCGCCAGGTGAGCGGCACAGTTGGGCTGCGTCGAGCTGAGTAGAAGGGTTCATGCAGTCGCCATCGCGCTTCCTGCAGTCACCAAGAAACTTCCCGAGCAGCCCCAGCAGACAAGGCGGTAGAGGAGGCGCTCCGCCAGGTGAGCGGCACAGTTGGGCTGCGTCGAGCTGAGTAGAAGGGTTCATGCAGTCGCCATCGCGCTTCCTGCAGTCACCAAGAAACTTCCCCGGCAGCCCCAGCAGACAGGGTGGCAGAGGAGGCCCTCCGCCAGGTGGGCCGTTCACCTGTCGCTGCGGTTTGGGTTGGGTTGGGTCGGGTCGGGTCAGGTCGGGTCGGGTCGGGTCGGGTCGGGTCGGGTCGGGTCGGGTCGGGTTGGATTAGGTTACTCTAAGCTGCAGTTGAGCTTTACGAACTCAAAATCACATCTCTCTTTTCCCACGCCCCACCTGCCTTGCATTCCCCTCCTCTCTCTGATTCTCCCCGCCACCCCTCTCCTGCCCACATTCCCTCCTTACCCGACTCTTCCCTCCTCTTCCTGTCGCTTAACCCCCAAACCTGCCCTTCTCTCTCTCTCCCCCTTTCTCCTCCTTCTTTCCTAGGTGACTTTTGAGTCGACTCAATGGCAAACAATGGCACCTCTTTACAATGGCACCTCGTTACAATGGCAAACAATGGCACCTCGTTACAATGGCAAACAATGGCACCTCGTTACAATGGCAAACAATGGCACCTCGTTACAATGGCAAACAATGGCACCTCGTTACAATGGCAAACCCCCAAACCTGCCCTTCTCTCTCTCTCCCCCTTTCTCCTCCTTCTTTCCGCCCCCCTTTCCCCCTCCCTTGCAATTCCCCTTCCCATTCCGCCTCCCCCTCCCCTCCCCCTCCCCTCCCCTCAGGCGCGTATGGGGGAGGGCGGATGGGGAACAGGCGCGAGAATGGCATGGTGGGGCGTATTGTGAAGATCCGAGCGGGGCCTTATAAGGGGTACAGAGGCCGGGTGCTCGATGCCACTGACACCACGGCAAGGATCGAGCTTGAGTCACAAATGAAAGTTGTTACAGGTATGTTACACCTTGTTGCAGGGGTGTTTACAAATTACAAGTATGTAACACTTTGTCGCGGTGCGGTTAGGGCAATGTTCAGTTATGTGAAGCGACGAATGTACCAACAGCTTAGAGGCTTCATCATGTATCAGAGTTTGGTGTCTTGCTGCCTCGATCAACCTTGGCTGTCTTGTTTGTGCCTCTGTGCGATGTGTGAATGCATGCATGCTGGTTTGTCTCTTCATGGTTCTGTGTGTGTATGGTGGGTTGCGTGGTGGTGTGTGGTGGTGCATGGTGGTGCATGGTGGTGCATGGTGGTGCATGGTGGTGCATGGTGGTGCATGGTGGTGCATGGTGGTGCATGGTGGTGCATGGTGGTGCATGGTGGTGCATGGTGGTGCATGGTGGCGTGTGGTGCAGTGCGGAGGGATCAACTACCCGATGGAGCACCAGCAGCCGGACAGCAGCAGCAGTCACCCGCACCGTACAGGTATGTAATTCTGGGGAGGGGAGGAAGGGGGAGGTCAAGGGGGGACGAGGGGGGAAAGGGGGAGGGAGTGACGGGGGAAGAAGTTTGGGATGCTTGCATACATATCCTTGGCACTACCAGTTTGGGAATTCTAGAATATCTCTCTCACAAGGACGCCTCGTACATGTGACTTTTGAGTCGACTCAAAAGTCACCTGGATATAATGTCACGTGACATTTCTAGAATATCTCTCACAAGGTCGCCTCGTACATGGTCGCCTCATACATGGTCGCTTCGTACATGGTCGCCTTGTACATGTACGCGGATCCTTGGAACCACCCTCCTCCCCCAAGTCACTTGGCAGTAACATACCCATCCATCCAGCACCCTCCTCCCCCCTCCTCCATCCATCTGCATCTAAGCTTTTTCACCGCAACCAAAAGCCTTGCTTCCTGTCGTCTGACCTGCTGCTCTCATTGTCTCGCTTCCTCACCTTCCCTTTCGCCCCCTTCCAGGGAGTCGCCTCGCTTCAGAGGACCGCTGGGCAGCGAGACGCCAGTCCACCCCTCGCGCACGCCCATGCACCCAGGCTTTGGCGGCCGGGGCTTCGATCCCTCTGGTACGCCATGCCTTCGACCCTTTTGGTGTTTTGCAGGTTAAATTTGAAGGTGCATGTTCTTTGTACTCCTGTAATAGTGGTTTTTTTTTAGCGCTCATATATTGACTCGTGTTTATCTTCCTCCGTTGTCCCAAAGCGGTCAAGAGTCAAGTTAAGCCTGTAGTCCATTTTTCCCAGAGTGTCCCGTGTAGTCTTTAGTCCCGTGTCCATTTTCCTGAAGTGTCCCGTGTAGTCTTTAGTCCCGTGTCCATTTTCCTGAAGTGTCCCGTGTAGTCTGTAGTCCCATGTCCATCTTCCCAGAGCCTGTAGTCTGTAGTCCCGTGTCCATCTTCCCAGAGCCTGTAGTCTGTAGGAAATTTGCAGCGTGTCCCGTGTGACATTGCCTTCCTGTCATGCCTTGTCCTCCCCTCTCCTCCCTGTGTGCATCATGCAGCTACACCAGTGCATGAGGGCATGCGCACACCCATGCGCGACAGAGCTTGGAACCCCCATGTTCCCACAACTCCTCTCAGGTACTTTTCCTTTAACTTTCACCCATGCGCTTTTGAGAATTCTCAAAAGCGATTCCCACCACTCCTCTCAGGTACTTCTTCTGTTGAATATCCGCGTGTGATGAGTCGAGTTTTGAGTCGACTCAAAACGCGACAGAGCGTGGAGCCCCCATGTGCCCACCACTCCTGTCCCCATGTACTTTTCCTTTAACTTTCTCCCAGCTCAGTTTCTTACCTCGATCCAGTACTCGCTCTGATACACTTCGTCGTGTTCAGGTCTGCGGTATCAGAAGCCTTTCTTTTGCTGTTGTGACTTTCAATGTCTCGCCGTCCCTCTCTGTATTCTCTCCTCCCCACCAGGCCCGACTCATTCGACGAGGCGAATCCGTCCACATGGGGTTCATCGGGCAGCGATGCTCCCTTCCTGCCATACACGCCTGCCTTCTCACCCGCCGACATTGCCCCCTCGCCACCGCTACCCGTGCATGATGTAAGTGATGCATGAGTCGACTCAAAAGTCCCTCGCCACCGCTACCCGTGCATGATGTAAGCCCTGTGACTCCACCTGCTGAATTTTTTCTTTCTTTCTTTCTTTCTGAGAGCGCTGATGAAGGCCACCGGCCGAAACGCGTATGCTCAGGTTTGAATGACAAACGTCTTACCTATTCATTCCCTACTAGCCTTAACTCAGCCTAGAGGACTCAAGGGCGAGTTAGGACCGTTGGATCCAAGTCGAAACTATCCCTTTATGCCTCGCCGCCTCTCCCCGTGCATGATGTAAGCCTCGACATGCTGAATGTTTTTTTTTTCTGTCTTTCTTTGAGGCGCCTCAAAAATTGACATTGCCCCCTCGCCACCGCTCCCCGTGCATGATGTAAACCCTGTGACTTTTGAGTCGACTCAAAAGTCCCTCGCCACCGCTACCCGTGCATGATGTAAGCCCTGTGACTCGACATGCTGAATGCTTTTTTCTTTCTTTCTTTCTTTCTTTCTCTCTTATTCTTGGAAATATACGCATTCCACGAGAAATAGCATGTCAGGTGCTTGCCTACATGACAATTTGCACCCATCATGTGTTGTGTTGGCCACACCTAGTGTCACCCACCTGCCCTCGCTTCCATTGCACCATGTGCTCTTGCGCCTCCCCTCCCATGTGCGCTGCCCTGCCCTGTGCCTGCCCTCCTATGTTTCTCTCCTGCCTGCCCTCCTATGTTTCTCTTCTACCTGCCCTCCTATGTTTCTCTCCTACCCGTCCTCTCCACTGCGGCACACAACCTTCACGCATGCTTTCGTTGTGTTCCCATCCTCCCTCGTGCCCTTCCCAACCTGATCATTTCCAGCCCGGCACGCCAGGCGATCTGCGTTCGGCCTTTGACATTCCCACGCCTGGCAGCCAAGCCGGCCCCAACTACAACCCCTCCACACCTTATGGTACCCCCGCCCCACCCCTCCTTCACCACCTCCCCCACACACCCCTTCTCCCCTCCGCCTTCCCTCCCCGCCCACCCCCCCTTCCCCCTTCCCCCGGTGCCTTGCGGTGGTCCACCCCCCTCCTTTTCGTTCCCTTGATAGCTTTCTCGCGGTGCATCCACCTCCACTGCCTCCCGGTTCCAGTATCCTCGTCTCTGCACTGTTCCCCTCTTTACTTTGCAGGAAGTTTTTGTGAATTTGAGAATTCTCAAAAACCCACTGCCTTCAGGTTCCGATATCCTCGTCTCTGCGCCGTTCCCCTCTTTACCTTTTTTTTTTCCTGTTCGCTTTTTCTCTGTGCATTACTTTCAACTCGGTCTTCGATTCAGCTCAAAACTCGACTGGAATTCAAATCCTCTGCTGTGTCTTCCTGTCCGTGTGTTACCCGGTTACCACCAGGCGAGGCACCGAGCCCATATGCGGCGCAGACGCCCACGGGGCAGCCGCTCACGCCCTCTGCTGCCTACATTCCCGCCACCCCTGCTGACTCTTCCCTGCCCATGACCCCTGCCGACCCCAACTCGCCCGCAATTGGTCAGTTTCTCACCTTCCCTCCCGTTCATGTCTCCCCCCATTTGGTACTTTTCTCCTCCCATTCAGCACTTGTCTCTTTCTAGAAGCTGCATCCTGCTGACTTTTAACCTCATTTCCTTGTCCCAGCCCATGACATTCTACTCCTTTTCTGATTTCCTGGATCTCCACATGTCCATCTTAGTATTCCCTCCTTGCCATCCTAAGTATCCATGCATCCACCGTACCTGCCGCACAGGCATGGGAGGAGGGTTCAGCAACGGAGGAGAGGGGGGGTCGCTGGGCCTGCCTGGAGTGCTGGTGATGGTGCGACGACCGGGGGGGCCTGGGATGACCACAGTGGTGATTCGAGAAGTGCTGCCGGTGAGTGAAGTTGCTTTTGCAACAATTGATTGTAGCTTTTTGAGTTATGAGTGTGTTTACTTTGCCTATGAGTATCCCTGCATTACTCAATCCTGTTTGCCTTGGCTGAGGTTGGTGGTTTTCCGTTTTTGCTTCTTTCCTCCTCCTTGAACTCTGATCTCATTATGTGCAATCTCTCTTCCTCCCGCCGTAATTCTTACATGTCCTCTTCCCACAGAACGGATCATGCCGTGTTGGAGCAAGCAACGCGTCAGAGTCTGAGCTCTTCATAGTGGGTCCCTCGGAAATGGATATAGTGTTACCGCGTTCGCACGACCGCGTCAAGATTCTGCGTGGCCCGCTAAGGGGTGCTGTGGGGAAGCTGATGGGGGTGGATGCGGCAGAAGGGATTGTGAAGGTGGACGGTGAACCTGATGTGAAGACAATTGAAATCACTGGCTTAGGAAAGCTTGTGCAGTGATTGTAATGCTGAAGAAAGTGTAGCCATGTTGTTTTTTCTCAAGGTATAATAGGCTGAAAATGCTTCTGAGTATATCAACTTGTTGCTGGTGTTTCGTTCGATTGCTGAAGTCCACATTTTATTTCCAATTATGTTAGCCTAAATAGGAAGCCTAGAAATTTGGCTGTTCTGTACACATTCTTCTACGAATATCGGGAGGTACTGTAGGATGTATTTCTCATTGAACACACTCCTCTCCTTCGCCTACCTATTTGTGAAGCACCATCCGAGCCGACACGTAGTCTTTAGGTGGTGCGTCAAGAGAGAGCCGCAGCGTGCACGTGTCGCTTTGCTCTTCGAGTCGCATATTCAAGACTCCGCAGCAACATGCGTGCTGCGGCGATAGCCTCGGCGAACCACAATATCGTCATGCGGTTCGATACATCGAGGTGTATAGGTTGAGGCGGCGGTACTCTCTGAAACGCGACGGTGGTCGGACCCGCACGGGTTCCTGTTGTGGAACCCATTCAAGACTACGGCATATATCTGATCTTCTGTTTAATACTAAGGTCTTCTGTGGCACGGTATCTTATCTTCTTCCCAGTAGCTTCCATTGAAATTGTCCATTAGACGGCTATCAGTCTGATCGGCATTTACAATCAAAGGTGAAGGCAGTTCGCACGGAATCATGGCTCCGAAGCACGCGGCGAAGGCGGCGGAGAGCGACATGCAGCAGCTTAAGACGAAGCTCGAGACGGAACCGCTGAGCAAGAGCCTCACCGGCACCGTCATTCCCGATGAAACCTCCTTCAACATCGAGGTATCCACGTTATAATTACTTCTAAACGTCTTAAAACTTGAAAACTCCTTGAAAATCGAGGCACTTCTGTTACACAAGCTTTACATCAGGATCTGATCTCCATGGCAAGACCTTTGGGCCTGTTCCAAGGGCATACTAGCTCTGAAACCTCCTTGCCTCTATTTCCCTTTCCTACGGCAGGCGGAGATGAAGAGCCTGGGAGGGCTGGAGGTGCTCATTCCGGGGAAGCTGGAGCCAACGCTGATTCGCCAGCATCTGGACGAGTCGCTCCTCAAGGCCTTCAACTGCGCGTGCAAGTGGGTGTAGCTTATGATAACTCACTGTATTGTGCTCTTTTATTACTATTATTATTTTGTCAGTTCTTCTACTCTTCACAAGAGTCTTTGTATGCGCTGCCTCTTTTTGCTTGAACTTGGAATGTTCAAACAGCCAGAGACCATTCGCCTGACGCGCCAGTTGCTGCCACACGCTGATTGGCAAGCGGTTTTTACATTCTCTTCTTTCTTGCGACCCTGCCAATGTGTATCTGCTCCATCCATGTTGCAGTGTACACCTGTCAACATCGTATGCATATCAGGCGCTCGCCCTGTACTGTGGCAAGGACTCAGTGGCCCTTCGAGGGTTTGGCAAATTCTTCTGGAAGCGCGCCCTTGAGGAGCAGATGACGTTCAAGGACATTGCAGCATTTGTGGTACGAACGGTCTTGTGTCCTCCTCTTTCCTGTTTTCTGTGTTCTGTTTCCTGTTGTTTTCTTCCATTCTTTCTTTCTTCTGTTTCCTGTTTCCTGTTTTCAACTGTTTAACCTCTGCTGTCTGCCTGCTGGTGATGCCAGAGTGGCCGTGGGGGGAGCCTAATGCTGCGAGACATCAAGGCTCCGCCGCAGTCCTTCCATGACCCTGAAAGGGGTGATGCTCTAACGGGTATGCGCGTTCTTTTCCCTTAGGAGAAACCAAGGGCGACTGTACACGTACAGTATGATGGTGGAGGCTAAATGATTACACTCCGTTTGCGTGTCGTTTGCGTGGCAGTTGCGGAGTTTGACCTGGCTCTGGGCAAGGTGGCATATGAGAAGGATCTCAACCTCCACAAGGTGGGCATCCGGGACTAAAGAGGGTTTTTGAATGCTGGTCAACTCCTTGTCAGGAAATTACACCTAGAGGTTCCACTGTTCTGCAAATTCTCGTGAATTTTCGTATGGGTGTTTAGTTGGTATTTGTGTGTCCATTCCAAGCGCTTTCTTTGAACCTTCTGTTCCTCTTTTCTTGTGCAGGCAGCAGAGATGTCGGGGGATGCTGGAGCGCAAAACTTTATTGAGAATCGCCTGCTCAAGCCAGCGGTAAAACCCAAAGTCCAGGTTGCCTGGCCCTTCCCAATCACTGTTTGCCTCGCACTCCCACTGTTGAGTTACATAACGTTTTTTTAATAATGAGCACTGAGCCCTAACCACAGAAACACTAACCACTTTGTGTGGGATCCCTGTTGCTGTTGTGGCAGGTGCTGGCGCTGCAGCGCTGTGCACGCTATGTGACTCAGATCAGGCGTGTGGGCAAGGGAACAGGTCTGTCCAGAGGCTGTTTCGCATTCTCTTTCGCCATTGTTCCATTGGGATTTTTTTTTTTTTTTGCCCCCCTTTGAAGAAGCAGGTCTGGTTTGACTTTTGAGTACATTGGACCCTTTTTCTGCTGCAGGGGAGTACCAGATGGATCATCACATGCTCATGGGTGTGGACGTTGGAGAACTCACCGTGGGGCAGGTCAGAACCTTCAGTTTGTAGTGAAAAGCTCCTTGCGTTTGTCCTCCGTTTGCCCATTTCTTGTGTCTGGCTGTATGAGTTTGAATGAACTAATAGTGTCCCCCATTCCCTCTCTTGGTCGTTTTAGGTTCTTGATCCAATGACTGAGCGCATGTCGGTGCACATGCAGCCACCCACCAAGCGTGCCCGTACAGCCGCTGATGGTATTGTGGGCTTGCTCTCATCCGAGGATTGATAGGCGTTTAATGACCTCGTGGCGCGTGACTTCCTCTTGTTTGATGTTTGATAAGCATTTTATAGACTTAACTCTTCAAATCCTAGTAGGGTGGATGCTGCCGGCGTAGATTGCTGATATGGATATCTTCACGGCTGGATATGCCGGGTTTCTGTTCGTGTGGATGCTTGTACATAGTAAGATGTATGCGTGCTACAGCAGTTTCCATTGTTGTATTTACGATGGTTTGAAGTGTAGTACCACAAACCCCAAGTGGCATTCGTTTAAAGCGGCGGTATACATTTGAAAGTACTGTTTGTTTTGGAACAGTACCTACCAAAAGCAAACCCAAACGAAAAACGAATGGGCTTGGCGAGAGAATCGGCGAAAATTTGGATGGCTGATTGTTGCGAACACGAGAAAGTCTCCCGTCAACCCAAGCCTTGGAGTGACACGAGCAGACCAACGGAGCGACATTTTTAGGAAAGGCCTTCGATACAACTACACAATAGGCAACTAGGGCGGCGAGGAACAGCGCTGGCACTAAAAAAAAACGCTGGTGTCGAGGCGACAAGTGTCACAAGGCTGGCTCGCGAGATTACTTAGAAAGCATTTCTACAAACACCTCACTCTCTCATGAATAGACTCGTTCAAAGGCCTCGCGATAGATGTAGGACTAGCCTTCGTCCTAAGCGCCGCATTCCATGCGTTCCCGTCGCCGGCGACGTTCTCGCCGAACCCGCACCTCGATCGCCGAACCCGCACCTCGATCGCCGAACCCGCAGCTCGATCGCCGAACCCGCAGCTCGATCGCCGAACCGGCAGCTCGCGACACCCTCTTAGCGCGTCACCCGCGTCTCTCCTAATACCCCGCTGCGTGCCTCACCGCTTAGCGCCTCACCGCTTAGTGCCTCACCGCTTAACGCCTCACCTTCCCCTTATTTCCCCCTCTACTCCCCCTCGTTCCAGCCTCTCCTTCCCCTTATTTCTTCCTCTGCTTCCCCTCGTTCCCCCCTCTCCATCCCCTTATTTCCAACTCTACTCCCCCCTCGTTCCCCCTCTCCTTCCCCTTGTTTCCCCCCCTGCTTCCCCTCGTTCCGCCTTCTCCTTCCCCTTATTTCCCCCTCTGCTCCCCCTCGTTCCGCCCTCTCCTTCCCTTATTTCCCCCTCTGCTCCCCCTCGTTCCCACCTCTCCTTCCCCTCGTTACCCCCTCTGCTTCCCCTTATTTCTTCCTCTGCTTCCCCTCGTTCCCCCCTCTCCTTCCCCTTGTTTCCCCTCTGCTCCCCCTCGTTCCCCCTCTCCTTCCCCTTGTTTCCCCTCTGCTCCCCCTCGTTCCCCCTCTCCTTCCCCTTGTTTCCCCCTCTGCTTCCCCTCGTTCCGCCTTCTCCTTCCCCTTCTTTCCCCCTCTGCTCCCCCTCGTTCCCCCCTCTCCTTCCCCTCATTTCCCCCTCTGCTCCCCCTCGTTACCCCCTCTGCTTCCCCTTATTTCCCCCTCTTCTTCCCCTCCTTTCCCCTTATGCTTCACCTCCTTCCCCCCCCTGCATGCCCTCCTTTCTCCACCTGCTTCCCCTCCTTGCCCCCCATGCTTCTCTTCGCTTCCCCCCGCATCCCCTGTTTTCCCCTGCTTTCCCCCCCTTGCTTGCTCTCCTTCACCCCCATGCTTCACCTCCTTTCCGCCCCTCCTTCACCTCCTTTCCCTCCCTGCTTCCCCCCTTTTCCCCCACGGCTTCCCTTCCTTTCCCCCCCTGCCTCCTCTCCTTTCCCCCCATGCTTATCCTCCCTTCCCCCCCTGCTTCCCCTCCTTTCCCCACCTGCTTCCCCTATTTCTCACCCTCCTTTCGCTCATTTTCCCCCTCTGCTTGCCGCAATGCCTCTCCACCCCCTTACAATCCAATCAGCTCCTTCGAGTTTGCTTATTCTCTGTCCTCCCTTTTTACCCTGCTTATGCTCCCTCCTCCCTTTGCTTACCCTCTCTCTTCCCCTCTACCCTCACCACCAGTACCGTGTTTACCGCCTTCCCTTTCCATACTGAGGGATCTCAAGTGCAGCATGGAACAAGATGGACCAGTCCTCTTCAGTCTAGGCTTGCATGTGCTCCCACTGTGTGTTGAAAGTAGTTGAATGTTACATCACAATTTTATTGCAAATGTTGTTCACATGCATCTGATATGTACCACGTGTCTTTCAGGTGTCTGTTCTCTTTCTATAAGCCATCTCTACAGCTGAAAATGAGCACAGCAATGATGTCCAAAAGGAACATTGAGTTGTATCGTATGTACACATACAATCATCTCTAAGTATACTAAACAGCGATATACTCTTGGTGTCATGTTCATGCCACGACACACTCCTGCAACATAATGCCCCTCCACACTGCCAAGCTCGCTTGGCCCAGGCGTTGTCGTGCTTGTCGCTGGAGCTGAGGGAATTGGCACACTTATATGGTGCTGACTTGGACGCAAAACCGGCAGCTTTGCATATGCATACCCGCCTGGTACGGGTTGAATGACACCTGGTGTCACAGCGGTAAATAATGGGGCCCTATACCCATGGGAGGCAAGGCAGGGAGGTGTGATGGAAAGGCAGGGAGGTGTGATGGAAAGGCAGGGAGGTGTGATGGAAAGGCAGGGAGGTGTGATGGAAAGGCAGGGAGGTGTGATGGAAAGGCAGGGAGGTGTGATGGAAAGGCAGGGAGGTGTGATGGAAAGGCAGGGAGGTGTGATGGAAAGGCAGGGAGGTGTGATGGAAAGGCAGGGAGGTGTGATGGAAAGGCAGGGAGGTGTGATGGAAAGGCAGGGAGGTGTGATGGAAAGGCAGGGAGGTGTGATGGAAAGGCAGGGAGGTGTGATGGAAAGGCAGGGAGGTGTGATGGAAAGGCAGGGAGGTGTGATGGAAAGGCAGGGAGGTGTGATGGAAAGGCAGGGAGGTGTGATGGAAAGGCAGGGAGGTGTGATGGAAAGGCAGGGAGGTGTGATGGAAAGGCAGGGAGGTGTGATGGAAAGGCAGGGAGGTGTGATGGAAAGGCAGGGAGGTGTGATGGAAAGGCAGGGAGGTGTGATGGAAAGGCAGGGAGGTGTGATGGAAAGGCAGGGAGGTGTGATGGAAAGGCAGGGAGGTGTGATGGAAAGGCAGGGAGGTGTGATGGAAAGGCAGGGAGGTGTGATGGAAAGGCAGGGAGGTGTGATGGAAAGGCAGGGAGGTGTGATGGAAAGGCAGGGAGGTGTGATGGAAAGGCAGGGAGGTGTGATGGAAAGGCAGGGAGGTGTGATGGAAAGGCAGGGAGGTGTGATGGAAAGGCAGGGAGGTGTGATGGAAAGGCAGGGAGGTGTGATGGAAAGGCAGGGAGGTGTGATGGAAAGGCAGGGAGGTGTGATGGAAAGGCAGGGAGGTGTGATGGAAAGGCAGGGAGGTGTGATGGAAAGGCAGGGAGGTGTGATGGAAAGGCAGGGAGGTGTGATGGAAAGGCAGGGAGGTGTGATGGAAAGGCAGGGAGGTGTGATGGAAAGGCAGGGAGGTGTGATGGAAAGGCAGGGAGGTGTGATGGAAAGGCAGGGAGGTGTGATGGAAAGGCAGGGAGGTGTGATGGAAAGGCAGGGAGGTGTGATGGAAAGGCAGGGAGGTGTGATGGAAAGGCAGGGAGGTGTGATGGAAAGGCAGGGAGGTGTGATGGAAAGGCAGGGAGGTGTGATGGAAAGGCAGGGAGGTGTGATGGAAAGGCAGGGAGGTGTGATGGAAAGGCAGGGAGGTGTGATGGAAAGGCAGGGAGGTGTGATGGAAAGGCAGGGAGGTGTGATGGCGGTGAGAATTGCAGGGAGAGTCAGAATGGCAGGACGAGTGCATGGCGAGGCATGGCGAGTGTGAGAGGGCAGACGGGCCTCGTCCCAAACCCGTGGGCGGTGGGAAGGAAAATAACATGGGGAGACATGGAGGAAAAATTGGGAGCGAGAGAGAGGGATGGGGCGATCTGGAGGAAGAAGGAAAAGGGGATGTGAAGAGCAAGAAGCAAGACAAAGCGTGGACCAGTGACAAAGGAGGGAAGAGGCACAGAGAGCGGGAGGTAGAGTGGTGGTGCTGATGAGGACAGCGCTTGAGGAGCAGTTTGAAGAGGGCGGGTTGCGGATAACAGGCCCTGGAAAAGAGAAGAGATGGGAAGGCAGGGAGAGGTGGTGGGATGAGGAAATGGGGAGGGGAGATGGGGAAAAGGGGGAAATGAGGGCGTGCAGGGGGGGGAATGAAGGCGTGCAGGGGGAAATGAGGGCATGCAGGGGGGGAAATGAGGGCATGCAGGGGGGGAAATGAAGGCGCGCAAGGGGGAAATGAAGGCGTGCAAGGGGGAAATGAAGGCGTGCAAGGGGGAAATGAGGGCGGGCAAGGGGAAAATGAGGGCGTGCAAGGGGAAAATGAGGGCGTTCGAGGGGGAGAAACGAGGGCGTGCAGGGGAAATGAGGGCGTGCTCGGAAGGGGAGTAGGCGTGGCGGGAAGGGGAGATGGCTGGCGGGAAGGGGGGATGACGTGGCGAGAAGGGGGGATGGAGTGGCGGGAAGGGGAGATGACGTGGCGGGAAGGGGAGTAGGCGTGGCGGGAAGGGGAGATGGCGTGGCGGGAAGGGGGGATGACGTGGCGAGAAGGGGGGATGGAGTGGCGGGAAGGGGAGATGACGTGGCGGGAAGAGGAGTTTTCGTGGCGGGAAGGGGAGATGGCGTGGCGGTGGTCGCGATGGGGCCGCGTGAGGAGACACGAGCCCAGTCCGATGAACCGAGCTGGTAAAGAAGCATTCGTGCAGCCGCGAATGGGTATAAACCAGAAAAGAACGAGGCAACGTGGTTCGGCGAGAGGAGTCTCAATCCGGACGTCGTCCGGCGAAAGGCGAACAACGGACGGCGAAAGTGAAAGGGAGGACACGCGAGCGGCGAGCGGGAAGCAGCGGCTCACCGCGCGCGGCGAACGGCGGACGGCGAGCTAGAAGTGGAGGAAGGGATGGGATGTAGATGCTAGCGCGTCGAGGCTAAACGGGACATTGTGGGGAGGGGAGGCGCTGTCGCTAATGGCCTCGCGGTGAGGCAGCGAGAGGAGGCGTGGGGTGGCCTTGTCTAAGGTGGCGTGGCCTAAGCGAGTGCGTAGGCGTGGCGATTTGTCCGCGCATGCGAGGAAACATCGTTACGTGGTTCAGTAACAGATGTTGTCCCTAATTCTAGCTGTTAGGTTAGAATGCTGCCTAGTCTACGCGGAATGACATACTGAAGTAGGAGCGTGTGGGCTATCCTCTCACTACCGCAGTTTCAGTTTCCTTTTGCAATTCCTAAGGTTTTGAACTGTGAGTGCGGGGAGCTGGACGTGGGGCGTTTGGGGACTCCTCCGCCTCTCAACAAGGGGGGGTTGGGGTTGTAATCGCGTAACCAGTTTTTCAAGTTCCTAAGGTTTTTGAAACCCCCGCTTGCAAAAGTATACTGTTGCTTTAAGCCTGCCATTTAAAAATTTGTTTCGTTTCGGCTGGTGCCCTAAACTACTGTTGATGTAGCGTTGCATTTGCCCCCCAACCACCGCCTTTTGTTTTGTTCCGATCTGTAACACTTCTGGACTGTTCAAGTCCGTGTGCGAAGACTGTTTGGTTTCGACAAAGTTAAAAACATAATCACGAGTGATTCAGAGAGTGTAGCCACAAAGAAATCGCTGGTCCTGAAACAAACCTGTACATTTGTGCAAGGGAAAATATGTCAATGGTAACTTACATGGGGCACTGTAACGCGTACGATAAACATTTCAACACAATTGGTAACTCGCTTAACGCGTTTGGTAACTAGCTTAACATGTTTGGTCACTCGCTTAACACGTTTGGTAACTCTACACTAGCAGCCCATCACGCGAATGGTAACTACATGAAGTTCCCGCCGAAATGAGCCCGAGCAAGAAGAATTTATAGATTTTGAAAGCTTTTACGCACAGTACTATTATTTTGAACAAGTCTCGCCGCGAATTTGAAGGATCCCGTTTGTTCTAATACCACGGACCACAAAGTTTCAGGGCCATTTTATACATATATGTAGCTCGTACAAAAATGGTAAATTTCTAAAATTTCTATAGCATGATTGCGAACTTGCAAAACGATTTTAAAAAAATTCCCGAAAGGACCTCGGAATTTTTACTGTTTATAATTAATGCAACGTTGGAGAATTTTTGCATGTGGGAAAAATACTCCTCTTGAAAATTACATGTTTCTTAATTTAAATAAAGAACCATAAACGCGTGGTCGCAAGAAGTTTAAGGTTGTTGCTCTCAAATTTATCTGCCATTTGAAAGGGGTATAGATTTGTTTGCCCCGGCTGCACGATAGAAAAACGTAGAAACAGTTTGCGGAAAGAGCACCAGAATATCAACTGTGTATAAACAATTGTTTTCACAACACTTACGTTTTTGCAATTAGCTTGAAAATCGGAAAGTGTGTCAGGATTTCGGAGAGTCTGTCAGAATTTCGGAAACCTGTCAGAATTTCGGAGAGTGTGTCAGAGGTTTCTGCTTCAGGATTCGTCAATATATTCTGACGCGAGCGGGAAAAACTAGAATTAGGCTCAATTTCGGCGGGAATTTCATGTAGTTACCATTCGTAGAGTTACCAAATGTGTTAAGCGACTGACCCAACGTGTTAAGCGAGTTACCAAACGCGTTAAGCGAGTTACCAAACGCGTTGAAATCGTTACCGTACGCGTTACAGTGCCCCATGTAAGTTACCATTGACATATTTTCCCTTTGTGCAACTTGTTGCAAAGCGTGTTGGCCTTTCAATTTCAATTGCACCTCTGTTTCGATCGAACACGCTATGGAGGCACCTGCCCCATAGCTTTCGGCCACTGCTTCTGTACCGCATGGGAACGCACTCCGCCGAACGAAGCCGCTCTACTCGAAGATAAATGATGATGTGGAGTGATTTCTGGTTCTTGCGTTTTGGTTTCTGTGATTATGGAAGACCATCTTGTCGCGGCTCGATTAGCAGATAACTCGTCAGACTGCGTTCCGTCGCATGCGGAATTTTCCACTCGTAACGGAAGCATTGTTACAGGTTCTGACGACATTTTCGATGCTTCCTTTAGTGAAACACGCAATGTCGCCGGGACTCGCAGAAATCGAAGAGGTAGCTGAGGAACACCCGAGTCGCGATAACGAAATTTTCGGATTCAAATCCGTGACGTCTGAGCATTTGTCAGGAGCTGAGGCTGACAAAGCATTTGAGAAATCAACAAGTTTACCGCCGCTATCGCCAGGCGTTAGAAGTCCACTTTCTTCGAAGGGATCAAGATCCCCAATTCCGCCCTCCCTGCCTCTCCATGACTCCGGGGAAAGGTCTCCTCTTGCGCCTTCCCCATTGCGCTCCCCCAGCCTTCCTCCGCGCAGCATTTCCAGCAAATCCGCCAATTCCGCAGCTCCCCCTTCCGCGACACTTTCCGGGGAACCTCCTTCCGCAACCCATTCCGCAAATCCCCCATCCGCGGTTCCGGACGGATTCATGACGAATAGGGCTTCCGCCAGGGCCGAAGGTGACAATAACGAGGGACTCTCGGATTCGGCCGGCGAGGACGCGGGAAATGCGGCCGGGTCAGGAGAAGTAGCCGGTTCCGAAGCTAGCATAGCAGCAGGCTCGGAAGGAGCGGAAGGTGCAGAAGGAGCGGAAGGAGCAGGGGGGCGGGCAGCAGCAGGAGCCAGAGCAGCAGATGCAGCAGAAGAGGGTACGTCCGGTGTGGATTTCATTAGTGGCGATAATAACACCCGCGATGGCAGCAGCAGCAGCTGCAATGCAGCCGTGGGTCTCGCAGGAGAGACGCGGAAAGCAGGAAGAGCAGTAGTGACGGCAGCGGAAGCAGCAGGACCAGGAACAGCAGCAGCTGGAGGAGCAGCAGGAGGAGGAGAAGCAGAAGCAGCAGCAGGAGCAGCAGCAGAAGTAGCAGCAGCAGCAGCAGCAGCAGAAGGAGCCGCCAAAGAACCAGGAGGTGCCGCAGGGGCAGGTTCGGAACTATCAGACCTTGAAACGAACGGAGGAGGAGCAGGAGGAGCAGGAGAGGCAGGGCTGGGAATTGGCGCATTCGGAAGTGGGAAGGGCGTGGGGGGAGGGTTGGGTGATGGGAGCGCAATGAGAGGACTCGGCGAGGGTAAGGGCATGGGCGGAGGAGGGTTGAGGAGGCAGGGGAGCGGGATGGTCGGGGGACCGCGGAGGGAAGGGAGCGTGGGGCTGCGGCGGGCGGGAAGCGGCTTGCACGCGGGCATGCGCACAACGAGTGACGTTATGGCGCAGATGCGGGGGGTTTCCGCAGGGGGAGGAGGCGGGGGGTTAGGGGGAGGCGGGGGAGGAGGTGGGGGAGTGGGGGCCAGGCGCGGGTTTGGAGGGGAGACGGATTGTTCTGCGTGCAAGCTGATTGCCCTGTATGGCGCTACTGGTCAGGAGATTCATCGATCATCGTGCCCTCGTGCCAAAAAAGACGCTGGTAAGTGGGCGACTTTTGTGTCTCAAAAGTCGGGTTTGGAGGGGAGACGGATTGCTCCGCGTGCAAGCTGATTGCCCTGTATGGCGCTACTGGGCAGGAGATTCACCGGTCATCGTGCCCTCGTGCCAAAAAAGACGCTGGTAAGTGGGCGACTTTTGGGTTTGGAGGGGAGACGGATTGTTCTGCGTGCAAGCTGATTGCCCTGTATGGCGCTACTGGGCAGGAGATTCACCGGTCCTCATGCCCTCGTGCCAAAAAAGACGCTGGTGAGCAGCACCAGATACCTTTATTCCACTCGCCCCTTGCTGCTTCCCCCCCCCGTCTCCCGCACTCCCTCCCTCCCTCCCTCCCCCTCCTCCCATCAGGAGCATCCGGTGCTGGCAGCGGGGTCGTTAGAGGGGATGTTAGTGTTGGAGATGAGCGCACACGCACCATGAGCCCGCGTGCGCCAGTTCTGCCTGGAGATGTTAGTGTTAGAGATGAGCAGTGCGCTGCGCGCACGCGCCTCATGGTGTATTTTGAGTCGACTCAAAATACACTTAGTGTTGGACATGAGCAGTGCGCTGCGCGCATGCGCCTCATGGTGGCGGCACAGGAGGTGCTGTGCTGGAGGCTCAGCAAAGACTTATCCCCCCTATCCCTCTCTTCTGACCACCCGCCCCGCCCTTCCACCCTCCCTCTCAGGCGCGTCTGGTGCTGGCAGCGCCAAGCCAGGGTCGTTAGAAGGGATGCTAGAGATGAGCAGTGCTCGCACACGCCTCATGGTGGCGGCACAGGAGGTGCTGGAGGCTCAGACGCGCCTGGGCATGCACAGCGTGTCTACCACTGTAGGAGAGAAGGTGACGTCTGGGGGAGGTGGCTCTGGGAAGGCGGAGAAGGGAGGGGGCGGGAAGATAGCGGGCAGTGACGGTGGTACTGGTGGGGGTGGTGCGGGGGGTGCGAGTGGGATAGGTGGTGGTGGTGGTGATGGGAGTAGGAAGAAGGGGGGAGGATTTGCAGGGCTGATGCGGACAAGCAGTAATGCGGCGTCAGGTGGAGGTGGGGGTGGGGGAGGGATGAAGGGCATGGGGCTGGGTGGGCTGATGCGAACCAGCAGCAACGCAGGCAGCATCAGCAGCAGCAGCAGCAGCAGCAGTGGTGATGCAGCGTCTGGGGGAGGCGGGGGTGGGGGAGGGAGGAAGGGCATGGGGTTAGGCGGGCTGATGCGAACCAGCAGCAACGCCAGCAGCGGTGGCAGCAGTGGTGTTGGTGGGGGTGGGCTTGGGCTGGTTCGGACAAGCAGCAGCGCAGCTAAGGAGGCAGGATTGGCTGGTGGAGGCGGGTTCGGGGGAGGTGGATTTGGGGGAGGTGGATTTGGGGGAGGTGGATTTGGTTTGCCTGGAAGCAAGTCTACAACTGGAGGAGGGGGCTTCTCCCGTTCCAGCAGCACTGCCTCTCCTCTGGGCGGCAGTGGTGGGGGTGGTGGCCTTGGTGGCAGTGGCGGCAACAGTAGTGGTGGAAAGGGGTTGAGTGGGCTGGGGAGCAATATAGGTGGGTCTGGGCTGAGGAGGACGAGCAGCAATGCGGGGACTACGAGTGGGAAAGGGATGGGAGGAGGGGGGGCTGGTGGTACTGTAGTGGGGAAGTTGAAACGGTGGATCTCTGGTGTTGAACAGGGTCATTCAAAATGAGAATGTAGCTGCAATGTAGTAAGGTTTCCCAACTTTAAGAGCGTATTCCTACTGCCTCAGGGTCGGCCACCTCGTATCAAATTGTACTTTTTGCCTGGTGAAAATAGCGAGAGGTTTTGGGTTTAGGGGATTTCCCAGTGTGAGCTAGATATGAGGTTCGCTTGATACGATGTTAGGAATACGCTCTAAGAGTACCGAAGTGTAAATTGTTTGCAGTATGCTTGTTTCTATATATGCTGTCTTCCACTCTGCTCATTCCATTGTTATTATCTGTTCGGTTTTGCACATACCGGTAGGTTCACGTCTCAGAAATCGTTTGCCTGGAACAAAGGTAGTACATCACCATGTAGTCTACAAAACAGCAATGAAAATGCAGAGCAAAAATTACAAACAGGCAAGCAGATATACTTGCATGCATACCGGTCCATGCAAAACGAAATCAACAAGCCGGTATGCAGCGAGCACTACAAAAAGACTTTTGAGACGTCTCAAAAGTGGTATGGAGCGAGCACTACATAAAGCATCAAGCAGCTTACCTGCGGTGGTGTTAGAACGGAACCAGCAAACAAACACGCAAGAAAGTATAGCACGCTACCCGTACCAGCTTCTTGTGGGCAGGATCAGGTACGGGTCCGTGATCATCTCCTATACAAGCCAGCCCTTTCTGGCTCGGCAGAATCAGGTCCGGGCTCAAAATCATCTCCTCATCCGAATCTTCTGGCTCGGAAGGATCAGGTCCGGGTTCCGGATCTGCGGATTCAGCTTCACCACTTCCGTCCACTTCATCCCACTCCCATGAACCTTCTGGGAAAGACTCCACAGGGTATCCCCAGGCTTCACAGTCACCTTAGCCGGCTTAGCATGCTTCCCAAACAGCCCACTTCCACCGCCCTTCCCCTGCTGCTTCTTCCCCATGCCGTTCGCAGCCAGCCACCTCCCCCCTGCCTGTGCTTGCTTCTGCGACCCCCATCCCCTCCCTGGTGCCTCTTCAGCCTTTAGCCCTGCGACGTGCACTGCTTTGAGCTTGAATCGGGGTGGGGCGGTGGAGGGGAGCGTGGGAGTTGGACCTGAAAATGGATGAGAGGCAGCCGAGGTAATATGGCTGCGGCGGCCTGTGGCTGTGCCATCATTCCGCGGCTGTAGCGCTGCTGGCGCTGAGCTGGCACCATGCCACGGCTGTAGCGCCCCCTGTGCTGGGCTGGCAGCATCAACTGCAGAATACTCCAAGGAAAGCTGGGCCCTGGTGGCATTATCTGCATGACTGACAGAGCCACCAGGGATGGGAGAGGCAGCTTCCTCCATAAGGCCCTGAGCATGATAGCCTTCTATTAGGGCTTGATGCTGCTGATTCCCCAGAGAGGCCTGGCCGCTGCTGCCAAGGGCAGCACTGCCAAGAGCAGCAGAGATGGGACCACCCAAACCAGCAGCAGCAGCAGCAGCAGCAGCAGCAGCAGCTGGTGACGGTGCAAGTGTTGGTTCTCTCTCTGCTTGCAGCAGCGCCATCATGGGTGCTCCCACCGGCTCAAAATTCCTTAGAGGATCCCTCAGTTGAACCAGCATGGCCACTGTCACGCTGTCTCCTAGCATTCCCCCTGTTACAGGGTTACCAACCACACCCCCTGTTACTCTACTCCCTGCCACACCCCCTGTTACACTGCTCCCCACCAAACCCCCTGTTACGGTGTTCCCTTGGCTGGCGGTCAGCCCCATTCCCCTTCCATAGCTCCCCACCATGTGCCTAGATTGACTCCCCAAGCCTCCTACAGCCAAGCAGCCTGCAGCATCTACATTCCCTGCAGGCACCAATTGCCCTCCGAACCCATCTGCACCGCGCAGCACCATCTGCTTCCCTTCGTCCCCCTCACTCCCCTCCAGCAGCCCTGCTATGCCATGCGCCTTGCAGTGTGCTCGCAGCACCTCTAAAGCATCTCTATCGGACTCCACCGCATCCCACACCCCTGCATCCAGCTGCTGCCACTCCTCCACTGTCAGCGCCGCCCCGAGCAGCCCCCTATGCCCACCTCCCCCAATGTAACCATCAGTCTGGTTACCAGCAATCTGGTTTCCACTAACCTGGTAACCAGCACCGCCCAGAACACCCCTCGCCCCGCCAGTCACATAACCCGCAGGGTAACCCGCAGAGTACCCCAACTGCCCGGATTCTCCCAGGGTAATAGCCCCTGGAGCGTGCAACTCGCTTTGTTCATTCTGCACTCTCAGCCCCTCCACCAGCAAAGCTTCAATCTGCTCCACAGCCAACGCCCCCAGCTCTCCCAAGCCCACATACTCCTCCTCCTCCTCTCCCTCTCCCTCTCCCTTTCCCACTCCCTCAAAAGCACCAGCCAGCATTCCGGCTCCCATCCCAGCCGTACCAGGAACCATGTTATTCCCTGCTGCACCCCTGCCTATAGCTAGAGCCCTACCTGTGCCATCAGCCGTACCAACCCTACCACCCCTACCAGCTAGAACCATGTTTCCTCCGCTCTTGCCAATCAGCGCAAGGGCCTGTCTCAGTTCCCTATCCACCTCCTCCTCCTCTTCACACTCCCCTGGAGTCTGATCCTTCTCCCCTTCTCCTCCTGCTCCTCCTCCTCCTCCTCCTCCTCCTCCTCCTCCTCCTCCTCCTCCGCTGCTGCTGCCCAGTAGGTGCTGTCCTCGGCGCCTTAGGCGAGCCAGCGCTGCTGCTGCCTGTGCCCGCCTCACAGCCAGAGCAGAGGAGGCAGAGGAGGCAGAGGATGCAGAGGAGGCAGAGGAGGCAGAGGAGGAGAGGGCAGAGGAAGAGTGGGAGACTGAGACCACAGATGAGCTGCCACGGCTGATGATAGCACCTGAAGAACCACCTGAACCGCCCTCCAGGTATCCTCCCAGGTGCCCCTCCAGGTAGCCTCCCTGGCTCCCTTGCAGGTACCCTCCTCCCGCTCTCTCCTCCTGCCCCTCCAAACTCCCTCTAACCCCTCCCGCCAATCCTCCAACTCCTCCCGACCCTCCCGAACCTCCCAATCCTCCCTCCCAGTTCCACCCTCCTTCGATATAAGCCATTCCCTCAGCAGCGATTTGTTCGAGAGGCTTGCCGCTGATGTCTGGGAGGGGCATGAGCGCAAGGACTTGGTCTGTGAGGGAAGGGGCGGAGGGATCCGCTGCAGAGGCCGCTGCTAGGCGCTGCAGGAGCGGGAGCACTGAGGAGGAATCAGCGGCAGCAGCAGCAGCAGCAGCAGCAGTGGCAGCAGTAGCAGTAGCACTTCCAGAAGGGAGAGGCAGGAGCTTGGAAGAGCCTGCTTCGGATGACCCTAAGGAATCTAACGATGCTAGTTCTGACGGGATGACCATGGGGCGGGAGAATTGCATCACCAGCCGCGTGGCCCCCTCCCCAAAGTGCCGCCCCGACATGGACGCTAAGAACCCCCCTCCCTGCAGCGCTATAGCCGACCCCATCCCGTCCAGGAGCGGAGGAGGGGCGTTGGAATTCGGGAGGGCGAGGAGGAGAGGGTCCGTGGCTTTGAGGTGGGCGAGGGGGGAGGGGAGGGAGGAGGGGAGGGGGGAGGGGAGGGAGGAGGGTGAGGGGGTGGGTCGGGGTGGGAGGTGGGGTGGGATGGTGGTGGGGTGTGGGATGGGAGGGGGGATGGAATCGGGTGCTAGGAGCGAGGAGGCGGGAGGTGTGGCGGGAGGTGTGACGGGAGGTGGTGCCAGGGGTGCAAGAGCAGAAGCAGCAGGGGAGCTGAGGGAAGCGACGGAGCGAGCACTAGTGCTCGTTGGGGGAAGCTGAAGCGGTGGCTTGGTGGTTGGAGGGGAAGCGGTGATCGTTGCTCCGGCAGCTGATCTCCCCACAAAAGTACCTATGGCGCAATCGCCACCAGGCTTGGCGCAATCGCCACCAGGCTTGGCGCAATCGCCAGCAGGCTTGACACTGGCAGGTCCGACAATTGCGGGTTCTGGAATTACAGGCTTGGCACTAGCAGCGGCAGCAGGCATAGCAGAGAAGACAAGGCTGTCGGGGAGAGACAAGTCCCGGAGAACGCACTGGGGGATACGCATCACAGGACTCTCAATGCGCGTCAGACTCTCATCAACGCCCTTCCTGCTACCACTGCTGCTGCTGCTGCTGCTGCTGCAGTGGCTGCTGCTGCTTCGTCGCCTGCTGCCCACTGCAATCAAGCCGGTGTGGTGATGATGCCCACAACCGACCATGGCCCCTCCCCCTCCCCCTCCGATTCCCCTGACTGCTCCCATGCTGAATCCTCCCTTTGCAGCAGCCGCCGCTGCTTCTCCCAGCTCCCCCCCGCGTGCATTAGCAGCTGCAGCAACCGCAGCTGCAGCAGCCGCAGCAACAGCAGCGGCGACCGCTGGACTGCTGCTGCTGCTGCTAAAGGAAGCGCGCTTTCGTGGAAGCTGCTCGTCATCTTCCTCTGAGTCGCCTTCAACTGTGCCAGGTCCACTGACCGGACTCGCACCAGCTACCGCCCCAGAAGCACTTCCTCTAACAACAAGAGCCAACTCGGTCTCTGCAGGAGCAGCCGCAGCAGGAGCACAAGCACCACCACTGGCAGCTGCAGCAGCTGCTGCAGCAGCAGCAGCAGCGGCAGCAGCGGCAGCAGCAGCGGCGGCATTGGTGGTAGTAGCAGCAGCAGAAACTCCATTTGTAGTAGCAGCAGAAAAGGCACGAGCGGTGTCGGCGAAATGGGATCGCTTGCCCAAGAAGTGCTTATGCAGTTCCGCCTCCTCCTCTTCCTGCAGCTGAAGCGCCCTCCGCCTGCTCCTCTCCTCCACCTCCGCCCTCCGCTTTTCTGCCTCTGCCTTTCTTTCCTCTTGCTCCCTTTCCCTCTTAGCGTGAGCTAAATGATCCTCCTCCTCTTCCTCCTCTTCCTCTTCTTCATCTTCTTCGTCTTCCTCCTCCTCTTCCTCCTCCCCTTCTTCACCCTCCTCTGCTTCACTCAATCCCTCGCATTCCCCACCACCTCTTTCCTCTTCCACTCCCTCTTCCGCGACCACTCCCTCCCCATCTCCACCGCTCTCCACGGCTCCCTCGCTCTCTCGCTCCCCACACACCCTTTTAGCCCCGTCTCGATCCCCCTCTTCCTCCACTCCCTCCTCATCTCTCCGCTCACTACTCACCTCCTCTTCTTCCTCCTCTTCCCCTTCCTTCCCCACCCTAACCTCCTCTCTCTCGCTCCTCCCTTCACTCCTCCCAACTCCGCCTTCCTCACTCTCCCCTCCCTCCTCCATGGTATCCGAGTTCGTATCATCAAGCACAAAGCTGCGGGCGCTATCGCTGCCTGATACCGAGTCCTGGGGCTCCAGAAGAACGGATGCGGGCGAATTCAGAACAGCAGCTGCTGATGCCACTGTGGCTGGTAACCCGGTAACCCCATCTCCAGTCGCTTGCTCCTTCGCAGGAGCCGCATCCACAGGGTAGATTTCCTCGGCCAAAGTAGCACCGTTGATCCTTTCCTCCTCGGAGTCAATCCGACCGTCCAATACTGATCCAAAGTTCGCTCTTGCCTCTTGCTCCGCTAAGAGCTGCTTCTCCTGTTCGCTAACGGTCCGCTCAAACTCCAAAATTGCTTCCGCCATACGCGAAAGACCGCCGGTTTTACGAGACCTCCCCTCACTCTCAGACTTCTTCTCACTCACAGAGCCCTCTTGACTCTCACACTCCTTCGCACTCTCAGGCCTCCCCTCACTCTCAGGCCTCCCCTCACTCTCAGGCCTCCCCTCACTCTCAGGCCTCCCCTCACTCTCAGGCTCATTCGCACTCTCAGATTTCCCCTCACTCTCAGACCTCCCACTGCAAGAGCCATTCCCCTCAACCACCGAACTCCCTTCCTCCACACCCGCCTCCTCCTCCGTCCCCTCCACCCTTTCCCTCGCGATTTCCTCGCTTCTCCCATCATTATCTCCTATGTTGATTCCCCTCGCTTCCATCCTCCCACCCTCTGCCAGCAACAAGTATCCCGCCTCTGTCCCCGCGTCGCCGCCCCACGTTCCTTCTCCCCTTTCCCCAATGGCAACCACGGACCCTAGTCGCGTCGCGCTACCATTACCCTCCATTGCAACCACCTCTTTCACCTGCTCCTCCGCCTCCTCCTCTTCTTCCTCCTCTTCTTCCTCCTCCTCTTCCTCCTCCTCTTCCTCCTCTTCCTCCTCCTCTTCTTCCTCCTCCTCTTCCTCTTCCTCTTCCACCTCTCCCTCCTCGGCCTCTGCCACTTCCTCGGCCGCCTCTCCATTCCCTCCTTCCCTTCCTCCATTCCCTCCTTCCCTTTCTCCATTCCCTCCTTCCCTTCCTCCATCCCCCACGTTCCACTGACTGAAATGTTCTCCCAAGTATTTGTTTGTCACCGCATCTTTAGGACTTGTTTCTTCTTTAGACTCGATTCCTTCGTATTCTTCTTCTATCACCGGTCGCATGGTGCTCGGGGTGGTGACTTTAAAGCCGTATCCGTAACTCGCGCTCCGAGCGTGACCCATGGGCAAATCCGGTAATGCCAGCGAGAGTTCGCGCGGCCGTGGCGAAAATTCGTCAGCGAAGCTGTGCGACGGGCTGGAGCCGTACGACGACGGGCTGTCAGGCGGGCTGCTCGAAAACAACGCCTCGCTCGGAGCGGGCGACGCTTCTGCGACGCTGGCGGCGAACTGGCGAAACGATTTGGTATCCACCCGTGCGACAATCGGTTGTCCCTTGCCGAGGTTCAACTCATAACCAAACGTCGCCACCAAGACGGCTCCGTCAGCCGGGCCGGTGAGTTTAAACGTTAACGTCTGCGGCTCCCCTTCCGTCACGGGACGAAGTTTTGACGGCAGGAAACTCGCCAGGTTGACAGAATGGTTTGCAATCTCCGACTCGTATCCAAATCCGACGGATTTTAACAGCTGAACCGCGACCGTCGACTTCTTCGACTGAAACTTGACGGACTGCTGAGATCCGGCGGTGTAGTAGACGGAAGACTTTATCGTTAACGTCTGCTCCAGTTTCGCCACGCCTCGTTGGACTGTCATTGAGCTACTTCCAATAGACATTCCCCGTCGTTGCCATTGCACGATAAGCTCTTTTCCTTCCATGGTTGTCGGAAGGTCATCGACTCCGTGAACGTGCATTGCGAATGTACACGTGGCTTTTTTCATTCCCACGCGTGCCAGCGCCTTAAGCGGTCCCAGCTTGTCGATTAACCAGGCCTTCTGCGGTGGTTCGGGAATGCGTAGGCTCTGGCTGAACCGAACCTGGTCCGCGAGCCAGGCTCGGAAGTCGATGGCGGGAGCCGGAACCGCGCTGCCGTATGCGTCGTTCAGGTTGCTGAAGGTAAGGTTGCGACGAATGGTGGGATTTGTCGTAGAGGCGTCGTTCAAGTCGCCGAAGGTATGGTTGCGACGCATCGTAGAAGCTGTCGCAGAGGCGTCGTTCACGTCGCTGAAGGTGCGAGTCCGACGCATTTGAGGAGCTGTCGCAGGCGCGTCGTTCAGATCACCGGATTTTCGATTGCGACGCATGGGAGAAATTGTCGCAGAGGCTTCGTTCAGGTCGCCGTAAGTACGATTGCGACGCATGGAAGAAGTTGTCGCAGAGGCGTCGTTCAGGTCGCCGTAAGTATGATTCCGACGCATGGGAGGAGTTTTCGTGGGGGTTGTCGCAGGCGGCGGGGTTGTCGCAGACGCCGCAAGTATAACCGTGTTTTCTTTCGCACTCACGCTGCGACCATACGATGCGAGTCCCATCTTCTTAGCGCCTCCGGGCTTTGAACCGTCCATGCTTCTTCTTTTCGGTGCGTAACTCAAAAAGAAGCGACGACTGCCAAGGCCCCGAGGTCGCCCTAACTACGCGTACTGATACTGTCTGGAGTGAGGAGCCCCTATGTCGGAATGGCGAAACAATTTGCACACCTAGACAGCAGCTTCACGTCATGAAGCGAGACTGAGGAACTAAAAACAGCTTAGTCAGAAGCTCGTGATGCATTTGTTTGTCGAATTCCATCCACACCACATTCAACTCAATCATCCTCAACCATTGAAACCACGCGTGAACCTGCCCATCGGCTTCTGTTCCTTCGTCGGTAAGGAGGAAAGCAAGAGTTTGGGGAGGTGATTTGTCTGCCACTCTGGGTGGTATGAAATGCTAAAACAAGTAAGGTTGGGTGTTGAAGGGTTCAAGGGGAGGGCTGAGGGAGGTGACGAAAGGGAAGGAACCCTAATACTCAGAATTAGAAAGTTGTGGTTCTTTTATGAGATGCTCATAACAATGGAAAACACCTCGACAGCGTGCTTGGTCCCGTTAGACATTCCCGAGAAGCGCCTCCATTTCCATCGAACTCGCTCCCCGGGCAATTCCCAGGGGCTCACCATGGGCGCTTCGCTTTCTCGACCAATCCAAACAAGCAAGGTTCCAGAAGCTGGCGGCACCGCACATATAGATCCCTCCCTAATCTGTTTCCGCTCCGCACCTCCTCAAACAATGGGGCGTGGGGGAGGAGAGAAGCGGTTACTGTGCTGGGGCTGGCAGGGAGGAAAGATATGCGCCACGACCGGATTTTTTTCTGCGAAGAAGTCAGCGCTCTCTTTGCGCTAAAAGGTGGGCGGAAAAGTGGTTACACCTATGCACTGCGAAACGGAAGTGGCGGTGCGAAATGTGGCGACAGAAAATACGCAGCTGGGAAAGATATCGGACACCGTTTTCTGGCAAAGGGCCGACGGATAATCTTCCCTAAAATCCCGCTTCGGTGTGAACCAGACGTCCCACGCCGCAAATCCCATCCAAGTTCTGAGGCTGAGATGCACGGTCGAAAGTCGAAGTCGGTCACGACCAGGTATCCAGCATCTGGGAGGTGAACGCGATTGGTGCAGCTCTACTCCTCGTTGGATGGACCGAAGAAATCATTGATCCCACGTAATATCCAAGATCACGCAAGGCAGTAGCATAACGGGGATTCCATTATGTGTTTGTTGAAGCGGAACACCACGGAATCAACACGCTTGCATATGCTCAACCTACAAGCTATCACAGCAGACTTCTTTATTTACAATTTCACACATGTGCCCCTTGCCCAGCCCACACAGATCCCTGTAGGTGATGCACATGTCATTTGACCCTCATTTGAAAATTTCCGTCAACACCCAAGCTTTCACTAGGCAATTTATGCCTTCGAAACACACGTTACAAAACAGAATTTGCTACTAGAGAAGCAAACAGCATCTCGTTCCATGTGTCAGGCACTCCAGGTAGACACCAGTGGCTGCACAAATAGTAGCACATCAGTTACTTGTCACGAATTCATAGAGTTAATGCAAAAAACGTAGCAAGAGACACGAAAAAGCATGCAAGCTACGAAAAGACCTGCCGATGACTCACCTGCAGTCAGAGCCTGTCGCTCCTGTCCAATACCGTGCAATGTGCGCATCACTCCTGAAATACGACATTCTTGTAATATCATTTATAATTGGTTTTCTGGCTTGCTCCGGCCGCGACATTGCTTCTCGACTTAATTGAGCGAATAACTCCGAAGGATCTTGCCATAGATAATTCGGGATTGACGGGTCAACAGAGAGCGTGGGATGCGTTTCTGAGCACCCACCACTGTGGTCCCAACTGCCCCCCCTGCAGGACAGATGATAGGCATGCCAAGGAAAAGGATGTGGGAGTATTACTGAGGAGTGAACCTAGTCACAAATGAGCCAGTTCCAGTCTTACACAAAGTGGGCGGGTGCAATGGTGCGGAAGACAGCAGTCACATTGGCAGCCTGAGGTGGCCATTTCTGAAGCAACGGACAAACGGCAGGGTGCGGGTGTGTGTGAGATATAGGAGCAAGCGCGACAGCTGGGCGGGTTCTAGTCTTACGCGAAGTGGGCGGGGGCATAGGTGCGGAAGACAGCGGTCGCGTTGGCAGCCTTAGGAGGCCACTGCTGCAGCCAGTCCGACACGCGCACCATGGCCAGGCGGAATCCCTCGGTCTCATCGATGTCTGGGCGAGTCTGGTTGTTCACCAAGAAGGAGACGTTCCTGTATGGGAACAGAGTGATTACAAGGAATACTTAGAGTGTGTTCCCAGCTGTACAAACAACGGGACGAAACAAGTCTTTCACCATAGTTGAAACCTTTATGCCCACCTTCAAAACGGAAAACCGTTCTGGCCCCACATCTTTCAAAAAGGCCTGGTGGCTATGATGCTACCCTGACCTGAATGATCCACTCACTGATGCTAAGGCTATGACAGGGTGTTGCAGTGGCCTGTATTGCATGTTGCATGACAGCAGTTGTAGATGTTTCTGAGGTTACATTAGATATCGCACACCCTGACTCGAAAAATGACCGACTCACTCACTGACGCGATATCTTTGACGGGGTGAACCAGTGGCCTGCGTTGAGCACGAGTATAAGCCCCTCTGGTCGTTCGTCAAAGAGCCTTCGAGCAAAGAGAGGATCCACCGTGTCTGTGTTGACCACTGCTCCAATCTGAAACAGGAAGGTGAATCCGAACAATGAGTATGTGAAGGGGACTGACGTATGGTGATGGGGGTGAGTGCAAGAGACACTGATGTGCGATCATTGCGACGGAGGGCCAGCCACGCTCACACACTCACACACACATGTGGTGGGGCATCAGAGGGAGCGCGGTGGAAGCAGACGAGGAAGCGCGAGAGGTGAGACTCCCCAGCGAAGTTGAACTGAGTGAAGTCACACACCTTCGTGTCCAACTTTTCAAGCGGAATCCCAAAAACACCTGACAGAATGATTAGCGAATCTCTCACTCACGTGTGGTGGTGCATCAGGGGGAGCTCTGTGGAAGCCCACGAGGAAATGTGAGAGATGGTACTCGATGGTGAAGTTGAACTGAGTGAAGTCATACACCATCGTGTCCACCTTCTTGGTCAGATTGTTGCCCGTGCGCTGCCATAGGGTTGCATGCACGGGAAAATACAGGAGCGTGAGAGGAGTGGAAGAACAGGAATGCGATAATTCAATTCAAAAGGCGCATTGTTTGTTAGACTGTTGCCAGTTGGAAGGGAAGCGTCATTTAGCCTGGAACTGCATGCAGCGTGGCATGTGCTGTTGGCAACTGAATGAACAGATTTAGCTGAGCAGACAAGCGCAAGTGCTGGAAGGGCATTGACTTTCCAGGTGAGTGTTTCATGGGAAAAGTGTGTTGTAGCCATGATGCATGATGCATGATGGATGATCAATGATGACATGATATGGTTGTAAACATGGGATGTGAACATTAGCAGCAGCACCTCAGCAACAGCAGAAACATTGTAAAGATCAATGCTGAGGAGGCAAAGTGCGCTCTCGAACTGGTTGCGGCACAACGAGTCTCCCACAAACACCAGCCGGCGCCCCTTGAGCCGCCGTCGGATGTCCGATGCATTGAACCTGGACAGAACATGCGGAGACCATCCCAGAAGCCAGATTCGTTGAACCTGGACATGTAAAAAGGTCATTGTATGGAAAAGAGCGAGAACCCAGAGGAAATACGAGAATTCACTGGGAGCGGAGCAAGTACAGAGAAGTCCGAGAAAGAAACCCAGCATTGCAACTCACCTTGGTAAATTGCAACCATGCGGTTGCCATCGGAACTTCATATAATCCGTGTCATGCCGACCCAGGGCTTCACATTCAAACCCCGTCTCGACCCACGGACAAGACCCCGTCTTCCACAACGGATACATTTCCGGTTCGTACACCCACTTCCCCTCCCAGAGATCGCAGGTAGCGTCCATTTCCGGCCTCCTAGCGGCCACCTCGGGATCATCGAGAAAGCCGTCAGGGGTCCACGGCTCCGGGGTGGGAGGGAGCGTGGAGCATTGATTGAATACTGAAGCAACGAGGGAAGAGAGGCTTGGGAAGTTGCAGGAGGGGGAGGTGGGAAAGCCGGTGTGGTTCGCTTGAAGGTGGAAGAGGGAGAGGAGGAGGCAGAGGAAGATGGACACGGCCAGGCAGAACGGGCCGACTAAGATGGTGAGGTAGAATGTAGACGCTTGGATGGATACTGACTGCTTCCATGAGGTTTCCAAGAAGGTTCCGAGCTTGAGAACGTAGGGAATGGCGTTTGGCCATGCTGTGTCCTTGATTGGTTCCTCTCCGCTGTCTCGCATGGTGAATCCCGCTTACGGCTCAGCGATCTTCGAAGAACAGCAGGAAGTACAACCCGGTAAGTCGCACGCTCTGTCTAAAACGGCTCTGTGGTTTCAAACTCTGCAATAGATGAAAACGCGAGGCAACGCTAGCGTGAAATACAATCTGTGCATCACAGGCTTTCAAAGCGGATACGACGCTGAGTTGTATCTCCAGTTCTCTGCCTGTCAGCGTCGGCCGTCATTGTCATGAAGTCTCAGCAAAATGCAAAGCGAGGAAGGTGTCATCTGTCACAACACAAGTTGATTGATCTTTGAAAGGTGCAAGTTTGTCAGATCTTCAGAGTGTGTGGTCAAGTACGGTTTCGGTGTTCCTCAGCGTGGTATTGGAGAGATCATTGAACGATGTATCGAAGACGCTCGTATGCTGATTTGCGTTCCAACCGCGAAACGGAGGCGTTGTTACCACCCGGCAGACGCTGGCGAAGCCTGTGCACCAGTTACAGATCTACTACCCACCAGCGATTACACGAGGTATTTTACCCATACAAACCCAAACGAATCCATCCCCAGCGGATCCAACCGCCGATGTCGCAAGCACAACCTTGATGTTGGCAGTTGGAAAACCACTTTCTTTCATATCCCTCTCAATTCACCTCATTTTCTCCATCTCGGATCTGCCTGCCTTCCAGTTTACTCATCTCACTTCACTTCCTCCGTCCCTCGATTACGTATTTTCGCCTAGGCTTATTGATCCAGATTTGTTGATTCTGTTGTTACGTTCCATTCAGTCTACTACTAATTTTAGTCGATTCTCCATCAGACACCATGGCCAAGGGTTCAGTCAGCCAGGCGTCAACATCCGTTGCACGTGGCGGGAGTGGTGCTGTGAGTAGAGGAGCTGCTGCTGGAGGAGCTCCCAAGGGGGTAGGATCAGCAGGTCTTCGCAGGAGACGGCCAACAGCGGCAGCAACTTCAAGCGCTGCGAATAACATGCTCCGATTTTACACGGACGACGCTCCAGGCCTTAAGATCACCCCGACCGTCGTTCTCGTAATGAGCCTCTGCTTCATTGGATTCGTTACCGCCTTGCACGTTGTGGGGAAGCTCTACGGTTACTCCTCCGCCAAGTGATCTGTTTGGATAAGACATTATCTGTCTCGTAGATGTCTAATTCTAGCTAGGCTTGGGGCTTTTTGGCTGATTTGATCCGATTCGTGTATTTCGATTTGGTGTGGAGAGGCAGTGTCACTTGCAGCTATTGAAGCTCTCTGTACCATTTTCGGGGCTTCCAGACGGCAAGCGTAGTTTATGGTCATTGTTCAGGCTTGTACCTGGAATGTATCTACCGTATCATAGGCTTCAGAAAGTCGTTTGATCATCTTGCGACCTGATTTGCGCTGATGCCATGCGTTGTGAATCACATGGTGGGGTGGAGCCCAGCCCAACACAGCGGCACAGTAGGTAGAAGTTTATGCACCCTGAGTCCATGCTGCTGATGCTAGATGAGTGTGCAGTGCAGATGTTGAAAAATGCTTGATATGTGTGAGTGGTGAGGCTCCTGCTGATACTGAGAAAGCGGAAGTGAAAAAAACTGAATCATATTCCAAGCAGTTGCTGACACCAGAATGTTCTGCTCCTCAGCCCTGATCACTCTGCCCAAGCCACTGAACTGTAAACCCTATTTGCTCTTATGGGATTGACATGAAGAGAACAGGATGTGCAGCTGTTCTATATAGAACTCTTATCATTGAAAGGCAGTAGGAGGCATTGTAGCTGCCACCCTGGCAATGCAGTTTCGCCGAAGAGGGGTGTCTGAAAATATGGCTCGAATGGTCCTTTGCACCTGGACGGAAGAAAGGCAAGGCAGAGTGGCAGAGGGTGGGTGGTGATGAGCGTAGGTACTACCTACTAGGTAGGGATAGACACGTGGGAGGCAAATGGAAGAGCCGTTAGTCCAAAGCATGACGCCAAGAAACAAATAAGGATCATTTTCAATTCCTAATGTTTAAGTGACAGCAACCTGGCAGAAGAGATACAATCAGAGATGGAGGAAACAATGGAGAGTAACGAGTGTCGCCATGGAAGAAGCACAGGTAAACACCATGGGAAAAGCTTGTACGGTAAGTTACCTCATCAGAGGTGAAACCACAGCGGCACAAGTCCCCACTCTCCCATGCCTGTGTGATTGCCACTAGTGGCATGTCAAGCAAATCTGTAGGGTTGGTACAGTGGAAGGACAAGAAACGGCAGTGAAGGAGAAAACACTTCTTAGGGCGTGTTCCTATCATGCAACCTCGTATCAATTTCACGTCGAACCGCACTAAAACGCATCCAACCGCAGTCGAACACACTGAAACGCATTTCACCACGCGGATATCATTCGAGGTGTTTCTGATACGAGGTGTAGGAACACGCTCTTATATACCGTGTGTGGGGTGGGGTGTGGTGTAGACTGGTAACGGAAAATAAGTCTGAAAAAGAAAAAGCTTGACATCAAATTGCTTCAAATGGCGACCAGGGGAAAAACACGAAGCAGAGGCAATAATTACCTGTTAGTCTTTTCAGCTTGCGATACACAGGAACAAGAGACTCCAGTGTTGCTGTGTCAGCAATGGCATCTGACACGTCAGCATCCAGGTCAGCAGCTGCAGCGACAGATGCTGATGCTGACGTGGCGCCATGGGCGCTGCCAATGGCTCCTGAGAGGTCCACGTGGAATAGAGGAGGCAGACGTGTCAGCATCCCCGCAAAGAGTTTGCGAAGCTGATGCAGGGTTAGGGGGGGAGGGCGTGAGGGGGGAGTGGGGAGAGTCAATGAGGGATGGGATGGATGAGAGTAGGAAGAGGATTGAGCTTGTGAAGGTGATTGGAAACGTGAATGGAGGAGCGAGCAAGGCGGTATAAGAGGAAGGGGGTTGGTCCAAAATGCGAAGCAAAAGCGGAAAATAGAGAGCAGAAGTTTCATCAACCCACCTGCTCGGTTTCATCGACGGAAATGTCTGGAAGGGCGAGCACGTGCGCACAGCAGCGGGAGAGCACAGCAGAGACGAGACGACTCATGGCTCGAAGGTAGCGCGAGGGCGGTGAGACTGGGCGCCAGACAGATGAGAGGTGGGCCAGGTGGTGCACCACCTGGGGGGGGAGGGGGATTGGGGGCGAGAAAGGTGGGAAGGCAATGATATGCCACGTGGAAGGAGGTAAAACGAGGTAGCGCGAGGGCGGTGAGACTGGGCGCCAGACAGATGAGAGGTGGGCCAGGTGGTGCACCACCTGCCGTGAGGGGTTATGGGATAGGTGGGGAAAGGGATTGATATCGCGTGGAACGAGGTAGCGCGAGGGGGGTGAGACTGGGCGCCAGACAGATGAGAGGTGCGCCAGGTGGTGCACCACCTGGAGAGGGGAGGGGGATTGGGGGAGAGAAAGGTGGGAAGGCAATGATATGCCACGTGGAAGGAGAGACTGGCCGCCAGACAGATGAGAGGTGGGCGAGGTGGTGCACCACCTGTGAGGGAAAGGATGAGGGGTGGAGGAGGGTAAGACTCATGGCTCCGAGGTAACGGGAGGATGATGAGACAGGCCGCCACACAGACGAGAGGTGGGCGAGGTGATGCAGTACCTGTGAAGGAGAGGAGGTGGGGAGAGGGAGGGTGGGAGAGTGGGGGGAAGGGATTGCGTGACGTGTGGAAAGGGGTAGCACGAGGGTGGAGGGACTGGCTGTCTGGCACCGAGGTCGTTTTTGAGGCACCTCAAAAAACCCCCCGTCAGCCATCTGGAGGAAAGACTGTCAGCCAGATGACCTTGGGCGAGATGACCTCAAGGCACCCCCCCGGTACACCTCTTCCTCCTCCTCTGTCTGTATTCCTGAAATCCTTCAGCCATGTGATTAGGCGAGCAGCAGTCTAAAAGAAATCTTTAGCAAGATGACCTCAAGGCACACCGGTACACCTCTTCCTTCTCCTCTGTATTCCTCAAATCCTGTGCCCCATCCAATGCCTCCAGTTTTGAGGCGCCTCAAAACTAGAAATCCTGTGCCCCATCCAATGCCTCCAGTTTTGAGGCGCCTCAAAACTAGAAATCCTGTGCCCCATCCAATGCCTCCATCGGGTACCCATGGTACTGCCGTGGATGCAGCAAACCACGGGTATCGCTCTGCACCGCATTCAACAGCCCACATACCTGCTTCAGAGCCCTCAGTGCACACAGGTACACCTCCTCGTCATCCGTGTTTCTGAACCCCTGCGCCCCCTCCAATGCTTCCACGAAGTACCGGTGGTGCCGTGGATGCAGAAAACCACCGGCATCACTCTGCCCCATCCAGCGCCTCCAGGAGATACCCGTGGTACCGCTCCAGCCAGCACCCACCCCCACCCCATGCAGCGGCAGCAAGCGTACCTGCTTCAAAGATCGCAGAGCGCACAGGTACACCTCCTCCTCATCCGTGTTTCTGAACCCCTGCGCCCCGTCCAAAGCTTCTATAAGATACCCGTGGTGCTGCTCCAGCACGCGCTGCATCTGCAATGAGCATACCTGCTTGAAGTAGGTGGTAGTACACACACTGACGCACCTGTTTGAGAGCCCTCAGTGCACACCGGTACACCTCCTCCTCATCCGTATTCCTGAACCCCTGCGCCCCATCCAGTGCTTCCATGAGATACCCGTGGTGCCGCTCCAGCACGCGCTGCATCTGCTCCTCCGCCAGCTGGCGCAGGAACGGCGCCACGTCAGCAAAGGTGGCCACGTGGCGCACGCCAGCTGGCAGGCGCGCGCGGTACTGCAGCGCGAGGGAGAGGCACACGTGGCTGAGCAGCAGGCGGTCGTTGACTGCTACCATGGCCAGCTGTGCCACGTCAACAGGCTGCTTCGGAGGGAGTTCGGGAAGAAGGGGAGACGGATGAAACAAGCAGTGATTAAAGCAATAGGAAAGGCCAAAGTGGCTCATCAGCAGGCTTAGCAGCAGGCGGCCGTTGACTGCTATCATTGCCAGCTGTGCCACGCCAACAGGCTGGGAACGAGGGAACACAAGGGAGGGAGGGAGGGAGGGACATGGCGGGGGGGGGGGGGGGGGGGAGGGGAAGGAGTGCAAAGGGACAAACCAATGGAGAGGCAGGCGTGGGTGAGCAGCAGACGGTCGTTGACTGCTATCATGGCCAGCTGTGCCACGTCAACAAGCTGCTTGGGAGATTGGGAGCACGCAGGGGAGTGAGTGGGAATGAGGGAACAAGCGGGAAGAGGGAGGGAGGGAACAGTGATGATATGAGCACTTGGAAAGCCAGAAGTGGCTGAGCAGCAGGCGGTTGGTCGTTGACTGCTATCATGGCCAGTTGCGGCACGTCCACAAGCTGTTTAAAAAAGGAAGAGTGGGAATGAGGGAACACAGGGGAAGGAGGGAGGGAAGGAAGGCGCGGCAGTGATGGCATGAACAATAGGAGAGGCACACGTGGCTGAGCAGTGGGCGGTCGGTCGTTGACTGCTATCATGGTGAGTTGCGCCACGTCCAGAGGCTGCTTGGGAGGGATGGGTGAAGAGGAGGTATGAGTGGAGAGCGAGGAAAGCAGCAGTGATGATCTGAGCAAAAGGAGAGGCAGAGGTGGCTCAGCGGTAGGCGGTGGTTGACTGATACCATTAAGGCTGTGCCATGTCCACTGGCTGTTTGGGAGGATGAGCATGAATTTGGGAACACGCGCGCTCGGACCGAGTCGCGTGCGTGGACCGAGTCGCGGGTGCGGACCAACCAATTCGCGCGTGCAGATCAAACAAGTCGCGCGCGCGGACCAGGGCGCGCCCGCGGACCAGGGCGCGCGTGCGCGTGGACCAAGGCGGGCGTGCGCGCGGACCAAGGCGATCAGAGGACCAAGGCGCGCGAACGCTTGGACCAAGGCGCACACGAACGCGGACCAAGGCGCGCGCGCGGGAACCAAGGCGCGCGCGCGGACCAAGGCGCGCGCGCGGACCAAGGCGCGCGCGCGGACCAAGGCGCGCGCGCGGACCAAGGCGCGCGCGCGGACCAAGGCGCGCGCCCGGACCAAGGCGCGCGCCCGGACCAAGGCGCGCGCGCGGACCAAGGCGCGCGCCCGGACCAAGGCGCGCGCGCGGACCAAGGCGCGCTCCCGGACCAAGGCGCGCGCGCGGACCAAGGCGCGCGCCCGGACCAAGGCGCGCGCGCGGTCCAAGGCGCGCGCGCGGACCAAGGCGCGCGCCCGGACCAAGGCGCGCGCCCGGACCAAGGCGCGCGCCCGGACCAAGGCGCGCGCGCGGACCAAGGCGCGCGCGCGGACCAAGGCGCGCGCGCGGACCAAGGCGCGCGCGCGGACCAAGGCGCGCGCGCGGACCAAGGCGCGCGCGCGGACCAAGGCGCGCGCGCGGACCAAGGCGCGCGCCCGGACCAAGGCGCGCGCGCGGACCAGGGCGCGCGCGCGGACCAGGGCGCGCGCCCGGACCAAGGCGCGCGCCCGGACCAAGGCGCGCGCGCGGACCAAGGCGCGCGCGCGGACCAAGGCGCGCGCCCGGACCAAGGCGCGCGCCCGGACCAAGGCGCGCGCCCGGACCAAGGCGCGCGCGCGGACCAAGGCGCGCGCGCGGACCAAGGCGCGCGCGCGGACCAAGGCGCGCGCGCGGACCATGGCGCGCGCCCGGACCAAGGCGCGCGCCCGGACCAAGGCGCGCGCGCGGACCAAGGCGCGCGCGCGGACCAAGGCGCGCGCGCGGACCAAGGCGCGCGCCCGGACCAAGGCGCGCGCGCGGACCAAGGCGCGCGCGTGGACCAATGCGCGCGGGTGGAACAAGGCGCGCGCGTGGACCAATGCGCGCGGGTGGAACAAGGCGCGCGCGTGGACCAAGGCGCGCGCGTGGACCAAACGGGGGATGGAGGAGGGAGGAGTGATGATGACTCGAGCCATTGCAGGGGCGCCATGAAGAGGCAGTCATATAGAGCGGGATATAAGACTCACAGCAGAGGATGGCAGAGCGCGGTAGAGGGTGAAGATGTCTTGTGCTGCCCGATACAGTTCCATAGCTGTGCGATCCAGTCACAGTATGGCACAAAGCGGTACAGAGCGGTACATAAGACTTACAGCAGAGGATGGCAGAGCGCGGTAGAGGGTGAAGATGTCTCGTGCTGCCCGATACAGTTCCATAGCCGTGCGATCCAGTCACAGTATGGTACAAAGCGGTACAGAGCGGTGTTTAAGACTTACAGCAGAGGATGGCAGAGCGCGGTAGAGGGTGAAGATGTCTCGTGCTGCCCGATACAGTTCCATAGCCGTGCGATCCGTAGACTGGGAAGCTTCCTGGAAGACAAATGGGATAGGGAAAACAGCAATGCTAATAAGGAATAAACCGAGGTCAGACCATGCGGCTTATGCTTGCCAGCTCACGTCAGTCGAGCTAACGAGCATTGGACATGCATCAGACGAAATGGTATGAAGCATAGTATGAGACGTCGCAAACTTTGCAGAACTCAAACGGAAAACACCGTACCTCCATGGTGTTGTGAACAATTTCGAGGATCTTGCACACTGGCTCGCTGACGTGGCACGGCTCCCAGAAGAATACCGAGTTGTCCTGAAGAGAGGATGATGACGTGGCATGCACATGAAGTGCGTGACAATTGATTTCGTCTTAGATAGAACACAGCCAATGATGTTGCACCATGCAATGCCAATGCGACAATGCATATTAGATATTACAGAGCAAAAAAGGGTTAATGTGACAATAATCTCTTGCATTAGGCTATCCTCACCAAGTCAGACGTCACAGCAGCAGCAGCAGCCGCAGCAGCAGCGCCTGCCCCTCCCACCACCAGCTGTAGCAGCTGTTGACCAAACACTGCCGGCTGTAGCGCTGCGTTGCTCACATCTGGACTCACAGGAGTGACCTGCGGGTGACAGGGTAGGAATGCGGTGGGGATGACAGGGGATGACGGATGGGTGTGAAACGGTGGGCATGGGAGCAACTGGTGAGCATGCCACAAGTCCCTTCCCCATTCGATTCTTCTCACGCTCAAAAGCACAACCACTCACCACAAGCCGTGAAACTGAAAAGTCTCCTTTGAGCAGCAGGTGTCTCACAGCCGCCAGAGCCGCCACTCGTTTGTTCTCACTTCGACCGTCTCACACATGACCAGGTGCAGACACCCACCAGCGCGGCCACTCACCACAAGCCGTGAGACTGAAAAGTCTCCTTAGAGCAGCAGGTGCCGCACAGCCGCCAGAGCCGCCACTCGTTTCTTCTCACTTCGACTGTCTCACACATGACCAGGTGCAGACACCCACCAGCGCGGCCACTCACCACAAGCCGTGAGACTGAAAAGTCTCCTTTGAGCAGCAGGTGCCGCACAGCCGCCAGAGCCGCCACTCGTTTCTTCTCACTTCGACTGTCTCACACATGACCAGGTGCAGACACCCACCAGCGCGGCCACTCACCACAAGCCGTGAGACTGAAAAGTCTCCTTTGAGCAGCAGGTGCCGCACAGCCGCCAGAGCCGCCACTCGTTTCTTCTCACTTCGACTGTCTCACACATGACCAGGTGCAGACACCCACCAGCGCGGCCACTCACCACAAGCCGTGAGACTGAAAAGTCTCCTTTGAGCAGCAGGTGCCGCACAGCCGCCAGAGCCGCCACTCGTTTCTTCTCGCTTCGACTGTCTCACACATGACCAGGTGCAGACACCCACCAGCGCGGCCACTCACCACAAGCCGTGAGACTGAAAAGTCTCCTTTGAGCAGCAGGTGCCGCACAGCCGCCAGAGCCGCCACTCGTTTCTTCTCACTTCGACTGTCTCACACATGACCAGGTGCAGACACCCACCAGCGCGGCCACTCACCACAAGCCGTGAGACTGAAAAGTCTCCTTTGAGCAGCAGGTGCCGCACAGCCGCCAGAGCCGCCACTCGTTTCTTCTCACTTCGACTGTCTCACACATGACCAGGTGCAGACACCCACCAGCGCGGCCACTCACCACAAGCCGTGAGACTGAAAAGTCTCCTTTGAGCAGCAGGTGCCGCACAGCCGCCAGAGCCGCCACTCGTTTCTTCTCTGCGAAATGCACGTCCACGTCTGCAGCATACGCCATCAGCCTGTCCCCCACTGGTGCTGCTGCTCTCTTTGCTCCCCCTGCCCGCGCCTTCAAGTCCTTCAGCACTGCAGAAGCTGGTGGAAAGCAAGGGCGGAGAGGGAAGGAATGAGGGGTGCATGTTAGCAAGGGCATGTTAGCAGCAGGTGCTGCACTGCACGCCGCCTGGGCCGCCACTCAATTCTTCTCTGCGAAATGCACGCCCACGTCTGCAGCATATACCATCAGCCTGTCCCCAACTGGTGCTGCTGGTCGCTTCACTGCCCCCCCTGCACGAAGCTGCATCTCCTTGAGTGCTGCAGACGCTGGGCGGAAAGCAAGAGGCGAGAGGGGAGAAGGAAAGAATAGTGGGTCCACATCTGCTGCATACGCCATCACTCTGTCTCTCACTGGTGCTGCTGCTGCTCCCTTCGCTGCTCCCCCTGCCCGCGCCTTCATGTCCTGAAGTGGACAGACAGCAATGTGGGTTTATGTGTGCGTGTGTGTAACCAGTGCCATATGGAATACAAGTGCAAGGACCAAATGAGTGAAGCACACCTTCTCTAGGCAGGCAGTGTCGCAAGAAACCCCTCTGCTGAAATGGCTCCTTCAAAGGCCCGAGTGAGTCAGGGTTCAAGTGACGTGCTTCACAACACGAGAGTAGCAAGCTTTAAATAGCAGCATACCTTTAGGCAGTGGAGCGAGAAACCCCTCCGCTCGGAGGGCTGCTTCAAATGCGCGTGTCACCTCCACCACCTCCTGAAAGCGAGCCAGCTCCCTCGTCTCTTGAGGCACGGCCTGAGGGAAGCATGAAATTAAAGAAATAATAACAATATAAATTTATGAATGAGAACTGTCTAGCTAATCTTTTAGTCGACTATTCAAAGAGATTGAAAAAAAAAGTCAAACGAAAAACCGTCCGTTGAGTAAGTGTTTAAGCGAGCAAAGGGGCTTGCTTCCACCACTTTCTGGAATAATGCGTCAAGCAGGGCTGTGCCACGTGCCTGAGAAGATTGAACGACTGCCAAGTCACCCAACATTTGAGGCTCCTTAAAAAACCAGAAAGCACCGTGCTTTCCAACCCAACCAGAAAGCACCGTCCCTTCTGAACGACTGCACAAGGCGCGTCGATTCACTGAGAAGCCCAGCAGCTTACCAGAGCAAGGCATCTCTCGATGATGCTATCGGCCATGCGAGGCCAGAGGGCCGCCGCCAGGCGCTGCAAAACGTTGGCGTTTCCCTTACCCCCACCCATGTCAGATGGCAACTGACTCACTGAACTATAACAGCTTACCAATGCAAGGCATCTCTCGATGATGCTATCGGCCATGCGAGGCCAGAGGGCCGCCGCCAGGCGCTGCAGGCGAATGGTGCTGCCCTCCCCACCGCTGGTGCAGGTGAGATGGCGACTGAGGAAGCAGATGAGGTCGAGAAGGAGAGGGTACAGATGGAAGGGCGTCACTGGTGCTGCTGCTACCCCTGCCGTTCCTCCTGCTGCCGCTGAAGATTCTGAAGGGGCTGCGGTTGATGGCTCATGTGTTGTTGCTGCTGCTGGTGCAGAGTTCTCGAATTGCACATGGATGAGAGCAACAGCAGGAGAGGCAGCATCCCTTGGGGAAGCAGGGTTGGAATCAGCAGGGGGTGAGGCGATGAGGGAGGCGGATGGGGAGGAGAGCAGGGGCAGCACGATGGCTGAATGGATGGACGCTGCTATTCGAGACCATAGGGGGCCTGCTGCTACTGGCAGCGATCCTGCTGCTGCTGATGATGATGACGTTGATGTTGATGGTGGTGGGAGCACTGGTGACGTCAGCATTTCAAGGGCAGAGAGCACCTCTGGTAGTTGCACAACAGGAGCAGAAGCAGCAGTGCTGGCAGCACTGGTGATGGCGGGTGTGAGTGCAGCGGATGTGACTATACGGATGGAGTGGCTGGACGGGTCGATCACCAGCATCTGCCACAGCTGCTGCTCCAGGCTGTGCTGCAGCTGAAGGGGTGGAGAGCGGTGGAGAGAGGGGTGGAAAGTGAATGAATAAGCAAAAAATGTGAAAGTGAATGAATAAGCAAAAAATGTGTAAAGTTATTTAAAATAGATGTACCAGCCAGGACATACGCAAACCAAGCCACTCCAATACTTTCACATTTCAAACACGCCACACAGACCTGCTTACAGCTGGCGTCCACTTGCTGCCGCAGCAGCGTCACCACCACAGGCTCCTCCCCTCGCTCCTCCTCTCCACTCTTCCCCTCTCCCTCGTCCACCTTACCCCCTTCTCCCTCCCCGTTCTTACCCTCCCTTGGCCCCCCCACATCACCCTTATCACCCTCCACAAAGGAGGCTTTAAGGGCCCGAGCTAGAGTCGCAGCTTCCAGGAGCCTTCCGCTTCCCAGAAGAATTTGCATCTCTGCCTGCTTCCTTTGAAGCTGAACAATTTCCTCCACTGCTTTCCGGATCTCTGCTTTCTCATTGGCTGCTTGATTCAGCGCTCGCACCTCATTGGTCGCCCTTACCACCTCCTCCACAAACCCTAGTGCTGCTCCCGAGCCTGGACCTATCCCCGAGCCAGTTGCCGAGGCTGGTCCAGAACCAGAATCATGATTCCCTCCTCCTTCCCGTCCTCTAAGTCCTTCTGCTGGTGACACGCTGGCAGCCAGGGCGTCCACCTCAGCTAGCAGAACCGCCACGTCATCGCCAGCCTGACACGCATGCCACATCAGCTGCCGAAGCTCCTCGTGTCTGCCTTCCACCTCCTGTATAATCTCCGCCTTCACTTGCTCGGACCGCTCTTCAATGCGCGAGAGACACGTCAGCAGGTCCGCGACGGATAGCTGTGCTGACAGGTCAGCTTCGGGAGAAGCTGCTTCACGAGCCGCGGATTGTCCGGGAATCCCGGCGCGAGAAGCGGCGTGAGATGCGGATTGTCCATCAGGTCCTGCTGCTGCTACAGTACGGCTGCTGGAAGAGCCTAGAACAAGATCCGCGAATGAGGATGCAGCACAGTGCAACGAATGGTTTAGATTGGGCGATTGCGATGTTGACATATTCGAGAGGTTAGAGGCTGCTGCTGAGTCAGCGGGAAAGCTGCTACTGACTTGGTGGGATCGCGCTGAGACAGCGACAGCCATTGTGAATCATTCACTCGCCCAGAAACGAGTCCGAGTATCCGTAAAGGAACGTACGAAATGAGGCGTACCAAGGTATCAGTCGCACGGACTCGTTCATGAACAATTCCGTGAAGAATGGTATAACACCAACTGCTCTGTCAAAAAGGGAGAACGGATTTAGGGGGCATGCTAAGCAGTGCTGGTCGTTATTGACGGTTCTGAATAAGTTTCCCAGCTCTTCATATGAATTAACTACCAGAAAGATAACACCATTTGGAATCAAACTTTGCATGCACCTAGATTGTGCCAAAGAATAATCAAAGAAGAGCGGAGTATGCTTTTAAAGCATAATAATGGAAGCACCGGAAAATTTACGAACTCAAAGTGTGTCAATCAACAACCCTGTTTTGATCATGAGGAGTAGGGGCACATTCCCAAGTATGTTTGACTTTGTGCTAATCGCCAAATTTAAAATGCAGCAGCAGTCGCCTGGGAGTACCGGTACCATTCGTCTTACTCAAGCATATGGGCTTTGTCAACAATACTAGGCAAGAGAATGGGTGAACTAGCAACAGTTGGGATACAAATATGAACCCTAGAATGTGTTGTACCCCATGTAAGCTACCCCACTACAGCCTACAGTACTACAGCAGGTATATATAATTTGACACACCCCCATAGGCAAGGTGGGGGAGAACAAGGGGTCACATGACCAGTCAAGCAAAGACAAGCTCAGGGTGGATCACAACGTCACCACACACTCTGAGCACAAACAGTAAAGGCCACAAGGCCAGTTCACATGCAGAGAGATATAAACAACAGCGACAATACAGTGATCCCTACCTAGCAAGAGCAAACAAGCAGGTATGTATATAGATCACAGTACAATCAAGGTCAAGCAGTAAGCAAGTGAGAGAACGTAGGTACAAGGCCTAGAGCAGTGCAGTGCCGCTGATGATCACTAGGCGGAAGTGCCTTGGTGAATATATCAGCGGTGTTGGCCCGTGTGTCGACGTACGCAAGACGAAGCTGGCCACGCTGCTGCAACTCTCGAGCCAGGAAGTAACGCAGAGCAATGTGCTTCGTTCTGTGCTCCAGTCTGTGCTCCTGACACAAGGCAAGGGCTGCCTTGTTGTCGCCGTACAGAACTGGAGGAGAACTAGGCCGCTCTCCCAGGTCAGTCAGCAGGTAGGTAAGCCAGCGTAACTCCTGTGCAGCCATGGCTGTGGCGTAGATCTCAGCCTCACAACTGGAGCTGAGAACAGAAGACGAGCGAGTAGACCGCCACGAAACAGAGCCAGAACCAAGGCTGAAGGTGTAACCCTGTGACGACCGCTGCGTAGCCTGGTCGTCAACCCAAGAGGCGTCTGAGTGTCCAGTGAGGACAACTCGACCCCGTCCTCCAAGCACCAGCCCCATGCCTGATGTACTGCACAAGTAGCGTAGCACCCTCTTAGCAGCCTCCCAGTGCTCTCGCCTGTGTCTCCCAGGCGCGACGTAGCGAGCTAGGATGCTAAGAGGGTACGCAAGGTCAGGTCGAGTGCAGGTCATCAGGTACATGAGGCAGCCCACAAGCTCTGGGTACGGGCCACTCGGCTCTACGGACTCGTCCGAAGGTGGAGCTGAGAGCGAGTGACGTGTAGACAGAGGAGTGGACTGTGGTGAGGAGTACTGGAAGTCGAAGCGCTGAAGGATCTGCTGCACCATGTGTGACTGAGTCAAGGTGATGGTGCGGCGTGCTCTGTCCCGGGTGATCTGCAAGCCAAGGTAACTGCGCAGCTCACCCAGATCAGTGCACGTGTGTCTCTTCTGCAGCTCCGACTTCACGTGGGCGAGTGCCTCAGTGTCAGCAGTAGCAAAAACCAAGTCGTCGACGTATACGAGGATGTAGAACGGCGGCAGCGAGGTGTCGGTGCGGAGAAACAGCGACGGGTCTGCAGTGGAGGGAGCAAACCCAAGTGCCGCAAGTGTCGTCCTCAGTGTGTCGTGCCACTCGCGCGGCGCCTGGCGGAGACCGTAGACTGGCCGGCGGAGGCTCCACTGGGTACCAGGAGGGAACGACCCAGTGAAGCCAGGTGGGCGGCGCAGCCAGATCTCCTCGTGCAGGCTGCCCTGCAAGAACGCTGTGCTGAAGTCAAGAGAGTGAAGCTCGTAGTCACGGTGAGCAGCAACGTGCAGCAGAACCCGAAGAGTGGTCATCTTCGGGGTGGGGGAGAAGGTCTGGAAGAAGTCAACTCCCTGACGCTGACTGAAGCCTCTAGCAACGTAACGAGCCTTGAGCCTTGGAGAACCTGACGGCCGCTTCACCCTGAAAATCCACATGCCATCGACGATGTTCGCCCCAGGAGGGGGAACCTCGTCGACGTAGGTGCCTGTGGATTTCCAGGATGCCATCTCTGCGTCCATGGCTGTCTGCCACTGAGAGGAGTAGGGACCCGAGATCGCCTCTGCGTAAGAGCGCGGAGTGGGGATGTCTAGTGCATCCGGGTCTCCCTCAGGGGCAAGCAACCAGGCCACGAGATGAGGTACAGCAGCCGCAAGAGAGTCAAAGTCCTCCTGCCTGTCCTCAAGGACGTCCGTGCCAAGAGCACACTCACCCCCAACGGACGGAGGACAGACAGACTCAGACTCAGCAACAAGACTGGCGGCGTAGTCTAGACGACAGGCAGCAGCAAAGTCGACAAGCTCAGCGACCAGGGCAGACGCAGCAGCAGACTCAAACGACGGGTCAGTGACAACAGTGGCGAGAAGACGCGTAACAGTAGGGTGGGCAGCACGAACACTGTCAGACTCAGGGTCGGGAACGTCAGGAAGAGAAGACGCAGGAGGAGACGGTAGGGGGACACGCTGTGGACCAGTGGAAGGACGAAGGGCCATAATGTGCGTGCCAGGAACAGGAGGAGGACGCGGACGCGCGACACGACGACCAGTGGGACCAGTGCGCGCAGTGCGAGCAGCGCGAACAGGCGAGGCAGGACGAGACGCAGGCTCACGACACTCCGTAAGCGAGTCCGGCTGTGTAGTGTAAGGCACAGGAGCAGGGAGGGGGGAGCCAGGCTGGAGGGGAAGGCCAGTGGAAGACGGGAGGGAAAGAACCTGGCGAAGCACCGTGTCAGGCGGTGGCAAAGCCGACGGCGACGGTGGAGCGAAGAACAGTCGCGACGGCGGAGCTCCGCCAGTACCTCCAGCACCCGCAGCACCAGAAGCACCAGTACCAGCGCCCCCCGCCGCAGCACCCCCAGAGCCGGCGACGTCAGCACCAGAGGCCCCAGCAGCGTCAGACCTCCCCTCGCCAGCACCTCCAACGCCTCCAAGACCGTCAGCTCCAGTGTCGTCAGCTCCAGCAGCTCCAGTACCTCCAGGAAGAGCACCCCCAGAGCCGGCAGCTCCAACTCCGCTAGTACCGCCAGCTCCAGAGTCCCCAGCTCCAGCAGCTCCAGCCTCAGTGCTCCCAGAACAACCAGCCCCGGCAGCTCCAGTACCTCCAGTACGAGCACCTCCAGGACGAGCAGCTCCAGAACCTCCAACTCCAGCAGGGCCACGAGGACGGCGAAAGCGCCGGACGTACCAGTCACGAAGCTGCTGCTGTGTGAGAGGCTCCCGGAGAGACGGCTCAGCACCCCGAACCGGAGCACCCCCAGACGCAGCAACCCCAGGCTCCGTAGGCTCAGTCGCAGCACCCCCAGGCTCAGTACCCTCAGGCGCAGCACCCCCAGGCTCAGCACCCCCAGACGCAGCACCCCCAGGCTCAGTACCCCCAGGCCCAGAACTCCCAGTCTCAGCACCCCCAGGCTCAGTACCCTCAGGCACCGTACCCTCAGCTCCAGCACCCTCAATCCCAGTACCCGCAGCCCCAGCAACCCCAGGCCCAGCACCCCCAGGCTCAGCACTCCCAGCAGCACCACCCGCAGCAGCACCTGAGTCACCTGTGACCTCGACAGGCTCAGCGACGGGAGGAGGGTCTACCTGAGAGACACCTGAAGGAGCAGGACCCTGAGGGGGAAGGGGGTCTACCGGAGGGGGACCAGGAGCGAGGAAAAGCGGCGGGGGAGGGAGGGGGGCAGTGCGGTAGGGGAAGAGACGGTAAAAAGGGACCGACTCGTCAAAGGTGACGTCCTGAGAGGCGAAGACCCGGCGCGAGGTGGGGTGGTAAAACTGCCAGCCAGGCGCGTCAGGGACAAAGCCAAGGAAGACACAGGGAAGCGTGCGGGAGGAGAGCTTGTCCGCGGACGTATCGCGGACAAGGGCACGAGCACCCCACACCCGGAAGCGCGACGCATCGCCAACCTCCCCCGTCCAACGCAGTGCGGGCGAGGTCTCCGGCAAGGAGACACGAGGCCAGAGGTTGAGCTGATGCGCGGCGTACCGGACAGCAAACGGCCACAGAAAATGGGGAGCCGCCGCATGGACCAAGGAGGTACGAGCGACCTCCATGACCAGGCCAATGCAGCGCTCAGCAACCCCATTCTGCTGCGGGGAGCCCGGAAGCGTGAAGGTCTGCTCGATGCCCTCCGCCTGACAGAAGGTCCTCAAGAGGTCGGAGGAGAACTCACCACCTCTGTCAGAGTGCAGACGCAGGACAGGAAGATCTGTCCGGAAACGGCGGCGGAGCTGGAGACGAACTGTGCGGATCCAAGGGATCAGAACAGTAGGGACCTCACCCTTGGTGCGCAAGGGGAAGACCGTGGTGTAACGCGAGTAGTCGTCGACAACCAGCAAAAAGTACCGCTCACCGCCCTGGCCACGAACGCGGGCTGGGCCCCACACGTCCAGGTGGAGGGTCTGCAGAGGAGCCTCTGTCGGGGGGAACGAGGAGGAGTGAGGAGCGGCGCGCTGCCGCCCCTCGACGCAAGGAAGGCAAGGCGGCGCAGGCGAGGCAGGGAGGGGAGGGAGGGACCTGGGAAGACCAGACACAAGGTGGCGACGGTGCATGCCACGGAGGCGTGGCAAGGAGGGGTGACCCAGGCGGTGGTGCCAGAGAAGAGTCTGGTGCGACAGGGAACGACACTCACAGGCGTGGGCTACCAGACCTGACGCGGACACCTGACCGACAGCAGCGACCTGAGGAGACACAGTGGTCAGTGTGTAGAGACTCGACCCCGGCTGACGGGTAAACGTAGCCAGGTGACGGCCGGTCCTAGAGCACGTGAGGATCGCCACACGCTGTCCTCCAGGGGTAAAGGTGTCAACCCACTGATCCTGGATGACAGCGTTGCTCACCAGGTTCGTCGAGAACGAGGGGAGGTGGAAACCCGACAACGAGCCAGACGGAACCGCCGGACAAGGGAGCACAGTGGTGGACCGTGCAAGGACTGGGCCCCCCGAGGGGTCAGCCAGGGAGACCAAGACCGGTGCAGGGAGCGGAGTGAGCTCAGTACTGTCACGAAAGAAACAGCGGGAAGCACCTGAGTCAAGAGTGAAGGTGTGCAAGGCCTCAGCGGGTGCAGTACCTGAGAGAGCAGTCTCTGTGGGTGCTGTACCTGAGAGAGCAGACTCACTAGCACCTAGGGCAGTGGGCTCTATACCTGGGTCAGGCGGCACACACAAGTAACAGTCTCCCTCGGCACTAACAGTCAATGCATATATGGCAGCAATAATAGCATCATAGTCAAGAGCAAAGATATCAACACCAGCCCTCATCAGATCAGCCCAGCGGGGGCGCTCAACATCCTCGCCCATCTCCTCACGCCAAGCGTCGTCAAGGCGGGAGAAGCAGCGGTACTGGGTGTGGAACTTCCCACACTTCTGCCCCTTGCGATCACCTGTGCGAATGACATAGGAACAGCGGCCACTGCCCCCCGACGTCCCACGCTGAGCAAGCCACTCACGAAGCTGCTGGGTCGTCTGGGGACGCTGCTGCTGCTGGGAGCTCTGGCCCGAGCTGGTGCCTCCACTCCGACCTCCACCGCCGCCACTACCTCCGCTCCGACCGCCACCGCCACCACCGCCACCGCCACCGCCGCCACTGCCGCCGCTGCCACCACCGCCACCGCTCCCTCCGCCGCCCCCGCCTCCGCTGCCGACCCCACTCCCACCAGCACTCCCGCCACCGCTCCCTCCAGCACCGCCTCCCCCCCCACCCCCCCCCCACCCCCTCCCCCCCCAGCGCCACCCCCGCCACCCTTGCCCCCCTTGCCCTTGCCGGTGCGGCGCCTCCCACCAGGAGCAGAAGCAGCGCCAGCAGACTCAGCACCAAGGAAGTCAACAGCAGCAGCAGTAGCGTAGGAGGGAGCGAGGGGAGAGGGAGAGCACCCCTCAAAGATGGGGGTGCGAGGAGCGCCGCGAGCAGCACCGACAGCGACAATGCTCTTTTCGGCTGCTAACAGCTTCTCCTCTAGGAGGTCGACAGTGAGCTCAGTGGGACAGCGAGCAAGGAAATAGTCGCGCACTGAGCTGAGGGTGTCAGGGAGACGGGTGACTATGAAGTGGAGTGTCCAGTATAGTGGAGGGGGGTTCTTAGCGCAGAACTCGGTGGGAAGGGCGGCACGCAGGCGAGTGTCACTAGTGCGAAGGTGGGTGATGAGATCGGCGACTGTAGCAAAGGTGGACAGCTCAGGGAACAGGTAAGGCAGCATGAGGCGGCTAAGCTCGGCTGTGGCAGGTGAGGAGTAGCGAGCAACGACAGCGTCGTACAGGGCCTTAGCGGTTTTGCAGTCGCCAAAATGCTCGAGCTCAGCTAACGGCAGATGACTACGAATAGCGAGGCGCGCAGCAGCGTCACGAGTCTGCCACTGGGAACGGGCACTAAGCTCGGCTGTGGCAGCAGGAGCAGGCGCAGCACCAGATGCGTAGTCATAGAGCGAGATGTGGTCTTTGCTATCGCTCATAAGAAAAAACTGCAAGTCATCGAGCCAAGTGGTGAACTGGACGGGTCGGCCCTCGGCATCAAACGAGAGAACGCGGACAGTGGCCATAATTGCTGGCAGAGAAGCGACAGCTGCAGGGGCGGGACGCGAGAGCGACAGGCGGCCAAAAGGAGCAGCAGGGCGGGCGACAGCGCAGGGCTGCAGAGCAGCGGAGCTGGCGGCGCGCAGGGGCAGCAGGCAGCCGCGACGGCGAGGCGGGCGGCGCGTGGGGCTGCGGGCAGGGGGGGCAGCAGGCGGCCGCAGCGGCGAGGCGGGCGGCACGCGTGGCTGCGAGCAGGGGGCAGCAGGCGGCCGTGACGGCGAGGCGGGCGGGCAAGCGACCTCGAACGGGGGGGGGGCAGGGCAGCGGGCAGCCGCGGCGGCGAGGCGGGCGGCGTGCGTGGCTGCGGGGCTGCGCGCTAGGCAACGCGCGGGGCTGCGGGGCAGCGGGGCGAGCGGCGCGCAGGGGAGAAAGAGCAGCCGCGGCGGCAAGGCGGGCGGCGCGCGGGGCTGGGAAGCAGCGCGACAGGCAGCGCAGGACGCGGCGGGCGGCGCGCGGGGCTCTGGGCTGGCGGCGCGTTGGTCAGCAGGGTGCGCGCTACGAGAGGGCAGAGCGCACGAGGGCGCGTTTAGGGCGCAACGAGGGTGCAACGAGGGCGCACGAGGGTGCACATAGGGCGCAACGAGGGCACAACGAGGGTAGGGCGCGGGGGGTAGCGTGGTAACCGCAAGCGAGCGGCGGTGGGCCCTAAAAAAAGAACGATCGGAAGGTCCTAGGGACCTCCTGCTCTGATACCATGTCAACAAGACTAGGCAAGAGAATGGGTGAACTAGCAACAGTTGGGATACAAATATGAACCCTAGAATGTGTTGTACCCCATGTAAGCTACCCCACTACAGCCTACAGTACTACAGCAGGTATATATAAACAGGCTTATCATGTATAATGACAGATATGATTATAGAATGTTTTCAATTTGTTCTATGGGTATCTAGACTGGAGAACAAACCCAAGATCATAAAAGTGATTTCTACCTTCTTCAACTAATGAAGCTATGCACACTAAATATTCAAGGCCTCCTAAGGAAATTGAAAGTGAAGGAATACCAACATTCTTTCTTAGTCTCATTTGACGAATTGCGTAGAGCATATTACATTTTTTTCAACCATGTGCAGAAGGCTTCTCGAGATTCCTCCGTTCCATCCTCAGACAGGAGATTCCCAGGTTTTTCCTTGAGCCTCGATTTGAGATGCGAGTTTTCAGCAAATCGAAGCCTACCTACTAGCCTAGGTTTCTTCTGAGCTGGTATGCGATTTTTAGTTACCTGATGCTCTTAGATACAATCTTACGCCCGCCGACATTTCCCCGCAACGTTCGTTTTCGGATCGCAAAGGAGTTTAATACGCCATGCAGAGACGTTCCGCATCGCAGGTATCAACAGTTACTGTCGAAGTAGAAAGCTCATGAATGGCATCGATTGTTTCTGATCACGATGAAAGTTCGTTGTGGGTAATTGCCTGTCAGTAAGTTGCAATCGCGCCACGGGTATGACATGTCTCAGTGTTCCAGTGCATCAAGGATATTCGTGGTCTCTATATGGCCTATAACTCATAAATATTATAAACGTACATACTCTAGTAAGCTTGGAACGGGTGTCAAATTAGTTTTGCTTGCTCCCCCTTTTTTCGGTGTCCGTAATTTCCAAATAGGGGGTAATTTCTTGTGCTCTTTCGTCCACTCTCTTCGCTATGGCCTCATGAAATGACGTCATTGATTCTTACATTACGGGAAATCTGGAATTAATAATAACGTCCCCTTTTTTCCCATGGCCAGGATGACAACCACGCGGATCGAGACCGCGAGCGGGATCGGGACCGGGACTGGGACTGGGACAGAGAACGCGATCGAGACCGTGACAGGGAACGGGATAGGGATAGAGACAGGGTGAGGGAAAGGGATCGAGACAAGGATTGGGAAGAGGACAAGGAGAGGGATCGTGGTGAGAGGGAACGCGATCGGGATTTGAAGGAGAGAGATTCAGACCGAGAAAGGGAGAGAGACAGGGACAGGGAGAGGGAGTCTAGCCGGGAGAGAGAGAGGGAGCGAGAAAGGGACAGAGATTATTCCAGGGACAGAGACAGAGAAAGGGAGAGGGGTGGGGAGAAAGACGTTGGTGGGAGGGAAAAAGATGAGCTGGAACAAGAACGGGATAAGCAGCAGCAACTGCCGCTTGACGAGTTCTTGCAGTCTCAGCGGCAGGAACGCGAGAGAGAGCTTGAGTTAGAGCGGCAGCAGCGGATGAAAGCGGGGGTGTCACCAGGGGGAAGGGGAGAGGGAGGCGCGGGAGGAGGGGGAAGAGGAGCGGGAGGAGGAGCGGGGGGAGTGGGAGGGGGAGGGGGAGGGGGAGCGGGAGAAGCAGGGAAGAGCAAGGGGCCTCGAGAGGCGAGGCAGTTGTGGGTTGGTAACGTGACCCAAGATATTACCGAGCGCGAGCTGTCAGACGCGTTTGGCCGCTTCGGCCAGGTGGAAGGCCTCGCGATTCTCTACCAGAGGGAGTTTGCTTACGTGGACATGGCCACGTCAACACAGGCCAGCGAGGCGAGGCGCGTGCTGGCGGGGAAGCCGCTGCGCCCGGGCCTTCTGCCACTGAAAGTGGAGTTCGCATATGCCAAGGGGTCAACGGCGGGCGGAGGGGCGCCACAGGTAAGCTGGTTCTGCTTTGTTTTTTGTCTTAGAAATCTTGGTAGCTTCTTCGGCCGGGCTTGCTGCCACTGAAAGTGTAGTTCGCATATGCCAAGGGATCCACGGGCAGAGGGGCGCCACACGTAACCCTCATTCGCGCCTGCGCCTTCGTCAACTACCGCTTTGAGGACTACGCTCAGGCCGCTATGTGACTGTCTTGCCCCGGCCCCATACTCATCCTTGCCTTGTTTTCTTCCCTGCAGCCGGCACCAGCCAGCCAGCCGAAGGAGAAGGAGCGGGAGAGGCCACGGCCCGGCGTGCGTAGGGTAGTGTGGGTGGGGTGGGGGCCGGCGCACGTAGTCCCCGAGGAGATCGACGCGGAGTTCCGGCGGTTCGGGCCCATTGAGGACCTGCGCTTCCACCCTGACCGCGCCTGCGCGTTTGTCGACTACCGCTTTGAGGACGACGCCCAGGCCGCCGTGGCGTCGATCAACAACGTCCGCACGCGCGACGGCGGGGTGTTCCGCGTGGAGTTTGCGAAATCAGGCCCGCATGCTGGGGGAGGAGGAGGAGGGGGTAGCGGCGGCGGCGGTGGCGGTGGTGGGGGTCGAGGAGGTGGTGGGGGGAGCGGGGATGGGTCTCCCAGCGAGATTTTATGGGTGGGATTTCCGAGTACGCTTACTGTAACAGAGGAGAGGCTTCACGCGGCCTTCTCCCAGCACGGGCAGATTCGGCGCATCAAGACGTTCCCGGGGCGCACGTACGCGTTTGTGGAGATGGCCACGTGCGAGCAGGCGACGAATGCGATCCGTGCGCTGGACCACGTGCTGTTTAACGATGATCGAGTGCATATCCGGTACTCCAAGAGCGAGTTTGCATTCATGCACGCTGCTGACCCGCCCTTCTCCTCCCCTGCTGCTGCTGCAGCCGCCGCAGCAGGCGGCGCAGCAGGAGTTGCAGCTGGGGAGGCGTTCGGTGAGAGGGGCAGGCAGGGAGGCGGGCCGGGCGGGCCGGGCGGTGGCGCGGTTTTTGGGGGTTCGTATGAGGGGGATCGGGGGTTTGGGGGGGATAGGGAGTATGGTCGGGGGAGAGGGAGGGGAAAGGGGAAGGGGAGGAGAGTGAGGGGAGGCAGAGGAGGGAGAGGTAGGGGTGGGTGGGAGGAGTGGGATGGTGATGAGGCTTGGGAGTCGCCCCCTCGTGGGCCTGACAGAGGAGGGAGAGGAGGGGGGAGAGGAGGAGGGCGAGGTTGGGCGGATAGGGATTGGGAGAGGGAGAGGGAGAGAGATGAGTGGGATAGGGGTAGGGAGAGGGACTGGGAGAGAGACGAGCGGGACTGGCGGGACGAGAGGGACTGGCGGAACGAGCGGGATGGGAGGGACGGGTGGGATGAGAGGGATGAGTGGGATGAGAGAGACGAGAGGGATGAGAGGGGGTGGCACGGGGGGGGGTTCGACTCCAAGCGTCCACGAATGGACGGGCAGTTTGATCCCGATAACCGTGGCCACTTTTACGATGATCGTGAAGGGGGCCCTCTGCCTCCTCCTCATGGCCCTCCCCCTCGTGGCCCTCCCAGCCGCAGAAGCAGTGGCTGGGATGTCGTAGTGCCCCCAGCTGTTTCTGCTGCCTCTCCTGCTATTTCTGTTGCCTCTCCTGCTGTTTCTGCTGCCGGACCTCCCATGCTGGGCCGTCCGGGCTTGCCTGGGGCTCTTCCTGGCCCTATGCCTCCTCCCGGACCTGGTTCTGTACCTGGAGGGCTGGCTCGGGCGATTGGAGCTTCGGATGGCGCAGGGTCGCATTGGAAGGGGACGTTGGCCAAGGGGGGGATTGTGGTGTGCCATGCGCGGGCGATTCCCATCGGTCCAGGCATCTCTGCACCCATGTATGTCGTGCGATTTTTTAACATGAAAAAGCATCTGTGATTCTGTCTTCGTTGACGATTTCGTGCATGCATTTTTACTTCTTGTTTGTTTTGCTGGCTTTCTTTGGCTTTGTTTTTTTTTTTTTTTGTCTGTTCTCTTATTCTACTTTGTTGTCCAATCCAAACCACCTCATCTTCCCTCCCTCTCTCCCTTCCCCCAGGCCGGACGTCCTGAACTGTTCCGCGCGCACAGAACTAGACACCCTAGCAAAGCACGTGCGGGCAGCAGCGGATTTCGGAGTGGTGGCCATCATCCCGGAGGCACAGCCGGACGTGCCGCCCTACCACGACCTTGTTCAGTACCTGGGAGAGAAGCACTCTCAATGTGCTTTCCTCGCGCCGTCTTGTTCCCCTTTCCCTCCCCTCCCCACCCGCTCCCGCTCCCTTCCCCCAGGCCGGATGTGCTTAACTGCTCCGCACGCACGGAGCTAGACACCCTGGCAAAGCACGTGCGGGCAGCAGCGGATTTCGGAGTGGTGGCGATCATACCGGAGGCACAGCCGGACGTGCCGCCCTATCACGACCTTGTTCAGTACCTGGGGGAGAAGCGCCGGGCAGGCGTGGCCAAGCTGCCTGACGGCTCCACGCTCTTCCTCGTCCCGCCGTCCGACTTTGCTGTTTCCATCCTCCAAGTGCCTAGAAATGACTCGCTCTTTGGTGTTTACCTCAGCGTGGCTGCTCCCGCCGCTCCTGGCGCTCCTGCAGCTCCCGTTGCTCGTGTTGTTCCTGCTGCGCCTGCTGCTCTTGCTCCGCCAGCGCTTCCCTTGTGTGCTGCCCCGGGGCTGGTTTCTCCCAGTCCTCTTCCACAGGGGCCCGCCCTTCCTCTCCCCCATACAGGGCTCATGCCCCAAGTCCAACCAGGGAGACCGCCTTTGCCTCCCAACCAGCAGGGTCAGCAACAGCAGCAGCAACAGCAGCAGCAGCAGCAAGCTGGAGCATCAACGTTTAGGTGGCAGCAGCAGCAGCAGCAGCAGCAGCCCCAAGCGGGGGGTGGAGGCCTTTCCGCCCAGCCTCTTTCACCCCCCCAGAGACCTTTGCATTCACCTATGCACCCATCTGCTGTTCCGCTGCCTCGTGCCCCTGGCGCGGGTCCCGGGTTACCTGGTTACCAACCTCCGTCATTCACTCCTCCGGTTCCTCCCAGTGCCCATGCTTCTTCCTCCCCGATCCCCCCTGCAGCGACTCTTCAGCTGATACGCCCCCCTGTGGGTTTGGCTGGGGGAGGCGCCGAGGGAGCAGCAGCAGGGGCAGGGGCAGGGGCGGGTGCCGGGCAGGGTGCTACTGGAGCAGGCTTTTCTGGGGCGGGTTTACCTGCTGGGATCACGCCTGAGCTCCTGGCGTCTCTATCCTCTCTGCTTCCGAAGCTGAATGTTCCGGCCGCATCTGCTGCTCCTGCCACATCCGCTGCTCCTGCCACCGGCACTTGTGGTGCTCCCGGTGATCCTGGTGGTGCTGCTGCTCCTGGCAATGCCATTGCACCTGGCAGTGCACCTGCTAGCGCACCTGCCTCTGCGCCTGGCTCCGCTGGTCCCGGCATGGGTATGGGTTTCCCCCCTACTGGCCCAGGCATGGGTGGGATGAAACGGGATTTTCCCTCTGTGCCACCCCCGCTCCCTCCGGCTCCCCCAGTCGGAGGGCAGTTTCCCCAGAGGCCTCCTGGCCCTCCGCTTCCTCCCCTCCCGCCCCAGCAGCAGCAGCAGCAGCAGCAGCAGGTGGTGTCGCCTCCTCAGTTCACTCCAGAGCAGCTGGCTCAGCTCAGTAAACTGCTGGGGCAGCAGCAGCCGCAGCTGCAGCCGCAGCAGCCTCCCCAGTCTATGCAGCAGCAGCAGCAGCAGCAGCAAACACTGGATCAGCCACCTTCCAGCCAGGGTGGTCAGTGGCAGGGCAGTCGACCCAGCAGGTGGAATCCACCTTCAGACAGCCACCTCCCACACAGAAACCCTTCAGGTGCTTCTCCAAACCTTCCAGGTGCCGTTTCAGGTGCCCTCTCAGGTGCTCCGTCAGGGGGCCCTCTACCACCGTCTGCTCCTGCTGCACCCTTCCCTGGCGCCGGTTTCCCTGGGCCTGCACCCAGAGGGCCCTTTCAAGGGCCGCCACTCCCCCCGCAACAGCAGCAGCAGCCGCAGCCGCAGCAGCAGTGGCGTCCGCAGCAGCAGCAGCAGATGCAGCAACAACCGCAGCAGCAGGTGCAAGGGCAGGTGGACGGTTCTGGCTTTGGTGGCGGCATGAGGGGCCCTGATTTTGGTGATCGCAGCAGTGGTGGTGGTGGTGGTGTTGTTGGTGGTGGTGGTGGTGGTGCAAGTTTTGGTGGCAGTGGTGGTGGCGCTGCTGGTGGTGGCGCTGCTGGTGGTGCTGGTGGTGTTGCGGCCTCGTTCTCCCCTCAATGGGGTCAGCAGGGGCCTTCGGCACCTTTACCTCCTCAGCAACCTTTCTACCAGCAGCAGCAGCAGCAGCAGCAGGCAGGTGGTGGTTATGGGCCAGGTTCAGGGGTTTCTTCAGGTGGTTTCTCAGGTGGTCCTGGTGGTTCAGGTGGCAGTATGGGAGTTCCAGCAGCAGCAGCAGCAGCAGCAGTGGCAGCAGTAGCAGCAGCAGGTGGAGGAGGGGGAAGGGGAGGAGGTGGTGGTGGTGGTGGTGGTGATGGTGGTGGTGGAGTGGCGGGGGGGGGTATTGATATGCAGGATGAGAGGTTTAAGGCGACTCTGCAGCTTGCGTCACAGCTGCTGCAGCAGATGAAGCAGCAGCAGCAACAGCAGCAGCAATAGGGGTCTGCAGCATTCATTCAACAATTTTGGTAAGTCATTCGTCTGTCTGTCATCCTTTGTTCTTTCACTTGTCCCAAGCATTTGCCCCTCACTTGCCCCCCAATTTCTCATCCTCAGCTTTTTGCTGCTGATCCTCTCAGCTTCCCCCAATCAACGATCCAAGAAGCGATCTTGGATGTAGTATGCTTAATACCTTGGTTTCCGCTGCATTCTTGCATGTGCATGCAGAGGTGGTAGGTGCAGCAAGCAGTGATGTGGGGTGTTACTGTGCGTCCACATGCAAGTGCATGTGCGTGCGTGCGTGCGTGCGTGCGTGTGTGTGTGTGTGTGTGCGTGCGTGCGTGCGTGCGTGTGTGTGTGTGCGTGTGTGTGTGCGTGTGTGTGTGTGTGTTTGTGTGTGTGTGTGTGTGTGTGTGTGTCTGTGTGTCTGTGTGTCTGTCTGTCTGTCTGTCTGTCTGTCTGTCTGTCTGTCTGTCTGTCTGTCTGTCTGTCTGCCTGCCTGCCTGCCTGTCCGTCCGTCCGTCCGTCCGTCCGTCCGTCCGTCCGTCCGTCCGTCCGTCCGTCCGTCCGTCCGTCCGTCCGTCCGTCTGTCTGTCTGTCTGTCTGTCTGTGTCTGTGTCTGTGTCTGTGTCTGTGTCTGTGTACCTGTGTGTGTGTGCACGCGCTCGCTTGCCCGTGCACACAGCACGCGTATCAGTGTGTGTCTATGTGCATTTGTGTGAAGCATGTCAGTGGAGGGGTGCGGAAAGATGTGCCTTTTGAGGCGCCTCAAAAGCCCACATCCGTTGCCTACGTGTGCCCCTGCTACGTGTGGACGGATGGGGAGAGATGTGAGGAGAGGGTGAAGGGTCAAGTGGAATGGGTTCTCAGGGAAAAAGAGAGTGACAAAGAGTTGACAGGAGAGATTGAGGAGTAGGAGGGTGAGAAAGAAAGAGAGACGATTGTGTTCAGGCGGAGGGGCTGGAGAAACGAAAGCTTACCACAAGGTAATGGTAAGCTAGGAGGCTTATCAAAGAGGCAGCTTACAGGGGTCAACTGGCAGAGGCAGCTGCACCGCAGCGCATGCACGCTCAGGCTTCGCCGTGAGACGTAATACACAGGCAACCAGGCGCACAGTAGGCAGTAGGACGGAGCCTAGTAGGTAACTGGGCTGCTTGGGCCAGCTAGAGCAGCACCGCCTCTCCAGATGGAGGTGCTGCTTTAGCTGGGGATGCAACGCACATCATCCAGGAGGAATCCGCTACTGAGCCTCTGCAGCCCACCTGCTTGTCGAACCTCGAGAATACTCGGCCCCCATGCAGCAATCGAGCAGCTGCTTTTCAATCAACCGCATGGTGCCACACCACAGTGCATGCATGCGCAGTGAGGCACAGCGGAGGTACTTGTGCTGCCTGTCACAGTGCGTTCGCTGGGCAGCTGTAGCAGGCAGCACGGCCTGCGGGGTGCACCAGCCACTGCTCCGGTCGAGACATCTCAATGCCCAGTGCACCAGTCGCCACCTGCAACTCGTGCCTACCTGACCAGCTGCGTGTACCTGCATCTCATGTCACTTGTGGCGAGTGTTAAGTTTTAGTGCAACTACCCACCGTCACGCCATGCATCCGTGCCTCGGTGCCTCTCCTCCAGGCCTCTTTGTCAGCCCTCCCGTGCTTCAGTGTCTCCCGCCTCAGTGCCTCAGAAGCTTTCCAGAGCTGCAGCCTTGTATTCACTCACACTCACCAGCATGCACCTGGATCCAGACCAACATAGCAAGCGTGATGCAAGTGAAACTGCGCGAGGCGTTTTTACGATGGCCGTGCCCGCCCGCCGCTCCTGACCAGCCCCTGATTAGATCTCCCAGGCATTCAGTCGTTCCGCAGCAAGTCTACAGCAGCAGGAGTGCTCCTATGTATAGCAGCAGCAGCAGCAGTAGAATGCACAGCGTGCCGTACATGCATGGAACCAATACATCCGTACAGCAGCATGCAGGTCGCATCATGCAGCGGGAGAAGCTCAGTTGAACAGGTCCACTTCAGCACTAGGGAACCAGGGCTACAGGGCTACAGGGCTGCAGAGTTACATGGTTACACAGCACAGGGAAGCTGGCCTCGCCACGCTAATTTGGGGCTAATGAGCAAAACAGTGTGGAGCTGAGCTGTTACGTCAGGGAGATGTATCCGAGCATGTGTTACGGGAGGGCCATCTGGAAGCAGTCTCAATTCTGAGCGGATAGGTTTGAGGAGCTGCAAAGGGACGGGAGCAGTGGACGTAGCATGTGTGGTGACTTGCCTTGCTCCTCGTGTTCCACACAGCGGGACGCTCATGTTCGGCCTCTCGCACTCTGACCGGGAGCTCTGTGCGCAATGCTGTACAGTGTGCTGCCTGCTCCTTTCACGTGCTGTGAAAGGAGTTGGATCATGCCCATGGAGCGAAGCAGCACGAGGAATTGGGAGTGCATGATGTGAGAGAGTGAGAGATAGGGGAAGAGTGATAAGAGTTTCTTTTTCTTCACCACCTTTGTGTGCTTCTTTATGCAGGTCAATAACAGGGTCGACTGGGAATGGTGTTTTGGGAGGAATGAGCCCTCCGTACCAGACGCGCGCACTTGGGAGTGGTGGTGGTTTTCATTCAACGGCAGGGACAAGACATGAACAACTGAGAGCATTTTTTAATCATCAGGGCGTTCTTGCACTCTGCAGTCCTGCCCATTACAGAGTCATTAGGCTGAAAGAACATTGGACAAATAATCAACTGCTAAATGTAAAGAATCCTAAAGGCGGGATGCATTTGCAGTCGTCAAATCATAAACTATTAGAAGTTGATGTACGTGTATATGGTGTCTGGTTTATATCAAAGCAGGCGCAAGATCAACCAATCAACGTTAGAGCCTTACAAGTATCTGGGACCACAAATCTCGGACTGCATGATCAAGCTTGCGGCACATCTGAACCGTCGGAATCCTGCGACTGACGAATCGGTGCAGATGTCAGGCCTCGGTAGAAAGCGGTAACAGAGGCATGCAGCGCGGCAATTCCAAGAATCGCAATGGCGAATTTCAGGGATGGCAAAATAGTGCCTGGCCAGCACATAAAAGACTACTGTCTTTCATTCAGTTTGAATAGAGCGACGCGTCCTGCTCATCGCTGCTTCTCGTTAGCGCTCTGATGCCTTGCCCTGTTTCCCGGGCCGAAGCGCCTACTTGAGCTGCTGTTAGATTAATCGCGTTTCGGGAGTGGGTGACAGTGTTTCGCGGAAAAGTCTCCAAGCAGATGGCTCATTTCGATCACACACTGAGAGCGTGATGAGTTGCTTTTGGTCTTCCAATAATTCATTGTGTTGTTGTTAGTGGACTCGGAAGTCGTTACCTTCATATTTTTTTGGCGTTCAGTAGCCATAGCAAGCCGAGGATGACATTAATCTTCATCCTCGCCAGAATCGTCTCCGTTTGAATACATTTAAGCGTCCGTAGGAGCATCGATAAGTCAGCGTACTTGATGATGATGTAGGCCTCCGTACTCGCTATAATCGCATCCGCCAGGATGGCGCTGGATTCCTTTATCGAGAAAATCCTCCGTCAGAAGTTATCCGAGCTTCTCCCGCTGCAGCCAATCCATCCAGATGCTGTCCGAGCGAGCATCCTCAACGGCTCAGTGTGCCTTTCCGAAGCCGTTGCCTGTCCAGATTCAATGAATCGGGAGTGGCTGGGCGAGGATAACACCCTGCGTGTGTCCGCTGCACGTGTTGGGTCGGTGAGGCTGGAAATTCGGCTGCTGAAATCGGCGCACGTTAAGCTGATCGTCAGCGGCCTTCATATCACCTTAGAGCCGAGGTCAGTGCCTTATGCAAGTCAGTAAGCTCCATACACCTTGATTCCTGAGCCTGGAGATTCGCCTGTTGGGATCGGCTCCAGTCAGGTTGATCATCAACGGCCTTCATATCACCTTAGAGCCATGAAAACTGCCTAAGTTACGTCAGTAAGCTCCATCGATTCTGGTTTATGAAACCTCTCCTCCCTTTTTTTCCTATGTCAAGCCGTCTCTCTCCCTTGCCCCCTTCCCCCACCTCCCTGCCACTGCATCAGGCCCGTTTGCAACTCACAGACAGATAGCAGCAAGGCGCACGAGCATCAAAAGTCGGTGGTGGGTGGAGAGAAGGCTGAGGATGAGGCGACCATTGGGGATGTATCAATGGATCAGCAGGTGGCTCTTCTGGACCCTGAGGTATGTTGGACTTTCTTTGCGCATTTGAATTTGAGATGCTTCTGCATTTTCGGATTGTTGCAGTATGGTGAGTGCGATGGTGGCACCAGTGTTCAAACCAGTCAATACTGCCAATCAACACCAGAATTCAATCTGGCTTTTCTTTTTTTATCTGTTCTGAAGCTGCTCATGCCCATGTGCTCCACTGCTAACTCTGCTACGCTGTCCCTTCATACGTACCTTCATCCATAGCTGCATCCATATGCTTTATTCTTCTCCCTACTCACGGTTCTTCCCAGGGAGCGAGCCTGCATGAGGCCATCAAGCGCCACGTGGCGCAGCACCATTCGCCCTTCTCTCTCAGCCAATGCCTGGGTCAACTGCTGGCGTCATGGGTGTGTGTGGAGCTCCATGACGTGTGCCTGCGCCTGCTCCCACACCCACACACGCCTCCCTACCAATGCACGTGCTCTGCCTGCTGTAAAGGCAAGCGTCTACAGCCATTGGAGCAGCAAGAAAGTCGAGGCAGCACTGGTGGTGCCGCCGCTCCATGTGTGACAGTGACTGGTGAGACTGGTTGGATTGGTGAGTCTGCTGTTGCACCTTCTGCACCTGCTGCCTGCTGCCTTGGGCTTGAGAGGTTGGTGCTTACGTGCCGACAGTCCAGCTCTGCTGCTGACAGGAGACAGTCGGCAAGGGGTGAGGCAGTCCCAGGTGGTGAGGGCTTTTTGCAGTCGACAGGCGCAGGGACAGCAGCTGGAGGGACAGCAGTTGATGCAGGAGGTGAGGCGCACGCAGGGAGAGAAGCTGATGGGAGAGAGGCGGACGGGCACAGCACTTGGGGCAATGTGGGTGCGAGTGGGGATGGTGTAAATAGTGGTAGAGGGGTTACAGGCGGGAGAGAGCGGGCACGGGGCAGGCTGTGGGGAGGCGCACACTGGAGGGGTGTGCTTGTGTGGTTGTTGGTAGGATTATGTGTGCTTCTTGGTGTGTCTGCTCTCCTGTTTAGGAGTCAGGATGCCAATGTGACTGGCATGGGAGAGCTGCAGCCGCGGTTGTTGCCCCTGGCACAGCAGAGGAGTGTTTCCTTTAGGGGCTATTTTTGGAAGCCGCTGGTGCAGACTCGCTGGGTGGAAGCAGCAGCAGAGACCAATTCAACAGGGAGCAGAGCAGATGTTGCAGCAGCAGCAGCAGATGGCGCATTGCAGGGAACTGCAGCAGAGGCAGCACTAGTGGGGAACAGTGCAGCGACAGCAGAGGCAGCACTAGTGGGGAACAGTGCAGGGACAGCAGAGGCAGCAGCCGCCACCGCAGCAGCAGCAGGTTCATCAAACCAATTGAAGGGCTCGTTTCAGCAGTCTGTGCTCCTATGCTGGGCCTTGGGCTCTGCCACCCTCGTTTTCCTCCTGGCGAATCACCTGATGCACACAGTGAGGGTGGCAGCTGCTCGCGCTGAGGCAGCAGCCAGGTGGGTGAAAGCAGCTGCAGAGCGGTTGAGAGCGGTGGCAGTGTGGGTGAGAAAAACGGCGAGCTTGATCATAGGTGTAGGTCTGGGAGTTGGGAGAGGAAGGGAGGTTTGGAGGGAGGGTGGATTGGAGCAGCGGTGGGAGGTGGGTGGGCTGGCGCTGTGGCTGGAAAGGGGTGTGGGGGAGAAGGTGGGAGGAAAGGGACGTGAGAAGGGGAAGCTGGAGGGAGAGGGAGAGGAACGGGAAGTTGTGAAAGATCTGGGTTTGGCTGATGGTTTTTTGAGGGGAAAGGCGAATGTTGACTTGGAAAGAGGTGCAGGGATGGGTGGGAGGGGCGGGGAGGATGAGGAGGCAGAAGATGAAGAGGAAGAGGATGATGGGAAAGAGGAGGAGCATGGGGAGCAGGAGGGGGAGGAGGTGCAAGGGGGCGAGGAAGGGGGAGAAGCTGAGGAAGGTGACAAAGGGAGGGAGGAAGGGATATGGAAGACCAAGAAGCCAAAGCCATCACGGTTTGAATCAACCAGGCCAGCCAACAACTCATTCCGATCCACATCATTCCTGCTCCCTTCCTCCTCCATTCCTCCCAGCTCCTTCCCAGCAACCACCGAGGGCTTTCCCAACGTCTTTCCCAATAAGATCTTCTTGATCCACCCATTCAGAGGGTCCGTAGTGCTGCAGTATTCTCGAGATTGGTCCGTGCAGCACACAGCAGTGTGTCTGCATCAGTCTGTCATGGTCCGTGTGAGAGGCCTGCCGGACCTCCTCCCTTTGGCGTCTGCTGCTGCTATGTTCCTCCAACCCTCTCCGCCTGCTCCCTCTCCGCCTGCTCCCTCTCCGCCTGCTCCCTCTCCGCCTGCTCCGTCCCTGCCTGCCTTGCCTGCTGCTCCTGCCCCCTCCTCTGTCTGCTCTCCTCTCTCTCCCAGCCTTCCGTCTTCAAACCCATCAGCAGCACCACCAGCAGCAGCACCACCACCAGCAATATCACCACCAGCACCAGCAGCATTGTCACCTGTACCATCGTGCTCGACAGCAGCGACCGAAGGGGTGCTTTCTCCTGCGTGTACATTGCTACCCAGTGGTAGTGGGCGTGGGAGTGGGGGTCGGACTGAGAGTGGGGGTGGGGGTGGGAGTGGGAGTGGGATTGGGCGTGAGAGTGGGGGTGGGGATGGGGGTAAGGATGGGGTTGGGGATGAGGGTAGGGATGGGGTTGGGATCGACAGTAGCAGTGGCAGTGGGTCTGGGGAAGAGCTTATCACAGCTCAGCACTCAAACCCTGAAACCCAAAGTGCCAGGTCAGCGCATGCAAGGTGGCAGCACGCAATTGGTCTTGTAGTGCAACAGGTTCAGCAGAGCAAGCAGCTAAGACTAGACGGAGCTGTAAACACTGTGGAACTTCGGAGAAATTACGCCACTCTCTATTCTGATTGGCTGCTGGCAGCCTCTGGAAAGGTTTTGCCTGCCCAGAGGAGGAGGCAGGGCAGTATTTCCAGGCTGTCGTCTCTGGCATTTTGGAGGAGGGAGGTGGTGAGAGCGCAGCAAAGAAAGGCAATTGTTGCTTTGGAACGTGAAATCACAGAGATTGAGAACAGGCTTGGGGCCACTGGTGTGGTTCTGGCTCGGCGCTTGGCTCGGAAGCAGGCTCGGGAGTTGGCCGGGAAGCAGGGCTGGAAGCAGGCTCGGAAGCAGGCCCACTGGAGTGATTCCTGGGGCGAACTGCAGGAAATGAGGGGTGAGCAAGGGAAAGCAGAGCAGGGGGTGGAGATAGGTTGGGATGGGTTAGAGGGAGGAAGAAGTGGTGGGTGGGAGGTAAGGGTGGCAGGACTTGACGTGGTGGTGGGTCTACTGGGAGCGGACATGCCTCCGTGGTTGCTTCACTCTGGAGTGGCAGGATATGTAGATGCTGATAACACCCCTGCTGATAACACCCCTGCTGACTGGGCCATTGTTGCTACGTCTGCCCCTGCTGCTGTTGTTGCTGCTGCCGCGCCTGCTGCCACGCCTGCTGCCGCACCTGCTGCTGCGCCTGCTGCCGTTGCCGCGTCTGCTGCTGCTGCCTGTGCTGCGAATGAGGCTGGAATGGGCCATTCATCCGCACTGCATGTGGCGGTGTCAGGAGTGCGAGCAGCCATGCTGTCGCTGCCATCAGGGGGCTTCCAGAGCAGCGTTGAGGTGCAGGCAGTACACGGCTGCTTGTGCGCTTCCCCTCACACGTGCGCTGCCCCACGTGCATCTTGCTGCTCCGACTCACACAAGAGTATGGTGCCGTTCTTAAGCCTGTCTGCTCGGAAAGGTCTGAGGGAGGCAGTATCTGAGAAAAGGAGTGCTGGGGGAGATGGGGATGGCGGAGGGGTGGCAAACACAGGGGCTGATTCAGCTGCAGAGGAGGATCCAGGAAGCTTGATCTCCTATCTGCTTCGCTGCCTCCTGCTCACCCCACTGCCTCCCTTTCTGCACCTGCGCCGGTCAAATGAAGACAAAGCTACCAGAGTTGGGACGGAAGCAGAAACACAGGAAACAGCAACAGGATCAAGTATGAGTGCTAGCAGCCCTGTTGTTCCTGAAAACACTGGAAGCGGAAGTGTGGCCAATCAGGAGCCGTTTCTGTCGTTCCAGATGGCGGCCCCTGCTCCAGCCTCCACCAGACCGGACAGACCAGTGCAGGTCCACGTGGCAGCAGGTGATTCGCTCCTGGCTGTGAGTCCAGATCTGATTGGTGCATTCCTGACGTTGGGAGAGCTGCTTGCGCAGGTTTCAGCTGTGATTAGTAGCAAAGGGAGCAGTATTGACGGGAGCAGCAGTGAGGGGAGTAGCAGTGGGGGGAGCAACAGTGCGGGGAGCAGCAGCATCGGAACGAGCAAGGCAAAGGATAGAAGCAAGGGTAGGTACAGGAGCAGCAGAGGGAGCAGTGCCGGCTTTGTGAAAGGCACTGATCCGACTTGTGTGAAACACCCACCTACAAGTGCTGATGTTCCCACGGGTCCTAGTGGGAGTGAAAGACGCCCCCGGCAATCTGGTAGTGAAAGACACCCCCAGCACCCCACTTGTGAGAGCCATTGTAGCAGCAGCTTAGACAGCCTGTTTGCAGCTCTGCGGTCGGCTCTAGACGGACTCATCCCGGGTGCATCGTGGCGTGTGAACGCGACAAGTGGCAGGCTGTGGTTGGCTGTTGGGGTTCAGGCTGATGTGGCAGCGGCGGCAGCTGCTGCAGCTTTCACTGCTGGTTTTCCTTGCAGCAGCGAGTCTGCAAGCAATGGCGCTAGCCTGCTATCTTTGTCCCACGGGAAAGTGAAGTCAGGTGTAAGAGGGGGAGTAGATACAGCGGCTACATTTCCGGGCAGGGTCGTAGTGGAAGGAGGAGCAGCAGAGGCGGTGCGAGAAGGAGGAGGAGCAGCAATAGCCGTGGAGCAGGAGGAGCAACATCACGCGACTGTAACGAGCGGTGCAGATGTGATAGTGGCTGGGGTTGCTTCTCTTGCTATCAGGCTTCGTCCCAAGCCTCCTTACAACCCATGCATGGGTCCTATAATCAACCCTAGTTCCAGTACTGGTAGCCCTATTTTCCCTACTGGGAACTCCACAGTCGCTGGAAACGCCACAGTCAACATCAACAAGGCTACAGTCGGGAATGCAGGGCAAGAAGAACGAGGGAATCAGGTGCCGGGAAGGGAGGAGGCGAAGGAGGAGAAGGGCCAGAAGGGGAATCGAGGGAGAGGAGAAGGGGATAAGGTGGGAATTGAGGAGACGGGCAGGGACGAGAGTAGGGGAGCTGTTTGGGACAGGTTGGAGCAGGCTGTTTGGAACGGACGGCCGAGATCAGCTCGCAGAGGGCGAGAGTGCAATCCGACGGTGGGAGATGGTGGAAAGCAAGGCGGGGATGGGCCAGTGGGGTATGGGGCAGTGGACGTCCATCAGGTGTGGCACAATAGCGATGTGACTATTACGGGGCTCAGCATCCAGGCAGTGGGTGTGGGTGCAGAAAGGGATGAGGTGGCAATTGATGAGATTAATGGGGTGCATTCACACGAGATAAGATGGAAGCATAGGGGAAGACAGGGAAGAATTAGTGGGGAGTGTGATGCGGTGAAGAGGAGTGAATCGGTGTGGACAGTGGTGCTGGCTCCGACTCATCTCAGTGTGCTTGCCTCTCTGTACCGATGCCAGACCACCTCTTTACTCACATCGGATACAATCACATCTGCGGCTGCTCTGATCTGCGTCCCTGCGTTCGCAGCTACCGTGCCTGCCACTGTCATACACGCCCTTCCCGAGGTAAGTCTCTGCATATAACGGTGCGTCAGACGACCTTACACTTGCGAGCTCCGCTGCCTGTCACCCACTGTCTCATCATGCAGTGATACGTCACCACTCACTTCCCAAGGTGATGCCCTGATCGTAAAGGTGCCTTGAAACATTTCATGGCACCATGAGCATGAGCATGAGCATGAGCATGAGCATGAGCATCAGCGCATCAGCATCAGCGCATCAGCATCAACATCAGCATCAACATCAGCATCACCATCAGCATCAGCATCAGCATCAGCATCAGCATCAGCGCATCAGCATCAGCGCATCAGCATCAGAGCATCAGCATCAGCGCATCAGCATCAGAGCATCAGCATCAGCATCAGCGCATCAACATCAGCATCAGCATCAGCATCAGCATCAGCATCAGCATCAGCATCTGCATCAGCATCAGCATCAGCATCAGCATCAGCATCACATCAGCATCAGCATCAGCATCAGCATCAGCATCAGCGCATCAGCATCAGCATCAGCATCAGCGCATCAGCATCAGCGCATCAGCATCAGCGCATCAGCATCAGAGCATCAGCATCAGCATCAGCATCAGCCTCAGCATCAGAATCAGCATCAGAATCAGCATCAGCATCAGCATCAGCATCAGCAGCATCAGCATCAGCATCAGCATCAGCATCAGCATCAGCATCAGAATCAGCATCAGCATATCAGCATCAGCATCAGCATCAGCCTCAGCATCAGAATCAGCATCAGAATCAGCATCAGCATCAGTATCAGCATCAGCAGCATCAGCATCAGCATCAGAATCAGCATCAGCATCAGCGCATCAGCATCAGCATCAGCATCAGCGCATCAGCATCAGCGCATCAGCATCAGAGCATCAGCATCAGCCTCAGCATCAGAATCAGCATCAGAATCAGCATCAGCATCAGCATCAGCATCAGCAGCATCAGCATCAGCATCAGCATCAGCATCAGAATCAGCATCAGCATATCAGCATCAGCATCAGCATCAGCCTCAGCATCAGAATCAGCATCAGAATCAGCATCAGCATCAGTATCAGCATCAGCAGCATCAGCATCAGCATCAGAATCAGCATCAGAATCAGCATCAGAATCAGAATCAGCATCAGCATCAGCATCAGCATCAGCATCAGCATATCAGCATCAGCATCAGCATCAGCATATCAGCATCAGCATCAGCATCAGCATATCAGCATCAGCATCAGCATCAGCATATCAGCATCAGCATCAGCATCACATGAGGATAGCATACCTTGCAGCAGCTGTCGAACATACCAGTTTCAAGGCGCCTCAAGAATCCTCTCTCTCTCTGCTTTCTGTCCTCCCTGGCAGGTGCTGCAAGCCGTTGTAGACGCTGCCAGCCTGCCTGCTTCTAGCAGTGACGCTTGTCATGGCAACCCCACCACCACCAGAGCAGCACAACCCGCAGCAGCAGCAGCAGCTGTACATATGGCAAGCGCTGTAAACATGGCTGCCAGTCTTATAGAGGTAGACTCCCCAAGCACTGTGCATATGCCATCTGCTCCTTCGTCCTCTGACCCCTCCTCTTCCTCCTCCTCCTCCTCCGGACCCTCCTCCTCTTCCTCTTCTTTCCCCACCTCGTCCTCCTCCCCCTCCTCCTCCCCCTCCTCCTCGCCGTTCCAGTCCTCCTCCTCCTTCTCTCTCTCCCTCGGTCTCGAGATTGCCTCTCTCTCTGCTGCTCTCTGCGCCACGGTACCGTACACTGTCGTGTCTATGCCAGCTAGGATGCTTCCTGACGTGCTGACCTGTCCATTGACACGTGGCACAGGGGGAGAGGATGGGGGAGAAGCAGAGGGGGATGAGGGAGGGGAGCAGGAGGGACAGGAAGAGAGGGAAGGGCAGGAGGGGCAGGAGGGGGAGGAGGGGAAGGAGGGGGAAGGAAAAGGTGCTTCATGGGGCGAGGGGGGTGAGAAAGCGGAGAGATATGATTTATGGGGCCTGTGGCGTAAAAGGGCAGAGGGATGGCGTGTGGGTGATGAAGTGGCGCTCAACAGGAGTAGAAGCGTACAGATGAGAGGCAAATGGGGGGCTATGGAGGGGCATAGGCGGGGGTCTGGAGAAGGAAGGGGTTTTACAGAAAGGAAGGGTGGGAATAGAGAAGACGAGGCTATTACAGGTACCAGTACTGGCAGCGTGGGAATGAGAGGGTTTGAGTGGGGTGGGAAGCGGTGGGGGGTCGGAGAGGGAAGCAGGCGAGGTATGCGTGTTAGGCAGCTTAGACGAAACAGCATGCAGGGAAGGGGGGGTGGGGAGACAAAGGGAGAGCGGGCTGGGGAGGCAATGGGAGAGCGGGCTGGGGAGTTGAGATCTGTGAAGCATATGGGAAGACGAGGGCTATTGCTTCGAACTACCTCTGAACAGCCATGGATGGTGCGTGGGGGAGGGCTTGGGGGAAAGGTCGGGCTGGCAGGGATAGGTAAGGAGGAGATGCCGTGGATGTCGAATGGAGAGGTGGATGCTGGAGTAGAGTGCGGTGACGAGGAGTGGAGAGGTGAAGGAGAGGAAGATCATCGAGAAGGGGGTATTGGAGATGATGGGGAGGATGGAGAGGATGGGCATGGGGAATTCAGGTATGGGGAGGATGGGTATGGGGAATTCAGGCATGGGGAGGATGGGAGGGATGGGGAAGATGGGAGGGATGGGGAAGATGGGAGGGATGGGGAAGATGGGAGGGATGGGGAAGATGGGAGGGATGGGGAAGATGGGAGGGATGGGTCAGGCAGTGTGGGAGGCGTTACAAAGCAAGGGAATCGAAGAAGGTGGAAGGGCTTGTGGAGGGCTCTGGGCCTGATTCGAGGAGGGGAAAGAGGAGGGGAAGGGCAAGAAAAGGCGCAGGGAAGAAGTGCAAGGGATGGGAGGGCAGGTGATAAAGAGGAGGGGCGCAGCAGGAGAGTGCTGGGGGTTGGAGATGAGCAGGGGAGCGCAGTTGGAAGAAACTGTGGTGCGGACAGGCAAGTTCCATCAGACTCAGATCCCATGCAGTGCATGAGCAGTATTGCTGTCACCGGTGGGGGCAGGGAGCAGCAGATGGCAGCAGCAGAGGTGCGGAGCATTAGTCTAGACGTGCTCGTGAGTGATGACAGTGCAGAGCAGCAGGTGCTGCTGGGGCTGGCGCCTCTGCTGCTCTCCTGTCATTCCGATGCAGCTGGTGCGGTCAGGCAGGTGCTGCGGCTGGTGAAGCAGCAGGAGAAGCAGCAGAGAAAGCAGCAGGGGAGGCAGCAGGGGAGGCAGCAGGGGAGCCAGCAGGGTAGGCAGCAGGGTAGGAGCGCTGGCAGGGAGGGGAGGAGTAGTGGTGGCTGGGATGGGAGGGCCAGTGGGGGTTGGGAGGGGAGGAGGAGTGAAGGTGGGTGGTTGTTTGCAGCACTGCCTGTGCTGCGAGGGCCGGTGAACACACTTCGAATGGACCATTTTTCAGCTAGAGTAACACAGTTCAAAGATCAAAGAACAGCAGCAGCAGGAGCAGGAGCAGGAGCAGCAGCATCGTCATCTGCTGAGGCGGTTAAGAGCTTGTGGACTGTTCCTGCTCTGTCTAGTCTTGCTCCTGTTAGAGAGCAGTTGCAGGGGAAGGAGGAGGAGAAGGACAATGAGGAGGAGGGAAGATGTGGGCAGCATAAGCAGGAGCATCTTCGGCACATGCCAAGCTTCGTAGGGCCTCGCCAGGGCCGCAGAAACAGCAGCAGCGGCCAAAACAGCAGCAGCAGCAGCAGCAGCGGCGGCGGCGGCAGCAGCAGTAGTGGAACAAGGTCACCAGCTTTTTGTGGTTGCTGCGAGGTGTGGCAGCTGTCTGCTTCTGTGGGGCCCATCAGGGGCGAGAGCAGTTCCAGGCTCAAAACGGATTGCGTTTCTGTAGGCATTGCACAACAGAAGCAGCAGCAGCAGCAGCAGCGGCGGCGGCATCGGCGGGTGCAGTGGCGGCAGCAGCGGCAGCGTTCAGAAGCAGCTGACGTGTCAGTTGAGTACCGCTTTCCCTTATCTCCCTCAACTGACGTCCGGAGTGGCTCCACCTCTAACCTCGCATGTGCAAGGGACTCCTTCGGTCTGTCCTGGCAGGGAGGGCTCTTCGCCCTAGACCCTGCTGCTCTCTCCCGCCTCTCCCACACTCTCTCAGCCCTCTCCCCCCTCTTCACGTTCAGTGTGCCGGGACAGGAGGAGTTGAGGAAGGGGAGGAGGAAGGGGAGGAGGAATGGGAGCGGAGCTGAAAGGACAGGGGTGGAGAAGACTGGTTTGAGAGGGCAGGGCGCTCCTGAAATGGCAAGTGCTGCTTCTGCTGCAGCAGCAGAGTCTCGAGGTACCTCCTACATGGAGTGCCTCCAGGTGCTGTGTGCACATGCATGGGTGGAAATGGGTGGAGTGCGGTTGCTGCTGCTGCACCCTGAGGTAGGCAAGGGCGCGTTTCTCGTGCTCCTGAGCGCGTTCGGCTCGTCTGAGGTTGGCCCTTGTGGAGGAGATGATGTGAATGCGACTGGAGTGAAGGGCAGCAGCATGCATGCAGTGAGTTTTGACCTCAAGAGACTGGCAGTGAAGAGCATCAGAGGAGGAAACCACGTACAGCGCAGACGGGAATTCCATAGTCCAGCTGCTTCTATTGCTGCTGCCACTGGCGTGGCTGCTGCTTCTGGTGATTCTACCACCAGTCCAGCTACTGCCGCTGCTGCTCCTGCTCCGTCTTCTGCTGTTCCTCCTCCCGTTGCTCTGGCTGCTTCTGCAGAAGAGGGGGAAGAAGAGAGCGAGAGGAGAGCTAGTCACAGGCATGGGGTAGATATTCGCGGTGAGGGTGATGTGAGGTGTGGTGCAAGGAAGGCTTCTTCTTCAGCCAGAGAGGAAGGTGCGAGTGACAGTGGAGGAGAGGGGCCTTCGAATAGAGGCAAGGAGATGGAAGATGAGATAGGGGATAGTGGTTGTGACGTTGAGGTTAGTCACAGTGAGAATGGTGGTGACAGTGAGGGTGGTGACAGTGAGGGTGGTGATTGGGAGAGTTATATGGATGCAGATAGCAGCATTCTTCCAGGCCTTTCTTCTCGTCTGAGGCTGCAACAGAGAATCGTTCCTGCTATCAATGGTAGCATTGCTGCTAAGGGGCGGAGGAAGTACATTGGTCCAGCTAACAAGTGGTGGGATGCGGTGGAGGGGTTTGTGGATGTGCAGGGAGCTGATGTGGCAGTTACGGTGGCAGAGATTCAGGTGAGAGAAACCAGCACCTCCTTTCCATGATGTGTCTGTCAAGCTCTTGTTTTAGGCGCCGCGACTCAGACATAAACACCTTCTTTCTTTCGAGCACACGTCTGTTTAGGCTATTGAGAAATTCTCACAAGCATATCTGGTAGCACCAAGGTGACTTTTGAGTCGACTCAAAAGTCACTTCGCGACTCAGATAAAGTCAACTTCTTTCCAGCACACGTCTCTTTAGGCTATTTAAAAATTCTCACAAGCATATCTGGTAGCACCAAGTTGCAACAGCTGCAACAGCAGTCCCGATGCACTCACACAAGCTTGAACACAAGCAGTCATATGCACCTAAACCAGCCATCCCCCCTTCCGTGCATTTTTTGAGTCGACTCAAAAACAGTCGCGATGCCCTCACACAAGCTTGAACACAAGCAGTCATATGCACCTGAACCAGTCATCCCCCCTTCCGTGCATTTTTTTAATCGACTCAAAAGTCACCTCGTTTCAAGCAGTTCGTATGCACCCAAACCAGTCATCCTCCCTTACGTGCATTTCCATGCCTCTTTCCACCAGATGCTGCTGTCGCTCCTCTCGTCCGTCTCACCATTGCCAGCAGCAGGAGCAGCCGAAGCACCATCTGCTGAGCCGCTATCCACCTTCCAGCCAACCCGCAATGCTGCTCCCGCTGCTGTTACCACAGGGAGGACTGGTGGTGCGGGCAGAAAGAGTGGTGTCACAGCAGCTGCTGCTGCTGCCGGTGTTGGCTCACTTGTGGATCTCCATCAAGGTAGCCCGTTTCATCATGCGCTAGTAGTTCTTTCGTGCTGTATGAGACCCTTTCCTTTTTCCTTCTGCACTTTGAATGCCGTGGCTTTCGCTCTCTCATCCTCCTCACCCTCTCATCATCCCTGCCTCACACCCCCACCACACCCCAAGCAGGTTCTCTAGTGTCCCTCCGAGACCTTGACACACGCCAATGACTCACAGTCGAAGACTCACCCAGCGTGTTTTGAGACGTCTCAAAACACGCCAATAACTCAGTCGAAGACTCACCCAGCGTGTTTTGAGACGTCTCAAAACACGCCAATAACTCAGTCGAAGACTCACCCAGCGTGTTTTGAGACGTCTCAAAACATGCCAATAACTCAGTCGAAGACTCACCCAGCGTGTTTTGAGACGTCTCAAAACACGCCAATAACTCAGTCGAAGACTCACCCAGCGTGTTTTGAGACGTCTCAAAACACGCCAATAACTCAGTCGAAGACTCACCCAGCCGTGCAGGAATCTGGTTTTGAGGCGCCACAGAACTAGACTTCTTGCTGTACCAGCTTGCCTCTGCTTTAGTTTTGAGACGCCGCAGAACTAGTCCCCCCAACACCCCTACCCAAGCAGGTTCTCTGGTGGCCCTTCGGGATCTCGACACACGCCAATACCTCGCGGTCAAAGACGCACCCAACCTTCCAGAAAGCTTCCGGCTGACGTCTGTGGCACACTACAGTCTCGCGTCGAGCGACCGGGCGGTGTTTCTTGTCCGTTTCCCGGAGAGCCGCGGGTGGCGCGAGAAGCTCAAGCTTCCGGCCTTACCGTTCCTGTCACACAGCTGGGGGAAGCAGCCTAATGAAATGCATGATGGGCAGGAGCAAGAAAGACAGCAAGAGAGAGGGGAAGAGAGGCAGCAAGAGAGGCAGCAGCATGAAGGGATGCATTGGGATGACACACCCTTCTGGAGTATTGCGCGGGATGGAAAGTCGGCCGTTTCCCGCTGGTTCTGCCTTCAGTCTCCTTACACTGCTGATGGTACTTCTGGCTTAGAATTAGGCACAGAGGCAGGGACAAGCACAGGCGCCAGCACAGGCACAGATGGAGGCACGAGCACAGGTGCAGATGCGGACAGAAGCACGGTGATAGGCATGGAAGGTGCTGAGCAGGTTCCTGTTCGCCGCCCGCTGTGCGTGCACTACCAGCCGAACTCGCCCGGCGGGCGCATTGCGGTGCAGAACAGTAATGAGGGGTCGTGGGAGCAGTGGCGGCTGGTGGCAGAGGCAGTGGGAGGTGTGGAGGAGGAGGATGAAAGGGAGGAGGGAGACGAAGGGGAAGAGAAGGAGGCGGAGGAAGAGAGGGAGGAGGAGAGGGTTGGTAATGGTGAGGAGGATGAGGCGGCTGGGAGAGAGGGGGCAGTGGGGGCAGTGGGGGCAGTGGGGGCAGTGGGGGCAGATGGGGAAGTTATTAGCGCTGGTGGTGGGAGAGTGGGAGGGGGAGCAGTAAGGGAGAAATCTGGGACGACGGGTGGAAAACATGGAAGGGGCAGAGGGGATAAGCGGAGGTGGGTGATTCGCATGCAGAACCGCAAGACAGGGTCTGATTTCGCGTTTGTGAGAGGGCTTCCTGTGCTGCTGCCGGGTGGGCAGGGCCATGCGGTGCAGATGCGGGTGCTTGTAACGAGGGGCGAGCTTGAGATGAGACAGGGAGAAGCCTTGCGGAAAAGGCGAGAAGGTCAGGAAGAAGCAGGTGTGGAGGTCAGGCAGGAGGAGGAGGAGCAACAGATGCAGCAGCAGCAGCAGCAGCAGCAGCAGCAGCAGCAGCAGCAGCAGCAGCAGCAGCAGCAGCAGCAGCAGCAGCAGCAGCAGCAGCAGCAGCAGCAGCAGCAGCAGCAGGGGTCGTTTCAATCGTTGGTTCGACACAAGCATGTCACATTCATCCCATCTCTGCGTGTCTCTGTCAGCAATGTCTTTTTCACCATTCTCTTCGAGGAAGAAACCACCAGCAGCAGAAACAGCAGCAGCATGAGGAGAAGCAGGACAAGACCAGCAGCAGCGACACAGGATTCCTCGGGGCGCAGGGAGGTGGGCAGCAGGAGCAGCAGCAGCAGCAGCAGCAGCACAGGGGGGAATCCGAGAGATGGGGAGGAATCCAAAGGCTTTATCTGGGATGGGGTGACGCGCAGCCCGCCAGTGCTGCCACTGATTCGGGTGCATGTGGGGGAGGTGGCATCTGTGGTTCAGCTGGGCTCACACAAGACTCGCCTGTTCGGATCCTGCCGAATCCAAGTGGCCACCTATGATGGCCAGAGGAGCCGATGGTGAGGGCTTAAAGTTGGGGTTTCGGGGTTAGGGGTTGGGGGTTCAGAGCATGTTGACCTTTTATGCTGGAAAAAGCTGGTAGGTAGTCCTTCAATCTCCCCCTCCTCTCTCCCGCTCCCTGCGAAACCCAATCAGGACCAGCCTCCTCACGTCAAGCCCAATGGACTTCTTCTGGCGCTCCCGGACACTTTGTACCCCTTATAAGCCTGGATTGCTGGCTCTTATAAGAGTGCAGCAGGTGCGGGTGGTGGTGGAGGAGGAGTCCCTTGACGCGCTGCTGCTGCTGGTGGGGCTGCTGGGACTGGCAGGGCCGTACACTGTCCGCCACTCACCGATTCTCGCCAACCGGTGCATGGTATGTTTAAAGTAGAAGCCTGAAGTTTTAGGGTTTAGGGTAGGGGTAGGGCTGTGAAGGAGTCTCTGGATGCGCTGCTGCTGCTGGTGGGGGTGCTGGGACTCGCTGGTCCCTACACCATCCACCACTCGCCCATCCTCGCCAAACGATGCATGGGGGTGCTTGGACTCTCTGGGATTCACCAGAATTCACCATTCACCACCATCCACCGGAATTCACTGAAGTACCAATCTCTCACCAATTCTGTCCGCTGTTTCCTCCCTTCCCAATCCCCTCCCTCCGCAATCCCTCCTCTCATGCACCCAGGTGACCAACAGCACGACTCTCCGCCTCGCCTGTTCCTTCTTCAATCACGACTATGAGAGCTCGCCTGCTGCTGCTGGGATTTTGCCTGCTAATATTGGCCGCTCGGGGGCGATACTTACACGGGTCACGGAAGGTCTGGCAGGAGCTGTAGCAGCGACAGCAGCAGGGGGGAGCGGGGGAGGAGGGGGCGCTTCTGAGGCAGTGATTGGGTGCAGAGGCACAGGGACGTTTCTTGTGCGGTGAGTGTGAAGGGAGTTTGAGCGGCAGAGCTGAAACTCCCTCAATCTCCCTTGTATGAAGAGGGTTTGATTTGAACTTGAGCTGGGCTGTCTTGGGGGTTTGGCGTAGCGGGTCGCATCGGTTGGGTGTGGTGTTGCCGTGGCACCCTCACATGGTTTCCTTCCTGCCACCCCCACCTTTTCCCTTGCATGTTTCCACAGTCCCTGACAACTCCTCTTTACCGTTCTGTGCCATTGCCATTCCTCCTCCTGCAGGCATTTCTTATCCCGCCGGAATCTCTCCAACGCCCGCGAGTCGTCTCTCGCTTTCCTGCGCCTCCTGCCACCACCGCTGCCCAAGACACAGCACCGCACCGAACAGCAACGGCAGCAGCAGCAGCAGAAAGGGCAGAAGCAGAAGGGGAAGCAGCAAGAGGGGCTGTCACAGGACGGGAAGCAGCAGGGGCAGCAGGAGGCGGCAGAAGCAGAGCAGGGGTGGGTGCTGCCTGTTTCCATCTCCATCGCCAGAGAGGGCTCTCTGGCTGTCCGCACACGCCTGCTCCAAGGTCAGTCCGCCTCTTGGAATTCGCATAGAGCTTAATAGCACCATTGGTCAGGCCGGATCTCAGCCCCATCCGGTGGTCATCCTCGTTGCGCACTTCTCCTATTACATCGGCAAGCTGCTGAGTCTCCTTAGTAACCGGCCAACCAACCGCTGCTTTGCTGAGGCATTTGATCGTCTCCTTTTCCTCCTGTTCTCCGTGTGCAGGATTGGGTCAAAGTCAAACAGCCGCTGCCTCGCTGCCAGGTCCAATGGTGGTGCTGCACGTGTCCAAGAGAACACCAGAGGGCGTGCGCCTCTCCATCTCGCCCTTCCTCTCTGTCCGCAACAACACTGGCTTCCCCCTGCAAGTCTGCCTGCGCCGCCGCCCTGCTCCCTCTGGAGGAGCACCTGCCGCGGGAGGGGCAGCAGCCCCTCCCATTGGAGGGGAAGCTGCAGCTCCCGGTGGTGCTGCTGCTGCTGCTGCAGGAGAAGCAGCAGGAGGGGAAGCAGTGGTGGAGGGGGTGGGGCAAGTAGAGGTGGCAGCGGCAAAGCAGGATGAAGCGGGGGCAAGGCAGCAGGGGGGGATGGAGGTAGTGGAGCAGTTGCAGCAGGGGCAGGCTTTGGACGATGCTGCTCTCTGCTTCCGTTTTGCTGCTTCTGCTGGCGAGCAGCGCCGCCTCGTCAATGACCTTGCTGCCGGTACGACCTTGGTGGGCACTTTTGAGACGTCTCAAAAGTCGACCTTGGTGGGCACTTGGATTTTTTTCTTTTCACTGTCCTGCCCATTTTGTCGTTGTAACTATCAACATTGGTCTGCTCTCTAATCTCACATAATCCTCCATGCCTACCCATTTGTTATGTCCAGGCAATTTCCTGCTGTCCTTTCGGCCACCTGCCTCAACAACCACGCCTCTCGGCTACGGGTCTCCTGCCAAAAGCACTGCCGCCATGGGTTGGACTTGCTCCCAGCAGCAGCAGGAGACTCAGCAGGAGCAACAGCAGGAGCAACAGCAGCAGAAGCAGCAGCAACCACAGGAGCGGGGGCAGGAGCAGCTGTGCTTTGATTGGTCGGAGGAGATCTCGGGATCTCAGGCAGTAAGAGACAAGAGCTGGCTGGACGGCATACAGCGGCAGATGAAGACAAAAATGGGCCGTATGCTGCAGATCAGCCAGATGCTGCATCTGAGCGGTGCGCTCAATTCGTCCTTTTCCACACTCACTTGCCTCCCAAAAATGTCTTCTGCTACCATTTACAGCAACCATGCCAAGCCTGGAGTTTCGGGGGCTTCCAGGCCTGAAGGACAGGCTTGGGAAAGGGCTGGTCCAGAAGGATCGGGAGATGACACAGGTTCTGCAGTCGGGGCTGAGGTTCGGCATTTTCTGGTGAAGGTGGGAACTGAGGAGGTTCAACTGGGGGCGTTGAGAGAAGGGCAGGTGGTTAGCGACATGCGAGGGGGTGTGAGGAGAGGGGAGGTGGGGGGGAGTGAGAGGGAGGGGGGAGAGGGGAGGGGGGTGGCGTGGGTGCGGCCGATGCAGGTAGAGGTGCTGCCCACTGCTCGAGTGCGCTGCTGGTTGCCGTTTGATCTAGTGGTCTGTATCTCACCTACTAAGAGGGACGCCTTGGCTGCTGCTGCAGCTTTTTCTGCTGCTGCTGCTAATGGCGCTGCTAGTGGTGGTAGCGCTGCCACTGCCAGTGCCAGTGCCGCTGCTGCTGCTGCTGTGCCTGCGGCTGATGCATCCGTTCTTCACATCCCTGCCGCCTCTTCTGCCTGGCTCTCTCTCTTCGCTGACCCGTCCTGGTGCTACCTTGCCCTCCTCCACACCTCCGATCCATTATCTGTGAAACCACCTGAAGAATCTGACCGTACGGATTTAGTCAGCATCGGTGTGACTGCACCAAGTGACACGTGGGGCAGCACGTGGACGACTTTTGAGGCGCCTCAAAATTCGCGCAGCACCATCAGTGTGGCTGCAGCAAGTAACACGTGTGGCAGCAAGTGGAGCAGTGCCCCTGTCCACGTTCCCTGTGCTGTTAACATGCTGGCGCTGCTGGCCCATGACGTGCTGCCACCTGTCAAGGGCGCAGTGGCTCTTGCCCACCTGGGGGGATTGCCGTCTGCTGGTGGGAACGAGGTTCAGGTGAAACTGCAGCAGGTGGATTCTGAAGAGAGGCAGGAGCAGCAGCAGCAGGTGAATCCTCAGGAGCAGCGGCAGCAGCAGCAGCAGCAGCAGCAGAAGGCAGAGAGGCGTGGTGTGTCATTGAGGGGGAGGAGTACTCCTCACACGTTCAGCTGCGGACAGCTCCTCACACGTGAGATGGCTGTACAGCTGCGGACTCGATACAGCGACAGGGATGCTGTGCCTGAGGTGAGCGTGAGAAACGGTGAGCGTGGGCGACACGGTGATACATACACATACCCCTGGCACACCGTTTCCCTTCTCTATGGCTGCAAGCCTGTTGACTCCATCCTTTTTCTTGACTGCAGCCCCTTTTTCCTCATCTGCATTCCCTTCCCATGCAGTTTGAGATCTTCCCCGCATGGACCATCCGCAATGCCACTGACACGCCATTGCAGTTCTCCTTGGCAGCGATCTCACACTGCCCCCGATCCATACGCAAACCTCGCAATTCCCTCGTCTCCCCTCCTCCCTCCACCTGCTCTCCTGCAGTTTGAGATCTTCCCCGCATGGACCATCCGCCACTGACACGCCATTGCAGTTCTCCTTGGCAGCGATCTCACACTGCCCCCGATCCATACGCAAACCTCGCAATTCCCTCGTCTCCCCTCCTCCCTCCACCTGCTCTCCTGCAGTTTGAGATCTTCCCCGCATGGACCATCCGCCACTGACACGCCATTGCAGTTCTCCTTGGCAGCAATCTCACACTGCCCCCGATCCATACGCAAACCTCGCAATTCCCTCGTCTCCCCTCCTCCCTCCACCTGCTCTCCACAGTTTGAGATCTTCCCCACATGGACCATCCGCAATGCCACCAACACACCGCCGCTCTGCTCCTTTTCTCACTCTCCCCCTCCCCTCTCCTACTCACCTGCTCTTCTGCAGTTTGAGATCTTCCCTGCATGGACCATCCGTAACGCCACTGACACACCACTGCTCTGCTCCAGTGCTGGAAACCCACTGGAATCATCCTGGGTGCCAGATGGCAGGGGGAAGAGAGGGAGCCGGTCGCAGCAGCAGTCACAGACCTCTTCACCGTACTCCACCGCATCACTTCTTCTGAATCCCAGCACTGCCAAGCCGTGGCTTGCTGTGTGAGTGCATGTTGATTGTTCGCTCCCTTGTTCACCTTCAGATGCGCTGCTCCTTCGCTCCCTTGCTGCTCTCCTCCTTTTCTCCTCTCCTCTTTTGCTCCTCTGCATTTGTGTTTAGTCTCGTTCTTCCGTGCTCTGCAAGCGCCACTGCTGTTGTTGTAGAGTGCAATGCAACATGGCAACAAACAGCAGGCCAGGCCGTGAACCACTCTCTTTTTCCCTCTGCCTACCCTCCTGGTTTCTCCTCTTGCAGAGGCATGTCGGTCTACATTTCCATTGCACAGGCACAGGAGGATACAAGAAGAGAGGAACAGCGGTATCTGAGGTCGTTTTTGAGGCGCCTCAAAAACGACCTCAATGCACAGGAGGGTACAAGAAGAGAGTCACAGGGGTATCTGAGAGGCAGCAACTGGGAGAGGGGAAGCAGTAGTGTTACAGGTAGAGGGGCCACCATTGACCTCTCCTCCATCTGCCGAACCACAGAGATTCAGCTGGTGCAGTATGTGCCCGTTATAAGGGACAGGGACGCTACTGTAGGAGAACAGGAGATGTCTGTAAGGGGTACAAGAAGAAGAGCTCAGGAGCAGCAGAGGGGAAGGGAGAGGCCGCGGCTAGAGACCGTGGTGGAGGGTGGGGAGGAAGGAGAGGAAGGGGAGGAAAGGGACGAAAGGGAAGAAAGGGAAGAAGGAGAAAGAGGGCATGTTCAGGGGGGTGTCACTGCTGCTACTGCTGAGGCTACTGCTGAGGCAGCCTGTGATTGGTCGCTGCGCTGCTTCCAGTTTGCCGTGCGCCTGCGCCTGTCAGCGAATGGCAGCCCAACACGTGTGGCGGAGATCTGCCCGAGATATGTTGTGCGCAACTGCTTCCCCGTGCCGCTGCTCGTTTGCCAGGAAGGGCTCGAGGTGGGTTTGGCCGGTGTCGAGGGCAGGGATGTTTTGGGTCTCTTCTACCTCCTGCGCCTGTCAGCAAGCAGCAGTCTATCTCGCCTCGCCTGGCTGAGATCTGCGCAAAAATCTTCGTGCGCAGCCGCTTCCCTATGTAGAAAATGGCTTTGTTGAAAATGGTTTTGTTCTCTTATCCTCTTTCTAATATCTGGTATGTGCCTGCCTTCCCCCTTCCATGCCCAATGAATGGCAGTATTTCCCTGAGCTCTGGACCACCATACAACCAGGGGAATCTGCACCCATCCATGCCCAATCACCATCGCACATCTGGTCCTCTCGCTCCTCCCTCGCCCTCTCCTCCTCCTCCTCCCCCTACTCTCCTCCAATTTCTTCCTCCCGCGATTCTCTGCTGGAAGAGGGCGGCATCATTCGTCCTTTCCTGCGTTTCCGCCCGCTAGACTTTTCTGATTCGTTCTCGCCTGCTCCATCTCCTCGAGGCCAATCACAGCCTGCCACGTGGCACTGGTCTGGGCCATTCGGGGCGGCATCTCTCGGCTCGTTCTGCCTCAAGATGCGCTCTCACACCAACAGCGGCAACAGCGACAGTTCCAGTCACCCACTAGGTGGAACCTTCCACGAAGCACCCCCATCCCCATACCCATCATCCCCATCATCACAATTACCATCACCATCCGCTGCAGCAGCAGCATCTTTCCACCGCCAGCTGTCAATGTCAGTTGTAGCGGCAGGAGGCGTGCGCGTGCTACAGCCGGTGCTGTTCGCCGTTGCTGACGTGGCAGAGGGAGGAGGCGGGGGAGGAACCACGGGAGGCCCAGCAGAAGGAGCATCTGATTTGAGGTTGAACACATCAGCAGAGCAAGCAGAGGAGGCAGGGGGAATGGGAATGGGGCCTAGCGATGGTTTAGTTGCCGATGCAGCAGGGAAGAATGAACCCTCGGCAACATCACCATCAGCATCAGCAGCAGGGGCGGCGGTGGGCGGCACGTGGGTGGCGGAGATTCGTCCAGTGGACGGCATGAGGGAAGCGCCGTACCGCATTGAGAACACTCTCCTGGGATCAGCGGTCTCTGTCACACAGAAGGTGGGTGGGCGGGCAGGTCTGGGCAGGTCTGTAGCCATTGCAAAAAAAAAAAAAAAAAAAAACAAAAAAACAAAAAAAAAAAAGCGGAGGAGGTGAGTAGCAGAAGGCCGGGCAGTAGTATTGAGTGGTGCGAATTGCGCGATTGGAAGGACCATGTGTGTGACTATATGCTATGACACTCTACTGAATGTGACTGCATGCATGTTGCATGTGTGCAGGGTTCAGAGGGGTGGGAGGTGGTGGAAGCAGGTGAATCGGTTCCTTTCACCTGGGAAGACTGGCGCTTACCCAAGAGACTGCTGCTCACAGCTCCAGGTGCGTCATTATTCAACTCAAACTCCACCTGACACTGGGTTCCGTTGTTGGCCCATCTGACATTGGTTTGTTGTCTTTTGCAAATCGCAGCTGGTGTTGAAATCCACCTGACATTGAGTTCCGTTGTGCTCCTGAATTGCGTTTCCCCCATTCATTCCCACTTTCCCCCTCCCTCGTTCCAGGCTGCACGCCCCAGCAGGAGATGAGTCCCGACAAGGTCAAGCCGTGGCGCCGCCTGCGCCTCTCCCAGTCCGCCTTCTCCTCCCTGCTGCCCTTCCACCTGCCCTTTCACCTGCGCCAGTGGAAGGGGGAGGGAGAGGAGGCGGAGGAGGAGGGGGAGGAAGAGGATTTTGATGACGATGCTTACAAGTATGAGGACGAGGACGAGGAGGAGGAGCAAGAGGAGGGAGAAGGTGTTGGGGAGGGCGCAACTGAGGAAGGTAGAACCGTTGATGGAAGCAGGGGAAGGGGCAGAGGCAGAGGCAGGGGCAAGGGTAGGGGTAGAGGCAGCATGAGTGCAGTAGGTGCTTTGGCAAGGCAGCAGGCAGCACGGCAGGAGGCAGCACAGCAGCAGGTGGTGGGAGTGGAGGTGTATGCAGATGGGCCGATACGGGTGGTGCGTGTGTGCACGAGGGAGGGAGCCAAGGACAGGGAGGGGTCTGGCAGAAAGGGTGGTGCTGCTACTGGGGGGGCTGGTGTGAGCAGTGGTGCTACAAGCGGAAGTGCGGCGGTTTTGACTGGTGGTGGGACGGAAGGGGGCGGCAGGGAGGCAGGGGATGTGAGGGAGATGGAGGGGATGGTGGAGGTGGAAGGGGTTGAGATCAAGCTTCTGCAGGTGAGCTCACTGCACCACGTGATTGTTTTTTTGTACTTGGGAGTTCCCAAAAAGGAAACAAGAAGGCGGCAGGGAGGCAGGGGATGTGAGGGAAATGGAAGGGATGGTGGAGGTGGAAGGGGTTGATATCAAGCTGCTGCAGGTGAGTGCCCGTCACGTCACCATGTGATTCCACCATACCATGTTGTCGGTTGTTGTTTTATGTATATACACTTAGCTTTTGAGTCGACTCAAACGGTGAGCTCCCCTCACTTTGCTTTTGAGTCGACTCAAACGGTGAGCTCCCCTCACTTTGCTTTTGAGTCAACTCAAACGGTGAGCTCCCCTCACTTTGCTTCTGAGTCGACTCAAACGGTGCGCCCCCCCCACTTTGCTTTTGAGTCGTCTCAAACGGTGAGCTCCCCTCACCTCACCGTGCCTTTACCCTGACAATTCTATTCACACATGTGTATCTGTAACTTGTCAGTGACTCTTTTTCACCCTTCGCATCTGTCCTTTCCTTGCATCCGTGCCACCAGTCTGGGGCCTCCTTGGATGTGAATGCAAAGGAGGTGGCAACACCCACAGGGAGGGGTCGAGAGAGGAGACAAGGGAAGGAGCCGGAGGGAGAGGACGGGAGAGGGGAAGAGGAGGAGAGGGAGGAGGAGAGGGAGGAAGAAGAGGAGGAGAGGGAGGAAGAGATGGATCGCCGCGTGTTGCTACACGGGCAGGCGGACGGCCTGTGGGCGTCCTTGGCTCTTTCTGTTAAAGACGTGGCTCTTGAGGCTGTGCTGTGTGTGAGTGGATAGGAGACGCCTTTCATTCGCCCTTCAGTTCCCATTGGGAATTGAAAAGGGCAATGCCCTTCCGTTCTTTGCCCATGCTGTTCTTGCTGTCTGCTCATGCCCATGCATATGCCGATGCTGATGCCAATGCCAAGACCCATGCCCATGCCCATACCCACTTCCATGCCCAATCCAATCCCCATGCCCATCCCCATGCCCATGCCCATGCCCATGCCCATGCCCATGCCCATGCCCATGCCCATGCCCATGCCCATGCCCATTCCCATCCTAAAAACAGCATCCACGCCCTCATCCACTCGTCAGCTGGTGAATGCTAAACATTTACATCTGCCCAGCTTCCGTATCTCGTTTTCTCGTTAGCATCCAGAACCCCCCCCTCCCTTCCCCCCCCCCCCCCCCCCCCCCACCACCTTCCACCACCTCCCCGCTGCTTCCCCTCCCCCTCCCTCTCCCTCTCCTTCCCCGCTTCCACCACACAGAATGCAGGTATTGACTCTCGCTCCCCTTCCCTCAAGCCCCCACCGCTCCCCATCTCTCTCAGCCACTCCTCCTCCAGCACCACCGCACAGCACCCCATCCTCTCCTCAGCTGTGGTTCTTCGCTCCCTCAACCCCTCTGCCGCCATGGCTGCCACCAGAACCATGATAGGACACACGTTGAGGGATTGGAGGGTCGGGAGGGAGGGTGTGGGAGGGGCGGGAGGAGGGAGAGGGGTAGGAGGAGGGAGAGGGGGGGGAGGAGGGGAGGGTGCTCCACTGTGTTCGATGGCAGTGGTGGTGAATCGGCTTGCTTCCCGCCCACAGCACATCCGCTCTGTATCATTCCTGCTGCAGGTGCGTCTAGAATGCGTTTGAGGTGCCTCAGAAGGAAGAGGAGGGGAGGGGGTGTCGTTGTTTTCAATGGCAGTGGTGGTCAATAGGCTTGCTTCCCGCCCACAGCACATCCGCTCCGCATCCTTCCTGCTGCAGGTGTGCTGAGGCAGGATTGATTCTTGTGTAGACTTGAAGAGCAATGCTGGTTTATTTGACTCGTCTGGGAGATTGAATTGATTCCTGGCCGCAGCACATCCGGTCGGCCGCAGCACATCCGGTCGGCCACAGCACATCCGGTCGGCCGCAGCACATCCGGTCTGCTGCGTGCTTCTTGCTGCAGATGTGTTCAGTCAGATCGCTTGGTGAGGTGGTTGAGCAGCGCAGCACCAAAGTAAGTTTGAGGATGCGATGAGGTGGTGCCTCCTCGCATCCTCGCAGCAGCACAAAAGGCACAAAGGGTTTGAGAGAATCCGGATGTGTTGCGGCCAGAGAATCTGCCTTTGTGCTGCTGCGAGGATGCGATGCTGTTGACGCCTTTTGGTGAGCCCATCCCACCCAACCCAACCTCGCCCCATTCCATCCCATCCTGCCCCACGACACCAGCCGGTGGAGGTGAATATAGATGAGAGCACACTGCTGCGCCTCGTGCCCTTCTACCGCAGCAAGGATCCCAGCGTGCCCGTGCGCGACTGGAGCATCACGCCCGTCTACATCGAATACCTCGAGATCCACCCCATTAAGGTGAGTGTATAAGAAAGCATAGAAGGAATGATTTTTAACTGGAGCACTGCCTGGCGTGCCCGCGAGACTGGAGCATCACGCCCGTCTACATTGAATACCTCGAGATCCACCCCATTAAGGTGAGTGTATAAGAAAGCATAGAAGGAATGATTTTTAACTGGAGCACTGCCTGGCGTGCCCGCGAGACTGGAGCATCACGCCCGTCTACATTGAATACCTCGAGATCCACCCCATTAAGGTGAGTGTATAAGAAAGCGTAGAAGGAATGATTTTTAACTGGAGCACTGCCTGGCGTGCCCGCGAGACTGGAGCATCACGCCCGTCTACATTGAATACCTCGAGATCCACCCCATTAAGGTGAGTGTATAAGAAAGCGTAGAAGGAATGATTTTTAACTGGAGCACTGCCTGGCGTGCCTGCGAGACTGGAGCATCACGCCCGTCTACATCGAATACCTCGAGATCCACCCCATTAAGGTGGGCTCATATGTGATATATGATGGGGATTTTGGGTGACTTATGAGCAGACTCAAAGTCAACCGGCAGCAGCCGCTCCATGTGCCCATCCGCGTAGAGGGCGTTGAAGTTGTCCCCGTCATATGCGATAGTTGAAGGTGCGCTCATAAAGTAGAGTGAAAGAATAATGCTGGCATCAAGCACACCTTGCAACTAATGCTCCCGTTCATCTCCGTTATTGCTCATCCCCCAATTCCCCCGTTCGCATCAGGTGGTGGCGAGTTTCCTCCCCAGTGCACCGGGTGCCATTGACTATTCGTCCGCACAGGAGGCGCTGAGGGGGATTCTGCACTCGGTGATTCAAGTGCCGGCAGTGCAGCACACGCCCATCCACCTGCACGGGCTGCTGCTCACGCACGCTCTAACATCCTCCAAACAGATGGTCGCTAAGCTGACGCGACACTACTCGTGGTGAGTCTTGCTGCCTTGTAGAAATCATGCTTTACTGGTTGTGATCCAAGTGCCGGCAGTGCAGCGCACACCCATCCACCTGCACGGGCCGCTGTTGACACATGCGTTGACATCCTCCAAGCAGATGGTTGCTAAGCTGACCCAACACTACTCTTGATGAGTCCCTCGCTGATTTGTAGTATTGTCTCCCTGTTTTATGTACTCACTGCGCGATATTTGAGAATTCTCAAAATTCGCTCACAAGGGCTGATTGGTAGTATAGTATCGTCTCCCAGTTGTACATACTCACCGCTCACTTTTGAGTCGACTCAAAGGTCACCTCTTATAGTATCGTCTCCCAGTTGTACATACCCACCGCTTACTCATCCACCTTCACAGTCTGCTGCTGCTCACACACACACACACACACACGCCCTCGGTATGACCTCATCGCACATGGTGATAGCCTTCCAAGGCACATAAGCCCTCATATATCATCTCAGCATCCTTCAGGCTCGCCCTGAGGGCAGTGTACATAGCCCTCAGTGTACATAGCCCTCAGTAAGGGGTCTGCCCTTACTCGCATAGCCCTTCACAGTTCTCTTTGATAGCTCCCCTTCTCCTGTTCTTCCCCCCTTTCCCCCTTTCCTCCGCCACTACCCTCCTCCAATCCACGCAGGTACGCCCTGAGGGCGGTGTACATAGCGCGTGGTCTGCCCCTGCTGCCACAGCCCTTCACGGCTCTGTTTGATGACTCCGCCTCGTCAGCTCTAGATGCTTTCTTTGACCCCTCACAGGGCCACATCGCCCTCGCCACCGCCACCACCAGAGGTATGGTGAATCTGGTCTGGACTACGGATGGTGACCTTGGTGTCGTATAGATGTACAGACGGGCGTGTATTGAGATGTTTCAAAATCTGGCGCGGTACAGACAGACGCCAGCAAAGCCCTCCATTGCGCTTGAGTTTTGACAACACTAAAAAATGGGCTCTTCAAATCCTTGTGCACGCGCGTCAAGAGCGTGTGACTTCGGGGTGTATCAGCAAAGCCCTGCAAGCAGGGCTTTGCTGATACGCCCCGCCTGCTGGATATCGACTTCGTGTCACATTGTTCAAGTCCTTGTGTGAGGGGCTTGTGCCCCTTCACAACCATTATCCATCCATCCCCCTCACATCCATCCAACCCCCTCACATTCATCCATCCCCCTTACAGGAATATTTGATATTCTCCGCAAGGTGGTGAGGAGGCGAGATGCAGGTGGTGGTGGCAGCGCGTTTGGCATCTCACCCACGCTCTTCCTGGGAGACGTGGAATCCACTGTGAGTACAGTACAGCACTTGAAGGCTTGTAGCGACTACAGCATTCTGTCTACAGCGGATACAGCACAGCATTACCTTTGCATATCAGATTTGCTCGTTTGGCATCTCACCCACGCTCTTCCCGGGGGATGTGGACATGAGGTCGTTTTTGAGGCGCCTCAAAAACGACCTCTTCCCGAGGGATGTGGACATGGGACCGACCTCCTTGTGAGCCCAAGACATGATATTGGATATTTCAGGTGCCGGCCTAGACATGATATTGGATCATCCTTTCTTTTAAGCACCAACCCCCTCGTGTTTTTTTTTGGGGGGCCTTTGTCCCCTGTGCTTGTCGTTGTTGTTTTTCCTTTCTCTTGCCTCTTGTCATTGCCGCCATTCCCCTTCCCGTCAGGTGCGGGAGGCGGGCACAGGAGTGGTGCATGCAATGGTATCCGAACTCTCGGACTCCATGATGAGAGGGGTGGAGAGTGGTGGCCTGCCAGGGCTGGTGAGTCCGTGTGTGTGTGCAGTCTCATAACTCCAGGCAACCACGTGTGAGTGCGTGTGTGTGTGCAGTCTCATAACACATGCCCTTTCACGTGGTTGCCTGGAGCGGTATCAGATCAGAGCTGTCAGATTCCATGTCAGCTGATTCATCCATGGCTGACTTTTTATCAAGCCATCCTCTGCATCGCCATGGAACCACGCACCATGCTCGCACCCCTGTTCCACACCTGTTACAAAATGCCTTCTCATTCCATCCCCTCGTCCCATCCCACACACCATCAGGCCAAGGGCTTTCAGCGAGTCATTCTCCGAATCGCCATGGAGCCAGATACTATGCTCGCTCCGCTCCTCTCCTCCACCCCTCCGCTGCTTTTTAACGCCCTGACAAATCTCTTCTCATTCTATGCCCCCTCCCATCCCCACCCCCTCCCATCCCCACCCCATCCCATCCATCAGGCTAAGGGCTTTCACCGTGCCATCCTCCGAATCGCCATGGAGCCAGACACCATGCTCGCTCCCCTCCTCCATCCCTTCGCCCCCGGCTTCACTGCCGCGCTCTCTTCTGGCTCCTCCTCCTCGTCCACCCGCCGCCGCTTCCTCTCCACCACCCGCATCCGCCTGCGCACCAGCCTGGGCCTGCACGAGGTAATGTCTAGGCTAGGGTTCAGGCTTTCAGGTTCAGAGGTTAGGGTTCCTCAATCCCCACTTTCTCGTCCTGCTTCTCATCCACTCGCCGTCGCTTCCTCTCCACCACTTGCAACCGCCTGCGCGCCAGCTGGGGTTGTACAAGGTACGTTCTGCGGCAGAGTACTTATGCATGACTTCTGCATAAGTGCAGGCTTTTTACTTAGAGCTCACGGTTGCACAACTCCCTCTTTCCTCTTTTTCATCGCACTAAATCGCACTTAACCGTACCTTAACCATACCTCTTTCAACACACCAGGCATACGTGGAGGGCTATCTGCAGGCCATGCTGGGCAATCTGTATCGCCCGCCCTTGCCATGCCTCTTAATCGCGACTCAAAGCACACCTCTTACTGAACCCCTTTCCACACACCAGGCATACGTGGAGGGTTATCTGCAAGCCATGTTGGATACTCTGTATCGCCAGCCGTACGTCACTGTCAAGATCGCCAACGACACGGTACGCACGCCGATTTCACATGCCTCTGATGCTTCAAGATGGAAGCTTTCCTTAATGCTCCTGAAGACGAAAGGAGAGGAAGAAGCTACCACACAACACGTCCCTCACCAAACCACAAAATGGGATGGCCATTTCTGGTTCCGTCCGTCCCCGTCCCTCTTCGTTCCACTTCCCTTCCCCCTTCTCTCTCCAGGTCAACAACTTGCCCCTAACAACTCTCCCTCCCCATCTCCCTTCTCCCTCCCCATCCCTTCTCTTCCCGCTTCCCCTTTCCCTCCTCTCTCCAGGTCGTGCTGAAGAACCTACCCCCCAACACATCCCTCACCAATGAGATGGTGACATGTGTCACGGATTTCTTGGTCACAGAAGGCCTGTTGGAGCCTGAGAGGGGAGGAAGCAGGGATGGGAGGAGAGGAGGAGGAGGAGAGGGCTGGATGGGAATGACTGCTGGTGGCCCCGCTGCTGCTGCTGGTCGCATTGGTGGTAGTGCCGGTGGGGCAGTGGAGGTGTCTGCCTTCCGGTCGCTGCGACGCATTCATGGGGAGCAGATGGTGAGTGCTGTGCGAATGACGAGATGGGTGGGTGATGGTAAGTACGCACACGTGTGATGATGCAATGTGTCACGATCTCATCACAGGACTTCCTGGCCACAGGTTTGAAGGAGCTTGTCAGACTTGGGTAGCTGTGACACACTTTCTGAAGGTCGTCGTTGAGGGGGCCATTTTCAGGTGCAATCTCTATAGTACAGAAAATGTGTTCAGGTGCGATCCCAATCTGTTACGGCACTGTTGCGGCACTGTACACACGTGCCGCAACAGTACCTTATGCAGACTCGCCACGCACATCTTGTTCAGCTGACGGATTGTCTCTGACACATCCTGACGGAAGTCAAACATACAGCATGGCCAGACCAAACTACCCGAAGCTGTTAAGGCCACCCGAAAAAAACAAAAAAAAAAACCCTAGAGAACCTGGAAGCAGTTTCGGGAGGGATCAACCCTAAACACCGGAACCCATCTGGTGTTTAGGGTTGATGCCTCCCGATTCGATTGCGTCCCGATTGGGTTTTATTTTTTTGTCACGAAAACCTTACGGAGGCATCAACCCTTAAAACCAGGGGGTTCACGTGTTTAGGGTTGATCTCCCAAAAATGCGTCCAGGGTCACTAAAGCGTTTAAGTTTTATAATTTCAGGGTATGTCTTAGCAATTCCTGGTAGCCTCGGTGAACAAAGCGTGTGTGGCGCATTAATTTCCCATCAATTTCCCTCAGCCAGTACAGATTTGAGTGGCGTATCTTTTCAAGGCTCTGTTCCGGCCCGCGTGTACAGTACGCAACAGAGACTTGGAAAGATGCGCCGGGATCACACCTGAACACATTTCTCCAATTGTAGAGATTGCACCTGAAAATGGCCCTCGTTGAGGGCTAGTGAGCGAGCGCACGGTTGCATGACTGCTGACGTGGAAATGAAGCAGCGATTGGGAAACTAGCTGCAGAACAGCCCACACAGTGACGGAATCACAGTTCTGATAGAAAAGAACCAGTGATCTCCTGTTTGTACCCTGCTGTTCATCCTTCCAAACAGGCCTATTAGCTCAGCTGGTTAGAGCGTCGTGCTAATAACGCGAAGGTCACAGGTTCGAGACCTGTATGGGCCAACGTTTTCCTCTGATTGCCTGCTCTTTGCACTGGGGTGCCCCATGATACAATATGTGCAAGAGTGGCAGTGTGGGTAATAGCGTCGTGGACATGGAATGGGCAGTCAGTATGGGTAAACCCTGTATCACCATGCTTGCCCACCTGTTTGTCTCCCCATCCAATGCTCTTCTCTTCTCCCTACCCCAGGGTCCCCACAATGCATGGGTGGCAGTGTGTGGCCTCTGCTAGAGCAGCTAGCGATCACTCTTCTCATCCGCACACCCCTTTTCCTGCCCTACTTCACCCTGTCCCAGGGGCCCCACAACGTGCGCCCCTCTCTTCCCTCCGCCCCCCCTCTCTTCCCTCCGCCCCCCCTCTCTTCCCTCCGCCCCCCCTCTCTTCCCTCCGCCCCCCCTCTCTTCCCTCCGCCCCCCCTCTCTTCCCTCCGCCCCCCCTCTCTTCCCTCCGCCCCCCCTCTCTTCCCTCCGCCCCCCCTCTCTTCCCTCCGCCCCCCCTCTCTTCCCTCCGCCCCCCCTCTCTTCCCTCCGCCCCCCCTCTCTTCCCTCCGCCCCCCCTCTCTTCCCTCCTTCCCTTCTCTGCTCATCTGTCTCAGGGTCCCCACAACATACGGGTGGCAGTGTGGGAGCAGCTAAAGCAGCTCGCAGTCACCCTCACCTCCGCATGTCCACTCCCATTTCCATTTATTCCCATTGATCCTCTATATTTCCGCCCTTTGTCTCCCTATCCCAGGGTCCCCACAACGCACGGGTGGCAGTGTGGGCGCTGCTAGAGCAGCTAGCAGTCACGCTTCTCATCCGCTGTAACTCGCATACACCAGACTTGGGTAGCAGGTACTATGCTTATCCAAGTCCCATTGCCCACTCCTGCCCTTTCTCTCCCCATCCAGGGTCCCCACAACGCACGGGTGGCGGTGTGGGCGCTGCTAGAGCAGCTAGCAGTCACGCTTCTCATCCGCACGCTCCGACACCAGACTGCCAGGTGGCTCCGCGTGAAGCCGCCACCTGGCACTCAAGCAGACGAGCGACAGGCAGCAGCAGCTGCTGCTGCTGTTACTCCTGCTACTCCTGCTAGAGAGCGTCAGGGAGAGAGGCAAGGAGAAGGAGAGGGAGAGGCACATCGTGGGGCGGTCGGTGCAGTGGGTGGGAGGGCAGGGGGGAGGGTGCGGGCGGCAGTGAGTCATGTGGTGGTGACTAGTGTTGTGGCATATGTGGATGGCCGGCTGTGTCGTCACATCCCCAATGCGTTTCTCAGGCGGGTTGTCAGCGGTTTCCTGCTCAGCTTTGTGGACCTCTGATCTGACCCATGCATGCCTTTCTGCGAATTCGCACATGGGCCTTGCACGTTCTTCGGTCAAGTTGTGAGCTCAGCCACGTTGTGTGTTTTCCTGCTCACTGCTCAGCTTAGACGACCGGCCCAGCCAGTTCATGGTTGTGTGTCCTGTGTCGAGTTGACTTTTGAGTCGATTCAAAAGTCAAGTTGTGAGCTCAGCCACATTGTGCGTATTCCTGCTCACTGCTCTGCTCAGCTTAGAGGACCGGCCCAGCCACTCCATGGGTGTGTGTCCTGTGTCGAGTTCCAGCCTTCGTGTATTTCTCCATCCACTGGAATCAAAGAGCTGATGTTTCGTAAATCAAGAGTTTCACGCACAATGTTTTTGGGGCGCCTCAAAGGTCATCCACTGAAATAAGTGATTAAGCCAAAAGCTGTGTACCAGCTCTGATCAGACACACGATTGGGCACTTTGTCTGGGTTTGCGATGGGACACCTGGGGCTCATACCACAGGACCTGGGTGAGAGTGACGCATACAGTACACTTCCATTACACCACTGCATTACATAATTGCCTTACATTACACTTGAATTACACAAATGCAGCAAGGAGCTTTTTACACACCCGTGGACAACATGAAACTCCATTACACTTGCTGTAGGACACAACGGAACACAGCCTACTCAACAACCCCTGAGCTGTGAAGGCTCTCAGAAGACCTTAGGAAGTGGCGGATCAAGCCTGGCTTTAAGCGGCGACCTTAGGAAGCTTCTCTCAGCTTCAGCCTTCAAAACACCCCCAAGATTAGAGTACAAGCGAGGCCCAGGAGAGAGCTGATCAGCAGTTGCCACCTGCCTGAGCTAGCTGTCGGTCCTGCTGCTGCTTTTGTTGCGCTTTGCCCTGTAGGGTTGGCCGAACCACCGCTAGCAGCAGCAACACCAGAACCAGCACCAGCAGCACCGGCAGCACCGGCACCAGCAGCACCGGCACCTGCACCACCAGCACCAAAACCAGCAGTGCCGTTGCCAGTTGTTGAGTCACCAGCACCAGAGCCAGCACCATCAGCATCACCTGTTGGTGATTCTTTTTTAGGATACATCGTATGGTTAGATTCCATGACAGGGGTTGGACCAGAGGTGGAGGGGGTTGGACTGGAGGTGGGGGGGGTTGGAGAGGAGGAAGGAATGGGCGTGAGGGTGCCAGGTATCTCTCTAGGGAGAGTCAGGTAGGAGCTATTTTGGGGGGTTAGATAGGGAGAGGAAGGTTCTTTGGAAGGTCCTTTGGGAGGGTCTTTGGGGGAAGGTGAAGGAGAGGAGGGTTCGTCAGGGGTAGTTGAGTTAGAGGGATCAGGAGAAGCGGTTGAGGGGGAGGAAGGTGTGGGGGTGAGGGGATCGTGTGATGTGGGGGGGTTCTTGCCCGAGTCTAGAGATTTGGGTGGGGAAGCAGGGTCCGGGGAGGAGGTGTTGGTGGTGGGAGGAGAGGGAGAAGAGGGTGAAGTGGAGGGAGAGGAAGGAGAAGGGGAAGGGGATGAGGGAGGTGAAGACGCAGAGGGAGGTGAGGAGTCAGAAGGTGAGGGAGAAGAGGGGGAGGAGGGAGAGGAGGGGGAGGAGGGAGAGGAGGGGGAGGAAGGTGATGAAGGCGAGGAGGGAGAGGAGGGAGAGGAGGGGGGGAGGGAGATGAGGGAGATGAGGGAGAAGGGGAGGGAGGGGGTGAAGGAGTAGGAGAGTCACCAGGAGAGCCGTTGGGGCTGCTGGCAGTGCCTGGTTCTGGAGATGCTGCGACAGGCAGACCCACAGGCTTCTCCCTGGGGGGGTGGTAGGGAGGAGCAGGAAACGAGAAATGGGTGGAGCAATGAGATGAGAAGGCATGGAGCGCAGAGAGGAGTATTGAGAGGAGTGCTGCCGTCGCTCTGGTCCGCAGGAAACGCCACAGGCAGACCCACAGGCACAGGCTTCTCCCTCAGGAAGATGATTTTTTAGAATTCTCAAAAGTCAGACCCACAGGCACAGGCTTCTCCCTCAGGGAGATGCAAGTGGACTTTTGAGACGTCTCAAAAACTGATCCGCAGGAAGCGCCACAGGCAGACCCACAGGCACAGGCTTCTCCCGGGGGGGTGGAGTTGGAAAGGAAACAGGGCAGACGCAAGATGCAAGACTTTTGAGTCGACTCAAAGTCGAAGCGCCACTGGCAGACCCACAGGCACAGGCTTCGCCTGGGGGGGTGGAGTTAGAAAACAGGGCGGATGCAAGATGCAAGGCTGGAACTACCGGGTGGGACTTACCCGAGGTGGGACTTACCCGAGGTGGGACTTACCCGAGGTGGGCCTTACCCGAGGTGGGACTTACCCGAGGTCGGCCTGTGCTTGCTGGGAATTGCATGCATTTGGCCCATGCATCGCTGTTGTTGATTCTTAAAGGTGATACGGTTGAATGCAGCAGAGGAACGCAACCAAGCGATTGACTCACCCGAGGATGGCCTGTGCTTGCGGGGCGATGCACCTGGCCCATGCGTCGTAGCCTGCTGCTGACAGGTGTAACCGCTGGAAGGAATCCTGTGAGAGGGCAGGAGGGAGGGAGGGAGATAGAGAGTTAGGGACACAGTGGGATAGAGTGGCATATCCACACTTGGCGGAGGCACGCCTTTATACACCACTTGACCCATGGCCGTATGCATTATCTTCAACAACACATATTATAGGCGAAGGCTTACACTGATGTAATGGTCCTCAAGCAGAAGGCCATCCTCATTAAGGAACGCATCGTTACAGTCCAAAAAGTAGGTGCTAGTGCCATCTGCATATAGGCCAGAGAAGCAAAAGAAGATAAAAAAAACTCTGTTCCTGTATGAGATGGTGATGGATTCTTACAATTCAAACGCCACTCATAGGCTCGGCGTAACAGAGTAACAGATAGACTGGAAATATTCTCTCAACGTCACTCCAAGGAGCGGGGCATGGCGTTCACGCTGACTTGCCACTCGAAACATAACTGTTGCCAGAAGCCGACCTGGAATTGACTGTGCGAGAACGGCGTTGACTTGCCCTGGCTGGGGGTCTGGTTGTGTTGACTTGGAGAGGTACCCCTGGAGAGAGGGTGTGAAGTAAGAGGGTGTGAAGTAAGAGGGTGTGAAGTAAGAGGGTGCAGTAAGTTGGTATTGTGAGAATGGCTGGGGGTCTGGCTGTGATGACTTTGAGAGGTATCTCTGAGAAAAGGTGCAAAGGAAGAGGCTGGGAGAGGTTGCAATTGTGAGAATGGCGTTGACTTGATTGAATCCGGGATGATTAGGTTATGTTGACTTGGAGAGGTACTCCTGGAGAGAGGTGCATAGGAAGAGGCTGGGTGAAGGACGGAGGGTGGAGGGTGGAAGAGTAAAGAGAACTAATGAGCCCTTTATTTCCACCCTCATGGTAATTTGGTTGTCTGCTAAAGTTGTTGATTGTGATTCGTTTCTGCTAAATGCTGCTCCATCGGTCTTGATGACACGTTCGTTACTTGCAGTATGCTTATGATTTTGAACAAGCTCAAAATAGACAAATACCGTAAGCTGTTGAACTAACTCACCTCGGGTAACAGCCCAAGGACGAGCACTTTCGTGGTGGGTTGTGACGCGCGAATTGCGGTTACCACATCGCCAATCTGCCAAGTAGGGAAGCAGGGAAGGGGGTCCAAGTAGGGAAGTAGTTTCGCTTACAAGCAATCCCCAAATTCGAGACAACTAGACACTCTTGACCAATCACCACAAACGCAAACCTGTTTTTGTTACGTACGAACATGTACTGAACATTTGGTTCTTTAATTCATACTTTTGAGAGCAAACTTCCTAAGCCGAACCTTATTCGCAATCGCCTGGGCATCCACGCCTCCGTTAGTAACAGACTCGAAAACGTCGTTTATACCCACGCAGACCACTGCCAGAGTGAGGCTGAGAGCGGATGGGCGCTCGCCGTTCTGCTTGGTTGTTGGGGTCATGGAGAGAAGTGGGGAGGGGAGGGGAGGGGAGGAAAGGAGGTGAGATGATAGGGTAGGAGAGGAGGGAAAGGAGGGTAGGGGAGGGGAGGGGAGGAAAAATAGAGGAGAGGGGAGGAAAGGATAGGAGATGAGGAAAAGAGGAGGAATTAAGGAGCGTTGGGGCATGGGTAGGAAGCAAGAGCACGAGGTTGGATGAGAAGCACAAGGAGGATGCAGCGTGGTGTAGTGTGGTGTAGTGTGGGCTATATTTATTCATTTCGCCCAGCATTCTCTGCCTCACACAGCTAGGTTTATTCACAGCTAAGAGTTTGCCAGTCGAAGGGGATGTTTATGCATGCCTTGAGTGGGGGAGGTAGGGAGGGAAGAGGAAAAGTAACACACACACACACACACACACACACACACACACAGACACACACACACACACACACACACACAGACACACACACACACACACACACACACACACACACACACACACACACACACACACACACACACACACACACACGATATATTCCGCACCTCCAACCTCCACATAAGGTCGTCCGTTGTGTCGCCAGCAATTCCAAACGCCCGCACCTCCCTCCCCGCACCGAGTGACGCCTTGAGAGCATCGAACACGGCGCTGCAGCCACACGCAGCAGCAGCAGAAACAGCAGCCGCAGAATCAGCAGCAGCAGCAGCAGCAGAAGCACGCACACCCAGAACGATGGTTGAGGATTCTTAGACAACAATTGGCCAAATCATCAACAAGCGGAAGCACGCGCACAACGCAGGTGCATGCCAATGCTAGACACAACACTTTTGCACAGACCCTTCGCCGGCAGCACCAACAAAGAAAATACAAAAAAAGAGAGAAAACAAAAGTTTCTGCAACGTACCTGACACCAACGTACAGTCCCAGCTGCCTTCCCAGAAACTTCTCACTCCAGCCCTGCACAAAAATCCAAGAATCCCAACTTTAGCAAACAGTGGGAAACCCAACTGCACAGTCACCCATTATATAATGCCTTCCTCTTTCAACCCCCATAATATCACACAGGGAGCCCTCTCTATATAGTATCTATAGTACCTCTATGAGCGAGTCGCCATAGAAGATGACGTCAGCCGCCTTAAGCGCCGAAGCTTCGCCACTGTAGCCATCGTGGATGGCGAACCAGCCGTCGATCTTCTGGGGCTTCACGGAATTGGCGCGCTTCACGTCTTTCATCCTGAACCCAGCGGTTTCCGTCTCGCCCTTCCCTTGCCCCCCGTCATCGCCACCGTCAACTTTTCCGTCAGAATTTCCGTCATCATTCGACCCTCCGTTCCACTCCTGCACGCCCTTGTCTCCCGTCGATCCGTCATCGCTTGACTGACTCGGCCCCTGGTCATTCGACGAAGCTTCGTTGCTGTTGTCCCTTGAACCCTCTCCTGCACCCCCGCCATCGCCGCCATCTGTACTCAGATTGGAATTTCCATCTACGGCTGGGATTGGTTCTGGCTCAGATTCCGGCGGTGGTTCCGCCGCAGGTTCCGGAGCCGATTTAGGCGCGGGTTCCGCCGCAGGTTCTGGCGCCGTTTTCGGCTCAGAATCGCCCCCGGCAGGCGGTTTTTCGGGCGTTGCCGCAGGCTTTTCCGAGCTTCCCTGCGATTTCTGCGACTCCTTCGACTCTTGCGATTGGTTGCTGGAAGGCGATTCTGGCGATTCGCCGGGCGACTCTTTTGGCGAAAGAGGCTGCGAAACTTCAGTCCCCTTGCCGTTCCCTGACTTCTCGTCGGCAGGTGGCGACTTGCCGGCACCTTGCTCCTCCGGTCCCGTTGAGCCGGCCTTGGGATCTCCGGTAGTATCGCCTTCGACCGCGCCCCCCTTGGCAGCATCCCCCTTAACAGCGTCCCCTTTAGCAGGTACCTGTTTAGCAGCGTCCGTATCAACAGCGCCCGTTTTGTCACTGCTCTTACTCTCCTTGTCCTTATTCTCCTTGTCTTTTTTCTCCTTGTCCTTTTTCTCCTTGTCCTTTTTCTCCTTGTCCTTTTTCTCCTTTTCTTTCTTATCCTTCTCCTCCTTATCCTTCTTCTCCTTCTCCTTCTCCTTCTCCTTCTCCTTCTTTTTCTCCTCCTCTTTCTTTTTCTTCTCTTTTTCATCATCCCCCTTATCATTAAGCACCGTTACAAGATCTGGAACACCCTTCACTGCAACCACCTCGTCCAGGATACGCAACGACGACCCACCAGTCCCATCCCCTCGTTCCAGTCCCTTCCCCGTCAAGACTCGGCCTGCGCGCGTTGCTTCTGAAACGGCTAGAACGAGCAAGAGGATTAAAACGAGGGATACAAGCTTGGGTAGATGGAACTTGCCAGCTACGGGCCGCTGTGGCCGCCCCTCTCTAGGGATCATCGCGATTAGATCGAATGAGCGGGAAAGGCCGCGAGGAATAATCAGCTCTGGGGTATTGGAAGCGGACTCGCCGCTAATCAGCTCTGCAGGCGGGGGGGCACGTGCATCAAAGGAACTATTCGGATAGAATCGATTCGCAACAAGCTCGCGCTGGTTTACACGTGGCTCAAAGGCAGTGCCTTACATAACAGCCTAACACATTGAACGGTAGGCTATCTCGTTCTGATCGGGTTCGGAGCCGCAATCACTGGTTCCTATACTAATTGGGAATCACTTTTGAGAATTCTAAAAAATCACTGGTTCCTATACCAAGTCGGCTTCTGCGGAGAAGCACACGAGTTGAAGGAGGCGAGGAGTGATACTTTCGCTGGTTCCTAGTACTACAGACGTACAGGGCTTAGGGAAAGCATCTTGAGAGCCGACCCGGATCACGAATCGTGGCATGCCAGTGGCGCAGCCACTGACGTCGCCTCTTGACTGCGGCGGTCAGCGCAGACATGCGATGAAAATGTATTCAGCACAAACGGCGGCAAGGGGTCGAGTAGAATATTTTGGTATATATCCAAACAGTGTTCATTAGGAATGGTGGGATGAGAGAGGTTGCTGTATGCCGCCGTGTGCCTCGCCACTCTGGGGGTTCGGTACGAAATCGCCGCGGTAGATCACACGCACCCTTCCCTCCGTTGACCAGAGGCTGCACTACGGGAGCCATTGCGGCTTGGACGCAGTTTCTGATGAACAGAAGAGCACTCATCAGCAGCGCCAGTAAAAAAGGGGCGCTGATCAAGGTGGGGGTTTGAGTGCCTGTGATGTTCCAGTGAATGGTGTGCTGGCTGGAGGATGGGATTGGATGAGATGGAGCAGAGGAATGCGAACTCTTGTAACTGTCATTTCGCGAATATGGCAACGATCGCTGGAACCATGCGAACTAGGCGAACTCAGCCAGGTGTGCGGTGGTTTGGTTTGGAAACACCAGGGAATGGGCGGCTTTCCATCATGCGCCAAATGCCCCGCTCGTGGCGTCCATTCGACACATTGCGGTGCACAAATCTGGGCGAAACGCAAGGTGCGGTGTGCCAGTGACGGACCGCTCTGATCGCGTTTCGGAAGAGGATGCCAGCAGGCATTTGTCAGTGATCAAGAGCTTGCTGAGAAATTGCCACATTAAAGACGGATATCTACACTTGATCCATAAAAAAACTCGTACCCATACCGGACAAGAAAGACATACTAGGTTTAATCCGATTTAATGATCTGTTTGCCCAGATGCACATTGCATATTATGAAGGATAATCTTTGTGCGATAAACATAATAAATTGTCACATCCGTGCAACTCATATTCATGCTTTTACCATCAATGCAACAAAATGACCTACATGACATGACTCCAGCAGTTACGGTATTGTTTCCTCATCACATACTTGGGGCCCAAACAAGGTTTCATAGCCATCACAGGTAGAACTAATGAGCAAAACTCGCTATCTTTTTGGGAGAGCACGTCTCTCCAGCACAGATTGCACTTCCCCTGACTGTAAATGCAGAATCCCTCTCCGCCTCAATGCTGCTGCTGCCCTCTGTTGCCTCTCCTCCTCCTCCACCTGCTGCTGCTGCTGGATTTTGGCTTCTGGGGTATCAATCCCTGAATCGTTGCCACTACCAACATCCCTACCACCAGCACCAATAGCAGCTGCTCCAGCAGCCCCTATAGCTGCACTGGCCAATGCCAGTGCTTTTGATGAAGAAGATAATAACGAGGATGAAGACGATGGCGCCCCAGACCCGCTGACCAGGGACAACATAAACAGTAACCCATTGGCGTCTCTGTCCGTCATGGCCATCAGCCGGGCAGCGTCTCTTGTCCTTTTGAAGAAGTTGAGCGGGCGGGGGGTGGCGATCTCAAACACCGACACCACCACCTGCATGTCATACGAATACTGCTGCCCGGCCCGCTCCGAAAATTTCAAGCTGCCCAACACAAGCCCCGCCCCACCAGCAGCACCCATCTTCGCACTCCTCGAGCCTATCCCATCTGAAAAAACACCTGGACCTTCGCTCACCCTTCCACCTCCTCCAACCCCTCCCCCTCCAGCCACCTCTGCAGCCCCCACCCCCACGCCCACGCCTACGCTCACCTCTCGCCCCAACACAACCTTATCCACTAGAAACCTATCCAGGAAGGCAGCGAGGTGGCGCCAGAAGGAGGAGAAGAGAGCCGCGTCGAGTGAGTGGCGGGCGGAGAGCAGGCGGAGGCGGAGAAAGATGAGAGCATCGACCAGAGAGGAGGAGAGGGCGAGGGAGGAGGATGCGGAGGAGAAGAGGGAGGGAGTTTGTGCATCGCCAGAAGGAGAGGGAGGAGAGGGTTGAGAGGGAAGGGAGAGAGGAGGGGCCTGGACGCGCACAATGGCGCGTGGGTACTCGGTGGCACGGGAGACGAATCCGCGCGCGACAGCTGTCGCCAGCCTGGCGACGAGCGTGGAGTGTAGGGCGGAGAGGCGGTGGATCTCGGAGGAGAAGAGGTCCGGGCCGGGGCCCTCGAATTGGTCTAGTAGGTTCTGGACCCGGAGCAACTGCGAGTCTGCTTGCTGCTCCGGTTGGTTCTTCTGTTGGCCCTCCCCCTGCCGCTGTTGCTTTTGCTGGTGGTGCTGTTGCTGTTGCTGCTGCTGGTGCTGTTGCTGGTGCGGCACAAGGCCTTGTTGCTCCCCTTCACTTTCGTTCTCTTCAGCATCCAGTAGCTCCCATCCGTCTCCTCCTGCCTCCTCCTCCTGTTCTTGCTCCTGATCCCCCCCTTCCACGTTTCGCCTTCCTGCCTCGTCACCTTGCTCCCTCTCCTTCTCCTGCTTCTGCTGCGATTGATTTTCCTCCTCTCGTTTTTGCCGCTCACCTGCAACGCTTCCATTGCCCTCCTCTCCTCCTCTCTTCCGCTCTCTCACCTTCCTCCTCTCCCTCCGCTCCCTCCTCCCCTCCTCCCATGCCTCCACCAGAAACCCTTCATCCTGCCACGTCCCCAGGGCATGAGCCACAAACCTGGCAGCATTGGCACACCCAGCAATATCCTCCAAATCCCCGTCTCTCGCCAGGGCTCCTGCTGCTTCTATCTCATCCGCTCTCTGCTCCGTCTCTTTCAAAAACGCCGAGAGAATCGGGCGGCAGAGGCCCTCGACAAAAGACAGGCGCTGCCGCCCCCGGCCGATGGCCCTGGGGCTGGGGATGCTACTGCTGGTGCCTCTCCCTTCATTATTGTCACTGCTGCCTGCTAAAGTCCTGCTTGCTACAGTGCCTTCAGATACGGTCCCGGAAAGCCGCCCGCATCGGGAAACTGCCGCCCGGAGAATCTCAATCAGCCGAAGAGCAACGGGCGGCGGTCGAAACTCAACAACTCCCTTTCCTGCTGTTTCCGCTGCTGCAGGGCGGTCAGCTGCAGTCAACAGAAGGCCAGAAGCAGACAAATCTTGCAAACCCATGCTTGCCTCATCCTCCCCATCCCGAGGAACCTTCCACGAAGCATCCCTGCCCATGACAGCTAGCACGCTCCTGCGTGCGCTGGCGCCCTCCAATTGGATCCAGAGCAGCAGCCAATCAGGTCGCTCCGCGAAAACTCCCACTGTGGGATCCACCTGCAGTGCCACCCAGAAATCTGACGCTGGCGCGGGGAGATCTGCACTGGCAGATTCTGCTGTTACTGCACTAGCAGCACCGGCACCACCAGCAGCAGAAGCAGCAGAAGCAGCAGCATCAATGGCAACACCGGCACCACCACCAGCAGCAGCAGAAGCAGCAGCATCAATGGCAACACCAGCACCACCACCAGCAGCATCACCGGCGGAAGAAGCAGGAGAGCCAGAGACCAGAAGGCGAGACATGGCAGAGTCAAAGGCGATGCATTCACCCACCACTCGAAGCCACTCCCTTGCTACTGCTGCTCTCTCCTCATCCTCACTTAAATTTACTTCCCAAGCTTCCTCCCCGTTCCCTCCCCCACCTCCTCCTCCTCCAACCCCTGCGGTTTTCAGAAGCTTCTCAGCCAGGGTCGGCACGACGGATCTCCGCAGAAAGTGGATCGGGAGCATCCGAACCACGGCCCAAACCCAGCCCTCCCGCACACTCACCCCTGTAAGCCCTTCCTCGTCCACCAGCGGCTGTAGCGCCAGGTCAAACGAGTCAACGCCAGTCAACGCCACACGGAGGGTCAGCGCAAAGGCCCACTCCGTCCGCCCGCTCGCTCCCCATTGGTCGAAAGGAGGCCGGGCCTGCGACGCTATTGGCTGGACCAGCTCCTCCATCCCCCATAGCAACGGCTCGTCTACTTGGATATTCCCAAGGTTCTGGATATTCCCTAGGTCTGCCTCCTCCTCCTCCTTGTCCTCCTCTGACTCCTCTTCATCCTCCATATAAGCTACCTCGCTTTCGCTTCGAACCCGTACCTTCTCTGCTTCTCGCCTCACCTTCTGCGCGTGCTGCAGGGAGCACAGCGCCAGGAACAGGCTCGTGAATTCTGTCCGAACCTCGCCTCCAGGTCCGGCAAGCCGATCCAGCGCCGAATCTGCAGCAGCAGCAGGAGCACCTGTTGTTCCTTCTTCCCCTCCTCCTCCTACTCCTCCTCCTCCTCCTCCTCCTCCTCCTCCTCCTCCTCCTCCTCCTCCTCCTCCTCCTCCTCCTCCTCCTCCTCCTCCTCCTCCTCCTCCTCCTCCTCCTCCTCCTCCTCCTCCTCCTCCTCCTCCTCCCCCTCCCCCTCCTTTCCTAAGGGGAGGCGGCCAGCCGGCAGCAGCGAGGCATCCCCTATAGCAATCCATCAAAGGGCCTAGCAGGGCGGCAGTTGCGGCGTCCAATCGGAGGTCGACAGCTGTCATCAGGCGGGACCAGGCCGGGTGGTGGCGCGCGGTGGACGCGGAGCGGTTGGATGCGGTGAGGACGGCGTGAGAGGCGGTGCGGAGGGAGGAGAGGAGCTTAGGGTTTCGAAACGGTTGCTTCCTGGAAATGATGGGGGTGGCACTTGCAGCAGGGGAAGCACCACCTGCAGCAGCAGCAGCAGCAGCAGCAGCAGCAGCAGCAGCAGCAGCAGCAGCAGCAGCAGCAACAGCAGCAGGACCAGCACCCCCAGCAGCAGCGCTAGCAGCAGCGGCAGAGGCAGAGGCAGAGGAGGAAGCAACAGAACCGGTTTCTTTCCTCCATAGCCCTACTGCCATTCCTACTTTCTCCTCCACATCTCCCACTTGCCGTTCGAAACCTATAACTACCTCCACGTATCCTCTCACCCTCTCGCATCTCGCCACTTCAGCTGCCAGCCTGGCAAGCCGATCAACCATCGGCTGCACGTCAGCGGCCGCCACGGAGGCGCGCACGTGGCATTCTTCGATTCGTTCCGACGTGGCTGCTATGGATTGGAGCGCGCGAGCAGCCACGGATGAAATGGTTCCCGGACGTGCATCAGGTTCGGATCGGCCGAGCCTGGAACTGCTGGTTCGGACATTGTCGTCATCTGTGGGTTGGAGCGAGGAGATGAGTGACGAGCAGAGCGCATCTTTCTGAGAAATCAGGTCGTTAATCTCTGAGGAGAGATTACCTAGGAGATTTGGCGCGAGCGAGAGATCTTCGAGCCGCTGAAAGTGGGAGTTCAGGAAAGACAGCGCCGCAGGTGACGGCGAGAGGAGCGGATTCGACGGCGCCATTTCCGATGTTATCTAGCGGCGTATCGCGCGCTGCGGAAAAATTGGGCGCCCTCGGATAAAAACAGAGTTACATCAGGAAGGCAGCATGGAAACGAACATGGATGGTGTTCGAAATGCTTGGTCTTGGGATGTGAGGGAGAAATGGCTGCAAGGAATCAGCCTCGCTCGAATGAAATGGCTGGATCAACTCAAAATCAATCTCAGGGGAGATTCGAATTGACTTGACAACTAAATGTTTCGCGGTGAAGAACGGTTCATGTACAGAATCGAGTGTCTGAGTAGTAGATGAGCAAAACGAGCTACCTTCTCAAAGAGAGTTATTCATTCTAACAAATTTAGCAAATGATACATTGTCATGTAGACCATAGCCTCCCCTACATCACCTGTATAAATCCCCTTCCCTGTACCAATTCCTGGGCGGGGTTCAAAGCAACTGTAATGGTTGTCGCCAGCATGACATGAATCTTCCATCTTTGGCATCTCTACATTTCGTCCGTCCAAAAGCCCAATGTTATATCTCGCCAGAAGAGAAACGGCCACGAGATTTAACTGTGAAATAAGGCTGTTTGACCCAGAATGGCAGAAACTGTTACGACGTAACGGAGGGACAGTACGGTAGAGCAGCCACGGCCCTTTGACGCTGTTGCCTTTTCCCCTTGCCTCCTGCTGTTGTTGCTGCTGTTGCTCCTGCTTCTGCTCCTGCTCTTGCTCGTGCCCCTCCTTCTGTTGCTGCCCCTGCTCTTGCTGCTGCTGATTTTTCTGCCTCGGTACCTCAGAAACACGCTCTCTCGCCATCCGCCAATTTCGAGCCATCTGCATTTGTATATAGGCCCAGCGCAGGAACCTAGGGAGGAAGAGTCCGAATGTATCTAGGGGAGTGTCACAGAATGCATGGGTCCATGTGCCTGCGTTGATAATGGTGACGTCTGCTGCTGGTGACAAGTTGGGAAACCACTGGCCTTGCTTCAGGAAGCCCTTCCTGCAATCACACAATGCACACACACAAACACACACACACACACACACACACACACACACACACACACGCGCGCACACACACACACACACGCACGCACACACACACGCACGCACACACACACACACGCACACACACACACACACACGCACACACACACACGCACGCACGCACGCACACACACACACACACACACACACACACACACACACACACACACACACACACACACACAAACAAAACCAACGGCCCATTAGACGAAAGCGGAGAGTGCGACACGAATCAGGCGGGTCAGGAAAATACCACTGCTCTAGCTTGCTCGAACATTGAAACATGCTGCAAAAATAATACTCCTTTCTAGAAACCTTCCCTTTTTCTATGCAAGCAGAATTCCGCATGTGCGCACTTACTTGCATCCGTGTTGCCCCCCATTGTAGATCCCAGCAATCCAGTAGAGCTCTTATCTAGTCAACTAAAACTCCATCAGTGGGACAAGCACATACTTTCAACATGTATTCACTTACTTGCATCCGTGTTGCCCCACATTGTAGATCCCATTAATCCAGTAGAAGTTGAGCTTCAGCGGCCGCAGCTCCACAGCTTGCCTTCGTTTGCTGCCGTGAGATGCCCCCTCGGCAGCAGGAGCAGAGGCGGCAGCACGAGAGGGGGGAGGAAGAGGAGGAGAGGGGGGCCGCGAGGGCATGACCTGGTGCATCATATCACTACTCTTCTTGGCATCGGATGCATACGCTTCTCCTGTCAGCAAGAAGAAAAGCTAGTTGAACAGGTACCGTTGATGTGAATCGCCCACGATGTTGATTTCGTAGATGCCCCGAGATTGAAGCGCGCTGATCCATTCAGAGGGCGGCGGGAGTGGCTGTGTGCAGGGGTACAGCTGCCACGTGTACTTGCCCTTTAGTGGGTCGAAGAGCCACCGAGCGTATGCTGAGTGGTCGCATGGGGTGTCCTGGTACTCGTTATTGTCAGTTTTGCCGGGGGATTCGATTCTGCTTGAATCGTTGGATGTGCTTGAATCGGCGAATGGGATAAAAGCTGAGGATGAAGGAACGGTGGCAACGCTTGGGAACACCGTGAGGTTCCATTCCGCCACCGTGCCGAGGGCGCGTTCCGTGCTGTTGCGGGTGAAGTCCAGACTTCCGCACTCTGAAAGAACGAGAACGCTGTATTTCCCTGTGTCCCACACTCGGTACGCAACTCTCCATCTTCTTATGTCACCCCCCTCTTTAGTCACATCCGCTGCCGCTAATGCCAGTCCCACCAGACGCACTACAAGAGACTCCCTAAAGTCACCCACTCCCATCGCCCATACGCTCCCTGATCCGCTGTTCTCTCTGCCATTTCCGCCGCCATTCGCGGCGTGGTTCTCGGCGCGATTTCCGCTGGAGGTAGCGATATTGCTGGTCCGAATGTGCGAAAGATTGGCCGTCGCACCGCGCATCACGTCGCTTAAATCGGGCGGCGGGGTGACATCCCATCCTGCTGGGGTTCTTATATCGATGACAAACGAGCAGAGCTCGCCTACCGTGCAACGCGCACAACCAGACCCCGATACTATCACACCTCCCTTCCCGGAAGGCCTCCTCTTCAAGAGGTTCTTCCTTGTTATCCCCGCTGCAGACTTTTCCATTCCTGAATAGCCGCCATGGTCGCCGGACCACCAGCACACAACTTGATCGGCCAGTGAGTTGTTGATCGGGTTGCTTACTATGACGCGGCGCGAGTCGTTTTGAGCAGTCGAAATCTCCTCATGTCGCGTACGACTCCACCTCCCGGCCTTGCTATCGTTGAAGCAACTGGCAGTTGAAAATTCGCCATTCGGGATGTGCGTGATTGTACAGGCCGTGAGGATTGCGACTAAAGCGAAGGCGGATAACACGCCGTATGCGACTCCACCAGGACGCAGGGGAATTCTTTTTGCGGACACAATGTCCGAATCTGAACGGGTGATCGGAAGAACGAACATCGTTTGCTCTTGCAAGAACAAGTGAATGCGACCGAAAGAACGACTCAATCTCTTAAGGGGTGGACGCGAGCGTCCGTGGGTTCTTCTGCGCAAAAGCTTACCTAAAGTCACTAAGTCCCAGGGTGTTATGTCACATGACACAGCTGACCTCTTCTGTCACCCCACTGGTTTGCCTCTGACGGGCCGCGAATGTCAATGGACTGAACGGCTCACGAAGATTTTCATGCACTGACTGAACGGCTGACGAAGATATTCACGAACAGACTGACGAAAATCTGCGCTTTGCAGGAAATCGTGGGAGCTCAGCAAGAGAGGCACCGCAGTGGTTCCAACGTGGCAGCACAAAAGATGCTTTCACGTGCTCAACATCCTCTAGTGTGTGCGACCGTTTTGCCGTCTCGCATTCAAGCGTCCAATCAACAGAGACTGCACGACTACATCTACAATCTGCGACCGCAGAGCCTTTCCCGCCGGCCAGGCCAAACCGTCAGATCGTGCGGGGTCTTCGCACGGTGGGGGGCTCAAACCAACTGCGACGTCCACACACATGCTAATCTTTTGCACGTGCCACGTGCACTTTTTGGCTGTCCCAAGTTCAAAGTTGGGATGGGACAGCCCAGGAAGGTGATGCTGACGGGCATCACCCAAACTGACGCGGCTTGGCGCGAAATCATCACTGTAAACAGAAACTCATGCGCGGTTCAGAAGACATCGGTAACCACAATCAATGACCAAAGTTTCTGAATTATAACAACATTCAAATTTGAGTAGAGAAAAAGGTGCATAATGCAAAGAAATAAGCAAAAGCACTGTAATGGGAGGAAAACGAGTCCCTCCCTGTTAAAAGAAAGTAGAGAATCATTCTAACAGATTCAGCAAATTATACATCGTCATGTACACCATAGCCTCGCCTACATCACCTTCATAAATTCCCTTTCCTTTCCCAAACTTCGGGCGGTGTCTGAAACAGCTGTAGTGGTTATCGCGAGCGCTACAGTAGTCTTCCATCTTTGGCACCTCTACATTCCTCCCATCTAAAAGCCCAATTCTATATCGTGCCAGATGTGCAATTGCCACGTTATTCAAACGAGATACGATACTGTTTGACCCATAACGGCAAAAACCGTTCCGTGGTACCGGAGGGATAGTCCGGTACAGCACCAACGGCCCTCTGGAGCTCTTGTAACTGCTTTCAGGTGATGAAATAATATTTTTGCTGGTGATGCTGCCTGCCGCCGCCTCCTGCTCCTGCTCCTGCTGTAGCCTCCGCTGCTGTTGCTGCTGCTGCTGCTGCTGCTGCTGCTGCTGTTTCTCCTTGAATAATTTGAGAAGCCGCTCTCTCGCTGCATGCCACTTTCGAGCTGCCTGCATTTGCAAATAAGCCCAACGCAGGAACCTAGGGAGAAAGAACCCGAAAGCATCTTCTGGAGCATCACAGAAGCCATGGATCCACGTGCCTCCATTGATTATGGTGACGTCTGCTGCTGATGTGATGGTGGGGAATGGGCCGCCCTGATTCGGAAACTTCTTTCTGCACACATGGAGATGCATGGGCACCCAAAGCACACACAGGCACACACATGGACGCACAAAACAGATAGACGCATGAGAACATGAGAGCATATTCCAGGGCGCCAATGAACCCGTGGATCCATGTGCCACCGTTGATGATAGTCACGTCTTCTTGCATGCATGGACATGCACACACACGCACAAATGGACGCACAAAACAGACAGACGCATGAGAACATGAGAGCATCTTCTGGGGCGCCATTGAACCCCTGGATCCATGTGCCGCTATTGATTATATTAACGTCTGCTGCTGGTGAGATGGTGGGGAATGGATGGCCCCCGTAATCCAATACAAGCTTTTTCGAGTTGACTCAGACAATAATGCAGCACAGCTACTTGCAGCTGTATCGCCCGGTACTGTAGATCCTGGCAATCCAGTACAAATTGTTAAGTTGACTCAAACAGTCCTGCAGTGCTACATGCATTAACTTGCATCCGTGTTGCCCGATGTTGTACATCCCAGCAAGTCACTACAAGTTTTTTTGAGTTGACTCAGACAATCATGCAGCACACTTACTTGCATCCGTATTGCCCGATGTTGTACATCCCGGCAATCCAGTAGAAGTTGAGCTTCAACGGCCGCTGCTCTTCAGCCTGACTGCTATTTCCGAATGACGCCCCATCACCAGCGGGCGCAGAGCCGGCAGCAGCAGGAGCGTCAGGCTCAAGAGCAGGAGCAGGAGCAGGAGCAGAAGGTGGAGAGGGAGTGGGGGAGGGCATGATCACATGCTTCATATCATGATGAACCTTCGACTGGGAAACGTGTGCTTCCCCTGTGAGCAGGAAAAAGAGGTGGTTGAACAGGAACCGTTGATGTGAATCCCCCACGAAGTTGATCTCGTAAATGCCCCGAGACTGAAGCGCGCTGAGCCAATCAGAGGGCGGCGGGAGGGGTTTCGCGCAGGGGTACAGCTGCCACGTGTACATGCCCTTTAGCGGGTCGAAGAGCCACCGACCATATGCTGAGTGGTCGCATGGGGTGTCTTGGTACTCGTTATAATCAGTTCCGTCTGACGATTCGGTAGTGGTGTACGCGGTAGAGTCAGTGCCTGGCAATGCAGATCCGACTGAACTGTTGAATGTGATTGAATCAGAGGATGTGATTATGGCGGAGGATGGAGGAGCAGGAACAGCGCTTGGGAGCACAGTGAGGTTCCATTCAGCCACCGTGCCTCGAGCGCGTTCAGTGCCGTTGGGGGTGAAGTCCAAATTCCCACATTCTGATAGAAGGAGCACGCTGTAATTCCCTGCATCTCAGACGCGGTACGAGACTCTCCATTTTCTTGTGTCACCCCCCTCTTTAGTCACATCCGCTGCCGCTAACGCTGGGCCCACCAGACGCACTACAAGAGACTCTCTAAAGTCACCCACTCCCATCGCCCTTCCGCTTCCGCTCCATCCGCCGTCCCCTTCGTGCCCTCCGCCGCCATTCGCGGCGTGATTCCTGCCGCGATTTCCGCTGGAGTTCGCGTTATTGCTGGTTCGATCCACGTTGAGCTTGAGATTGGCCGTCGCGCCGCGCGCCACGTCGAGTATATCGGGCGGCGGGGTCACATCCCATCCCGCTGGTGTCCTTATATCGATGTCAAACGCGCAGAGCTCGCCTACCGTGCAACGCGCACAGTCAGTCCCCGATACTATCACACCACCCTTCCTCCTATTCTGCTCTGTTAACTCCGCTGTGAAACCTTCCAGCCCTGAGTAGCCGCCATGTGCGCCGGACCACCAACAAACTACTCGACCTTCTGGCGAAGTTGCAAGAGGCGTGTTTATTCCCCGGTGTGAGGCGATCTGAGCCGTCAGATTCTGCGTATATCGCGTGATCCAGCGCACGGCTTTGCTGGGGTTGGTGCCAGTTGTAAAGACGCCTCCCAGGCTTCTGTGGGTGATTATAACGGTGGCTGTGAGGATAGCGAGTGTAGAGAGGATAGTGATTATGACGAATAGCCCTCGGCGCGCTCGTGACGGAAGCTTGTATAGGTTCGGAAATGCGGTTTGACCAAGACGCAGGGGACTTCTCGGTGCGGACACCGATTTAGAATCTGAATGTTTGTCCGAAAACACGGCGATCATCGTGTATTAGTTGCATACGAGCCACGAGCTACGAGCAGCATGTGTGCCTCACAGGCAGCGCGAGTGACTTCAGATTACCTACATTTCACACTGGATCTGAATATGGTAATCTGACCCGAGCTGGACTGGTTTATGCGATTCATTTTGGCAGAGCAGAGCAGCAGGGAATGCGCTGAGGCTGTGCGTAAAAAACGAGGACAACAGGGAAAGCAGTGAGCAGTTGTTGATTTGTTCAAAGCGTGTCTCTGATGAGTTAGTTGTCTTGAACATACCGTATTAGTTCCGTTTAGAATGAGGTACTTCGCGTTTTAAATGGTCAAATTGAAAGATCAAAACGGTTCGTAGGTGTTGAGAAAGAATGTACTTATGGTAATGGACTGCCCGCACAGGTAACACCCTACAGTTTCAGCGCCAGACAGAACATTTCCCCAGCGCGGGAAAATCTGACACAACAGACAGCACAGACAGACCCAGGGTGGGACAAGAAGGAATGTCGATGGAGAAGCTATGTTCAGTTCGCTTTCCAAGGTAAATGTTGTTACCGCCGTTCCGAGGTTCGTATGACCGTTCTAACCATCTCGCAGCATGCTTACATTGGAGAGCGAATGAACTTTCTCAGCTTCGTGAACTGGTGAAGCTTGGCTATTGCAACTTCACGCAGAATCCACCAACAATTCATCCATCCACTGACACCCTTGCATTCCATATTTCAGGTCATTTCCTGTTTCTTTGTACTCTGAAGGCCAAGCAGCGATTCCAATAAATCCGCGCGCTCAGAACCAGCACAAACCTGCTTGCCTCGGTCGTCGCCTGTAGCATTGTAGGTTTTTATTACGGGTGTTTTATCACCTTTCTTTTTCAGCATTTTTTACCACCTCGTGTAAATAGTTCTAGAATGTCGGCGACCTGTTGCGTCTCATCCTTATGCCCAAAAATATCAGCCTGGAGCGGATCTCTCACCCATGGCGCTGCTGCGATTCGACGGAAAACATACCCTTCCACGATAATCTTTACTTACCGAAAAAAACTCACAGTGCTGCACGTCGTCGCGAATAAGGAATTCTTAGTCCGCACGTTTCAGGAGCTCCCGAAGATCGGTACGTCTTCTTGTTCACGCTCCATGCAGTGACGTCAGGCGTCACCAGAAGCTTCATTAGAGCGTCGTGCGCCAGCGACATCAGGCGGGTTGGCTCATAAATAACTCGCCTCCTTTTGTACTGTTCTGTATGCCTTGTTTTTTCCCACAGACATCTCTCCTCTCGTTGAGTTCTGTTCCGACACGAGCCATTACCCAGCTATACTACCAACAAGTTCATCAGAAGCTTTATCAGAGGCGTCATACCCCAGTGACGTCAAGCGGGTTGCCTCGGAGATCCATGCAGCTTGCCAGGAAGTCGGCTTTTTCTACCTCGTAAGTTCGCTTCTGTTATTTTCCATAACGGTGTCTTTGCAGGCACCAAATAATAATAATAATAATAATAATAATAATAATAATAATAATAATAATAATAATAATAATAATAATAATAATAATAATAATAATAATAATAATAATAATAATAATAATAAATAATAAACTTAACAACCAGTAGCCTCTGCTGCGGTTTCTTTTGAAACGACAGTTAAATGTATGAAAGGTCGTTGTTTGGTCCCAGCATGAAAGGCTGGAATAGACGTGCATTGCCAGTTCTGCCCTGCCTTGTGTATTATGGCTACTGTTTCCGTGTGCCACATTCCAGACTGGCCATGGTGTGTCCCAGCAGCTGGTGGACGACGCTCGAGAAGTGGGGAGAGAGTTTTTTGCGCTTGCTGATGAAAATAAGAACGAGATTGCCCTGTCAAAGTCTCCGATTTTCAGGTAGGGCGGTTGGGCTTGGGAGGAGGGTAGGGAGTGAATGCACGTGAGGGGGTAGGGAGGGTGCGCGTGTGAGGGGGTTCATCTGGTGTGCTGGGGATGGAAAGTGATATGTCCCACCCGCTTGCAATGACCAACTCAAGCCCCGCCGCTTGTTTGCCTCCTTGTTTTGTTCTATTTTTGGGTTAGGGTTGAATTTGTGGCTTCAAAACAACCAACGCGCAACATGCATCATCCAGAGGTTTCTAGGGAGGCCTCTTATCCCAGTTCCTACTCTCTCTTTTGCTGTGTGCAGGGGATATCAGAGGCTTGGAGAGAACATCACTCAGGGCCGGCGCGACATGCATGAAGCCATTGATGTGAGCTAAGCCAGTGACCAGAGCCCTTGATGTGAGCTGAGCCAGTGACCAGAGCCCTTGATGTGAGCTGAGCCAGTGACCAGAGCCCTTTGTGTGAGCTGAGCCAGTGACCAGAGCCCTTTGTGTGAGCTGAGCCAGTGACCAGAGCCCTTGGTGTGAGCTGAGCCAGTGACCAGAGCCGTTGATGTGAGCTGAGCCAGTGACCAGAGCCCTTGATGTGAGCTGAGCCAGTGACCAGAGCCCTTGGTGTGAGCTGAGCCAGTGACCAGAGCCCTTGATGTGAGCTGAGCCAGTGACCAGAGCCCTTGATGTGAGCTGAGCCAGTGACCAGAGCCCTTGATGTGAGCTGAGCCAGTGACCAGAGCCCTTGATGTGAGCTGAGCCAGTGACCAGTGCCCTTGGTGTGAGCTGAGCCAGTGACCAGAGCCCTTGGTGTGAGCTGAGCCAGTGACCAGAGCCCTTGATGTGAGCTGAGCCAGTGACCAGAGCCCTTGATGTGAGCTGAGCCAGTGACCAGAGCCCTTGATGTGAGCTGAGCCAGTGACCAGAGCCCTTGATGTGAGCTGAGCCAGTGACCAGAGCCCTTGATGTGAGCTGAGCCAGTGACCAGAGCCCTTGATGTGAGCTGAGCCAGTGACCAGAGCCCTTGGTGTGAGCTGAGCCAGTGACCAGAGCCCTTGGTGTGATGGAATTATGGATGTGTCAGTGTCAGCTCCGTGCACGCCTCCCTTTTACATCCCTCTCTGCCCTTCTCCCTCCCTCTCTCCCTCCATTTATTCCTGCCTCCTCACCAGCTGTACAGGGAGCACCCAGCGGATCATCCCCTTGTGCTTTCCGGGAAGCCGCTTCACGGCCCCAACCCATGGTGGGGCAAGCACCTGCCACTTAGTCCCTGCCATTATGTCACTCATCCCTCCCTGACAACGATCCCTGTCTGTCTTCTCATTTTTGGTTTTTGTAGCGCCCTTGCAAAGTGTTGTGTTTGCCAAGATGTAATAGATTGGATTTCGCTACAGGGATAAGCTCTTGCTTGCTACTTGTTGCTCTGGTCATTTTGCCATGCGCTTGCTCTTGTTTATCACAGTCGGTTCCATTACCAATCTCTTGTAAAGGCCTTGCCTCTCATTGTGATGCAGGCCCAGTCAACCAGAACGCTTCAGGCTGGTTGTGGAGGAATATGTGACTAAGATGAAAGGTACGAATGTGTGAAGAACATGAAACCAAGGGAGTGTGTGACAACAATGGTAGGAATATGTGGTGAATATGAAATGTACGACTTTATGACGAAAATGAAAGGTTGGAATGTGTGATGGACGTCAAAAGTTGGAACATGAGAACCGTGGTCCCCCTTTCCTGCTCTTCCCTCCCCTTTTTTCTATCCCAGCTCTGGGTCGCACGGTGCTACGAGGCATGGCTATGGGGCTGCACCTCCCACTCGATTCCCTCAGCGTCAATGGTCCCTGCTCTACCCTCTGCTGCCCTTTCTTCTCTTCTTCCCCTCCTTCAAGTTCTGGGGCGCACCGTGCTACGGGGCATGGCCATGGGGCTGCACCTCCCACTCCATCCCCTCAGCATTCATGAATTCTTCTTCATGCCCTGTCCTATCTCATTCCCTTTTTCCCTTCCCCTCCTTCTAGCTCTGGGGCGCACGGTGCTACGGGGCATGGCCATGGGGCTGCACCTCCCACTCGACACCTTTGAGCACGGCAGGGCGGATGACCCCTTCTGGGTCATCCGGGTCATTGGCTATCCCCCTCTCGCTGCCCACGACACAGAATCGCTCAGCTGGTGAGTGTGTGCATCTCAACGTTTTTTTCCTTTTTGGGAGGAGGGGGTTTGGGGGGTGACATCACAAGAGAAGATGCTGGGTGTTCTCTTGCTGTTGGGTGTTCTCATGCTGTTGGGTGTTCTCATGCTGTTGGGTGTTCTCATGCTGTTGGGTGTTCTCATGCTGTTGGGTGTTCTCTAGCTGTTTCAATGTTAGTTCTTAACTTTCTGTGCGTTTGACTCTAATATCCCCGATTTTCAAGGTTGCACTGTACCGTGTCTGACTTCCCGCTTCTCTCTTTGCTTCCCGCTTTCCCCCTTGATCCTTCTTCCTCTCACCCAACTTGCTGTCATGCATTTTGACTGATGAATAAATGGGACCAATGGGACAAATATGACGATTGTGGTCGGTCCAGTGGAGAACACACGGATTACGGTATGCAAGCATCGTTTTCCCTTCTGAAACGTTTCAGGGAGCAGACGCAATTCTTTTCCCTCTTTGTTCTTCCTCCTTTTCAAACGCCTCAAATCTCAGTGCTCTTCCCGCTTTTCTTGCCACGCCACCCCTTTCCGTGTGCTAATGCCCTCTCCCCTCCCCACTTCCCCAGCACGGTTTCCCATCCCTTTCCAAGGCCATGTGCTTGATTTTACTTTCTGTTTTGGACTGGAAACTTCCTGTGAGAATGCCACTCTGACTCTCTGAATTCTCTGTTTGTTGCACTCTGTTCCGCCGCAGGCCTCCTCACCTTTGTGAATCAGGATCCTGGCATCACAGCCTTACAGGTAAAGCCTTGTGGGTACAGCTGCACAGCCTTGCAGGCGCAGCGTGTCAAGTACACATGTGGCCTTATTCTCATTGCAAGGGTGTCTTATGCGCTAGGGGTGAGGGGGACAATCACTGTGGGACTTGTTCGGGTTGTGGCGTTGCTTGGTGTGCGTGCTTTACGTTCCAGGCCAAATCATGACAGACCAGTTAATGACAGATTAGCTCATTACAGATCAAACAGATCAGGTCATGACAGATCAGGTCATGACAGATCAGGTCATGACAGATCATGTAATGACAGATCAGATATCAGTTGATAACAGATCAGGTCAGGACAGATCAGCTCCTGACAGATCAGGTCATGACAGATCTGGTCATGACAGATTTGATCACGGTATGGAGTTCTGGGACGTTCAGATTGGGTTGGTCATGATATTTACTAGTCTGTTCACTTTCTTGCTACATTTCTCCCATGATCTTTTTGCTCGTGCCTTAATTCGCCAATCCTCTTTCTTCTTGTGTTCTGGAAAGGGCAGGTGAAGAACAAGGCAGGTGAATGGGTTAACGCTCCTCCAGTTCCAGGAAGCTTTGTGGTCAATATTGGTGACATGCTCAAGGTATGGAAGGTGCACCAAGGTTTTTCCCCTCTGTTTGTTCAGTCATTCGTGCATGATCTCTGTAGTGGCGATTGCATAAATGTCTCAAATTTAGTGGCCGATCAAGGCTATCTGTCCTGCTGTTGGCAACCCAAATTGCTGCTCTCATTGACCCAGCCGTCTTGGAGTTGCAGCATGCTTAACATGCACTATGTCTTTGCAAGTATGTTATTAGGATCCTCAGGATTCTCATTTGTCAGACACAGCTTAGCACATGCAACATCCATAGATTATTAAAAAAATGCCCGACACACCCTCAACGTCGTTGCATCTTTGCTCAACCTCCGTTTCGCTTGGGCAGTTGTGGACAAATGGGCTTTACCAGCCAACTGCACATCGGGTTGTCAACAGAAGCCGCACCTTTCGTGTCTCGGTGCCATTCTTCTATGAAGTGAGTGTGCAGGATGTTTGGGAACTGTGACACCAGGCGTGCAATATTTCTACCATCATGTGTTCACCACTCTTTGTTGATTCCCTTCTTATGGTCATCGTTCTTGACCTTGATCACTTCTCCCTCTGGTGACTGCCTGCTGCTGGTGACTTTGCTTGCACAGCCAAACTTTGATGCAAGAGTGGAGCCTTTGGAAGCTCTGGTGAAGACCATGGGGACTTCAGGTCTGGAGCCAGTGGTATATGGAGATCACCTGTGCAAGAAGGTGTTTAACAACTTTGGATAGGACATCAAGATCGCCTTGTGTACAGTCAGTATCCCTGTAATTTGAGTTGCACAAATGCAGTTGCTAATCTTTTCCCCCCATTTCGGGGTAATCGTATTCAAGTAATGCGCACCTTGGCGCTGCATGGTACATGGTATTCTACGTTTCTAGAGCTATGGCAGAGTAGGGTCATCGTCCAGCGAGTAAAAGGCTGGAAGTGTCCCTACAAACAATCTGCCTTTTGCTCTGCGCCTTGGATCAACTTTCCCAAAGAGCCACTTTCTTGAAGAGCCCAATTGGGGCTCCTGATTGGAATCACCCCTCCAGGTTCCTCCTTGGGAGGATCCTGAAGGCAAGAATTCGCCAGAGGGCTTAGCGTTGACAGCGATCTTGCCAAATCACAATTTCACGAAGACGTGACTCCGTCAAAGTTGATTGGTCTGAAGAGTCGGCGGAGATTCTCTGAAGGCTCCATCCGTCTCTTGAGGCCGCGGCTCGATGGTATCGGGGCTTTGGGACAGGCAGGAGGCGACGATCTTTGTGGTTGAGATGCAGGCGTGTAGCACGATTGCCGGCAGAATGGAGAACCGCCGCCGGCGGTTGCCGCGGCTGATGTCGAATTCTGATCGTGCTTAGTGGCAATTGCTGAATCACGTCTGTTGTTGTCGACGAATCCAATTGGTAGTGTGTGATCCATTGTAGTTGGCGGAGCCATGGAGACGAGGAGAATTGGTGATGGCGAAAGCTCTAGAAGAGAGACGTTCAGAAGAAAGACGGCAATTAAGAGAACAATGAAGAGAAGAAAAGGCAGACAGTGCTGATCAGGATGGGTCACGAGAGAGAAGAAATCAAATTGTAACTCCGTAAATCATCTCGACGGATATTATAGTACTGGAGGAGGTCACGCTGGGTGGATCATGACTCCTCTACGGTCACTCGGTCAAATTCTTTTCCGCCGCCGTCATATGTGACTGTCATGGTAAGAAGGTGGCAAGCAGTGCATTCCTCTCCTCAGGCATTCCGGGTTTCCGCCATCGAGGCTGCCGAAAACACGCTACCTCGGATCCTTGGGATTTCCGATTTCCCAGCTTTCAGGGTACATGAGCCCGTCGCTGCGGTTTTTGATAGCGCGAAGGGATGTGGATGTGGAGAAAGCGGCATGATCCCCGGATGCGGGATGCAGAATGCATGATGGGGGATGATATGGGATGTGGTTGGGTTGTGAGAAGGCGGGATGCAAGAAGCGGGATGTGGGATGTGGTTGGAAAGTGAATTATGACTACAGGGGTTGGTGGTTCTAGTAGCGCCTGTGGCTCAGGGTCTGATGCAACCTCGATATTCTTGCTTTCCAAACCAGAAGCCGTCGAGTGGTTGTTAGGAGGTGTCAGAGGAATTGAGGCTGTCGCTGCAAGCCATATGCCACCATGGCAGACCTGTCAGAAGAATGCCAACGGCGCTGCGCTGGGATGTTACAGGCTGTATATCAAGAATATTAGGAGTGTATGAACAGAAACTTTTGAGAGATTTACGTGATAAAGCTGCAAGACTCACAAGGTGCGCAATGGTCGTGAGAAAGAACTAACAGATGGAGAGGTGGCAATCCGCCATCAGAGCCCAGTGGCGACGAATTGTGCTAAGTTGTAAGAAAACTGTCTGGATTCCAACTTCAGAAAATAACCAAGTCTCAGGCAACTACTCGTGGGTGGAGCATGGTTAATTAAGAAACTTGGTGAGTACTCAAACACCTCGACAGCTCAAAATATGTACCTTTATTCCTTCTAGAAACATATTTTGTTCCCCAGAGCTCATGTAGTTCCTGGTTTGGAACAGTGTGCGGTCGAGGATTCTTGCTGAACCAATGGTGCTGCATTTGCTGGTGCAACTCGTCCAGATAAAGCGAAAAAATGCGTGGTGTTTTCAGCAACCACAGATATGCGCGAGCATGTGGCTCGGAGCTTTTCCAGGGCTTTCGAGGACGAGAAGATGCGACGCAATCAATAAATGACACCAGACCCTACGATATGCGACGTGGATCAATCCTAGAGACCAGAATCCCTTTATTGGGGCCCAAAATGACGGGGATCGCGCCGAAATAAGTGGTCGCAGAAGGCAGGGGTCACAGTTCCAAACGCCAAATGCGCCAACAGGCGGGGAAGATTTCAAAAACTTTCCCGCCATCACACAAATGTAAGACTCGTTTCTGCGTTCTCCTCTTCCAGCTCTTGAACAGAATGAGTCGATACTCACAACAGAGAAGCTACATTTCGCTATAATCCACCCAAACGCTCCTTCTGTGGATAAATAACAGCAAATGGTCCTAGTTACGCAACATCCTTCAAAGCCATTCCTTTGGATCTTCCCAAAACCCGCAAGCATTCATCGTGGAAGGAATGTCCTTGGCACGTGGTCTTGTTGAAAACTTTGAGCGCACTTTAACTTGCTCCTGTATTCGAAGTCACTACTCCTGCTGCGATTTTTTGCCAGTGCAACCATAATGCCATTTATGGTGGAAAATAAATGTTAGTACATGCATATTATCTACTCCACATGGCACTGGAAACAAGGGATTTTAGTAGGTAGATAGATACACCGGAAACCAGTTGGCTTGTTGTGGGTCGTGTGATTAGCGTGCTTGGTTCTGAAGAGCTTCCAACGATTGATTCCCAAGCCCTACATGTTGCCGCTGCTGTGATTGGTGCAATGAAGCATGTAGATAATGCGGGGCTTGCAGCAGTTGAGTTGGTTGATGCCAATGGGTGTGACGAGTCTGGGATGCTGCCTGGGATTCATAACCATGAGATTCATGGGATGGTTGGGATGCGTGGGTCGGTTGAGATTGCTCCAGAGACTGAGAAATGTTGGCAGCATGGGATACAGGTGCCACATGGGATGGTTGAGGAGGCGGTTGCAACGGGAACGGGGCCACATGTAGTAAATCCGAGGCACTGTCAGAGACGCATGGTGAAGAAATTGAGTAGAAAAGGGTGAGGGTGAAGATACGGTGTGGAAAATGGTCAGGGTGAAGACGTGGGTAGAAGGGTCAGACATGGATAAAAATTGACAAGGGGTAGAAAAAGGTAAAGACATGGATAGCAAAGGGCCGGCAATGAGAAAGACATGAGTTAGATAATTGCCTGGATGAACATGAGGGATTGAATTCTGACATGGCTTGAAATGCATGGCATGGATCAGTCAGTGAATGGGTTGATAGCATGGTAATTGGAGCGGCATGGTGCCATTTTCGAGCAAATACAACAGGGGTGGAAAACGAGAAAAAAAAATGAAACGAAGGGATGAGTCCATATGAGAAATTTCACCAAGTGTTTGCAGGAATCAATGGCTGTTGATAAAACAGGCAGAGGTATGAGAAACAACAAAGTGGAAGCCTCAGCAGAAAAGGCCTTCCCCTTCTTATTATACCCCAGCAAGACCCACCTCCCTGCTCTTCCTAGCCCATCTTCTCTCTCCCCCCATTCTCCTCCACCCATTCTCCTCCCCCCATTCTCCTCCCCCCATTCTCCTCCCCCCATTCTCCTCCCCCCATTCTCCTCCCCCCATTCTCCTCCCCCCATTCTTCTCCCCCCATTCTCCTCCCCCCATTCTTCTTCCCCCATTCTCCTCCCCCCATTCTTCTCCCCCCATTCTCCTCCCCCCATTCTTCTCCCCCCATTCTCCTCCCCCCATTCTTCTCTCCCCATTCTCCCCCCATTCTCCTCCCACCCTCTCAGCCTTTTCCTGCCAATTATTTCTGAAACGCGTGGTACAGTTTTTCAAACACCCCCTCCACCCCCTCCCTCTCTCTGACTTAAATCTCTCTCGTTTCTAGATATCTCCTTCTGTCTCTTTTCCCCCCTCGCCCCATTTTTCACCATCTCATTCCTTTCACACAACCAACCTCCCCCATCGCCTCTCCAGCACGCACCACGCAATGGATTCTTCCAAATAGGCCTCCAATGAGCTGAGGACAGCTGGCATCTTCTGAATGGACTGCAGAGATGAGGAGGGGGGGCGGGGAAGCGACGGAGGGGACAGGAAAGCGGGAGAAACAAGGAGAGAACCTAGAGAACAACGGAACTGATGCCCGGATGAAGTCGGAAGTTTTGTAAGAATCATCTCGGAAGACCAGCTACAACAACGTCACAGTTCACACGAAAACGTACAGCGGACAGAACCAGTCCTACTACTCGCCCCTCCTTTCCAGCGTACGTCCTCAGTGGTCGCCATCAGGTTACACAGAAGCCCCTTTTGAGAATTCCCTAGCGCCTCTTCTTTCCAGCGTACCTCCTCAGTGGCTGTCATCAGGTTGCTCCGGCTCTCCATGGCCTTGCATGCCTCGTCCAGTTGCTGGCCAATGCCAGTCAACGCCAGTCAACGCCAGCCAGCGGCAGTCAATGTACCACAGGGGAAGGCAACGCAATTCAGTGCACTCCCAGGGAAGTCAACGGGAATAACAAAGTCAACAAGTCGTTATCCAGACTGTAGAAACACGATTGTGACGTTTCAGAGCTTCTGAGTCACTCCTTGCAGAGCCTCGCTGAGGCGCCTAATATCGCGGATTCTTGCGTCGAAAGGCGTTGGCCTTCCTCCACATATTTCACAGTCATAACTAACAACTGAGGTACAATACAGTGTATCCTGACACGTCACGCCCCCGCACCTCGTCTCAACTCTCGGGTTTCTTACAACGGAACGCGTTGCCTTCCCCACGTGTGCCGCGACTGCCGCTGTCTCGGTAGCAAGCGAGGTCAGCTGCTGCTTCAACATCGACTCGAAAGCTACTAAAGAGGATAGCTGCTGCTTTAAGGCACGGTTCGAAGGTGTGTTTGAGGTTCCTTGCCTCTCTTTCTCCATAGCGAGGACGTCTCTATGGAGGTTCGCCATTGTCGAGAGAGAAACGAGCAAAGTATTCACAGGTCTAACCGCGACTCTAACTCAGGCCACTAACTTTGAACTGGAATGCACCACTAAACGCGGAGCGGAAGTGAGCCAGTTCTGCTTGGTAGCAAGTTCGAGCATCCAAGCTTGAGTCTGGTCCTATTTGGCTGCAGTTTTTTGCGGTCGATTGGAGAGAAGTGGAGTGGGAGAAAGAAACCGTAAATGCTGAATAGAAATCCCCCCCCCCCAAATGAGGGTGAACATGATGGTGAACTGGTATGACTCCATATGGAAAACTCCATATGGAAAACTCCATATAACCGTGTCGGGCAAACTCTGGAAAACAGAATTCATAAACGAAGCTCAAGGACTTCGTCAGGGGAGATATCAATTCGTGTCAGGCAACTTCCGGATTTCGCCAGCCTTATGCAGGTCTGCGACCAAAATTCCTGACCAACTTCGCTTACGATTATTTTCGCCATGCTTCGTCAGGTCGGCTGTGCTACGCCTCGATATATTTCCAACATACGTTTCCATTTTGAGAGTATTTCCGGACCGCCGTTCCAATCACGGGAGTACCTTTAGCGGTTACCCTGTTCAGGAATGTTTCACTGATGAGATGCACTCCCACCAGATCAGGCCTCCGCACAAGAAGCCATGACGCCATAGTAGATCGAGGATCCTATGTAGATTGTAAGTCGCAGGCGACCTTTTTCATGCTATATTTATGCGACGGCCTTGTGCTTCGATCAACCTCTCTTCATCCTTCGTCCAGCCATGAATTTGCTCGTCTCAGTGCTCCTATGCGCTTTTATCTCCTCTCTCTTCGTGCTCTCGCTTTACATATGGGAGGCTCCCCGCCTCTTGCGCGGAGCTCCACCTGCCAATCGCGACGACCCACGTGTCGTGCGCCAGCGAATAACGAGCGTGCTTGGTTCCTGCGTGGCGTCCGCCGCAATTGTCGCGGGTGTCGCGAAATTCGGCCTGGTATGTCCCAGCAAGTGTGCGGAATTCAGATGGTGATTTCCCTATCCACATCGATATTTATTCTGCACTGCGCATTTCATTGCTCTCGAAGTATAAGTGCGTATCAGGGTAATCCCTTCGAATTTACCCCCTTTGAAATGAAGGGCCGACCCGACCTCCTTCTAGAACCACGTGCTAACACCAAACACTCCCTATCCTCGTCTCAAACCTCCTCGCTCTCATGCCAACTGTTCTACACCAAACACTCCCTATCCTGTGCTTGCTCTGCACTCCGTTCCGTCAACACTCCACTGCTTCTGCTTTGTGTGCCATGTGGCGTGATGCAGTTGGACAACGCCCATGCCCCTCTGCCCTCCGTTCCTCGTCTTCTTTCTCTGCAACCTGACTACCTGGTAAGCTACATCTTTAGACTGCTATTGCTTACAAGGTCAGTTATCAACCCCTTGAATTTCTCATCGCATTTGATTTGAATATAAATTTCATAAGCCGTCCCTGTATAGCAACCGGGATTGCCGTTACTGTAGCACACTCCCACTCCCACTTGTCCCCTCCCCCGTTTCTCTTTCCCCATTTCCCCTCCCCCGTTTCCCCTTCCCTCACTTCGCCTCCCCATTTCCCTTCCTCCATTTCCCCATGCCTCTCCTCTCCCCCTCTCAACCATCTCCTCCCTCGCCTTCCCTTCTCTCCTCCACCCGTTTCCCCCCTTCTCTCCCACTCCCTCATCCCCCCCCCTCCCCCCCTCCCCCCTCTAAACCTGTAGATCCCCTCCCTCGCCTTTCCTCTCCTCCTTGTGGCTCTCCTCTTTCTCGGCCCTCTCACCCTCTCCGCATTCAACACACTCCAAGCCCTAGCCGCTGCGAGGCGTGAGAATCGTCATTACACCATTCTAGCCAATGCCGATGGCGCTGCTGCTGGTGCTGCTGGTGCTGGTGGTGCTGGTAGTGCTGATGGTAGTGTTGCTGCTGCGTCTGTTCCGCATGCGTATAAACCGCTGGTGCTGCCACTGCTTCCGTCTGACCTGCTGTTCCATGCCCGCAACCTGGTGGTGGTGAGAACAGTGGCAGTGGAGGAGACATTTGAAGGGGGAAAGGGAAATTGAGGGAGACATGTGAAGGGGGAAAGGGGGAATGATACATGTGATGAGTGAGAAATGGGAAGGGCAAATGTGTGATGGTGGTGGTGGCAAGACTTTTCACGACTTTTAATAACTCTTAAAATGTTCAAATCAAGGAGATATTGTGGAGCAGAACGAGAACAAGGAGGAATTAGACTCTGAGGGATTGTGGCGCGACTGACTCTTCTTCTCATTTCTTCTCTCTCTCTCTCGCTCTCCTTTCATCTTCCTTCCTCCCCTTACTCACTTCCCCCACGTTCTGCCTTCCCTTCACCGTGCCTTCCGCCCCACAGGCTCCTCTCAGCGAGGAGTTTGTTTTTCGGGCAGCCCTGTGTCCGCTTCTTCTTGCGGGCGGCTTCTCAGTCACCTCCACGGTTTTCATCTGCCCGCTGTTCTTCAGCCTAGGTGCTGTTTTCACACGGCATCTACTCTTTTCTGTTCTCCAGCACTTTTGAAATACCTTTTTTGTTCTCTCTTCACTTCCACCACATTTCATCTCTGCTCGTGTTTTTGTTGCTCAACTTAGTTGTCAACACCTTACTCATCTTTGTGCTCCTACTGGATTCAGATCCTGCTTTCTGTGATGAGGTTGTCTGAAATGAAAAAACGAATCTGGTGTGAGACGTCTCAAAAACAACCTCGTCACACTTAGTTGTCAACACCTTACTCATCGTTGTGCTCCGTGCTTTCAAAATGCCCCTCCTTTCTTCCCCCACAAACCCCCTTTCCCCCCCCCCCCCATGGCAGCACACGGCCATCACATATGGAACCTAGTGCACTACCATCGCTGCTTTGAGACGTCTCAAAACACTTCTTCAAACATATGGAACCTAGTGCACTACCATCGCTGCTCTATGGAAATCACTTTTGAGAATTCTCAAAAGTGATTCCCTTCCCGGTCCTCTCCATTCTTGACAAAGCCTTCTTACCGACTCTTCGTACCTCCCTTCTCCACCCTCCCCATGCCATCACATATGGAACCTCGCGCACTACCATCGCTGCTCCCTTCCCCCACATGCCCTTCCCATTGTTGACATAGCCTCCCTACCCCCTCCCTACCCTCCCCCCCCCCACCTTCTTCCCCCCCATGGCAGCACACGGCCATCACATCATGCACTACCATCGCTGCTCCCTTCCTGATCCTCTCCATTCTTGACAAAGCCACTTTACCAACTCTTTTTACCGCCCTACTCCCCCCCCCATAGCAGCACACGGCCATCACATCTGGAACCTAGTGCACTACCATCGCTGCTCCCTTCCCCAAGCTCTTGCCATGGTTGGTGTGTCCCCCATGCGTTCGTCTACTTTGCGTGAACTCAATTTGCAAGTTTTGAGACGTCTCAAAAATGGCCCACGACCATCGCTGCTCCCTTCCCCAAGCTCTTGCCATGGTTGGTGTGTTCCCCGCACGTCCATCTGCTTTGCATGCACACTTCTTCTAACCTTGTTTTACGCAACTCAAAGTGTGTTCTACTCAATCACATTGCAAGACGACTGACTGTGGGACCTCTTTCTCATCCTCCATACTTGCTCCCTCTAAATCTGTCTGCTTTCTGTGGGCGTCAGCCTGTGTGCTCATTCTTTCACTCTCTCCTCTATGCACCCCTTCCCCCGCCCCGCCTCTCAGGGTTCCTGTTTTGAGACGTCTCAAAACACTCATCCTCCATACTTGCTCCTTTTAAAACTGTCTGCTTTCTGTGGGCGTCAGCCTGTGTGCTCATTCTTTCACTCTCTCCTCTATGCACCCCTTCCCCCGCCCCGCCTCTCAGGGTTCCTGTTTTGAGACGTCTCAAAACACTCATCCTCCATACTTGCTCCTTTTAAAACTGTCTGCTTTCTGTGGGCGTCAGCCTGTGTGCTCATGCTTTCTCTCTCCCGATGCACCCCTTCCCCACACCTTCCCCCGCCTCTCAGGGTTCCAAATGGCCTTCACGTGGGTGTTTGGCTGCCTCGCTGCCTTCATCATTCTGAGAACAGGCAGCCTGTGGGCGTCAGTGGCAGCTCACGCTTTCTGCAATGCCATGGGGGTCCCGGATTTTCAAGCAGCCCTGACACACCGGCACAGATACGGTGAGTCTAGGGTTAGCCAAAGGTACACCCTAAAATCTGGTACGTTAGCCTAACACAAGACCTGTGGGCATCAGTGGCAGCTCATGCCTTCTGCAATGCCATGGGGTTCCCGGATTTCCAAGCAGCCTTGACACACCGGCACAGATACGGTGAGTGCAGGGAGCCAACACGGAGAGGCTGTGACTCGGATACAGTGAGTCTCGTGGGGCACTTAACCCCTAAAGTACCGTAGGAAAGCCAGCACAATGCGGGCAGTCTGTGGGCGTCAGTGGCAACTCACGCTTTCTGCAATGCCATGGGGGTCCCGGATTTCCAAGCAGCCCTGGCACACCGGCACAGATACGGTGAGCCAGCGCAGGTATCATGAGCCTTTCTAGTTCTGAGGACGGGCAGCAGCATGTGTCTATGGGCGTCATGAGGGTGCGGGATTTCCAAGCAGCATTGACACACCTGCACAGATACATTCAGTCAGCACAGGTGTCACGAGCCTTAATAGGTCTGAGGGCGGGCAGTCTACGAGCGTCATGGGGGTGCGGGATTTCCAAGCAGCATTGACACACCTGCACAGATACATTCAGTCAGCACAGCTATCATGAGCCTTAATAGGTCTGAGGGCGGGCAGTCTACGAGCGTCATGGGGGTGCGGGATTTCCAAGCAGCAGTGACACACTCGCACAGACACGGTACCGCCGCCTTGTTATCACAACTCCCCCCTCCCATTTGCAATACTGTGTCAGCATTCGATGCAGGAGTTAATCTTGTTGTTATCAACCCCGTTTGCAGTTCAGCTTCTCCTGATGTTTGCAGCAATATGTGCAACATTCATTGCACAAGCTGTCTACGTTGTGATAAACCCCCCTTTCTATCACAACCCAACCCCCTGTTCGCAGCATTGGTCAACCCACTCTCTGTCACTAATTAATTACCCCACCGCTATCACAAACCCCTTTTCTATCACAAACCCCTTGTCTATCACAAACCCCTTTTTTATCACAAACCCCTTGTCTATCACAAACCCCTTTTCTATCACAAACCCCTTTTCTATCACAAACCCCTTTTCTATCACAAACCCCTTTTCTATCACGACCCCCTTTTCTATCACAACCCCATCTTCTGTTTGCAGTGATATGCTCAGCATTTGTAGCGGGAGTGGCCCTGTTTGCGGCATTGGTCAACCCACTCACAGACCCGCCTCTGTTCAACAGACCAGTTGCATCCTGCCACGTCAGCCTTGGGTTCTGCAAGTGGCAGTGAAACAAAATGTTGTTCCATGCTTGAAATGATCCGCAGGAGTGGTCCTGTTTCTGGCATTGTTGTTTAACCCTCACATCACACACACACCCAACTCTCTTCAGCAGGCCTACCCTATTGGTACCAACCAGCTGATAATGCCACAACTGGGTTCTGCTTATGGCAGCAAAATGCAAATTCTCCCCAACCCATTACAGAAGCAGGCAGGCATCACATGCATATGTCTTTACATAAGAAACACGAGCTTTAGTCCAACAATCTACACAACCATAGTGTCCTAAAAACATCCACATCTGTTTCCAATCACGGGACCATAAGTAGGGTCTATCTGTCTGGAACACAACACAACCATGGTAGCCGAACTGGAAAAAGAATGCAAGAATTTGGACAGGACAGGTCATCCTGCCCCGTCGAACGACGCAGGAAATGCAGGCTTGGAACTTGAAGAAGAGGAACGGAAGCGAGTGGGGACGAATGGGATGGGAATGCCTTCTCTGCTTCCTTCCCCGCTCCAAACTCTTGGAGCAGCAAGCATGTGAAGAGCAGTGACTTGACTTGACAAGAAGTTGGGAAGACATGCTGACTGCATTGAAATGAAGAGCGAAATGATGAGTGAATTGAGGAGTGAAATGAGGAGTCCAGCTACAAGCACCTGCACTGTGGGAAGTGTGTGGTAGGGAGTGTGTGGTAGGGCGTGTGAGGTGGAAAGTGCGTGGTACGGAGTGCATGGTGAGGTGGTGCCTTGAACATTGCATTTTAAGAACACGCCCTCCTCCTCCCCTGCCTCCCCCCGCCCGAAAAAAAAAAAAAAAAAAGTAACTTATATATGCAGACGTTGAGAGGGAAAAGACTTTTACTCACCCTTATCATCGTTTCCTCCTCACAGACCACTCCTCTTGCTGCTCATTCCGCACTCGCCTTCTCCTCTTGCTTCTCCTCCTCCTCCTTCTTATCCCCATCCTCTTTCTTCTCCTCCTCAGCTTTCTTCCCTGTCTCCTCATCCACTTTCCCTTCCTTATCTTGTGCTGCCTCCTTCTCCTTCCCCTCCTCCTTCCCCTCCTCCTTCGCCTCTGCAGCATCAGGACCTTTCTGGGAAGCATCCTTCCCCTTGCCGCCCTTGTACTCGTTAATGAGCGACAGCAGCTCCTCTGTATGAGCCACGTCCTTAAAACGAAGCGCCAGCATAGTCAAACCGACTGCTGCTGCAGCACCACCCCCTTCCTTCTCCTTCTCTTTCTCTTTCTCCTTCTCCTCCCCCGTACTGTTCACACAAGCAAACGAAATTCCCCGCCCATCCATCCGGGTTACTTTCATATCCGGGAAAAGATTCGCATTCAAAAGAAGACGGAAATTACCCCTTGCTCGCATGACAAGCCGAGCCGGCCGTTTCTCAGTGGTTTTGGCCTTTTCTGCTGACGTGTCCTTCTCTCCCTTCTCTCCCTTCTCTCTCTCTTTCCCATCATCCATCTCCTGCTCTTTCTTCTCTTCCTCCTTATCCTCTTTCTCTCCTCCCTTCTTCTCCGTTTTCTCAGTACCCTCCTTTTCTTCCTTCTCCCCCTCCTTCCCCTCCTCCCCCTTCTCCCCTTCCTCCCCCTCCCCCTTCCCCTCCCCCGCCTCCTCCCCCTCCTCTTCCGCCTGCACGTTTAGCCGAACTTCCCCCTTACCCCGCTCCTTCCACTTCCCCCCCTCCCCGAATTCGAACAGCGTAGCATCCGCCGCGAAAACCGCGCGCTCCTTCTCCTCCCCCGTCGCCACGTGGACAGCCGACAGCGTGACAGCTGGCGCGCCACCGCCGCCCCCGCTGCTGCTGCCGAACCCGATCCCCAGGCCCGGAGTCGCGCCGATCGCGCCGCTTGCGCTGCTCCCATTGGCTGTCGCCCCGGACCCGAAAATGCTCGAAACGGCAGGGAAGATCGACGAGCCGCCGCCGCCGGTTGCGGCGCCGGAACCGGCGCCGGGAGATGCGGAGGTGGTGGCGGGGAATGAGAAGGAGAACGCGGAGGATCCGGATGAGGCGGAAGCGGCGGAAAAGGGGGACGCGAAGGCGGAAGAGGAGAAGGAGGCGAAACCTCCGCCGGAAGAGGCGGCGGTGGAGGAGGAGAGGAAGGGGTTGAACCCCGGAGCCGCCTTGGCGAAACCCACGAAACCAGACGGGCTTGCCGCTGCCCCCGCCGCGGCTCCCGCGCCATTCGCGCCCTCCGCTTTCGCCTCCTGCTTGTCGCTCTCCCCTGAACCTTTCTTCTCCGCCGCTGCCTTATCCTCTTCTGTTTTCTTCTCCCCATCCGCAGTTTTTTCTCCCGTCTGGTCGCCCTCCTTCGCGGAACCTTCTGCCGCCGCCTTTTCCTCCTCCTCCGCGCCGTCGGATCGCGCCTTCTTCGCGCTCTTGCCGCCAGAACTCACCTCCTCCGTCCCCTCCTCCTCCGCCTGCTCCTTCGCTTCCGCCACGTCGGACCCGCCTGCCACGTCAGCAGCCGCCGGAGCCGGTTTTTCAGGCGGCGCAGCGGCGGCAGGAGCGGGGGGAGCGGGAGACGCGCCGGCGCCTCCTGCGGGCCGGCGAGCTTTAACGATGCGGCGAGTCGCCATTACTTCGTTAGAGGCTTTCTGAAACCCTCCCGCCCAGGGGTTTGATCCTGAAGGCTCCTCGTTTTCGTCTTCCTGGAAATCGTCCTTCGTGATTTGCCGCTCCGACGTGCGCTTCTTATTGGGCGGCGACATTTCCGACGACATTCTGTCGCGTTGTCGCGACTGCGCGTCTAAATCTGTCGCAGATTTCGTCGCAGTTTGCACTGGTCGGGTAACCGGTCGAACACAGACAAAACGCAACGGAAAATGTAACAATCCACTCTTGACGGAGAAGAAGCTTTAGATCTCGAAAGCTGGCAAACCACTAATCGCGATAGGACGGACCAGCCTGCTAGAGAACAAAAAGCTGGTGGGGGTAAAAAGAAAACAATCGAACTCCGGAATTCAGGGGATAAAGTCGCAGGCGGGGAGTGTTCTTGTAAAGGGTTGGGGTTGATTGAGCCAGGTAGATGCGTTTTTATGATGAGGATAATCTGCTTCAACGAGTAGAGGAGGAATTGTTCTTATAGAGAGGTTAATCCGAGTGATCGTAATGTGACGCTGCACGGGAAGGCATAATATACCTCAGCGGACGAAAACTGCCGCCCAGATTCGCGGTTTCGATAGGACAAAGGGCCCCCCAAGGGACTGACGACCTCCCGACGACCTCCGAGCGGCAAACTGGGGCGAACTGGCGTCCCAGGGGCCACGGGAGCCCTCGGGATTGTCGACAATCCGACGACCTACGTTTCCGCTGGGAGATACCTGAGAAGGAAATCTCAGCGGACAAAATAGGAAAGCTCGCCACGTCGAGCCGCGACTGCTGCCACGCGGCCCAATAGGGACGAGCCAGGAGGTCCCCCACTGCTGACAAGACTGCCACGTCGCTCACGTGGGCGGCCAGGCGTCGCTCCGGGGCTCAGTGTTACGCGCGGGAAGTCGTCGCTCCCGCCAAAATTGTCGGCGCTCGATCCACGCGGCGCAGATCTCACCGTCAAGTTTGGTCGGTGTCGACCAAGTCATCCAACGGTCCACAACCGAGCCACGCGGCACAGTCACAACAGTGTCCACGTTCAATGAACCTAACCGCACAAATAAGCGCGCCGACGGGTAGTCGGCGCCGATCACCAGGCGATCGCGGTAGGGTTGCCACGCGGGTCCGCAGTAATCCAGGGCCCCTGGGAGATGGAAGTCGGCATGCCGTTATTTCCGCTCTGAGGCGCCAATGTCGGGCCCACGCCACGTCACACACGCCCATTCCCTCGTGGAATGGCCCAGGCTTACGCCCCTTGGGTGCAGCGCGGCGTCCCAGGAGCCATGCTTGGCACGTGACACGTCGGACACTGCGCCGCCGCAGGAGAACGCATGCATAGCGGCAGCAGCATGGGGGGTTGCGTGAAGCGCGGCCGCTTCGGAGACGCTCGGGACCGTACTCCTTCGTGACCGTCCGCTTGTGCTCATTCCCTTGTCAGATCCTGCTTTCCTTCCTGCTCTCCGCTGCCTGTCTTTCTTCGCGATTGTAGGCTTGTCGGCTGCCGACTAATCGATCCCGTCGGCACGGGTTGCTTCTACGTGGTCTCTAACAATCAGGTCGGTGTTTAGGAAAACGAGAGGTCAGTACTTTGTCGAGAAGTTTAGGCAAAAGAAGAGGATGAACTAGCAAGAATGGGGATACAAATAGCAAACCCTAGAAGGGTTGTACTCGCTACAGAGCACCCCACTACAGGCTAGAGCATAATATTCTGACACACCCCCATAGCCAAAGTGGGGTGTAATCAGCAGAGGAAACAAAGCAGTACAAGCTCAGGGTGGATCACGATGTCACCACACATTCTGAGCACAAGCAAGAAGCAATAGTTTAAGGTTCACAATTATGAGCAAAGCTAGAGGCAGTCACAGGGGGCAAGTGAGGAGGAGGAGGGCTGGCGAGAGGAGAGTAGATAGGAGGCGACGACTGAAGCTGCAGACACACGGGCAACAGACGGCTCTGGTGCGACAACGTGGCTACCGGGAATGAGTGCCCCGGAGTACAGGAGTAACAGGCTCCGCGGCTAATATGCACGGCAGGAGCAACGGACCCACAGGCGACGGCGCAACCGGCTCTCTGAGCTACCGGTGGCTAATCGACCCCCGGAATACAGGCGCTGCGGACGACACGACGGCGACCTCCGCTCAACCTCCTCCAACTGTCCCACACCCCTCGACACACCCCCCCTGCTGAACCCCTAGCTCCACTCCCACGGCACCCCCCTTTAAACCCTAACCCTCGGCTCCCACACATCCACCCCCCTCAGCGGCAGCTGCAGCAGTGGGAGACGGAGGAGGAGGAGGAGCAGGGGACGGCGCACACACACGGCACCCCCATAGCTGCCACCCCCACAGTCCTCACCCCCAAACCCTAAAAACGGGCGGAACGGGGGAAGGAGCGCGGGGGACGGCGAGGGGGACGGCGCGCGGCCCCCAGGACGCCACCACGGGGCAGCGAGGGGCCGCGCGCGGCTCCCCAGGGCGGCGCGACGGGAAATCGGGGCCGTGGGGGGTCGCGCGCGGCTCCCCAGGGCGGCGCGACGGGAAATCGGGGGGGGGGGGGGGGGGGCCGCGGGCGACGGGATCGCGGGGCCGCGGGCGACGGGATCGGAGGGCCGCGGGCGACGGGATCGGGGGGCCGCGGGCGACGGGATCGCGGGGCCGCGGGCGACGGGATCGGAGGGCCGCGGGCGACGGGATCGGGGGGCCGCGGGCGACGGGATCGCAGGGCCGCGGGCGACGGGATCGGGGGGGGGGGGGGGCGCGTGCGACGGAATCGAGGGGCCGCGGGCGTCCCCCACGGTAGGAAACCGCCGCGCGCCTCGGGGCGCACGGCGGGGAGAAAACCGCCGCACGCCACGGGGCGTGCGACACAAAGAGTAATAGGAGCAGCGGAAGCAGGTGGTGGGGCCCACCCACAGGATCGACCCATCTGGATCGTCCTGCTCTGATACCATGTCGAGAAGTTTAGGCAAAAGAAGAGGATGAACTAGCAAGAATGGGGATACAAATAGCAAACCCTAGAAGGGTTGTACTCGCTGCAGAGCACCCCACTACAGGCTAGAGCATAATATTCTGACATACTTGTCGACGTCGACATCGGACGTGCCAGGGCAACATCGCCGCAAACTATCGACATCTTCGCCGACCTAGCAAGTCGGCGACGCATGGCCAGAGGTCGTCCTAGAGCCCAACAGCCCCAATCCATCCCACCCCCCGCCGACTCAGTAGACGACGACATCAAAGCGGAGCTGGAACGTCTTGAGGTCGAAGCCGAGCTAGACGCAATTGAGCGAGAATTCGAAGAAGACCGTTATTTCGCCCCCGTAACACAGTTCCGTCTCTGGTTTAACAACCTCCGCATCGCACACGGACGACGATAGCGCAATCATGGCCGACATGGCCGATGTCGACATGCCCGACGCTAGTCCCCCCACCGACCACAATCCTACATCTACCGACGAAGAGACGCTCCCGTTACTCTACGATCTTGACAAGCTAACGCAGATTCCGGAAGGAGAGTTCACCAAGGACATTCCCCCACCGCCGATCGGGGAGTTCAACAAGAAAAAAAAACAGCAGCCTGCATGAAATGGACAGCCAGGAACGTCGTCGGCACATGCCGGCTCTGGAAACCAAGTTGATGCCGAGGAGGAGGAGGATGAGGAGGAGGAGGAGGAAAGCGATGACGAATACGACGAGTGTCCACCCCGTAGCACTAATCCGCGCACATTGGACGAACGACTCGGACGAGAGCGTGAATTCATAGATGAACTGCTCGAAGAGGACGAGGACGCGGACCAGGAGAACATGTCGGTGCCGCGCGAACAGTGGAAGGCGGCAGACTTCGTTGAGGAAGACATGGTGTATGCGTGCATCGACGTGCTCGTCATGGACGCACTACGCCACCTGCAAACCCTGGAGAAGAACAGCACGCTGAGGCAGTACACCTCCTGGATATACCACTACAAGAGGTGGGCGGCGAAGTTGTTGAGGCAGATAGGCGGCAAACTTCCCCAGGAGCACAGGCTTAAGCACGTCGACGGGATAGGCCACTACATCCGGGACAACAAGAAGAAGAATCGGGACCAGGAGGCCGATGTCCCCCGGGCGTACGTGTGGCTGCACGGCCCAAGGGTTACTATCACTTGGCTTCGCGCGTACGTGAAGTACATGGTGCGTGAGTGTAAGCTCGATGCCGAGTCCACCGAGGAGGGGGACAACGCCGCGCGAGCCCAGCCTGTGCACTCTACAACGGTGCACATGCTCCTCGGGCGCATAAAGGCATGCCAGATGGCGGCGAGAGTGGAGGCGACGCTCTACCGGGAGACGGAGCTGAGCATCATGCGGGAGATATCGGTGGCTAGGTCGGAGGTGCGGTTCATGATCCGCACCAAGAACGAGCGGGACATCAAGTAAGTGCAGGTTCAATTTATGTCGTCCACATTCTGATGTCGACGCCGCCCTGATTGACCCTTACCCTTGGCTTTGTGGGCAGGAATTGCGCCGATTGGCGTCGAGGAACCCTCGGCGATACCTACACCGCCGAACAGTTTCGGCAAATCATGATGGGGGTGCTGCCGACGTGGGCGGCGAAGGCGTGGAACCCGCGTGGAACGGGTCCTTCGCAGACACTGTGGAGGTTTCTGCTCATCAAGGTGCTCACGCTTCTCTCCCACCACAGCCTCCTGCGCGGTGCAAGCATCCGCGAGATCACGCTCCCCGACATCTTCTTGTACCTACTGGCGAGCACCTCCTCGGTGAACCCGGAGAACCAGTAGGTCGTCATGGTCATCGCTGCGCGGAACTCGAAGACGTCCAAGGATCCTCGCTTGCAGCAGAGCTACGCGGCGCGGCACCTCGAAGCGGAGTTGTGCGCCGTCGGCGAGACGGGCCTGTGGTTGCACTTCGTCCTCGACCAGATCGGCCAGTTTCACGGCGTCCGCCTCATTCCGCCGGTGGACACCAGCACACGCGCGAGCTGGTACAAGAAGCACCTTTTCTTCGCCAAAAACGACACCGACCAAGGGGAGCTCTCTGCGGCAAGCCACCAGCGCTGGACGCGGCAGTTGTGGGACACCAACAAGGTGTTCTGCAAGAGGAACGTGCACGCCGCTCGAGCGGGAGGGGCCCAGGAGCTGGCCATCGACGGCACGCCGCGCGCCGAGATCGCGGAGCTGGGTCACTGGGCGCTCGACAAGATGACGCGGGCGTACATCACCGCCATTCCGGTGGGGGTGGTGATGAAGAAGGCCGGGTACTCTGGTTACAAGCAGGACTACTTCTTGGGGCGGAGCAGGGTGGAACCCACCGACAAGCTCCTGAAACTCCTCGCCGAGCACATATTCCCCGGCGTCAACGACATGCTGAAGACGGTAAGCTAGTCGACAACCCTCGTAGCCCTGTCTTCGAGTCGTCTTGCCGACCGTGTCTGAACACCTAATACACGTGACGAATTGCAGGCGGAAGGGAAGGCTGCCGAGGGGTCCGACGCCGACAAAGCCGCGGTGCACTTCTGGCGCACACTCCAGATGCTGCGCCGCATCGTCGCCGAGGACCTAGCTGTGAAGCTGGTCCGCACACCATGGCACCCGTACGTCCAAGGTGTCGGAGATACAGCTATTCCATCCTCTGCCTTAGTCGTCATGTTCATCTTCCCTTACTCCTTCAGCTGCCTCAGCTACCCTCAAATGAAAGGAACGAGACTCTCACCTCAAATGTCTGCCCTAAGTGGTGTGCCACCCGTGTGCAATGCTTGAGGCAACAACAATCCACTATACGAAAGGATAACAAACAGAAAGCATTGTGTGTGTGTGTGAGAATGAACTTACCTGACCCTGGCTCGAACCGTGCATTTCTCAATGTGCGGCTCGAGCCTGGGTTGGTTTGTTCCCATTGGGTGCATGGATTTCCCCTTGGTGCTCTCCTACCAACTTCGCGTCAATTTCCCAGCCCCCCACCTACCCATCCTCGAATCTGCAAACACAACATAGTTACACCATCACTACACCTCCTTATTACTGGCACCTTATATGCACAACCGTGCATACTCGGTGACAGCTGTCGGAGATACAATTATTCCATCCTCTGCCTTAGTCCTCATGTTCATCTTCCCTTACTCCTTCAGCTGCCTCAGCTACCCCCTGCCCCCTCCTGTGCCCGTGCTTGCGCAACTTGAGCGCGAGTCACAGGACCACTACGCTGAGGCCCGCTTCCTCTGATCACTGCAGCGTTCGATTGATGCTCCTTTAACTGCGCCCCCGTATCATTCTCCAGGACCAGCACCCCCGAAGGGCGCACCTCCTTGACCTTCCAGCGGACTGTCCCCAGCCCTACATCCAGGGTGTCCTGCTTTGCTCTCTTGAGATACACCTCCTGCCCTTCGCTGACGCCCCTTATCGCTCGTCCTTCTCCCTTGCGCTGTCTCTGTTCATATCTCCTGGCATCCCTCAGCTGTGCGGTGTGCAGGTTCTCCAGTGCTGCTGGCATCATGTAGCGCATGTAGCGTGCTCTCACCTCGGACAGGGCTACCCAGTTCTTGATCGTGCCTGCCGTCACTGTGTCTGTCAATACCCGTGGTGCCCCCACTGGCAGTATGGGCTCTCGTCCGTAAAGTAGGCTGTACGGGGAATGATCCTTCAGGGCTGCGTGCTTTCCGAACCTGTATCCTGCTGCTATCCAGTCCAACTCCTCATCCCACTTGGAGGCCCCTACTGCTCAGACGGCGAATGACGGCGGCGCCGGAACCACCAAGGGACCGTCCGTCGCGGTGGCGGCCAAGGGCAACGCGAAGGCCGCCTCTGCCAAGTCGATTCCCCGTAAGCCCCCAGCGGCTACCCCCGCGCCGGCCGGCAAGTCAGGCGCCAACAACGATGGGCCGGTCATTGCGGCCCCTCCAGCTCTAGCAGCACCTACTGCCGACAAGGGCTACGCGACGCCCGCCTCTGCCAAGTCGATTCCCCGTAAGCCCCCAGCGGCTACCCCCGCGCCGGCCGGCAAGTCAGGCGCCAACAACGATGGGCCGGCCATTGCGGCCCCTCCAGCTCCAGCAGGACCAACTGCCGACAAGGGCGACGCGACGGCTGCTGCGGCTGAGCCCGAAGGTCCGTCACCTGCTAAGGTGCCCGCCGGCAGTAAGGCGCTCAGGGAGATGCTCCGCCGCATGGATGCACAACGCAGGGACGTGCAGCAGCCTCCAGTGGTCGACGCCGCCCTTGCCGAAACAGCACGTCGCTCAGTCACTTCGCAGGTTGCCGGCAAATCGACCGGTGCCCCACCTGCCGTTCCTATAGTCGCCGCCCCACCGCCCGCGGAACCCAAATCTGCGTTTCTTCGCGCCCATTTAGGCGCACGCAAAGCGGGAGCTCCACAAGTGACTCAGCCGGAACCCGGCAAAAGCGCGACGCCGACGTCGGTAAACGCGACTTCACCCACACCAGGTGCAGCTGTGGTCGATGCTGCGGCGGAGAAGGGTGTGAGCGCGGCGCTAGCCACCGGCGGCCGAGCCGACATGCATGCCAACCTCACTGCCGTTCTGGCTCAAATTGAAGCAGCAAAACGCCCCGAGCATGCCCCAGCACTGGCCATCATGGACACGGCACATGCGGAGCCGTCGGGGACCCACGGAGGGGGTTCGGCGGAGCCGACGGCTGCAACGGCTGCTCTCGCCGAGGGAAATGTGGGACGGAAGGGGAAGGACGACAACGGGAAAGGGAAGGCGGTCTCTCAGAGGAGCACGCAGGCGATGTCGGCGGGGAATGAGATGTCGGAAGAGAAAGGGAAGAAGCCGGCACGGAATCAGAACAAGACGGGCGGCAATCATAAGCTGGCGAAGAGGAAGGCGAAGGCGGAAGAGGAGGAGGAGGAGGAGGGGGAGGAGGAGGAAGAGCATGGACGCCGGGGTCATGGCATCCGCCGAGACAGGTCTGGCGACGGGCTTGGGTGGGTGGGCGAGATCAAGATTAAGGGCCAGAATCGGTACATCGGCAAGTCGCGCGAGAAGATGGAGCTGGCCTACGAGCACGCGATTGCGTACTTGCTCTACGACGGCTACGTGAGCAAGGTGCTGATGAAGGAGCTCACCGTCTTGAAGCCGGGGCAGTTGGATGAATGAAAGGCGGTATGGGAGGAGCTCAGGTTCCTGTCGACCGGGATGTGGACGGTGATGTGGGCCAAAGGCTTGTGCCATCCCAGAGCAAGGTAAGTCGGATACCGACGTGCCGAATTCTGTCGACCAAGTCGGTGTCATGATCGCTGATGTCGACCACGTCGTGCTGTTTTAATGTTTTTGCGCGGCAGGTTCGACGATATACTCGGCAAGTACCGTGGGTACGCGAGCTCAGGTGATGCGCTTCATGACGTGCTCTGGCCGGCGATATGGTTCCCCATCATCGAAGACACGGAGGCAGGCAAGGCGGAGACAACCGCTCTCTTGTCGGCGATGGTAAATCGCGTGTCGATGTGCGCGGCGTATGGGAAGGTTGCGGCGAGCGTGGCGTTTGGGAAGGTCGATGCGAGCGCGGAGGGGAAGGCGGGTGAGAGCGCGGAGATGGAAGGCGCGGAGGGGAAGGCGGACGAGAAGACAGAGATGGGGGCCCAGGCGTTAGCGGCATCTGCATGCGCCCTCTGGTGCTACATGTCGACGGGTGCGTCGGTGCTCGGTGCTGTGGGCGAAGGGAAGGCGGCCGCGATGGTGGCAGGTGCAGGGGAGGTGAGGGCCGAGCGCTTCAAGAAGGTCATGCACGCAAAAAGTCGGCAGGCTCCCGCGGGGGAGGTTGCACATAACGTCGCGCCAGAGCTGCAGCGCTATGGAGTGGCCAGGGCCTTCGAGGCGGGAATTGGGGAAGTCGAGGCCGACATGATCGCAAGAGCGACGGTCGAGACCTTGGCGTTCTGGGGAATGTGCCCCGTCGCCGGGCCGAATCTCAAAGCGGAGGGCATCGATGTGCCGTGTGACGCGAAGATGGAGTACGATTTGGAGCACAAGGGGAGGAAGGGTGAGAAGGTCAAGCAGGGCAAGGGCAGCAAGAGGAAGAAGGCGAAGGCGGAGAAGCAGGCGAAGGACAGTACGGATGAGTAGTCGGCGGACGGATGTGTGCTAGGTTGCTAGGGTGTGTACTATGTCGGTATGGCCGGCGCCGATTTCGGCGTAGATTTGATAAATGTTTTCTTCGTAACAAGTATTTTTTTTGCTACAGTTCTGTTCGCTTCACTTTGGGTTGAACAAATCGGTGTCCACATAGAAACATGCTAACCGAATATCACCTGATGAGCCATGTCGGCGCATATGTCGACATGATATGCACATGCTAGTCGGCGAGGACCGGTGACATAATAGAAACATGGTTCTCGGCGGTGAGCTTTGTCGGCAAAAGATCGACATCGAGTTTTGCGACACCTATCGTACTGGTCGTCAGCGACAACATTCACCGACAAGTAGGGTTCGCAAGGATCTTGATGTGGGTTGTTTACAAACTACCAGAAACAGTATTCGAAGGGGGGGGGGGGGGGGGGGGGGGGGGGGGGGGGGGGGGGGGGGGGGGGGGGAAGGGGGGCTTGTTTAAGTCTGCCAAAATCAACAGCATCAAACTACGCAGACACATATCCTAGGAGGGACTTCATGCTGACTTCTTGCGCTTGGTCGGAGGACGCTGCACGGGTGCGGTCGGCTTGGCCGGTGCTGTCGACTTGGCCGGTGCGTTCGGCTTCGCCAGGTCGGCCTTGGTCTTCGGCATCTGCTCCTCCCAGGTGTCTGGAAACAGACCGATGAGCCAATCTCTCGGCTTCAGGTTGAGCGCCACAAGCGCACAGGCGAGGCGAAGCTTCGAGACCACCTTGGGGCCCAGCCCCTTGACTCCCATGCCTGGCTCTTTGGACAACATCGGTGCCGTTTTCGGGTTGAGCACCGTGAGGGCGTCGCAGAAGGTCCCAATGCCCGGTGCCGCGATCCTGTTCAGTGCGTCGACCACGGCCTCGGTGTCGGCGTCGCCGTCGCTCGCGCGTAGCTGGCGCACCGCATCCATGGCCTTCATCATGCGGCGCACCTTCATGTCGAGCCCACCCTGCGTCGCGCCCTTTCCTGTGAGGAGGGTGTGGCGGGCGACGAATCCTTGCTCGGCGACCCTGTCGCAAAGGCACGGGTGTCATTGGCGGTGGCGGAGTTCCATAGGCGCCAAGCGTCCCTCACTGTCTTTGCCTCCCGCCACGGTTGCACCACGTTGAGCTCGTAACTAGCCTCCTCGTCCGTCTGTGGGGGTGGCGGGGGTTTGTCATCCCCTCTCTTGGCTACAGCCCCCGTGCTGGCCGAATCCGCCGAGCCACCCTCGCTGGGAGCTTGCACGGGCGCCGACGGCGGGGCCTCAGGCACTCTCCGTGCTTCCGACAAGCTGAGTGCCTCGGTGAGTCGGGCTACCTCGGCGGTGAGTGTCGCGATGGTGTCGTCGCGCTTCGCGATCTCCTCCTGGAGATCAATCTTCTCGTTCGCGGCGCGCTCCCTTTCCGACTGCAGCTGGGCCTTGAGGGACATGTTGTAGTACTCGGTGTCCATGCGGACCGAGATTTCCTGCAGCGGTAGGAGAAAGACGTTAGGGCCGCGATGGTTTGGTTAACACTACATACTGCCCGTCGGCGACAGTATCGTCGACTTACCTCTGGCTGAATTTGGGTCGGGACTCGACGCTTTTTTATCGTCTCGGTGTCGACGCTCTCCACCCGTTTCGCCCAGTGCTGGAAGAGGGGGATCCGGCAGAGCTTGGAACCTTTGTCACCGAATATGCACGGTTGTGCATATAAGGTGCCAGTAATAAGGAGGTGTAGTGATGGTGTAACTATGTTGTGTTTGCAGATTCGAGGATGGGTAGGTGGGGGGCTGGGAAATTGACGCGAAGTTGGTAGGAGAGCACCAAGGGGAAATCCATGCACCCAATGGGAACAAACCAACCCAGGCTCGAGCCGCACATTGAGAAATGCACGATTCGAGCCAGGGTCAGGTAAGTTCACTCTCACACACACACACAATGCTTTCTGTTTGTTATCCTTTCGTATAGTGGATTGTTGTTGCCTCAAGCATTGCACACGGGTGGCACACCACTTAGGGAGGACCTTTGAGGTGAGAGTCTCGTTCCTTTCATAACAAACAGAAAGGGTGCGCGTACAAGCATGGATGTGTACGAGCTGCGTTACGGCAAGAATTACGGACGCCGTGAGGAGGATCGCTCACGGCGCGAACGCTCACGTGAGCGCGGGCGTTCATTGGAGAGGTCGCCGCGGCGACCTGAGCGCTCTCCGCGGAGGCCGGCCTTTCGCGCGGATCAGGTCCCTCTCGCGCCAGATCGGCAGGAGGGAAGATCCGCTCGAGAAGGAAGAGGCGGATCCGGATCTGTTACGATGGGAAGTGACCCATGGCGGACGGACGGGCGACACGGAGCTGAGGGCGGTCATGGGTACCGTCAGGACACGGGAGCATACCGCTCGCCGGAAGAAGGCTATCGCCGTCGCGAAGATCGTGGCCGCGGGCGAGGTCTGGAGGAGCTCTTCTCGGGTCGCCAAGGCGATCTCGATGTGGATGGAGAAGAGGAGATAGACTCGGCGAATGAGGTGCAGGAGTCGGATCGTGAAGGCGGGACCAAGGGCGATGACGAGTTCCAGGAGGAAGGCGCAGGCGAGCAGCGCGAAATGCCCGCTGGAGTCAAGGACGATGATCCCGCGCAGGCGGGCGTGTCGGCGAAGCCAGACGCGGCGGAGGCGGACGGACAGAGCGGTCGAAATCTGCCACGCGGCGGAGAGGAAGATGACGGCGGGGGGCGTGGCAGTGGCGGACGCTCTCCAGATCCGCGTCGGCGAGGTGACGTAGAGCGCGGCGGCGGCATGCGCTCGACTGATCAGCGGCTGAATCGTGATGGAGGGCGCAGCGGCGGTGCGCGATCGCTAGATCCACGGCTGAATCATGTGAGGGGACGTGGCGGTGGCGCGCGCTCGCCAGATCCGCAGCTGACTCGGGATGTGGGACGTGGCGGTGGCGGACGCTCGCCAGAATCGCGGCGGAGCCGTGAAGGGGAGCGTGGTGGCGGCATGCGCTCGCCAGATGCACGGGTGATGCGGGAGGAGAAGCGTGGAGGCGGCCATCGCTCGCCAGATCCGCGGCAGCACCGAGACGGTGGGCACTGGGGCGGAGCGCGCTCACCGGATTCGCGGAGGTATCACGATTGGAGGTGCGGGGGGGGTCGGCGCTCACCTGGTCCCTATCAACCCCGTGAGGAGAGACGAGGAGGCGGCGACCGCTCGCCTGAGCAGCAGCGTTATTATGGAGAGAAGCGTGGAAGTGAGGCGCGCTCGCCTGACTGGCACATGCAGTACGAGGGAAGCCGGGGAGGCGGATTTGGTTCGCAGCAACGGCATCACAGCAGGGTTGAAAGACGCGGTGGGGGATCTCGCTCCCCTGGCCGATATCAGCGGCATCATGGAAGGCATGCCGAGGAGGGAGGACGAGACCAACGCGACAGCGGAGAGGGAGGCAGTAGGCTGATGCACAGCCTGGAGCGGGCCCGAGAGGCAAGGGAGGGAATGCTGCGGGCGAGAGAGAGAGGAACGTCAGGAAGGTCTGCAGGAGGGCCGAGTGAAGCATGGGGAGAGGGTAAGGGAAGCTCAGCAATGGTCACGAGAGTGGAGGTGCCAGCGCGCTTCTCAGGAGATCAGCGCATGGGAACCACGCTGAAGAACTACCTGATGCAAGTGGGCAACGTGCGGTACAGGTGTGAGCGGAGCGGCATGGACTCAGTGGACTTCTTCCTGAGTCTGCCGAACACCCTGGAAGGGGAAGCAGAGACTTTGTATAGAATGAAGATGGATGAGCTGCTGGAGAGGGCGGGGAGGTACGGGGAAGACCCCACGGAAGCATTCCTGAGGAGACTGAAGCGGCAGTTCCCAGGCCACACCGCGGAGAAGATAAGGGAATTCCAGGACTTCAGGAAGGGGCGGGGCGAGTCACTACTCACCTATTACAACCGACTGGTTAACCTGGCGGAGGACGTGAGTTGCGCAGATACGGCCCTGCTCGTGAGTAAGTTCCTGGACGGCCTGGAGGGCGCTTGGGGAAGCGGGCTGCGGATGAAGGTGTATGAGATGGGGGCTGAAACGACGCTTGAGGAAGTGTTCGAGCTAGCAGAGAAGATGGAGCTAGCCCAGAGGAAGTACGAAGCATATCGGCAACGACCGGCGGAGCGAGGCAGAGGACCTACATGGGCCGCAGCCATGATACCAGAAGAGAAGGATAGGGCAGTAGGAAGAGGGGACAGCAGGCCTGATACACGGACGTGCCACCGGTGCGGGCAGCCAGGGCACTTGCGCAGAGACTGCAAGAACTGCAACTCCTGTGGCAAGCCAGGGCACCGGCGGCGGGAGTGTCCAACGGCACCAAAGTGTGAAATCTGTGGGAAGGGAGGGCATGCAGCAAAGGAGTGCTATCAGCGGGAGGGAGCAGCGAAGAAAACGCCAGAGGAACTGGAGAAGCAGATCAGTAGATTGCAAGCGCAGCTGCAGGCAATGGGACCACGACGGGAAGCAGAGGCGGGGATGTACGCCAAAGAAGAGGAGGAGGAAGATGTGGAGCAGGATGAGGAGGCCGCGTTCATGGTCTGGCCGGGAAGAGAAGAGAAGGAGATGGAGCATGAGGAGCAGCCAGCGTATATGGCATGGAGAGGAAGGGAAGAGATGGGGCTGCGCAGCGGAGGAAAGGACGCCCGGAAGGAACAGGTGAGGAAGGAGCGGGAGAGAGGGCAGAAACCGGAGGAAAAGGAAGAAAGGTGCACCGCGGCGCCGCACCCTCAAGAAAGGTTGGCGTGTCAAACCTCCGTGCTGCTGATCCAAGGCGGCGCATTGTCAGTGGAAGGAGAGAAGGCTAAGACGGCAATCATAGATACGGGGGCACAGAGCGTAATACTCGGAAAGGGGATGGCAGAGAAGCTGGGACTGTGGGCACCAGACAGACACGTAGTGAAGGGGATGCTAGTGATGACCGCAGAAGGGGGGGAATCAAAGTGGATGCCCTGCACCAGGACGCCGATAGAGCTGACACTGCTGAAGGGGGAGAAGCATGAAACGCCGGTCAGGATCAGGTGTGGGATTTCGGAGTCGGAGGATTTTGACGTCTTGGTGGGCACAGAGATGATCTTCGCATTGGGCATGACTATCTGCTTTTGGAAGGAGACCGTGGAGTTTCGAACCAGGTGGTGGAGGAAGGGCGAGCCGCTAGGGCAGCTGCCTGTGCAGTTTGTCAAGACAGAGCCAAAAAGGGCTTATAGGGCAGATCAGAAGGAGGGGGCAGCGGAACAGGGGGCACGGGAGAAAGCAGCAGGCACAAGAAGGGGCGGAGAGCCTAGGATGCACTTCATGGATGAACCGAGCCAACAGACAGATTGGCAACAACCCATTCGGCTGGTGGAACTGTTCGGGGGAATAGGGGCGGGACTGGCAGCAGTGGTGCGGAACGGAATCGCCGTGAAGCAATGGATCTACGTGGAGAAGGCACCAGAAGTGAGAAATATAGCGGAACATCATGCGTGGAAGCTGCACCAGGAATTTCCAGAACTGCTGAAGGAAGAAGTGGTCAGGGCAGCTATGAGCCGAGGAGTGAACGACATAAGGACGATCACGGAAGCTGAAGTGGCGAGCTGGGGGCACGTGGACCTGCTGGTGGCTGGGTGGGAGTGCCAAGGGGTATCATGGGCAGGGAAGGGCAAGGGTGAGCAAGACCCAAGGACGCAGCTAATGGAGGATCTGTTCAGGATTATGGAGTGGCTGCAGGCTAGGCAGGGCAGATTGGCATACCTACTGGAGCACTTGGACATGAGTGGGGATGTGCGAGAACCAGTGAGACTGGTAAAAGAAAGAGTGACCCAGCAGGTGGGTAAAGGGGTGAGCAGTGACGCGGCGCGGATGGGAGCATACGCCCATCGGCTCAGGATGTATTGGCAGAACGTAGTGCCAGTGGAAGATCTGCAGAAGGAGATAGAAGGGGTACAGAGAGCAGGGGGGAGGAAAGTGAGCGATATACTGGAGCCAGGAAGAACGCCAACACCGGTGAGCAAAAAGAGCTACAGCAGACACTATCCGTGCAACCAGGTGGGGCAGGAGAGGCAAGCACTACCCACCCTGGTGTCGTATGAGGGGGCAGCAGGATATCGGATGGATGGGGAGCAGCCGGGCCCAGGATTGGTGCATGATCATAGGAAGGGACGGTGGGAAGAGCCCACGGCCTTGGAGAGGGAGCTGGCCATGGGGTATAAGGAGAACGCCACAGCAGCCCCGGGCGTGAGCGAGAAAGAGAGGAGGCGGGCAATGGGGAACGCCATGGATGGGTACATGATGCAGTGGCTGGTGCAGCGGATGTGGAAGGAGACAGTGTTGCATTGGGGATTGAAGGAGGGAGAAAGCACAGTAGCGACGGTCAGACAGGGGGTGTGGGCATGCCTGCCGAAAGAAGAGCACGAGTGGAAGATAGGTGAGAGTGTGAGCGAGGGAGGAAAGACAGCAATGCGGGCACTGTTGGTTAAGCATAGGAGGGGCTTCGCTTTCAACCTGCAGGAGTTGGGGAAATGCAAGATCAAGGAGATGGCACTGAAGTTGAGCAGTGATGAGCCGGTGTTCCACCGCAGGAGGAAGATGCCACCAGGGGATGAGGCGATCTGCAGGGAGAAAATAAAGGAGTTACTGGAAGCCGGACTGATTAGGAGGTCAGAGTCTGAGTACGCTACCCCGACCGTGGTGGCAGCCAGGAAGGATCTGACAGGCGAGGTGCTGAGCCGGAGGATGTGCGAGGATTACAGAGATCTTAACAAGATCACAGTGCCGGATAGGTACCCAATGCCGATGGCGGAAGAACTCTTTGACAAGCTGGCCGACGGGGTGTACTTCACAACGCTGGACCTGCGCCAGGGATTCAATCAAATCAAGACCAGAGAAGTTTATGTGAAGAAAACGGCCTTCCACGGACCGGACGGGTTGTACGAGTGGCTGTACATGCCCTTTGGTCTGAGGAACGCCTCGGCGGTGTTCCAGCGAGTCATGGACACTGTGTTGCGGGAGATAGAGCACGCAGTGTGCTATATCGACGATATCGTGATCTTCAGCTTGACCGAGCAGCAGCACCTGGAGGATGTGGAAAGGACACTAACGGCTATAGAAGAGGCAGGGCTCACGTGTCACCCTAACAAGTGCAGATGAGGGGAGAAGACGGTGCAATACCTGGGGTACGAGGTCACAGGGGGGCAGATTGGGATCCAGCAAGCGAAGGTGCAGGTGCTAGACAGGCTGAGGGAACCGAGAGACAAGTCAGGGCTGCGTGCAGTCTTGGGCTTCCTCAGCTATTATAGACGCTTTGTGCCGAACTTCAGCAAGAGAGCGACGGTGTTGAATGGGATGCTGCGAGAGGACAAGGCATGGGAGTGGGGAGAGAAGCAGAGGGAGGCACTGCAAGACCTCATGTCAGCTGTAAAGACGGCAACAGTACTGCGGCTACCAGCAGCAGAGCAGCCCTTCATCCTCTACACCGACTGGAGCAGCCAGGGGATGGGGGCAATACTGTGCCAAGAAGTAGAGGGAGTGGAGAAGGTGGTGGCCTACGCAAGCAGGAGCTGCAACCCAGCGGAGGCGCAGTACAGCTCATACATTGGAGAGGGGCTGGCGGCAGTATGGGCGGTAGGACATTTCCGGGTGTACCTACAGGGCAGAGAGTTTACACTAGTCACGGATCACCAGCCACTCACATGGCTGATGACGACGCCAGACCTGAAAGGGAGGAACGCGCGGTGGGCAGTAAAGCTGCAAGAATACGATTTCAAGATCAGGCACAGGCCGGGGAAGACACTGCAGCACGTTGATGGCCTTTCCTGCAACCCACCGCCGCTAGAAACCGAACAGGCAGCACAGAGGGCGGAAAGGACAGAGCAGGAGCCAGCACAGACCTTGATACTGCTGGCAAGGGAGGTGGAGCGGGCTGGTGCAACAGGGAGTAAAGGGCCCGCTGACATCTGGCAGGATGCAAAGGCAATGGCGTGGTTGAAGGGAGAGACTGAGGAAGATGAGACAGTGCCCGAAAGGGTGAGGGCACGAGGGCACCACTATAGGTGGTATCAGCAGCAACTGCAGATCAAGACGGAGGATGGCTGGAAGCTGGTGCCAGCGCCCGAGGAGCGTGAAGCAGTGATCAAGGAAGTACACACCAAGCTGGGACATTTCGGGCACGAGAGGACCGGCTGGTGGTGGGAAGGGATGCGCAGGCAGGTGAAAGAGTGGGTGGAGGGGTGTGAGGCATGTCAGAGGAGCAAAGCAAATCTGACGCAGGCCAAAGCAGAGCTGCACTCACTGCCCATCTGCGGGCTGGGGTTTCGCTGGTCCCTAGACCTCGCGGGAGAGTTGCCGCTGAGCAGGAGCGGGAATTTGTACATAGTGTTCATGGTGGAACATGTGAGTAAATGGTTGGAAGTGAGGGCCATACCGAGCAAGAGCGCAAGACACATTGCAGCAGCCTTCAAAGCGCAGGTGGTATGCCGATTCGGAGCGTGCGGGGAGGTGCTAACAGATCAAGGAACGGAGTTCCATGGAGAGTTCAAGAAGCTGCTGGAGGAGTCTGGCATCGCGCACCGTAGGACCTCCCGCTACCACCCGCAGAGCGACGGGCTGACTGAGCGAGCCGTGCAGACCTTTAAGCGGGGACTGCGGGCCTATGGGGAGCAGAGGAAGCGGCAACCCCGTCGGCAGGGCCACCCTCTGCCCCCCCGCTACCGCTTCCCTTGCTGTTCGACGTCCTTATCACCTTCCACCCCGCCTTCGACTTTAGCTGTTCGACCACGCTCTGAGCAGGAGGCTTCGTGCCGCGGCTCCCGTCCGATCCCTTGCTCCGCTTCACGCTCTCCTTTTCGTCTCCGTCGCCCGTCCTCTTCTCGCCCTGCTTGTCGGCCGCCCTCCTTTGCGCTTGATCTGCGTCATTGGCCGACGGCGACGACCCACGTCGACCAGGCGCCACAGTGCCGATCATCTCGGTCAACATCTTCATCCCGGAAGCAACGAACGACTGCTGGGTGGCCTCCGTCACCGTCTTCATGATGTCGGCCTTGAATGACTTCAAGAGCTCTTCCGGGAGGGCGGGCGGCGTGGGCTGAGGCGGTGGCGGCGGCTGCACGGGGAGCCTGGAGGTCACAGAGGTGGCGATGTTGACCTGCGCGGCGGATAGTTGCGTCGTGATGTACAGCTCCAAATCCCGCCTCGCAGCGCCCACCACCCCCTTCACGTGCTCGGCCAAGGCGTCGACAGCTTCAGCGCGTGCACATGCCACACGACCCTCCGGATTGTCGAAGTCCTCCAACCACGCCGACGCCTGTTCCGCGAATGTCTTCATCGTCTTCCACGCTTCGTCGAAGCTCCGGTGATGTTGCCCGTGATGGTCTTCGACATGTCCGCCGTCGCGTTTCGCAGCTGGTGCGCCGCAAACTTGTCGGTGTCGTCGATCTGATCGGCCAACTCTTTAAGGTGGTCGACGAGTCCACGTAACCCAACAAAAAACCCGTCCAGCCGAGCCTGCTCCTCATCGAGCAACGCCTTCAGCCGAGCGTTCTCCGCCCTCAACAGGAAGTTCTCCCGCAGCAGTTCTTCGACGTCGACCTGTTCAGGGCCCTGCCGACCAGTTGCTTCCTCCATGCCCGTGATGTTCGCCCCTTGGCCGGCGTCGACCGACACCTTCCCACCTTCGCATGCCGCCTCCTCCTGGTCGTGTTCCGTCGTTGCCTCCGCGCCGACCTCATCCTTCTCCTTCCCCCCATCTTCTGCCGACCTTGTAGCATTACCCGCATCGCCATCCTCCGCTTCCTCATTCTTTTCATCCGCCGACCCCAACGCCACAACCGTACCGTCTTCGTACTGCAGCTCGTACTGCACCTCGGCCTCCACCCCCTCCTCGTCGTTCTCCGCCTCATCCTTCCCTTCCTCAACCTCCACCACCTCATCGTTGTCGTCCTCGTCCTCCTCCTCCTCCTCCTCTTCGTGATCCTCCTCGACCTTCTTCTCTTTCGCCGCCTCGTCCTCCTCCTCCCCCTCCGACTTCGACTCTGAGTCCGAATCCGACGACTCCGAATCTTGAACCTTCCTTCCTGCACCTGCCGCGGCGTCGCCTCCTCCTCCTCCTGCACCTGCCGCGGCGTCGCCTCCTCCGAACACCGGCAAGTCCACCTGGTGCTGGTCGGCAGCTGCTGCCTGGGGCGCCGTATGACTTTCCGCGCCGTCGTCATCAATCGCACTGTCGGCGGTTCCAACGGCTCCTGAAGTCAGCGCCGCAGATCGTTTTTCGGCGACGCGTTTGCAGATGTACTCGACCATGCTATCACGGAGCGACTTCAAACCCTTTGCCTTGATGTTCTCGATGCTCACCGCACTTCGAGCCTTGTCGCCCGTCAGCAGGTCGATCTGCTTGGCCACCCACCCGAACGACGTCGCGGCAAGCATGCCGGTGCCGACATGCCCGTCCGACACTGTGCCTGGCACTTTCTGCATACAACACCGGCAAGCGCGGAACAATATGAGCGGTGCATACAGATACGCGCAGAACGTTAAGAGCGGAGCTTTAACGTGCAACTCACGTCGCGGATAGGGTCGTCGCAGTCTGCAAGCCTGTCCTCGACCACTGCTTGTGATGGCGGCGCCCCGTCCCACTTCCTACCGGGACGCCCCAGCTCGGACAGGACAGCCGTGCGGAATAGCCTGGAGCATCGTAGTAAAAAGAAGGAGGTCAGCATGTGATACCCTTTGTTGGCGACTAACAAGCAAGAAAGCGACGACCATTCACAACTTACTTTAGAACGCGGACGGCCTCGTCGCGGTGCTTCAGTTTCCCGGTATGCGGGTCGATGTGCCGGATCGAGGTCCTGCAGACCTGTCCCTCGGCCTTCAGCAGACCTGTCCCTCGGCCTTAACGTGCAACTCACGTCGCGGATAGGGTCGTCGCAGTCTGCAAGCCTGTCCTCGACCACTGCTTGTGATGGCGGCGCCCCGTCCCACTTCCTACCGGGACGCCCCAGCTCGGACAGGACAGCCGTGCGGAATAGCCTGGAGCATCGTAGTAAAAAGAAGGAGGTCAGCATGTGATACCCTTTGTTGGCGACTAACAAGCAAGAAAGCGACGACCATTCACAACTTACTTCAGAATGCGGACGGCCTCGTCGCGGTGCTTCAGTTTCCCGGTATGCGGGTCGATGTGCCGGATCGAGGTCCTGCAGACCTGTCCCTCGGCCTTCAGCAGATCTCCTGGGTAGAGGATGGCTATGACGCTGCAGAGTGACCCTGGAAGCGGGCCGCCGCTGCACATGCAAGACGGCGTCGACCACATCATTAGGCGATGATGCGACCGACTACACAAAATGACAACTGGACAACGGGGAACCAGCTCACGTCGATCGCAATGGGATAGCGGCGATGTCGGCGTCGAAAACCGTAGCAAAGCAAGAATGGTTGGCGGCCTTCATGGCCGATCGAAGCGGGCCGACTCCGATTACCCACAACCGCTGGTCGTCCCGTCCAATGCGAAACCAAGCGAACCTGAGGGCACGAGTGAGCATGGGGGAAGATATCATGGCTGGTGAGCAAACGCTACCAGGTCGACGTCTACCGTACGTCAAACGCAGACAGTACGTGGTCGACGCTTGCTTTGCCGACCGACGTCCCTGGACGGGGACCATGCCTATTCTCGCGTACTCGGACGTACGTCTGATGACAAACAGTGACAATGCGACTTCCAACGGAGCTAGAGTTAGTCGGCGCCGCCATCGACACTATTCAACCACCGCGACTACCCGAGTCTCACCTGATGCCTAATCCCAAGCATCTCTCGTTGAACTCTATCCTATGGTCGCGAAGGACGGCGAAGTCGTTCCACTCGAAGGTGAAGCTGAGACCGCGACCCATTCGCACACGAAGGGGAAAGTCAGCCGAAGTCGGCGCCGACTTATCGGCGTCGGGGCTCGGCTCCATATCTATCGACAAACAAAGGACGCGGATGGCTAAGGTAGGAGAGAGGGGAGGCGCAGAGTTGTCAAGGTCTGAAAATCGAAACGAGATGCGGAAAATGAGGAGCGAAGCCACGTTCCACCAAGAAAAGGAGGTGGTGCCCCACCCCAGGCCCGTTCAGCATCGCCCAAGGGTGTGGGGCCTGTCTCGGCAGGGCTCGGAGGGCGCATGCGCAAGTGGCACGGGTGGCCCGTCTCTGCCTTGGCAGGGCGTCGACTTCGCGTCCATTGGCCCAGGTCGGCGAGGGGACGCACACTTCGCATGCGCGCGGAGCGACGCTACGGCCGACACGTGTCGATTTCGTAGCGGATCCCGATGCGAGAGGTTTTCGATTTCGCAGCGTGTGAAATTTCGCATGCGCCCGATGCGAAGCCACGGGCGAACACGTGGCGGCACCGCAACGGGTCGCGAAATTGTCAAGTGTCCCGAGGGGGCCCCGAATTTTCGCACGCCCCTCGCCTGCCCGTCCGGGCAGGGCGCGATGGGTTACTAGGACCTCGCGGGCAGGTGGCACATGTGGGCTGCCTTCGCGCGAGGGTAACTTTCCCTCGCGCGAGGCGTCGCCAGCTCGCCGACCCCACCCGGTAACGTGGGTCGCTGTTCACGTTCGGAGCGGGGCTGCGGGGCGGCGGTCGTGCGCTCGGCCCAGCCCTGGGCCAGGCTGGCGGGCCCGCACGCGCGGCAGCCGCCCGCCTCGTCAGGCCCGGCTCCGACGACCCCCGTCGACGACACTGGCAAATCGGTTCTGACGACCGAATTGCGCTGAGGCTTTCGGGGAGGGAACTGTTATGAATGAACTTGTCAAAGTGCGCAGATATCGAATAACGAGAATGAGAATTTTCAGAATGACGAAACAATGAAGTAGCGAGGCCTAAATAGGGGAAATCCTAGCTAGGCGAAGAGGTAGGGCGAAGATGGCTCGGTGATGGTTGCGATTGGTGCGGAGCCGACTCGGGAGTGGTTCGGTGTGACGAATTAGGCCGAACAGGTTCGTCGCGTGTCCTTCGGGATGTACTCGCTAAAGTGCGAGTACAGTAAGGAATTGTAATTCCTTACTGGAACCAATTTGAAAACGGGGATCGAAGAGTGGTCTTACTCTGATGTTTGATTATTTTCATTCCGATTTATATGTTTCCAACGATGCACGTTTTGACGAGCGCAAAACGAGAATCTTGTCAGAAACCGCTGCTGAGCCTAGTAAGTTACAAGACCGTAAGCACAGGCGATTAACGCCGCATTTTAATCTTTGCGACTAACATTCAGCTTACGGTCGTAGAGCTCCCCGTCGGCGACCATACAACCACCAGGCGACGACCAGCCGACGACCAGACGACGACCAGACGACGACCAGACGACGACCAGACGACGACCACGACCAGACGGCGACCAGGCGACGGCGAGGGGACGGCGAGGCGACGACAGCGTCGCAGAAACAAACATGGACGCTGGGGGGGGTCGTGGGACTCGGGGAGGTCGCGGGCGTGGTCGCGCGAGAGGCAAGCGAAGCGGCGATTCTGTCGCAAGCGACGGGTCCACCGTCGCTCCCAAGGCTCGCAGGTCCGGGTGCCCCGAAGCTCTTAGATTCGAATGCGTCAAATTTGCTTAGCAGCATTGGGGGTTGGATTTACACAGATTTTACCTAATAATAGATAGAACCTCTCACTCACCCCCTTTTTCTTCTTCTTCTTCATCCATTTCCACATCGGTGTACATTACAATATTGAGCAGCTAAAATTTCATCCATTACAATATTGTACATTACAAGTGACGCTGTTGCTATTTCTCAGTCCGTCCCTTCATTCTTCTCTCTTGCCCACCCCACTCCCTTTCACTCAGTCGTAAGTACGATTTGGATTATCTGGTGCGCGAGTCCCTAGAAACGAAGAAGCTGAAAGCGAAATGGGCTGCAGCTGCTGCTGCAAGGAAAGCAGAGGAAGAGGAGAAGAAGAGGGGGAAGGCTGGGGTTGGGGGAGAAGAGGGGGAAGTGGAGGGGGAGGGGAAGGCGGGGAGAAGGGAAGGAAGAGAAAACTGGAGGGGAGGAACGGGGGTAACGAGGATGTGAGGGAGACGGTTGAGGATGGAGGGGAAGGGAGAGGGAGAGGAAGAGGGAGCGGAAGAGGGAGCGTGAGAGGCAGAGGGAAGGGAAAGGATGCTCCAGCTGCTGCTACAGCTTTTGAGGCGGCTCAAAAGTCGGTTGCTGCTGCTACAGCGGCCACCACCGCGATTGGCGGCAGGAGAAGAGGGAGAAGCGCATCTGTGAAGGGTATAAATGAGGGGAGAGACGTAAAGCGGGGAGGAGCAGAGGGGGCGGACGGTATGATGGCAGTTGACACGGTGCCTGGTGGTGGTGCGGAGGGGGAGGAGGAGGAGGAGGAGGAGGAGGAGGAGGAGGAGGAGGAGGAGGAGGAGGAGGAGGAGGAGGAGGAGGAGGAGGAGGAGGAGGAGGAGGAGGAGGGAGAAGAGGGAGTGAAAGAGAGGTGGGGACGCACAGGGAGAAGGAGAGGCAGAATTGGGGGGGAGGAAAAGGAGGAGAAGATGGGAGAGAGAAAGGAGGGAGAGGAGGAAAAGGTAGGATTGGAGGGGAGGAGAGCGGAGGAGGAGAAAAGAGAGGAGGAGATGAGTGAGGAGGAGGAGGATGAGGGGATGGAGGGGTTGGGTGGGGTTGGAGGAACGAGAATGAAGAGGAGGAGGCAGAAGGAGGAGGAGAAGGTGGAGGTGGGGGAGGAGGAGGAGGGGGATAGTGAGGGGGACAGTGAGGGGGACGAGGAGCACAGGGCGCTGCATGCGGCGCTGAAGGAAGTCCAGACGGCAGTTGATAGCTGCCAGCAGGTAAGGGAATGGTGGTATGGTGGTGACGTGTGAGGGGGATAGTGAGGGGGACGAGGAGCACAGGGCGTTAAATGCGGTGTTGATGCAAGTGCCGAGCGCAGTTGATAGCTGTCAGCAGGGATAGCATCTCCATAGCATGGAGGAGTGATGGATGGAGTGCGGTGGTGTGGCATGCATTGGAGCGATGCGTCTAACTGGTGAGAGTGGGGATGAGAGGGTGGTATGGTGATGCATGAGATAGATGCATGCACCTTCACAACCCCTTGTCAACCTCGCCACTTCAATTCCTCTATTCCCCCTCTCGCTGCCATGTCCCCTCCCTCCGCACGTTGCTCTGCTCCCTCCCCCCTCCCCGCCCTGTGCCTCGCCCCCATGCCGGCCCCATCAGCTGGTGGAAGCACATGGCCTGCCACTGCGTGACCATCTAATAGCTCTCCACCATCCCTCGCCTCCTCAACCGCTGCTGCTGCTCGCCTTGCCATGCAATGTGCTGAGGACTTCAGTTCTGTGCCCTGTTGCGTGCTGCTCTCCCCGTGTCCCCCCAATCAGCTGGTGGAAGCACATGGCCTGCCACTGCGTGACCATCTAATTGCTCTCCACTTTGCCTCCTCAACCGCCGCTGCTGCTGCTGCTGCTGCTGGTGCTGCTGCTGGTGCTGGTGCTGGTGCTGGTGCTGGTGCTGGTGCTGGTGCTGGTGCTGGAGGGGAGATACAAGGAGAAGGAGGAGAAGGAAGTGGAGGAGAGGGAGGGGAGTTGCTTCAAGCAGTTCCATCCCCTTCCATATCCTCCGCTGCCACAGTGCTTGTGTGCGTGAACCCCAGGGTATGCAAGGGCGAAACTCTATCACCATGGCTAATTTTTTGTGTACAATTTGACTGTCATTACGCTGTTCAGTTGTGCGTTTACTCTGAACTCTGCTTCATCACATAAGGTATGTGTGTACGACTTATCTTTGTACGACTTATCTGTGTACGGCTTATCTGTGTACGGCTTATCTGTGTACGGCTTATCTGTGTACGGCTTATCTGTGTACGACTTATCTGTGTACGGCTTATCTGTGTACGGCTTATCTGTGTACGGCTTATCTGTGTACGACTTATCTGTGTACGGCTTATCTGTGTACGGCTTATCTGTGTACGACTTATCTGTGTACGGCTTATCTGTGATTACATGTTTCTCAAGGCTCGTGCCCCTGCAGAACGTGACTTTGATAACCATCACATACTCTTCACGCCTCTTGTCATTCCCTCCATACCCCTCACCACGTCTCCCTTCTAATCCCTCCAACAACAGGTCTATAGTGGTCGTGTGGCCCCTTGCCTCATTCACAGGTGACTTTTGAGCCGACTCAAAAGTACCCTCACCACGTCTCCCTTCTAATCCCTCCAACAACAGGTTTATAGTGGTCGTGTGGCCCCTTGCCTCATTCACAGCTTGCAAGAGCTTAGTGAGGCGGGCATAGGCAGAGGAAGAAGATGGGCAGGCACATGCGCGTTGTTTATTAAAAAGGCCCACATGTTTCTTTCATGCCTCTTTTCTTTTCTACCCCTCCAACAACAGGTCTTCAGTGGTCGTGTGGACCCTTGCCTCATTCACAGATTCCAGGAGCACTGTGAGGCAGGCACAGGCCGAGGGACAGCAGCAGGGGATGCAAGCCTGGTAGAGACACAAGAGGAAGCAGCAGCAGGAGCAGCAGAACAGACAGCAACAGCAGCAGCTCCATCCACATCAGATCCTGCCACTCCTCTTGGTGCCGACCTCGCTCTCCTTCCTTCAAAGAAATTTCCGTCCCTGCTTGCCTCGGGCCTTGTGCCGACTCTCCTACGAGCGAAAAGCGTGCAACGGTTGAAAAGAGTCAGGGGAAGAAGGGTTGAACAGAAGAGGGGGGGTGGAGAGGAGGAGCGGCGAGGGAAGAAGGGGATGAAAGGGGAGGAAGGGGTAGCGGCAAGGGAGGGGAAGGAGGAGGATGAGAGAGAGGAGTGGTCGGCCTGTTGGAGAGTCAGCGGGTCGCTCCTGAAACGAGTCTTTGCAGAGAGTGAGTAACTGCCTCATGCTCCTGAGCGAATGAATATTCCTTTGTGAGAGAGAATGCTCCTGAGTGAGAGAGAATGAGCAAAGTGTGGAATCGTGCCCGTGCGACCACCATCGCGACCACCATCAGAAGCTGGGTGGCTTTTGAGTTGATTCTTGAACACCCCTCCGTTCTCGCTTCCAACCCTCCCCTTTGCAGTGGTTTTATCCAGCAATGACCAGGTCGACACTGCAGCCTGCTCCCTTCTTTGTGACCTTGGTCTCACCCTTCAGCATTCCTCTCCCCCCCCCCCCCACACATCTCTCCCCCTTCTCCCCTCCCCCCCTTCCCAGTGGTTTTGTCCAGGAATGACCAGGTCGACACTGCAGCCTGCTCCCTTCTCTGCGATTTTGCTCTCGCCCCATCGCCATCAGCATCAGAACCAGGGGCAGGAGCACAAGCACAAGCAGCAGCAGGAGGAGCATCAGCGGCAGCAGCAGCAGCAACCCAAGGTACAGGGTCAGCAGCAGATGTGCAGCAAGCAGAGTTGCAGCAACTTCTGCCTTTCCTCTTCTCCCCAACCACGGGCCTCTCTCCTCTCTCCCTCCCTATCATCGGCTCTTCCCAGCCGCCCTTCCCCTCTGCCTCCTCCTCTCTCCAAACCCCCTTTACCTCCCCATCCTCCTCCTATCACACCACTTCTCTGGTGCCTCCTCTAGCTCCTGATTGGCTCCCGGGGTATGCTGACGTGGCAGCAGCTCTTCTGGCCGTTGGATTCTCCCCATCTCTCCTGTACAGAGATCAAGCGGCCATGGAATACAATGCACACGCGCCTAACCCACACTCACCACCTTCTGCTGCCGCTGCCGCTTCCGCTGCCGCTGCTGCCCCTGGTGCTGCCGCCGCAGCTACTGCTGCTCCAGCTGCTGAAAATACGGCACCTCCTAGTCCCCCAACATCCTTAAAGCCCTTGCTAACCACAGGACCCTCGGCGTGCATTCAAGCCGTGGCATCGAGTCAACCCCCTACTGAGACGGCTCAAGAACCCGCAAGACCCGTCGTAACGTCCATTCAAGAAGTAGTATCAACCCGACTCCGCAAAATGGACCTCCTCCTGAAAACCATCTCTGCAATCTGCATTGGCCAGTCATTCGCCCCAACAAATCACCCCTCATTACTGTCCCAGTCCCACTTGGCCCTGCTCTTCCTGCATCTGCTTCACCTCCTGGCGGACCATACCCACCTGCTTCCGCTGCACACTGCGGCACTCAGAGCCCTCACTGCCATTGCCACCTGCAGCAGCAGTGAAACGGGTTGTCTGGGGTTTCTTTCTGAGGAGCAGTTTACTCACCGGCTTCTCTGGTGAGTGCTGCGTGTTGATGCTGAATGAAATGGTTGGTTTGTTTTCCCCCTGCTGCCGCTGCACACTGCAGCGCTCAGAGCCCTCACTGCCATCGCCACAAACAGCAACAGCAGCCACACTGCTGGCTGCAGCAGCAGTGAGAAGGACTGTCAGAGGTTTCTCGATTTTTGAGTCGACTCAAAAAAGGACTGTCAGAGGTTTCTCGCCGAGGATCAGTTCACCCACCTCCTTCTCTGGTGAGTGCTGTATGTTGCGTGGAGGTTCAGGGCTGTCTTGCTCAGCGTGCCTTTCACCTGCTGCCACTGCACACTACGGCGCTCAGAGCCCTCACTGCCATTGCCACCTGCAGCAGCAGTGAGAAGGACTGTCAGAGGTTTCTCGCCGAGGATCGGTTCACCCACCTCCTTCTCTGGTGAGTGTGGGGTGAGTGTGGGGTGAGTGTGGGGTGAGTGTGGGGTGAGTGTGGGGTGAGTGTGGGGGTGAGTGTGGGGTGAGTGGGGGGTGAGTGTGGGGTGAGTGTGGGGTGAGTGTGGGGTGAGTGTGGGGTGAGTGTGGGGTGAGTGTGGGGTGAGTGTGGGGTGAGTGTGGGGTGAGTGTGGGGTGAGTGTGGGGTGAGTGTGGGGTGAGTGTGGGGTGAGTGTGGGGTGAGTGTGGGGTGAGTGTGGGGTGAGTGTGGGGGTGAGTGTGGGGTGAGTGTGGGGTGAGTGTGGGGTGAGTGTGGGGGTGAGTGTGGGGTGAGTGTGGGGTGAGTGTGGGGTGAGTGTGGGGTGAGTGTGGGGTGAGTGTGGGGTGAGTGTGGGGGGAGTGTGGGGGTGAGTGTGGGGGTGAGTGTGGGGTGAGTGTGGGGTGAGTGTGGGGTGAGTGTGGGGTGAGTGTGGGGTGAGTGTGGGGTGAGTGTGGGGTGAGTGGGGGGTGAGTGTGGGGGTGAGTGTGGGGTGAGTGTGGGGTGAGTGTGGGGTGAGTGTGGGGTGAGTGTGGGGTGAGTGTGGGGTGAGTGTGGGGGTGTGGGGGAGTGTGGGGTGAGTGTGGGGTGAGTGTGGGGTGAGTGTGGGGTGAGTGTGGGGTGAGTGTGGGGTGAGTGTGGGGAGTGTGGGGTGAGTGTGGGGTGAGTGTGGGGTGAGTGTGGGGTGAGTGTGGGGTGAGTGTGGGGTGAGTGTGGGGTGAGTGTGGGGTGAGTGTGGGGTGAGTGTGGGGTGAGTGTGGGGTGAGTGTGGGGTGAGTGTGGGGGTGAGTGTGGGGTGAGTGTGGGGTGAGTGTGGGGTGAGTGTGGGGTGAGTGTGGGGTGAGTGTGGGGTGAGTGTGGGGTGAGTGTGGGGTGAGTGTGGGGTGAGTGTGGGGTGAGTGTGGGGTGAGTGTGGGGTGAGTGTGGGGTGAGTGTGGGGTGAGTGTGGGGTGAGTGTGGGGTGAGTGTGGGGTGAGTGTGGGGTGAGTGTGGGGTGAGTGTGGGGTGAGTGTGGGGTGAGTGTGGGGTGAGTGTGGGGTGAGTGTGGGGTGAGTGTGGGGTGAGTGTGGGGTGAGTGTGGGGTGAGTGTGGGGTGAGTGTGGGGGTGAGTGTGGGGTGAGTGTGGGGTGAGTGTGGGGTGAGTGTGGGGTGAGTGTGGGGTGAGTGTGGGGTGAGTGTGGGGTGAGTGTGGGGTGAGTGTGGGGTGAGTGTGGGGTGAGTGTGGGGTGAGTGTGGGGTGAGTGTGGGGTGAGTGTGGGGTGAGTGTGGGGTGAGTGTGGGGTGAGTGTGGGGTGAGTGTGGGGTGAGTGTGGGGTGAGTGTGGGGTGAGTGTGGGGTGAGTGTGGGGGTGAGTGTGGGGTGAGTGTGGGGTGAGTGTGGGGGTGAGTGTGGGGGTGAGTGTGGGGTGAGTGTGGGGTGAGTGTGGGGTGAGTGTGGGGTGAGTGTGGGGTGAGTGTGGGGTGAGTGTGGGGTGAGTGTGGGGTGAGTGTGGGGTGAGTGTGGGGTGAGTGTGGGGGTGAGTGTGGGGGTGAGTGTGGGGTGAGTGTGGGGTGAGTGTGGGGGTGAGTGTGGGGTGACTGTGCATGCGTGGAGTGAAATCGAGTTTCGAGACGTCCCAAAACTCGTGGTAAGTGCTTTTGAGGCGCCTCAAAAGACGTCCCAAAACTCGTGGTAAGTGAAATCGTGGGACACACCACGCTTTCTCCCAACAGTGATTTGTCTCCAACCTGAGTGTTTTTCATTCGACTCTGACTTCCGTCCTCCACTTCCCCTTCCCCTCCCTATCTCACCCTCTCTCACTCCAGGGCCATGGCAGCTGATCCAATCTCCCTGCAGACCACACCAACTTCACCCAACGTTGTCTCCCATGTGGCACCGTCCACCAATCACACTCCGCCACCTGGCAAGCACTGGTGGCTGGCAGCGCTTCCTCTCGTCCTCGCCCTCCCCGCTGCCTCGCCTGCTTGCTCTCGCTTCCGCCACCGCTGTGCTGCCGCCATGCTGCACCTCATGGTGAGTCACGACTCACGACTCCAAGAAGTGATGCTGATGATAAATTTATTCAAAGGTGCCACTCCCGCTAGTGCTCTCCTGCTCGTCCTCTCAACCTCCTTTCCGCCTTCCCTGACTCCCCCTCTCAGTTTTGAGATGCCTCAAAGCTCAACGCACACTGCTGTCATGTCAAATTTTGAGGTGTCATCATCAACCTGCCGCTTCTCTGTCTCTCTCTCACCTCCCCACTTGCAGGAGAAAGGGGAGGTACCGTCACCTGCCGCCATTCCCACTCCGCCGCCCATCCAGCTGTCAGCAGATCAGGTCATATCCTCCTTCGTATCAAATCCTGCCAACAATCCCACTTCCCACGGATGCGACCTCCCCCTGCTGCTGCACAAGCTCTACCTCCTCGACGTCTGCCTCGGCCAATCGCAGTCCGCCACGTCAGTGCACACCATGCGGGCGTGGCTGACGTGGCTGCAGGCCGCTGCAACCAAGCTGTCCACAACAGACACAAGAACAGGCGCCGGCCAGGTGAGCACGAATCTGCACCCTTGACGCACATCAAAACAGGTAAGCACCCCTCTCTACTCCATCCCCTCTCACCGCCGCCCCTCACCGCCGCCCCTCACCGCCCTTCTTCCTGCTCACTGTGACCAAGGTATCCACCATTGATACGAGAACAGGTGCCGGCCAGGAAGGCATTGATAAGGTTTGACAAGGGTCAAAACAGGTAATACTACCCACCTCCCTTCTCCCTTCTCCCTTCTCCCTTCTCACTGCGACCAAGGTATCCACCACCGATACGAGAATAGGGGCCGGTCAGATAAGTACCAGCTGTACCTTTTGTCTTGCATCAAACTAGTATGGGTATACGGTAACATTCTTACCTTCTCAGATGTATCGATTGGGTATTGTGTATTTACGGTACCGTATCTCTTTTTCGTATTTTCCCTGTGCTGATTCAGGTTCGACACTGGGCGTTTTTCCTCCGGACCAAGCATCGCGTACTGGCCTCCCAGCTTTAGCTCACACTGACAGTATGCTACAGGGAAAGCTGTAGTTAATCTACTAATCGTAAATCATCTGCATTGTTTGCGAATCTGGTGTTGGGTGCACTCTGCACACATGCACCCTCCTGCTGTTGTGAAAATAACCACTTGGAATTACAGGGGCTTCAGATGGTTCTGAAAGTGGTCAACCCTAAATAAAGCAGGGCAATGGTTAATGAAGTTGACTGAGGTCAACCTGAAGGCTGAAGACCTCGTAGTGGTGGTCAACCCGGAGGGACTTGACCCCATGCAGCTTCCAGCAGCTGCCCAACGCTCCCAGGTGACCAGGATGCCAGACAGTTGTCCAAGGTCAAACCTCCAAACGTCATGGTGTTGGTAGTTGACTGAACAGTTGACTGAGGTCAACCCTGAACACCTCATAGTGGTGGTTGAGGGACTTCACCCCATGTAGCTTCCAGCAGCTGCCCAACGCTCCGCCTTGTAGGTTTGGAATGGCGTAGAAGACTCGGCGCACACGCTGGTGCACCAATGCCATGGCACACCTGGGAGGGAGGGGGGGGTAATGGGATCATGAGGTCATGGCAACTGAGGTCAACTGAGAATGGGAACAACTGAGGTCATGCATGAGAGCTACGCATCGTTCAATTACTACCTCAACAGGCAATCGTGCAAAGAACTCGCTCTCACTTGATGCAAATGTACTACCTCAACAGGTAAGCAGATGACTACTGAGACGTCGCAAGTGATGCACAAACAAGCGATTATGCAAAGAAGTTACTCACATGATGCACGGCTCATGCAGCATAAAGGCATCGAAGCCCGTGCAGAGGTACGGGCGGGCAGCAGAGCACGGTGGTGCATTTGGAGAGACGGCAGGTCGTGCTGGGTCGCCTAGCGCCTGTACCTGCACACCAGAGAGCAGGAAAACAGACAGACAAACAAACAAACAAACAAACAAACAAACAAACAAACAAACAAACAAACAAAACAAAGAATGGACCTATGCCCTCGTGGGAAGGATGCACAGGGTGGCATAGTGGAAGGACGAAACTACAAGGGTGGAAAATTCAGTGCTTTTGTGTTGAAGACAGTTTATTCCCTTCCCTTCCATCACTCTCATGACTCTTATCCCTTGCACCACTCACATTTGAGACGTCTCAAAAGTCCCTTGCACCACTCACATCATTGCCCTTCTGTCTCTTCAAGGGAGGCGACTTGCCATCTCTCATCACCTCCATGTTCGTTCCCCTCCGCACCTCGTCCCCCTCCCACCACTCTCACCCCTCGCACCCTCCACTCACATCATTGCCCTTCTGTCTCTTCAGAGGAGGCGACTTGTCATCTCTCTTCACCTCCACGCCCGCTCCCCTTCGCACCTCGTCCCTGTCCCCATCCAGCACGCCCTTTCGCTCCTCCCCTTCCTGCTGCTCCCTTTCTCTCTGTACCCTTTCCCCCTGCTTCGCTTCTCTCTCCCTCTCCTCCCCCCCTGATGCCGCAGGGTCACCCCTTGACTCCTCCCCACCACCATCCAAGAACAGTGTTTTGTCCTGTGGAACCTCACTGGGGAACAGTGCTCGGTCGCGGGCGGCAGCAGCAGCAATCGCAATCATTACTGCATGTTCCAGAGGGTGCCCCAACCTCGCTCGTGCAAATTTCTCCTTCCCCCCATCGTTCCTTGCACATGGATTGCTATTCCTTGCGGCTTGACTGCATGTTGTTGTTGTTGACATTGGTGACGTGGCTGTTTCGACTGCTGCTGTGGCTGCTGTTGTCGTTGTTGTGGGAGTGGTTGTGGTGCCGTGCGCCTTTCTTGTCTTCTTCATTCGCCGAGCGGCTGGCGCAGCGGGGTTTTGAGCAGAAGCGAGGATAAGCCCGTTGCTAGGGTCAGCGATCACAGCTATATTGAACCCCTGAAAAAAAGAGACAGCGAGAAATAGCAAGAATGGGGGCCCAAGGGATGGGCGACGGGGTGAGTGGGAGGCAGATGAATCAGGATGACTGGGAAGAGACGTGGAACGGAAAGGGAGGAGGGAGAGAGGGAGGGAGGGAGAGAACTGGGAGGAAAAGCGGTGGGAGGAAAGAAAGGGAGAGAAAGAAATGCCAGAGGAAAGGGAGAGGTGAACGCACCTCGACACAGCATGGCCGCAGCAACTCCTCCTGCTGCACATTCAACGGTTCAGTGCGGTCACATGAACCGCACTGATGCCCTCTCCCGTGTCCCTCCTCCTGGCGCCTCATGTCCACAGCCTCCCCTTGCATCTCCTCTCTCACGCCCCTCTCCGCCGTCTCTTCCCTCCGCCCCTTCTCCCCTCTCTCCCCACCTCCATCCCCTTCGCCCCTTAAATCTTTGCCTCCCGCTTTCCCTTCACCTATTGTCACACGCTCACATGCTTCACTGCCCGCTCTGCCCTCGCATGCCTTCACCGCCCCCTCTATAATCACACGGAAGCAATGTTGGATGTATATGGCTGCAGCCGGTGTGACAGTGGCGGGGGGAGCAGCAGCGCCACTGCCAGGCCTGTTGGGAGAAACGGGCAGAACAATGAACCACAGGGGGCTGCTGGAATATGGTTGCTACACTACCCGGAGAGAAAAAAAAAAAAAAAAAAAAAAAAGGTGTTGATACTGATTAGCTGCAAATGCAAGCAGCAGCAGGAACAGGCCAGAGGTTTTGTGAAGGACTGCATTCATCGTGGAATTCATCCCTCCACGTGCCAGGCTAGCACGAAGGGCGGAGACGAGGTTTATGGTTTTGGGTAGAGAGAAAACTATTAAGTCGCCTCAAAACACATGCCGGACGAACATCACGGCCGGAGATGAGGCTTCGGGTTGAATGAGAGTAGCAGCACGCACAGCGGTGGGTGGAAGGATGTGGGCCAGACTGACTGCTGCTCCTGCCATCGCTCCTTGGTGCGAGGGGCGTGAGCCGGCACCTGCCACGTGTATGTATTACAAGTCACAGTGAGTAAAAATACGATCATAATGAAGTACGTAAGGGCATGTTGAACGATAAAAACGTAGCAAACTATATAAGCATAACAAGCAATATGAACATAACAAAACAAAATCAACATCACATACAATATGAACAACGAACAGCAGACCCACCTGAGTTACAACAGGCTCCAGCCCGTGCTCAGTCACCAGCTGCTGCAGCGGTTCAGGGAGAGCCAATGGATCGCTGCCAGGTGTCAGCACGACGTGCAGCGAGACGGCTCGGCCTGGAAGAGGAAGGAAGGAAAGGACACATGGCATGAGTAAAATCTCAAGGCGCCTGAAAACGTGAAGGAAGTGACATCTGGTGTGACATGCACACTCTCTCTTAACACCTACTCTTGCTCTAGGCTTCTCCCTGTCCCCGTCATATGAACGTTCATCTATGCACACTCCACTCCACTCCCCCCATCCCATCCCTCCCCTTCTCACCTCCCCTGTCCGTCGCACTCTCTTCAAATGCTCAAGACAATTTCTGAGAAGATTCTTGAGACGTATAAAAAATCGTCAGCCACTCACTCACCTTCCCCCGTCCTCCGAACTCGCTTCACATGGTGAAGGTCCCGCAGGGGTGCCACTGATGCCAGCTGCCTAGGTAGGGGCAGCGGTGTGGGGGGAGTGAAGAGGGGGAAAGGGGGGGGATGTGTGTGGAGGGGACTTTTGAATCGACTCAAAGCCGTCGCACTCGCTTCACATGGTGAAGGTCTTTCAGGGGTGCCATTGATGCCAGCTGCCTAAGTGGGGGCAGGGGCGTGTGGGGGGAAGAGAGTGAGCGGGGGGCGAGGGGTTGGGGAGTGGGAGCCAGGGAAGAGGGAGGAAACGGGAGGGGCGGACTTGAGCTGAGGTGCGGGTTTGAATGCTGAAGCTCCCGCTGTGGTGCCGGCGATGCATTTCGGGAAAAACGCAAGTGGGAACACATTGAATGGGAACTACGCTAACAGATAGGGGCAACATTATCAGGTGGGATGATTACTCAACAAGCAGTGGTTTGAAGATTTGCTGATCAGCAGGCCACCTGACGCTGATCAGCAGGCCACCTGACGCTGATCAGCTTGATCAGATAGACAGTCATATGGTGCTTTTTTTTTTACTTATCAACAACCACCTGATCAGCAACCACCTGATCAATGACCTAAAGATACTCACTTTATTAATTTATTTGCAAGTGCAGGTTTCACCTCTGCCACCACAACCGGAACTGCCAATAACGAGGACAAAAAGAACAAGGTCCGGAGATTGTTACTGCTCGGAAATCAATTGGTCCAATCCAGCGAAACGCGAGGCCGCATCTCACGCGAAGCACAGGAGCCGTGCACTCTAGAGCATCTGAGGGTCGAAACGAGTTTTGAGTCATCGCAATCACACGAGCCTTGCACTCTAGAGCATCCCAGGGTCGAAAACGCTGTGTCCCATGACTTGAAAAAGCACGACCCGAGTCATAGGTTGGACGCCATAAATTTTTTCATGTCTCGTGAGACAACCAATGCTGCGAGCGCGCTACCTGTGGCATCGTGCGGCGGTTCGTCCTCGCCGGGAATATGCTGCAGCCGCGAGGGTAGCAGCTGCTGGTGCTGCTGATTCGGTTGAGGTGTCTTAGTCACATCGTAAAACAATCAATGCTGCGAGCGAGTGCACTACCTACATGTGGCATCGTGCGGCGGTTCGTCCTCTCCGGGAATATGCTGCAGCCACGACGGCAGCACCTGCTGCTGCTGATTCGCTTGAGCCGCCATCTCGCCGCTTGCTGCTGTAATCTCTAGCGCGACGCGAATTTACAAAGGGTTCGGACAGCAGGTATTCAGATGTAGCGACCAGTCATTTGCGATTCGTGCAAGGGGCTGTGTCGCGATGATGAAGCTTGTGTTGTGACAGAATCCAGGTTATTTGGGAATGTAGTATTTTGAAAACATCGAGGGCACTAGGGCGAGTTCGGTGGTTCAGTAAGCCTTGAAGAGTTTGACGGTTTATCCTGGTTCTGCTAGTTTCAAAGCGGTGCTTCCTGTCATTAACCATCTCAACCACTACGCATCGTATGTTAACGCACTTACGCATCACACACAAAACTGCGATTATCTTCAAACGCGACAGGCTGCTCTTCGTTATAGTTCCAAAGCACGCGTTGAGCAATAATTGATCCTTCCCAAAAAAAATCAGCAACACCGCCCCAACAAAATAGGGGCGTTTTCTCTGCTTATGGTATTTTCGTGGCGCTTCGCCCGCCATTGTGTATCTCACCACTAGACGCTTGCCGCTTTTGGTCGCACCGACTAGCGTTTATTCCTGCGACCTGTCTGTCGGGTGAAGAGTCATTTCTTGGGCGCCTCAGAAACACTGGTATTGTGACTGTGTTTACTCGAGTCGAGTGTCATTTTAGTAACGTTGCGCGGTCATTTCAACTTTGGCACTCTTGTGACGAAAAGTGGGTTTGTCTCTTAGTGTCTCGCGCGTATTCTGCTCTGCTTCCCTCTTCGCCCCTCGTTCGCCTCTTGCTCGAACCGGGCGAATACTTAGCAAATAGTTACCGAACAGTATCGTAGTGCGCGAGTCGCGAGCTACTTACCTTGCCATTAACGCAGTAATGGAGCGGTCTAAACGGCGGCGAGTTGCCGTGAACTACGCCAAGCTAGCCGCGGGGGTTCAGGCGGAAGAATCGGACGACGAGGAGGAAGAAGAGAAGGGAAAGAAGGGCAAGAAAGAGAAAAAGGAGGTGAAGCAGAGGCCGACACGTGGCGGACGCGGATTGGTCGCGGTTGCGACCCTTGAAACTGCCGCGCCGTCCGCTACCCGGGCGCGGAGCGTGCGCGGAGGGGGAAGTTCCAGCGCGGGGGAGAGTTCCGCGCGCCAGGCGGTGATTGGCGGGCGGAGGGTGGGCTTGCGCGTTCTGACTCCGCGGAAGACGGGGGGAGCGGAGGCAGCAGCGGCAGAGGAAGCGGAGGAGGAGGAAGTGGAGGAGGAGGGGGGCATGGGAAAGGTGAAGAGGAAGAGACGAACCAAGAGTGTGGCGGATTTAAGGTGAGAATGGGGAGAGAAAGGGCGAGAGTTTTTTTAGTCTTTGAGTACCACAAGAGTGTGGGGTGGGGAGTATGGAGAATGGGGACGTTATGTGTTACAAGCTCCATGACCCCAGCCTCGCAGCTTTTTCCAAACCAGTATCCCCTCTTTTTGTGTCGGCTTTCCTCCTTATACCCGTTTCCCTCCCCTTCTCCCTCCCCTTCTCCCTCCCCTGCTGTCTCCTCTTGCGATTGCTCCTGTGGGAATTGCCCGTGTCTTCTCCTAGCAGCCAACCAGCAGGCACAAGAGGGCGGGGGCAGAGACGAGCAGCAAAGGATGAGGATGGGGGTGATCGTGATGATGGGGATGGGGATGGGGATGGCAATGAGGCGGTAGCGGAGGAGTCAGCAGCTGTTCAAGATGCAGACTATGATTCTGACGTGAGTTATATATTACAGCAGCGTTTGTTTTGAGACGTCTCAAAACAACAAGATGCAAACTATGATTCTGATGTGAGTTGCATTGCAGCAGCGTTTGCCCTTGAATGAGTCGCCTCAAGAATTGCCGCTTGCTTTACATTCTCAATCTGCCTTGGCTGTGAGCCTCGTGATAAAAGTGATGTTTTGAGACGTCTCAAAACTTCTATTCCACGCCTTTAGCCTTCTTTTGCGCCCTTTGAGACGTCTCAAAAGTCATGTACCCAAGAACCCTCCTTTCTGCTTCTGACCTGTGTAGGATCCTTTCCCTACTGCTGTCCCTTCCCACAGGATTTTCGGCCTCAGGATCAAGAGCAAGAGCAGGAGGAGCAGGAGGAAGAGCAAGAAAAGGAAGAGGAGCAGGCACGAGTGGTGCTGGTTAGAAGGCCTCGCTCCACTGCTGCAGCACCAGGAGCACCAGTTTCAAATGGAAGAAAAAGAGAGGCTCCGAGCAAGAAAGGGACCCAGATTGCTGTGTCTGGCGCGCTGAAACGCAAGTCTAGACTGAAGCAACTGGAGGAGGAGGAGGAAGAGGAGGAGGAGGTGGAGCAGGAGGAGGAAGAGGGACAGGATGGGGAGTTGCAAGTGGGAGGGGACGATGAGGGAGGGGAGGAGGAGGAGGAAGAGGAAGAGGAGGAGGATTTGTTGGGGATAGGTGTGGACGAGGACGAGTCTGAAGACTTTATTCCAGGGCTGGAGAAGGAAGGACAGGAGGAGGAGCAGGAGGAGGAGGAGGAAGAGGAGGAGATGGGGGACGAAGAGGAGATGGGTGGGGAGGGCGTGGGGGGTGGGGAGAGGAGAGGAGGAAAGAAGCAAGGAAAGGGGTCGCGACAGTCAATGAGGCCGGTATGTGCTGCAGCTGCCTTGTGTGCGAGTGCATTGTGCTGTGCTGCAGTAAGGGACGCATCACAACACCATGCATGCGCCATGAAACATCATTTATTTGCTCTTATCTTAACCCAATTTTCCCTATCGCCCTTCTACCCTCCAACCTCCCATCCCCAATCTCCCCTCCTTCACTACTACAGCCACCACCCCAGCAACCGTTTCCCAAGGCCCAGTCTCAGCCTGTTTCCGCACCCTTCCGCACCCTTCCACACCCATTTTCTCTCCAAGCCCCTCACCTCTTTCTTTCTCTCATTCCCCTTTACCCCCACTTCGCCTTTTCCCTCTCCCTGCAGCCGCCATCCCGACAACCGTTTCCCAAGGCCTGCTCGCAGCCTGTTTCAGCACCCTTCCGCTCCCATGCCCTCTCCAAGCCCCTCACCTCTTTCTTTCTCTCATTCCCCTTTACCCCCACTTCGCCTTTTCCCTCTCCCTGCAGCCGCCATCCCGACAACCGTTTCCCAAGGCCCGCTCGCAGCCTGTTTCCGCGACCTTCCGCTCCCATGCCCTCTCCAAGACCCAGCTTCCCCACTCGGCCTCGCTCCCTTCCTCGCGGGCTTTCCCTCGCTCAACCAGTAGCCTGGGCAGCAGCGGGAGGGGCGGCAGCGGCAGCTTTGGCAGCGGTGGTATCAGCGGCAGGGGCAGCAGCAGCTTTGGCAGCGGTGGCAGGGGTGGTGGTAAGGGTGGTGTGGCTTCTGCTGCGATGGGTGGTGGCGGGGTGAGGAGCCGACTGTTGAAGAAGATGGGCTTTAAGGTGCCGCTGGTTAATCCCAAGTTCATGCCAAAAGCCATGCAGCAACCCGCTCCCTCTCCCAGGCACGCAGCAGCAGCAGCAGCAGCTGCAGGAGGAGCAGGATTAGCAGGAGCAGCAGCAGGAGCGGCAGGAGCAGTGGAAGGAGGAGCAGGAGCGGAAGTTGGGCCAACAGCAGGGCGGGCACTGGGAGCAACAGGGACAAGCCCAGCTGCTGCTAGTGGTGGCAATGCTGCTGGTGCTGCTGGTGGTGCTGCTAGTAGTCCTGTAATAAAGAGGTCTTTATCTGCAGGGGCTAGAGGGCCTAGGAGACTAACAGCGTTTCTAGACTCTCCTGTGGGGGTTAGGATGGGGCGGGAGGGAAGGAGGGATAGTAGGGACGGGTGGAAGTTAGGACAGGGAGAGGTGAGGAGGGGAGAGGAGGTTCCAGTGAGAGAGGTGGGGAGTGAGGGAGTTGAGGGAGTTGAGGGAGTTGAGGGAGGTGCAGAGGTGGGTCGGATGGGTGAGAGGAATGGTGGGGTGGATGGCCGGAGGGCGGCATTTTTTGGCGGTAATGGGCTTGGTTTGGCAGGTGATGGTGGGTCCGAGAGGGATGCGAGGGACTGGGAAATTTCTCAAAACTCAGATGTGAGGATGCATGATGGGGGCTGGAATGGGAAAGGAGAGTTGGGAGGAGCTAGTGGGGTAGGAGAGGGGAGGAGTGAGAGAGAGGATGGGGAGTTTGAGGAAGAGAATGGGAATGAGGGGGGAGGAGGAGGAGGAGGAGGAGGAGGAGGAGGAGGAGGAGGAGGAGGAGGAGGAGGAGGAGGAGGAGGAGGAGGAGGAGGAGGAGGAGGAGGAGGAGGAGGAGGAGGAGGAGGAGGAGGAGGAGGAGGAGGAGGAGGAGGAGAAAGATGGCAAGAGGGAGGGGATGTGGAAGATGGAGGAGGGAGAGGACTAGAAGGAGCAAAGGAAGGGTCGAGGGAAGGTGGAGAGGGGAGGAGAGAGGAAGAATTAGTTCGTGGCAGTGGGACGGTGGTGAGCGAACGGGTTGAGGGGGGTGCAGATGGGTGCAGAGAGCAGGGAGGGCTGACAGGGGCGGAAGGAAAGGCAGGGTCGAAAGAAAGCGCAAAGGGCGCAGCAGCGGGGAGCGATCTAAGACAAGTGGATAAAGAGGAGAGTTTTGCTAGAGATACACCTAGTAACGGGCTCGACTCATCAGAGAAGCATAGGAGTACAAGTCTTGACGTGACTCATGTCCCGTGGGGAGCCAATAGCAGCGATCTCGTTGCCGAAGCTCTCAAACGAGCCGCCGAAGCTGGAGTGCGACTGGCAGCCCGAACCAGCCAAGCAGGTCCGGAAAATACCGGCCTTAATGGCACGGGAACACAGGCTTCTTCGGTTGAAGGGGTAAACTCTGTGATGGGGAAAGGAGCTCACGGCAATCCATAGCCAATCCTCTTCCTCAAGGAACCTGGAGTGGCTTTTGTTTAGGAAGGGCAAATTAATATGGGTTAGGATAGGGTTCTTGTTCGTGCTGACCTAATACCTACTCCTGGTTTGTTCAAGTATGTACTGTACATGGGAAGTTAAAGGGCAACACCCGAATTGCTCAACTGAGTCAACGCGGGAGAAATAGGTTTGGAAAGGCAGGCAATTGGTCGGAAAACTTCCGAACGCCTTTTGCCCTGAACCCAGCAGGGGTGAGACACAAACTGGGCCCAGTTTGTGAAGGCGTTTCGGTAATTCGTGCTACGATCAAAGAATGATCGCTTTCCAGGATCTACTCGGGAAGGTTCGCACACAGGGAAATGTAGTTGGTGGGCCCATGACCTCAATAGCAGAGTGAATGTAAAATGCTTGAGATGATTAAAACATGCAAATACAGCAAGTATAAATATGAGTACAGGGAAGACGAATCGACCTAGCTAGCCATGTACTCTAAGGGGTACATTCCCTTATTCAAACGCATTCTCAACCGTGCGGCGCGTACAGTTTCGTAAATGTTCCCGCCAAAACCATCCTGCCTGCAGCTGTCCGATGCCGTCTGCTTCCGACGGTCCAGATGCGCCCCAACTGTCTGACACTTCGAGTCAAACTCCAACTGTCTGACGGTTCGCTTTCTTGCTTCGATACTGCGTGCTTCTCTTTGCTGCGGTGAGGAGTGCTCAGTAACAATTAAATGTTACTATTCGTAACACCCCCCTTCACTCCTGGCCATAGCTTGATTTGACCTGCTTGACCACGCCGCTGAGTTCGGAGCAGTGCTGATACTGCTGGCGTGGCAGTCGCTTCGTGAGGAAGTCCGCTGCCATGTCATCGGTCGGGCAATAGGTCAAGTTGACCTTGCCCTTGTCCACTTCGTCCTTCACGAAGAAATATCGCAGCGCAATGTAGGTAGAGGCCTTCGCGAACTGCTGCGGTTGCTGCGATGAATTCTGCTTCGGCTGACGACAGGGCAACCAGCTCCTGCTTCTGTGAGTTCCAGGAGATTGGCCCCGTTGGTTCGAGTCGGAACAGGAAGCCGGTCCTGGACCGTCGATTGTCGGGATCTGCTGCATGATCGGCATCCACATAGCCGACGAGATTGAAGGATGGGGTTGGTGCAGTTGAGTAGCACAGCCCAATCTTGGGCGTTGGAAACGAAAAATTGCAAGGCGCGCTGCAGGTCCAGGTGATTTTCAGCCGTTGGTTTCCGTGAGTACTGGGCAAGCTGACTTGCGATGTAGGAGAGGTCTGGCCTGCAGGTGACAGAGGCGAAGAGGAGGCATCCCAGCTGCTGCTGGTAAGTCTGAATTCCAGCAGGGGATAGGGCTTTGTTGTCAGGTTTGTGGTTCGGTCCGGGGGTTCGGTAGGGAGTTGAAAGAGGTGCGGGTGAAATCTTGAACCGCTTCCCTAACTCCTCTGCGTACTTAGCTGCTGACAGATGAATGGCTTCAGGCGCGTAGGAGATGTTGAGGCCTAGGAACTGCTTCACCTCGTGGTTGCACGTGATGTCGACGCGCCCCGCCAAAGCCTTCTCGAACTGTTCGAGCAGCTCGTTGTTTGAGCCCGTGTAGAGCAAGTCGTCGACGTAGACCGTGAGGAGGATGTATTCCCCGCGGAAATCGCGGCGGTACATCCCTAGGTCGTGGGGCATCTGCTTGAACCCGATTTCAAGCAGGATGTTGTGCAAGTACTGCTGCCACGGCCTTGGAGCCTGCTTGATGCCGTACAGTGACTTGTGCAGCTGACATACGCGCGAGTCGCCTTCGCCATAGGTGTGTGGCTGCTCCACGTAAATCACAGCGTCCACTAACGCGTATAGGAACGCGTTTTTAACATCGATCTGGCGGAGTGGCAGGTGCCTTGCAGCTGCGATAGCGAGCAAGATGCGGACGGAGGTGTGGCGACTGACGGGGGCGAATGTCTGGTCGAAATCGATCCCATGCCTCTGGTCATAGCAGCGAACCACCCAGCGCGCTTTAAAGCGCTCAATCGTTCCGTCAGTTGCGGTCTTCACGCGGAAGACCCACTTCCCCGAAAGGATTCTTGCACCTTTGATTGCTGCGCGGTCAACGAGCACCCAGGTGTCGCGTGATTCCAGTGCCTTGATTTCCGCGTCCATTGCCTCACGCCATTCCTTGCTGTGTGGTCCAGAGAGGGCTTCGCGCGGGTTTCGGGGCTCAATGACGCGCGGCGCTTTCGAGGTTGCGGTGTGAAGTCCGAGCAGTTGTAGTCATGAGACGGTACTGTCGTGGTGACGCTGCGGGACGACTTCCTGCACGTCATCATCGTCGCTCTCAGGTTCAGGTGGTGCTGATGGTGTTGCATCTCCGCCGCTTCCGCCTGTTCCGCCTATTCCTCCTCCTGAGGAATCATCGTCGTTGTCGCTGCTGCGCCGATCTTCCCAAGTGAATTCGGCCCTGGTATCCTTCTCTAGAAGTGCTACAGCGGCTTCGTCTTCGGGCGTTGCATAGCTGTGGCCGTTGTTCGCGTAAACGCGATCTGCATTCCTCTGCTCGTCGTCACGGAACTGGTCGAGGAAGAGACGCTCGTAGAAAATTACGTCGCGAGCGTGAGTGGTTTTTTGACTGAGGAGGTCCAGCACGATCCATGCCTTGTACTCGTGACTGATGCCGAGATGGATCCCCCAACGCGCGCGGCTGGCGAACTTGCCGATGGTTGAGGTCGGTGGGCAGTATTGGACCATACACCCCCATACGCGTAGCATCGATGTGTCCCCCTTTGTCCTAGTCCACTTGACGTGCGGGGACAGGTTACCAGTAATCGCGGTGGTTGAAAGCAGGTTGTGCACCCGTACAGCGTGGTGCATTGCGTAGGTCCAGTAGATCGGCGACAGCTTCGACTGCTTCATCAGCGCCGGCACCTTCGTCATCAGTGTGCGATTCGTTCGCTCCGCTACGCCTTGCTGCTGATGTGCGTAGGGGAGAGAGATGTGATGCTCGATCCCCTTTTGCGCCAGGTAAGTCTGCATCTGGTTGCTCCTGAACTCTGCTGCGCCGTCAGATTGCCAGATCTTTAGCTTCTTTCCAGATTGCCGCTCCGCATGCGCTAGCCAGAGCCGAAACACCTCGTAGGCTCTGTCGCGCGTCTCCACGTTCACGACCCACACGTAGCGTGTTCCAGCGTCAATGAAGGTGAGAGTGTATAGCTCGTCCTCGACTCCGCAATGCCCTACGTTCAGGAAATCGCTGTACACCTTGTGCAGTTTGGGGTAGCGGTTCGTCCCAGGTTCGAGCAGCGGGAACGGTTGGTGGCTCAGCGCAGCTTCGGGGCAGACTGTGCAGTTGCGCGGATGCGTTGCGCCTCTCACTTCGGAGCCATCAGGTCGCAGGAGTGCGCCAGGAGCGAAGACACCTGCGTCGATACAATTTTTCAGCGTTGCGCGAGAAGGATGTCCGAGGCGCTGGTGCCAGAGTGCGTCGTCAGCGCGAAAGCCGGAGGTGCGCATGTAGCGCGCGCGCGCTTCCTCAGGGTCTTCGTCAGGTACGGGAGCAGGTTCCGATGCTTCTTCCTCTGCTTCTTCTTCTTCTGTCGCGGTGAGCATCAGCGCCAGGAATTCTCTGTCACGAATTTCAGAGAGCGGGATGTTGGTCCCAGGGATGGTTCCAGGGACGAGGGTTGGTTCGCGTGGTTCGGGAGCCGGTCCGTAAGCGGTGCGACGCGGGGTTGACGGCTCGTTGCCCCAGGCGATGGTGTCCCATGGATCGCGGCGCGGTGGGTTATCAGGAGGAGGCAACGCGAGTGGGACATGGCGTGGGGGACGACCGAGGGGAACAACTGCAGACTCTCCAGCTTCTTCTTCTCCCCCCTTTTGGTCTTCGCGGGAAATCCCCCAGCCTCTAGTGGGGGTGCCCCGGCCACTCGTGTCGGCGCCAGATGCGGCGCCCAATCCGCCGGTTGCGGTTGCCCAGGTTCCGCCTGTGTTGCCCCATTCGCCATCCTCAGCCGTTCCCTGTCCGCCGACGCTTCCCTGTCAGAATGTTATTATTGTCTAGCCTGTAGTGGGGTGCTCTATAGCGAGTACAACCCAGTTAGGGTTTGCTATATGTACCCCAACTGCTGCTAGTGAAACCCCTCTCCTTTCAATCATTCTTGCCTAGTCTTGTTAACATGCTATCAGAGCAGGTCGACCCCCTTGGGTCGATCCTGTGGGTGGGCCCGCCACCTAACTGCTTCCGCTGCTATTCTGGTTCTCGCACGCCTCGGGCGCGCGCCGTCTTCTTCCTGCCGTCTTCTTCCTGCCGAAAAATTTTAGGGTTTTTCATCCCGCCGTGCGCTCAGGGCGTACAGCGGTTTTCTGCCCGCCGTGCGCCCCGAGGCGCGCGGCGGTTTCCTGCCCGTCGTGGCGCCCCCGGGGACCTGCGCGCTGCCCCCCGTCGTCCTCCTCCCGTCGCCTCGTCGCGGCGCCCTGGGGGCCCGCGCGTCCCCCCCCTCCCGTCGCCTCGTCGCGGCACCTTGGGGGCCCGCGCGCCGCCCCCTCCCGTCGCCTCGTCGCGGCGCCTAGGGGGCCCGCGCGCGGCCCCTCCCGTCGCCCGTCGAGCCGCCCTCGGGGGCCCGTGCGCGGCCCCCCTCCCGTCACCCGCCGTGGCGCCCTCGGGGGGCCCGCGCCCTGCTTCTTCGTGGCGCCCAAGAGCCACCCCGCTGCCTCCCTTTCCCTCCGTGCCCCGCCCCTGCTGTTTCCCGCGCTCCTGCCTGCGTTAGGGTTTGGGGGTGGCGGGCATGGGGGTGACCGGTGTGGGTAACCTGCGGCTCCTCCTCCTCCTCCGTCTCCCACTGCTGCAGCTGCCGCTGAGGGGGGTGGGTGTGTGGGAGCCGAGGGTTTAGGGTTTAAGGGGGGTGCCGTGGAAGTGGAGCTAGGGTGTCAGCAGGGGGTGTGTGAGAGGGGCGTGGGACGGTCGGGGGAGGTTGCGTGGAGGTAGCCGTCGTGACGCCAGCAGCGCCAGTAGTCCGGATGCCCTCGCGCGTTTCGGTAGCCCAGCGAGCCTGCTTCGCCAGTCGCCTGTGGGTCCGTTGCTCCTGTGTGTGCTCGTCGTAGCCGCGGAGCCAGATACTCCCGTAGTCCGGTGCCCTCGTGCGCTCGGTAGCCACTGTGCGCGCCGCTCCTGTTGCCCATATGTCTGCAGTGTCAGTCGGCGCCTTTCATCTTCTCGCCCTCACAGTTTCTCCTCCTCCTCACTTGCCCTCTATGATCACCTCTAGCTTTGCTTATAATTGTGAACTATTGCTATGCCTGCTCATTGTACTGATTACACCCCACTTTGGCTATGGGGGTGTGTCAGAATGTTATTATTGTCTAGCCTGTAGTGGGGTGCTCTATAGCGAGTACAACCCAGTTAGGGTTTGCTATATGTACCCCAACTGCTGCTAGTGAAACCCCTCTCCTTTCAATCATTCTTGCCTAGTCTTGTTAACATTCCCCACCCCCCTTCATTGGTGGCGCTTTCTTCAGCTTCGGCGCCCCATGCGGCGCAAGCGAACGTTCCGCGTGCCTCGGTGAGGCTATGTTGGCGAAGCTCCTCGGCTTCGCGGCGCGCCAGTTCTTCCTCCTCTTCCACGGTGAGTTTTGCCGTGGGGTCGCGCCAATGTGGGTAAATTTGCAGAAAATCGTCGCGGGTGTAGGGGCGTGGCATGCCACGCGCATCGAAGGTGCCGACACCAGTTCCACGAAGCATCCCTCGAAGATGTTGAGAGGGGGGACCTGTGAGGGGTTGCTCAGGCGTGCCGAACACGCCATGCGTGGTGACTTCGAGTTCGAGCTGCGACATCCCTTCCTCGGGGGGCGCATTGCGCTCTGCTTCCGCGATGGCGGCGAGTCCGCGGCCTGCAATCGCGCTCGTAGAGGTCGTCGGCGTGTGACAATCCCTGCAGATTCCATCTGGATCGGGATTGTGAAGTGCCGTTTCGCGTGGGTGGGGATGATGCGGCAACCACGGCCTGCCGTCAGGGTGCTTCCAGTCCCAGCGGTGGATGTGTTCGAATTGCAGTGGCACGAGGTCAATCAGCTCGTGCGAGTCGCCGCTGCAGTCGGGAATATCGAAATCCAGGATGTACACTCCATTTTCGGAGTGTGCTCGTCCGATCTGCCTGCGGGGGAAGTTGCGCGATTCGTAGTGCAGCAGAATGTCGCGCGTCGCGCGATCCGTGCTGAGTTCTACGCCGCAATCCATGAGCTGTGCGGCGGACAGGAGATTGAAGCGCAGACTTTGGACGATTAATACATCATTAAGAGTGATGTGCGTGCGGCTTCCGCGTGCTTTGAGCACGACGATGCCTTGCGCGCTTGCGCGCAGGCGCGTGTTGTTCGCCACAGTGACGTGAGTGACGGTAGGGGTGGGGACGGCGTTGGATATGTAACGCTCGGAGCCCACCATATGCTGGCCTTTGCAGCTGTCCAAGTACCATGTGTTGTTGCGCTTGATGTCGTCACGTGCGAGCAGCGCCAGTCGCGGCGTGACGATGTGCGGGGTATCGAACTTCAGAAATTGCTCGCGCGAGAGCCAATCAAGTGGCGCCACCCGCGTGTCGGGTACGTGCGGGGGACTCTCAAGCAGCGGGACTGGGAGATTCCAGTCCTGGTCGTCGTCGTCGGTGAAGTCGTGGCGCGGGCTGAATGGGTTGTTGTTAGAGAACGCGCCAATGGGATGCGGTGCTGGCTCAGGTGATGGTGAGCGCACGCGACGACGACGTGATTCGCCTGTCATGGCCATGTTGCTCATGACAATGCGTACTGTGGCAGTCGGTGACGGCTGCTGCTGCTGATGCTGAACCGCGGGGTTCAGGTTGCGCGTGGGAGGGGCCTGATAGCCCTGGGCTGGACGCACGTCGCCTCGTACGTCTTGTCGGCCGGACCAGTTGCTCGGATTGGTCTGGCGAGGGCGAGATCGGGATTTGCATCGATCTGCCAGATGCCCGAAGTTCCTGCAGATTTTGCAGTAAAGGCGCCTCGGCCGTCGCTCTTCGGTGTTGTCGGCGTACAATGCGAGCCGTTCTCGTTCTCGTCGCGGCGCTGGTCGCTGCTGATCTATGTCCCTCTGTTCGACGAGAAGGGCGGCGCAAAGGGCGGCCTCCGAGATGACCCCCTGCTGTCGGAGAAGCGCCTTGCAGGGCCGCCACTCTGGGCCGAGCCCTTGAAGTACGATGTTAACGAAGATTTCTTCTGATATCGTGCTTCCCAACTTCACGATTTGATCGCGAAGGCTCCGACAGCGGTTAAGGTAAGTGTTGACCTTCTCCCTTGAGGTCATCTTGGTTTCCAGGAGTTCCTGGAGCAGTCGGCTCGAGGAGACAGAGTCCTTGGGCTGATACACTTCTGTCAGATGTCGCCAGGCGTTGAGGGCTGGAGCAGCTGTCGTTTTGTACGAACGAATGTTGAGCTGCTCCGCCGGGGACATGTTCCGCAGGAGCACCCCGTATGCCATCAGTGATTCGGTGTAATACCTCGCCTTGGCGTCGTCGGTGTCCTCGGCAGGCTCGGCGTAGCTCCCGTCGAAGTAATGGAAGATTTGGGCGTTCTGCAGCAGGAGCTCCAATTCGAAGCTCCAGGTATAGAAGTCTTTGCCGTCAAAGCTGGAACTTGTCTTTATTTTTGATATGCTCAGAAACTTTGATTGAGCGGAGAGAATTGCTTCTTCACTGGGACGGGGAGCCTTGGGGGTTGAGCCATTTGTGTCGAGGGAGAAGGTTTGCGGGACGGTGTTCTGCCCAGTTGGGCCCGGTTGGGTTGGTTGCGAGGATGTTCCCGCATCGCCGTTCCGCAATGTTTGGAGCCCTTGCTCAAGACTGGTGAGTCGCTGAAGAAGTTGTGCGAGGACTTCGGTGCCGATCGTAGTCGTTTCCTCGCTTGTCGCAGCCGGATTGGTGCGCGCTTCAGCCGTCAGATTAGTCTGACCACCAGATCCTCCGGCCATTCTCAAACGCGAGCGTGTGCCGGTCGCCACTTTCCGAGTGTCGCAATTTTCGGGAGTGGTGTTGCGAAGGATTCCCGAGCGGCTCTCATACCATGCTACGATCAGAGAATGATCGCTTTCCAGGATCTACTCGGGAAGGTTCGCACACAGGGAAATGTAGTTGGTGGGCCCGTGACCTCAATAGCAGAGTGAATGTAAAATGCTTGAGATGATTAAAACATGCAAATACAGCAAGTATAAATATGAGTACAGGGAAGACGAATCGACCTAGCTAGCCATGTACTCTAAGGGGTACATTCCCTTATTCAAACGCATTCTCAACCGTGCGGCGCGTACAGTTTCGTAACTGTTCCCGCCAAAACCATCCTGCCTGCACCTGTCCGATGCCGTCTGCTTCCGACGG